>OZ010581.1:23159570-23222070 GCA_963932145.1 Acanthosepion lycidas | reverse complement strand
AGGGCGGTGATCTTCCTTCTTTCTCCATATGCGGTCAGCCACGACTGATTTTTCTACTTCCCATCGTGTCACAGCTTTCTAGTGTTCTTGAAGACTTACCTTGAGAGGACGGCCTGTCTCTCCTTTATATTCCTTTCCGCAGCTGCACAGAATAGCGTACACACAGTCGTTAGTCATGTTCTCCTCTACGGGGGGGGTCTTACTCGGTAGAGATATCTGCGAAGTGTCGTCAAGCTTTTGAAGGTTGTCCTAATGTTATATGGACCGCAGATCCTTTGTATTTTCTCTGATAACCCCTTCACATAAGGCAGGTAGATCGTTTTCTGAGTGTTGTTGTCCCCCTCTTGTACCTGCCTATCCCAGTATTTGCGGACTGCTGCCATGTACCCAGGGTAGGTATTACGTTGTAGGATACTACTTATACTGACCAATTCTTTATCTCACGTCTCTGGGTCGCCACTTATGACTTTTTCTCGGTGTTGTAAGCAACGGACGATCCCTTTCTTTACGCTGTATGGATGGTGGGTTTTGAAATTGAGGTACTGTCCGGTGAAAGTCGGTTTACGGTATACGGATGTCTTACACCCATGCTCTGTTCGAGATATTAGAACATCCAGGAATGGGAGTGTGTTGTTACTCTCTTTCTCCATTGTGAACTGTATCGAAAGTTTTATTGAGTTCACATGGTCTAGTAGAACCTGAACATCTTCCTGGCGTGGCCAGAGTATGAAGTTGTCATCTACGTACCATAGAGTTGGCTTTAGAGATATAGATTCTAATGACATTTCCTTAAAGTATTCCATGTATATATTCGCCATTGCTGGTGATAATGGCGAGCCCATTGCTAAGCCCTCCTCCTGTCGATATATGTGTGATCCCATTCCGAAGTGTGTTGCTTGTATACCGAAAGTCAACATCTCCATCAGATTATCTATTGGAATACTGGCCCGTTCTTCTCGGGAAGTGTCAGAGGCCAATCTGTCTCTGACTACTGCGAGTGCCTCCTCCGTGGGTACCTTGGTGATCAAACTCACCACGTCCAAGCTCACCATCTGGTTGGATAGGATGGGAGCATCTTTGATTATTTCCACGAATTGGGCGGAGTTTCGTACATGAAGGAGACTTTCCGATCAATGGGTCAATTATATCTACAAGGAAGTGACCCAAGTGTTGCACACAGAGCCTTCGCAACTAAGAATCGTCCTGAGTGGAATACCGTCTGTGTGAATCTTATCTCCGGAAAGGAATATAAAGAAAGGACAGGCCGCCCCCTCAAGGTAAGTCTTCCATAACACTAGAAAGCTGTAACACGAGGGGAAGTAGAAAAATCAGTCGTGGCTGACCACATATGGAGAGAGAAGTGAGATCATCGCCCTCTGTTGGATCATGTTGAGTTCATAGACAAGGAGCACCATTGGAAAATTCATAAACTTAAGGAATCAGCACATATGCTAGGCAAAGAAAATCTCTTGAGCCGACCAAGCATAGAAATAAATACAATATGCGAATCTGTAATGAGGTGTGCCAGAGAAAAGTAATGATAACAACAAAGTTGCAATATGAGTCTTGGTAAAATGATGTAATGATAACAGTAAAAATTGCAACATGAGCACTGGTAAAAATCGTTGATGAAGTCATTAGGTTTATAATACCCAGAAATGCATACCCAGATGTTCTCAAGGACACATGGCACAGTGGATAAAGGCGTTGGTTAGATTCAATGACATGACCCAAAGAATGTGATTTCAATACCTGTTTAAGACAGTGGGAAATCCATCAAACATGGCTAGAACAGTCTATCCCAGTGAGCGAAATTAAGGGTTCAGTTGGACACTTCAACCACCTGAAGATGGCCGAAACGTTGTGGTAAATATGGCGACAAAGATGAGGACAATAGTCCGAATAATGTACATAATACCTAATCCCAGAAATATAAACAGACATATATATATATATATATATATATATATATATATATATATATATATATATATATATATATATATATATATATATATATATATATATATATATATATATATATATATATATATATATATATATATATATATATATATATATATATATATATATATCTCATTTTAATTAAACCTAAGTAAGAAAGATAACCTATATAAAAATAATTACAATTTGCATTCATAAATTAGATTAAAAATGATAAAGATATTACCGCAACTATTTGTTACAATATTAAAAAAGTACGATCGGTCGGGTAAACAAACTGTTATAATTTAAAATATTTTTTAAAATGTTCCCTATAAATGTGTTAATAAACATAGTATTTAACTTATATTAAATCCCTAAACTATTTGTTAAAAAGAATTAAATATTTAAATTGATAGCAAGCATCAATCCCTTTTTTTAGACATCTAAATTACTATCAAGCATTAAAATCTATTCTTTACATAAATTGCTAAAACCCAATTACAGCCTCTTTCTCTTTACTTCCCTCTCCCTCTTCTTTCTTTTTCTTATCTCCCTACTCCCCTCCTATTTCAATAATCACTTCCGTTACGTTAACCGTCTAAATAGATCAATGTCTGGTCACTCCTCCTCCCCCAATACTAAGTATGCTTGAGAGAGATATGAAATTAATCCCTCCCTAAACTCTACCATGTCTCTTTAACTACTCCTTTTACACTCTCTGTTTAATTACAAAAACTTACACTACCCATCAATTTTAATTTCATTTTTCGTTTCATTTCATTTTTGGAAGTGCTATCTGATGATCCAGCATCCTTTAAATGGTCTCTGGTGAAATAAATTATTATAATCTATGAAAGAAAAAATGTTATTTTCGAATAAACATAATAACAATATCTAAATAATTTTTTTAAAAAAATAGCTGTTCAATAACTAAAGACAAACATAAAAGAAAATACTTTCTGTTAATATTATTTAAAAAAACAACAACAAATAAATGACTTTTAAAAATAACATCAATTGGTAAATTTCAAAAAAACAGATGAGGGCTTTTCTATAGTTCTTTCAAATTATGTCACTAAAGAGTGCAGTAAATACAATGATGCGAAAACAGAAATTTGTAAGATATGCATATATAAACCCTTTGTTAAAGAAGGCGACGCGTATGAATAAGTTGTAAAGTTTAGATATATGAGTCGGAAAATCTGCTGATCGCCATATTGATGTGATCCTCATTAGAGTTGCCGATGAAGGCGACGTGTGTAATATACTTATAGAATCGCTGGTAATCATAATTAATTAACCATTAATCTTAAATTTACTGGAATGTGATAATAAATTAAGCGCACCCCATCTCGACTCTCGTTTGTATGTATCCATTAAAACAACTATATTTTTCAGCGGTAAACCTGACTTCGTCTAATAAAGCTCCATAAACCTGTACTTGTTATTGCTATTATATTGCATAGAATATTTTCTTTCTTTAAAAATATATTTTTTTAATTATACTTTCGTTCTCACACATGTATACTTTATTTATAAGACTCAGAACGACGAAAATTATATATATACAGGATGTACATATATTCTCTTTGCAATTTTAAATATATATATATTAGAAAGGCAATTGATGAGATCTGTTCTTTGTGCTCAGTTGTTATGAAAAAATTTTAAACGCATTTGTGTATTTCAGTTGTCCTTTTCATGAAAAAGGTACTGTCAAATGAGCCCCTAAAAAGGCCACCACTTCAAGATAAGGCACAATGTGTATCATGGTTTCTTGAAACAAAATCGGATATGCAGACTCATTGAAACTACAGATTTAGTATGGAAGAGATCCACCGTCACGTCCATCAATTCGTGCATGGCACAAGAAATTTATAGAGACAAGGACAAGGACAGTCCTTAATAAATTATTTATTCATACAAAATTATATAATTGCACACACACACACACACACACATACATACACACACATACATATATATATATATATGTTGTGTTTAAAGATTTTCATATGTGTTTTTGTAGATATAGACAGTAAGAAATTCCGATTAACAAAAGTCTCGCATCAAGTATCATACTATGCATATGTGCTTCATGAAATGGCTCTGTCTATAAGATGCCGGATGATTCATGAAAGCCAGGGTAGGAAGAAAGCAAAACCCCAGTTTATTTTTATTTTTTTTTACTTGATCCTTTTGTTTATTTACAATTGATCCATTTTATTTATCTCCATTTATTTTATTTACTATTTTATTTTCTATATTTCATATAAGATTATTTTACAAGTTAACATAAATTTCCAAAGTTTAATTACCACATATATAGTTATATAAATACTAAGGTATATCGAATATAGATCTATGTAAGTAAATGTGTATGAAATGTTTAAAATCCATTTTCGTTAAAGAAGCACTTCATTTATTATGCGTTTTGTGTTTTCTTCCCTCTTCAGATACGATATGCCAAAATAATCTGTTTATTTACATTTGCAGTTTACTTAATATCTGATTACTGGCAAGATACTGGAAGTGTGAAATAGCTAGCTGATGTAAATACTCATCAGTAAATTCTTCATTATTTAGATATACTCTTCATTGAAAATATGTTAGGATTCAATTGATATACCTCCTCATCAGGATAGCTGTTATGACTTGAAAACACATTGCAAAACAGTGTAATTTTTGCTTGTCAACATTGCCTCTCCCTTCCAAGCATGCCTGTCTGCTCAGGTTCGATTGTGTTAGTTCAACAACCAGAGAGACAACTGATGGGTTATGCTGTACTTATACTGAGCGGACATTAGCTATAGTTCAATTATATTGTTCACCAGACGAAAACGAGGCTTTGACTTCAGAATTTTTGTTATAGTTTGGTTGCCCACCAAAGCTTTTTAACCCATGGCTGGAGGGATAAGTAGATTCATATTTTACGCGCGGGTATGTCTTGCTGTTTTTTACGTTTCAGGTACAAAATTATTATTGTTGTCGATGATGACGATGATGATGATGCTTTCTTCTTCTTCTTCTTCTTCTTGTGTCGTGTGCCTTCAGGATGTAGGGGATGCTGGCCCTCCCGCCCATTGTAAGGCTTATTATGTTTTGTCTTTTAGTTCTTTCTCCCACACCCTATTATACCAATCCGTTTACTCAAGCCCACCAAGTATGCTACGCGTTTTTTTCTCTGTCTCTCTTTCCCCTCAATTTCACCTGTGAGTATCATATTTTCCAAGCCCTCCTTCCCCAATACTCGCCCCAGAATTTTAAACCGCCTCTTTCAGATGTTAGGTATAAGTTTCCTTTTTCATTCCATCTTCTCTAATACCTCTTTGTTGCTTACATGTTGGGTCCATGGTATCTTCATCATCTTTCTGTTGAACCATACTGTGTTGCTTTAAGTCTCTTCTACATCTTTGAGGAGATTCCCCAGAATTCACAGCCATATAGGAAGACAGATTATCACGAGACAGTTCAGTAGTTTTTCGTTGTTTGTAACGAAGTTAATCTGTTTCTTAATGCTCTGCTTAACTTTTGGAAGGCATCTTTGACCATTCCATTGCAGTTTCAGATATCAGTTACTCGCTTCCCCCTCTTTTAAAATAATTCTCAGTTATTTAAATATTGGTAGTTGTTTTATTATCGTATCCCTGTGTTGTAATTTGCCTCAAACTTTTGCCGACAAACATATATAAATTCGTAAATGCCTTAACAAGAAAAACATGTTTTCTTTAACAAGTTATTCTGACTTTGCCTGTCAGTCAGTCTACGTTGAAGAAATGGTAGAGCCAGGCGTGCAACAAATGAAATATCTGTGAAGCGTTTTAAAAGAATACGGAATGCGCGGCACCGAAATACGAAGGTGCACTGAAATAAAAAAAATGCCTTCCAAAAACTTAGCATAGTATTAAGAAACAGAAAAATACATTTAGAAAGAAGAAAAAAGTACTGAAATGTTACGTAATACAAATCTTCCTATTTGGCAGTGAATGCTGGGCAATCTCATCAAAAATAAAGAAGATACTTGTAACAACGAAATGCAGGTTCTACAGAATGATTCTGTGAATACAATGCGAGCAATGAGGAAGTTTTAAAGAAAATGGGAAAAAGGATACTTGCAATTAACATCATAAAGAGAAAGTTGAAATTTCTCGGGTACATAATAAGAAAAGAGGGCTTGGAAAACTTGAACTCATAGGAAATGTTGAACGGAAGAGGTAAAGAGAATAACAACGCACAATATACCTAGCGAGTTTCTGCTTGTTAAAACAGTGTTTACCAGTGATAAGAGAAAGACACACTTTACTAAGATCTACAAAAGACAGAAAATTGAGGAAAGCCATGATTGGCAATGCCCTGAAGGGAGAGGACACATCGAAGAAACTGTAGCGACACAAATCAACATTCAAAACAATGGCAATCCTCTATCATTCTTGCAAGAAATTATGTTCTCCTTTTAAAACGAAATATAATTCAAGACAATTCGTCGATGATTTTGTCGGCAGTATTTATCGTACTCGATCGATTCACAGGTTCTAGCAGGAGAAACCAATTTTGTTCTGTGCTCTTTTCTGCTTGCAGTAAATAGAATCCTCCCACCTTTGATTTAGATAGCGAATCTTTTAACTCAAAGCACTTTATTAAATAAATGATTAAAAAAAAATTCCATACATAATTTTAATTCCAACAACCCAGTTTATTTGAAATTTGAGTCTATTTCTTAGACTGATTAGAGAACCGGCTTCTGTTTTAGAGAACGTTTATAGCGGGTAAAACGCCAGTCAGTTGAATGCCGGTTTTATATGCGGGCCGACACTCGTCATTTGGGAGATTAGCTAAATGCAAACCTTCACTCGAAGGAATGTTTCTCTCGAGAGTTAAGATGACTGAATAACGAAAAGTAAATAAGAGATTTAAGAGGAATAAATGTTAAAGTAAGACATCACAATATCTATTTAATTTGAATATCATAGATCACCAAGGAATTTCAGTCAAAGTTAAAGAGAAATGATTATTACAAATCAAATTCAAACTGCAGGCTTTTTTATTCAATATTCAAAATTAATAATTAAATTAAAACAGTCTAGGAGATGCAATCGTTTGCTCGTGAATTTGTTTTTCATATAATATCAATCTCATGAACTCAGTGGAAACAACGTGAACAATAACTCCGAAACTTTTGTCTGAATCTCTGTGATAAGGAATTATCCTTATTCACAAAATTTGTATTCGGACTATTGTCATCATTTTTGGTGTTGTTATCACAACGATTCGGCCATTGTGCATCCCAGTCTTCCTTAGGTGTATATGCAACTCTTATGGCAATTTACCCACACAAGCATGAACTCTCTCAGCTATATATAGGAGAAGGTATTGCCTTTTAGAGAGGGAATTTTCCAGCAGTCAGCTATGACAGTCGGACCGAACATTCTTGCTCTAACACTTTCGTTTGTAAATGTTTCTGTTTCTGTTAATATATTTAACTCAATTCCTCTTTTTGTGCCTTTATTTCTGCCCCCTAACAAGACCGCAAAAGTAACCTACAAGGAATTCTGAACTGAACCCCTTATTGAAGCGGGTAAACTGTTCATGTTTCGCAGCTCATATCAAGTTAAGTCGCCTAGGTCTTATTTTTATTTAGTATTGTTCAGTTATTACTCGTCCGTTTCAACTCAGTGCATGTACAGACTACTTGACCCAGGCATTGAATTGAAAATCACTATTTCGTAAAATTCTTCAAACAATGATTATATTCAATACATTGCCCGGGACACCGACCAACCCTTTTATTTACAGTAGCATTGTGGGTAAAGATGACAACAGTCCAAATATAAATAGTGTAAATGATAACACCGCAATTCAAAATAATTACGGACTGACCCATCCTTATACATTGACTGGGGATTGAGAAAAACGTCTAGAAACGTAGATAAAAATAAAGGGTTAATCAACAGTCACCCGTAGAAGGCCATTGGAAACAAAGTCCGAAACGTCGTTATAATAATAAAACAAATAAGGGCATTAGTCAGAAATTCGGAAAGAAGAAAATTGTTGTCGCTTATGATGATTATATAACGAAAAAAAAACAAACTATCGTTTTGTTAGAAATTGAATTATTCATTTCGTTTTGTTTATCTTGATGCATAATTTTTATTCTGACAATGTTTGAGTTTGATGAAAACAAGCATTCCGAAAATTCAAATCAATTACCATTTGTCATATTCTCTGCAGTTAATTAGGTTATACTCAATTCTTTGTCCTTTCCAACGTTTCTAAACACATTGTTTCATTAAATATTTGTTGGTTTCAATCTGCAGGAATGACGGCTAAATAATTACCCTCCCCATATTTATAGACAAATTCTACAGATTTATGCTGGGATTTCTTCTAAGACAATAACATAGGCAACTACACTGTCTCATACACCATATTCTTGTTCTTTCTTGCTTTGAAGTCAGCACGCTGCTATCCCTTTTCTGTATCCACTTTTTGGCCACATTACTGTTGCTTTGCCCAATTTTATGGTGCTTATATTGTTTGCTTACTATTATTTTTATATTGTTCTTTTCATATATCGTCTGCTTATTATTTTTTATCCTGCTCTTTTCTTATATTGTTTACTTATTATTATCTTTACCCTGCTCTTTTCTTATATTGTCTGCTTATTTCATTTTTAACCTGCTCTTTTCTTATATTGTCTGTATATTATAATTTTTATCCTGCTCTTTTCTTATATTGTCTGCTTAGTATTATTTTTATCCTGCTCTTTTCCTATATTGTCTTCTAATTATATAGTTTTATCCTGCTCTTTTCTTATATTGTCTGCTTAGTATTATTTTTACCTGCTCTTTTTATATATCGTCTGCTTATTATTTTTTTATCCTGCTCTTTTCTTATATTGTTTGCTTATTATTATCTTTATCCTGCTCTTTTCTTATATTGTCTTCTAATTATATAGTTTTATCTTGCTCTTTTCTTATATTGTCTGCTTAGTATTATTTTTATCCTGCTCTTTTCTTACATTGTCTGCTTATTATTATTATTATTATTATTATTATTATTATTATTATTATTATTATTATTATTATTATTATTATTATTATTATTATTCTCTTTTCTCATATTTCTCATTGTTTATTGAAAACTTTGTCAGTTCAGTTTGTTGGATATTTCTGCGAATTATATTTAAACCATGACCAGTTACACCAGAGTTTTATTTTGTCACGAATGGAGACTTCGTGTTTCATTATTTGGCGATGATTTTGTTAGATATGTAACCATGATTGAGGATGGAATGTCAAAATCTATCTTCTGTCATCACGCCTCTTTTCAACAACCAGGAAACCAAAATTAGTTTTATCATCGGATCTCAAATACGCCACAGATTATCGTAAGATATCAAGCATTATAAACAGGGGATAAATAAAATTTGGCCAATAAAATTATTTGAAAAAAATGCCAAAATACTCAATTTACGTGTGGCTTCAAATATTATTACTAGAAATATAGATTTGTGTGGAGTGGAATGAATAACGCAGGGAGAAATCGGAGGGCCGAGTTCAAATTCCTGTCAGGTTCGTTACATTCACTTACGAGTCAATACGGTTGGAAAATATATATATATATATATATATATATATATATATATATATATATATATAAGCACTGAGCTATTGGCTGAATAGCAGGAGAGGCAGCGTCCTGTAGATTTGGCTGGGAACCAATCTAAAGCAGGAAAGACACAAGAGTCTTCTACTATTGAAGCATACAGTTGCCGAGGCCTACTGAAAATATGTAACCTACTCCGACTGAAAAATAAACAACCGTCTCCTAATGAAAAATGGAGAAGCCGTCTCCGACTGAAAAATACAGTAGACTTCTACTATTCAAAAACAATGTAGGACGCTCCAACTGAAAAGTACAGTAGGCTTCTCTAATTGAAAAGCAGCTTAAATTTCTCCGACTGAAAAACACAGTAGATTTAACCGAGTGAACAATAGAGTAAATTTCTCCGATTGAAAAATACAGAAAACATCTGCGACTGAAAAATACAGAAAACGTCTTCGATTAAATAATAAAGCAAGCATTCAACTAAAAAATTAAAGCAGCTTTCTCCAAGTGAAAGTTACAGTTGCATTCACTGATTGAAAAATGCATTCGCATTCTGCATTTAAATAATAAAGAAGTTTTTCCCCCACCAAAAAAAAATACGATAGCATTCTCTGATTAAAAAATACAGTTTTTTTTTCTCCGGCTGAAAATACATTGGCCTTCTTCGTTTAAGACATCACCGATTGAAAAATACAGTAACCTCCACCGACTGAAAAAAAAAACAAAAAAAAACAGCAAACTTCTCCAGATGAAAAATGCAGTAGCTTTCCCCTACAGAAAAATAGACTTCTCCGACTGGAAAATACAGTAGGATAATCCGATTTAAAAAAATACAGTAGTATTCCCCGATTGAAAAATAACGTAGTCTGCGCCAACTGAAACATACAGTAGACCTCTTCGATTGAAAAATGAAGTAGTCTTCTGCAATTGAAAAATACAGTAGCCTTCACCGAGTGAAAAATAGAGTAGACTTCTCTGACTGAAAGATGGAGTACCCTTCTTCGATTTAATGATCCAGAAGATCCATCTAATTGAAAAATACGGATGTCTTCTCCGAATGAATACTACAGTACCTTCATTGTATTCAAAAAATCATTAGTCTTCTCTCACTGAAAAATGAAATAGATTTCTACTGTGAAAAATACAGTAGCTTTTTTACTGAAAAATACAGTAGCTTTCTCAGACTGGAAAATACAGTAGCTTAATCCGATTGACAAATACAGTAGATTTCTCTGTCTGAAAAAATAGTAGTATTCTCCGATTGAAAATTAAATTAGCCTTCTCCGATTGACATATGCAGTAGACTTCTCCGACTAAGAAAATAAATTGAACTTTACCGACTGAAACATTCAGTAGCTTTCTACAAATGAAAAATACAGCTGACTTCTTCTACAGATAAATACAGTAGCGTTCTCCTTCTAAAAAATACAGTAAAATTCTCCAACTGAAAAATACAGCAACCTTATCCCAATAAAAGTAGCTTTCTCCGATTGAAAAATGCAGTAGCCTCTTTCGACTGAAAAATACCGTAGCCATTTCTGACTGAAAAATACAGTAGTCGTATTCTAATGAAAAGTACAGTAGTGGTTTCCGGGTCAAAAATACAGTCGCCATTTACGACAGAAAAATAGAGTAGCCTCCACCGACTAAAAAATAAAGTAGACTTCTCCGAATTAAAAATACAGTACCTTTCTCCGACTGAAAAATACAGTAGACATCTCCGATGGAAAATACATTAGCCTTCTCCTAATCACAAATAACGTATCCTGCTACAACTAAAAAATACATTATACTTCTCCGACTGAAAATACAGTTGTGTTCTCCAACTGCAAAACACAGAAGATTTCTCCTACTTAAAAATACAATAGCCGTCTCCGATTGAAATGTACAGTAGCCTCCTTAAACTGAAAAATACATTAGCTTTCTCAGTGTGAAAAAGAACGTAGATTTCCCCGACTGAAAAATACAGTAGCCTTCTCCCTTGTCAATCAACAATCAAAATAGTGAAGCGTGTATGATCCTGTATGGAACTTAAATTTTCTTTTTTTTACTATTAACTTAAAAGCCTTTGGAAAATAGTACAGTGTATTAGAGTCTGTTAATCGGTATATGATCAAAGAATGTTATATTTATGTGTAATAAAAAGTAATTTAATATAATTTTTAATAGAATTCTCTTATAAGAAAAGCGCGCAAAATTCCGTTTGAGAAGTGATTTGTGTCCTGCGGGCTCCAATTCAAGTATGGCGAAATGAAACATCGATTCAAAATGGTTGATCGCGGGATGCCAAATGTCAATGCAATTTCACAAACTGTGTATCCCATTGTCTGTCACCCAGTATCATACATCATTCAACTGCCGGTAATGCTCTTCTCTTTTTCCTTACCACCGTCGACCATATTCATAGTAACTGACCAGATGTCAGTGTAGAATTGATTTAAACATGGGAAGTAACGTGTCTTCATCTGACGACGGGGCCTCTAAATATCAACATAGCATAAACTTATTCAATGCTTTTGCCGCGTTCATACATATATATATATATATATATATATATATATATATATATATATATATATATATATATATATATATATATATATGTGTGTGTGTGTGTGCGTGTGTGTGTGTGTGTGTGTAAACTGTCCGAATGTACTTTTTATACAGGCGCTTCCAGATAAACATTAACCATTTTAGAGGTTGAAACCTGTTAACTGTTAATATATTTCAACCTTAAAATTAGCTTGCAGTACCTTTAAAGATCGAATATTATTTGAATCAGTTTACATATGTTCCCATAAAATCCAAAGGAGTCACTCAGCCATTCGACAAAAAGAAAACAATTGAAAAAAAATTAGGTAGAATAATATTTTTTTCGAACACAAGAAAAGAGTAGACAAATCAGGCTTTATTTTTCTTTTTACAGATTTTCTATATCACGTATAGTTACAAAACTACAATTATTTTAAATAGTCTACGAAATTTATGGAGACGCCATATATATATATATATATATATATATATATATATATATATATATATATATATATATATATATATATGGCGCGTCCATGGCTGCTTGTTAATTTTGGATGCTTCTGATACCAATCTTCTTGGTAGTTCTTTCTGAAGAAATACGTCAGCATGTTGAAAGTTTGAAATAATTTCCTACTATTTATTTATTAATATATTCACGTTCTTAAAAGAACGAGAAAAACCAACGAATCAATTGAAGCAGCCTTTATTTCAAAGACCAAAATGTATGTAACGCGACAACACCATCCATTTTTCATAAGGGAAGTTCAGTAAATTCCAGTCTGAAGTGCAGCTGGAAAAGAGAGATGTGTTGGCAGAACAAAAAATGAAGGTATTCAAAACTATGTTGATTACCAAACATGCCACGATTTTCTTTGTTTCATTTAAGGTATTATAACGTCGTTCTAGTAGTTGTTCAATTCTTTTCGAATGGCAAACTCTGATAATTACCAGATGGTGGTTGAGAAGATGATGATGTGAACCCCTTAGGAACCTACTCAACAGACAGTTGACTGTTGACTCAACAACAATGAGCCTTATATCTCAGAAATCAATCTTATTTGAACTTGATTAGCGCCCTCTAGAGTTATTTAAGCAGATCACAGGAAAGTATGATATTTCTCCTAAGATATAAAATGCAACAATAATCTTGTGGATTTTCAGAATGCCTTGCAAAATATCTGGGAGGGTGAGAAGACGTTGGGTGATTTCTTTGATTCACCGACTGTCTCCCATTATATAGAAAAAACTGTAGAAATAAAGGGTAATCTTAGCCATTTAATCACTTGACTGTCATAAGGCAACTAAAGTAAAAGTGCATTGGGTAAATATACATCTTTATACATCGAGCTGACAAAATAATTTGACGCTATCAATAGAAAGGTTCATTGTACTGTAACTGAGCGCATTGTGAGCCCGCAGATATTTGTAACAATAATCCAGCTCTCATATGAATATATGATCGATCATGTGTTTTTCAATGGGGATATGGCAGCAACTTTTGGAATAAGTAATGGCGTGAAACAAAGCAGTCTCCTACCCCATGTTCTCTTCGACATTTTCTTCATGTGCATGTTACCTAATGTAGCTCAAGAGGAAATAAATCTATATTTGATATCGACTGGATGGCTCACTTTTCTAAATTCATCGTCTTTGTGATACAAGAAAGATTCTTCAACATACTCTTCACGAGGTCCTCTACGGTGGTTAAATTGCCTTAATGATCCATGGCAAATAACATCTATTCTGAACCCGCGGGATAGATGTACTCTAGAAGACCCTGGCCCTTGGTCCTGTCCTGGTCCAGTATTACAGGTTCAGTCAAAGTGTCTGGTTCGAAATGTCGATTTGATTTCCCCCATTCACCCACGTTGTGATGTTTTTGATCCTGGAGAACAATTAACAAATCGTAGATCTCGTAAGATTCAGCTGGTCTACCTGCAAGTTCGTTGGGGCGAGAAGCAGAAAAATAATATATGAACAAGTCGATTCCAGCCCAAAGAAAAATTTATGTATATGTATATAAGGAAGTAATTGGTACAATATTAAAATTGCTTCTTTGATATAAAAGTAGTGTATATAAAGTCCAGAAGAAAAGCAAAAAAAAAAAAAAAAAGGAAAATAAAAAAACAAACAAACAAATATTGCAAATAATACTGAAAGGAGAGAAGTAGGTTTCCGGTTTACCATTTTGTTATTAGCTGCCTTAAGGATTTCACTATCATGATAAAAGGGGATTCACTGGCAGTATTGCACAATATTGCAGATAACTTGAGTTCACTTCCTCCTTTATTCCAGCAGCCGAACACTTTCACTCTCACTGTCTATCTCTCTCTCTCTCTGGTCGGCTGCATGTCAACTCTCTTCACCCAGCTCCAATTCCAACTTCAAGTTCGACTTCGACAGTTTGTTTTCGCACACATACGCGCTTAAATAACGCGGTGGTAACGACAAAAAAACCGGGGTGTTGGTAAAAATTAGAATACAACCTGATTACTGGCTTCTCCCACTTCATGATTAAATGAGCAGTCTCTTCTTCTCAATTGGTTTTCCGTAGTTCATATAAACAGTATAGTTTTGACATATTAATAATTCTGACCAAGCTCAGATTCTCTGGACACCAACATCACCACAGATTATTTTATGATCTATAAACAAAATTCTATACTACTATAATTATTAATATTACAAGGGTGAAAATGGCTCTCTGCCACAGTAACGCAGACACATCAAGAAACTGCAAAAGTTCCACATACATTTCCTTCACGCCATATTTGAAATCATGTTGCAGGATCGCATTACCAACTTTGAAATTTGAATCATTCTGATTCGACTTGCATCGAAACAATGCTCATCAAATTATAAGTCCTAGAGTATACCCATGTCATCCACGTGATGTAACATCCAGTTATAGGGCAGAAGACATAAAGGCCAAGGTGAGAAAAGTACAAAACTGGAATCAGAACGCATAAACGAAGCTTAGTTTTGATTTCGGTTTTGTACCTTTTATTGCATCAGTGAAGCTTAAAGATCAGGCCGCGTTTGGCTGCCATAGACTACAAAGCCTCTGAAAACATTGTTAAACATGGACGTAAAAAATCTATATCTCAATGATAACGGCGTCAACTTGCAATTTAAGCACTGCTTACAACCACTGACTTCCAGTGTCCCCACTGCAACAGATTCTGAAAATCCAGACATGGTTTCGCGAAACACGTACGCTTCCACTAATGAAAGGAAAGCCGAATTCTACTTTGGAGCCCAAAGCATGATGACGATGTTGATATTCGGGGTGCGGCGAAAGTAAAGTATTTTTTTTATATATTCACTTATATTGAACAAATATAAATTACAGTAAATAAAGGAAATTTATAAGTACTGTCAAATCAAAACAGCATGATTAACAAACTATTAAACATGTTCAATTTTGTCCCTTAATTGTGAATCAATAAAAAGATGAATGGTATTAATTTTAACACCTTTCTCAGAAAGTAGGATTTAATTCAGGAATTGTTTTTGATTTGAGACTTAAAAAAATATCTTCCATTACACACGATGAGAAAAAGTGTGTTGGTTTTAAGTTTGGTGAGCGTAAACATCACTCAGTTGCTCCACGTCGTCACATTCACAGCTCGAAAAATGACCGTTACTTTTGCATATATATATATATATATATATATATATATATATATATATATATATATATATAGTCTATTAAAATTGACAGTGAAAATATTTTAAAGTTGTATTTAAAATTGTAGTTAAATAAAAAGAAATTCTAGCCTAAACATCTTTTAAAATTGTAATTAGATAAAATGTATTCTAACCTATAGATCTCCCTCCAAGTACTAAAAGCACTTAAAAGAATCCAATAAAACACCTACAGTAAAATGAATTTAATATGATAAGCTAGAAGATGTTAGGCATTGAATAACCAATGTCCTTTGAACTTACATGAGAAACAAGATATTACTAAGTTTATATAAAAAATAAAAGTTTACTAAATCAGTGAAATCAATGAGCTATTTTTGGCATCATTGTCATACAGTTTACTTTAAAAAAATTGTTACCTAATAATATACATACTTATAGTTGAAGTGAAAATAACTCTACATACTGTAAGGGATTCTAATATATTTAATTGTTCTTAAAAGAAATATAGTATATTAAAAATTAATAGTGAAAATATTTTTCAAATTGTACTTAAATAAAACGTATTCTAACCTGAACAACGCCCCCCGCCAAAATCTTTAAATATAGAAATAGAAAAAATGCCGTAAGAATTTTTGCCGTTAACAATAAAATTTTAAAAAAACTAGACAACATGCATTTAACGGATGTCAGATGTCATTGAAGAATACATCCCTACCCACTAGCAAAACGTAGCTAATAACGGATACATCAAAATAAAGACATATAGAACACGGAAACACCCCTGTCTAGTAGAAGTGAATTAATCTGTAACCTTGGAAACGTGAATTATGATTTTAGCTGTGTCTTTAAAACCCAGTAATTTTAAAAGTTACTCCAAAATTCCCTTGAGGATGAAATGGAACTAATGTCTTTAATTTAATTACAAAATTAAATTCGGACCTTCCATTTTTGAAACTTGGTTAGAACTCTGTAGCGGGAAAAACATATTTTAAATCAATTAATATATATATATATATATATATATATGATAGAAATTAAGGAAGATTTGTGATAATAATGTAATTCATCGAGTCAAGAAGAAAACTCAAAAGAATGCAAAATGCAATGGACGTCCATTTCGTCCTATATTTGGGACTCATCAGCAGTGTGCATCGCACTACCGAGAATTGAAACGCGGACAGTTACATTAACAGGCAAACGTCATACCAACTGTACTAACGCGCCGAGGTGGCGAAGACGTAGCGAACTAAACTTGATACTGCGCTGATTGTTCACTCATTCCGTGGTTTCTTCTAGACACGATGAATTATTTAATTATCTCAAATCCTCCTTAATTTCTATCATTTGTATATTCTTGCTTGAACCGGCTTCTAATGGAGCGGATTGGTGATAGTTGTCCAGTGCATTCTGTTGAGGTTTCTTCTAGACTCGATGAATTACTTAATATATATATCTATATATATGATTTTTTTGTTATATATATATATATATATATATATATATATATATATATATATATATATATATATATATTCTCATTATATATATATATATATATATATATATATATATATATATATATATATATATATATATATATATAGGTAACTATACTCGTTTCGAAAAACCTTCGAATATTTGATTTGCCAATAATCAAATCAATCACGAAGGAAAAAAGGTTTTTAAAAAGAAAGAGCTAGAAACATGAAAGTCTGTCGAAAAAAATCGCACATATACATGTTTAAAGACCAAAGAAAAAACCCCGGCAGGAGTAAACAACTAACTAAAAGAGCTCAATACAACCATAGAGCAGACCTAGATAAACCCAGTGAGCCAGACAGACCTACCCAGGTTTCACCTAAGCGGATCGTCAGAGACAGCAAGTTGTTTTCCCTGACGATCCGCTTAGTTGATACCTGGGTAGGTCTGTCTGGCTCACTAGGTTTATCTATCTATCTATCTATCTATCTATCTATCTATCTATATATATATATATATATATATATGTGTGTGTGTGTGTGTGTGTGTGACCGAAATTCAATCTTCACGATTATTTTCACTTCCAAAGCTATCCTCAGACTGTTCTTTGCGATGGAAATTAATACCGACGGTGAAGTCCAATGTTTCGTCGTGTTTGGAATGTTTTCGCGCCTCTACCTGGATTGGATTTTTCGTTTTCATAATTGCTTGTCAGATCTGCCGAACTCAATGTTTTATGTTGAGGTTAGGAGATTAAGGCTACATTTTCGTTCATAATAAATGGTTGAAACGTTACACATCAGTTATGTGCTATGTGCGATACGCGCGTAGACCATCATGTTTCTTTCAATACATGATTGACGAGGCAGACCTTTTTCTCTACAGTAGGTTGTCATTTCTTTCTGCGGTAGACTAGTTGCCAGCCAAAGCTATAGAACCCGGTCTGTCCTTCTATTTACCCATAGCTGGGGGAAGAAGATGATTTGTAAGTGAATGTAATGGATTCAACTGGAATTCGAACTCTACTCCCCGATTCCTCAATCCGAGCCGCTAACCATTACACAACATCAAACGCCTTATATCAAACGTCTTATATAAATATATAAATCGTATATCTAACCATATCAGGCGCACTCAAATATCGGCATAAAATTATACTGGCTTTATTTTTATTTCTCCTAAAATCATCTCAGTTAGAAAATTAAACTGTTTTTTATCTAGAGTATCTTTAAATGGCGTGGAAAATAAAGTCTCCAACGGTCGGACTAAAGAAGTCTTTGAAAAGAGTACAGTTATTTGCCGTATATTATGCAGAATATTTTACGAGAGGCTTCAGCCGCCGAGGCATCGTAAATTAAGAACAAAAAGACAAATAGTCTAGATGAGAAACTAAACATTACAGAAAAGTTCTACTTTCGGCGAGGCAAACACGAGTAAGTGAAGAAAGGAAAGCTTAAATGAGAAAATGGAGAAAGAGAATGCAAACGAGGAACGGGAGAGTCCGGATGCAATAAACTTTTGTCGCCCCTCGTGGTTTGCTTCAGTGTTTTAATGAGATTAACAAATGATTTTGTGCGGAAAAAATGTACCTTTTGATGGAGCCGTTTCAAGTGTAAGGTTAGGCCTTTGTGATTTTCAGCCGCAAGTCGAATCGCGAAAGCTGACTCAAAGGTTTCAACGACACTGTGCGCAAGAACGCAGAGAGCGTGCTCATGATAGGAGCGTAATCAAATTGAAGTTGATAAGAGGCGCAGTCTATTGAATTATCGACAGATAACACAGCATATGAAGCCATGTAGAAGAGGATTGAATAGAATAAAAGCTGAATGGCAGGAAATAGAAAATATAGTATTTGCAGTAAAATAGAATTAACAATGGAAACACTCAGAAAGCCTTGAATATACGAATATATATAGAAACAGGTAAGAATGATATACATATGTGAACAGTCATATAGGATGGTACTGAGTGGAATCTGCATACACAAATCCAGTGTTACATTTACGATAACATCTATTGGATATGGACGAACCCCACATATATATGAATGTATGTATTGATGTATTAGATATTTTTGTCTTTACTACGAATAAGACATGGTTGCTTAGTTTTTTTCTGGAGCCAACCACAAATAGATTTGCTTTTAAAAAGTATTTTGTATATGTTTGTAAGCACACAATAATACATCTAGAGAGATAGAGATACAGAAATCAAATACGAATAAGTCTTGGGAGTATCAACGATTAACTTACAGGTTGAATATCTGATCGATGATCCTATTGTTTCCAGTTTAAATCGAAACACCTATAAAGACGCTTACTCTTTTTCCCTCTCTCTCTCTCTTCCTCTCTCTCTCTCTTCCTCTCTCTCACATACACACACACACACACCAATCAACCATATATATATATATATATATATATATATATATATATATATATATATATATATATATTGGCTTGGTGCATAATTATCAGGCGTTTTTGTAGGCGAGTTATTTGTTAATAAAATCGCTGTTTTGTTTACTATTTTTATTAATATATATATATATATATATATATATATATATATATATATATATATATATATATTCTCAGGTTATAAAAATGCGTGCCGATAATCATACGTTCCAGAATAATCATTTAAAAATGTTGAATTGAATTGTTATATTTCTATTTTCATAAATATTGTTTAAAAACGCCTGATAATTGAGCACCGACCCAATATATATATATATATATATATATATATATATATATATATATATATATATATATATATATCAATAGAATATAAATTGTTCTATCAGAAAAATCATAGGTTACTGTTTCTCGAAGGTGCATAATAAATTTTCCCCCTCCACTTTCATGCACATTCTCCCAACAAAAATATAACTTTACTCTAAGTTTTATATGACGAAATTCTCCATACAGTATTTTACACTTTGTTATACATTTACCTAATATATATACTCTGAGATTGAACTATGATCGTTTAAGTGAAACGTTATTCTTCTTGTCATGCTCGATGTAGCAACGCCAACATACAAATTATTAACACTTTTATCAGATATACAATCACCCAAAGGACATATAAACTTATGTACGGCGTTGATATTTTGTAAAGCTTCAGTTGGCAGAGAAAAGTTGTTAGGAATGACTAAGTTGGTTGTATTTTATTAATCATAGTATATAATGAATTTTATTTTGTTACTGGGATAAGTGAGGGTTATATTAGTGTTTATGAGACTTTTTTTAGAATTTTTCATTCTGTTTGAAGTTAGAATGCATTTGATATGGTCAGAGATATTTGAGGATGTATTATGTTCTTTTTGATTTATGTTAACATTTTTATTTATGTTAATATACTTATGTTAATATTTTTACAGTTATTTGAAGATGTAATATGTTCCTCTTGATTTTTCCCATAAATTACCTCCCTTGCATGACGGATAAATATCTTGAATTTTCTGTTGTTCACTCACACATAACCGTAGACACTCAACACCTCTAGATGACCACGTAGGAGATTGAAAGTATATGGGGAAATAAAAATAATTGGAAAGAAAATATGCTGCATATATATATATATATATATATATATATATATATATATATATATATATATATATATAAAAGAAATATAGTCTTAAGGTGTGCTATATTTATGGAATAAAGTGCTCAATATCAGAGATAGAGCGTGTGTAAATATAAAAGTGAACATAGAAGTCAACACTTAGAGGCGACAGTCTGTTTCATGCTATATGCAATCGTCAGGCCACATATGCTGTTATTTTTCTCGGCTATTTATATATATACGAGTTAGTGGTGCATTGTGGGTATTCTGTTATGGTGGTTATTTCACCGGAAGTCGTTTGTTTTTCTATTTGGGTCAAATTATATTGCTTGCTTTTATTTTTTTGTTTCTTATTTTATTTATTTTTTTATTTATTAACGTAGTAAAAATTTGTATATATCGCTTATTTAACAGTTTTGTTTTGGTTTGGGAATTTAATTGAAGCTATTTGTTCAGTTTTGGGGTTGATTGTTGTAGTTTATTCTAAGTATTATTTTGGCGGAAACAGTTTTTAATTGATTATTTTTATTTGGGATTGGTTTGTTTATTTATTTACTTGGATGAATTTAAGTCAATTTATTTTACTTATATATTTTCTCTTTTCAGTTTTAGATTTTTAGTAACATAGTATTTATTTATGTTTTATTTCTAATTTTTTTTATTGTTATTTTGTTTATTAGTATATTTATTTTTTTTATTTTATTTCTTCCGTTTTTAATTTTTTAGGTTACGTAGTAAAAAATTATTTTCATGTCTGCATTTTGAGATGAGCTCGGATCTTTTGTTTAATAATTTATTTTGGTCGGGGAAAGTAATGATAGCTATTTTTTCCTCCAAGCAAAGTTTGCAATTTTTTGATTGGTTATTGTAGGCTGATGATTTTTTCCTTATCTTCCAAGATATTTTTGGTGTGATGTTCGTTTTGTTTTTAATTTCCCAGATATACTTAGAAAGCATTGTACTGTTTGCATATTTACTATTTGTGAAAGATGTTTTGTGTGTATAATTTCTTTGTTTCCAGGGTCTTTCAGTTACTCCTATGTATACTTTTTCTTCATTATCTGGTGATTTTATCGTGGCTTGGTATATTACGTTGTTTTGTAAACAATTTCCGTTTAAGGGACATTCGTTCTTTATTCTGCAGTCTAGGTCTACACAAGAACAAGATAACCAAAAAATACAAAAAGGCACCCCAAACAACAGAACACGATATCAATGAGGAAGTTAAAACAGTCGTCCAAAAATTAGACCTAGATGACCGAATAAGTTGTATTAGCAAGGCAGGAGCCTTTATCAAACTAAAAGACCATAAAGAAAATTTCAAAACCAATCCTGCATGTAGACTCATAAACCCAGCTAAAAGTGAACTAGGTAAAATAAGTAAAACAATACTAGAAAGAATTAATTCTGAGCTTAGGAAGAAACTAGGAGTAAACCAGTGGAAAAATACTAAAACAACTATTGACTGGTTCCACAGCATAAATAACAAACAAAACTGCCAATTCTTACAATTAGACATAAAAGAATTTTACCCATCCATAAAAGAACGTATGCTAGATAAGGCCATCAACTTAGCCCAGGAACAAGTAATAATACAACCGAGCGAAATCAACATCATTAAGCAGTCCCGTAAATCATTATTATTCCACAATGAAGAAGCATGGATAAAGAAAGATGGGATATTTGACACTACAATGGGAAGCTTTGACGGTGCTGAAGCATGCGAAATCATAGGCATTTACTTACTAAACGAACTGAGCAAAATAATAGATAGAAATGACACAGGACACTACAGGGACGATGGTCTCATAATCTTAAGAAATTGTAACAAACAAAACACAGACAAAACTAGAAAAGCAATAATAAAGATTTTTAAAAATAACGGATTCGACATAGATATAAAAACTAACCTAAACGAAGTAGATTTTCTTGATGTTACCTTCAACCTAAGAGAAGGTACACATAAACCCTATAGAAAACCTAATGACAAACCACTCTACATACACACATCTTCCAACCATCCACCTTATATAATCAAACGGATACCAAAATCGATTAACCGCAGGCTCTCTGACAATTCCTCCAATGAATCCCCATTTAACAAAGCTAAGAAAGACTATGAAACAGCCCTAAAAGATAGCGGATTCCCAGCAGTACTGACATACTCACCACAGAATACAAAAAAGGCCAACAGGAGAAGAAATATGATATGGTTGAACCCACCGTACAGCAAGAACGTAAAATCAAACGTAGGAAAAATATTCTTCAAACTCTTACACAAACAATTCCCAGAATCAAGCACCTTACACAAGATATTCAACAAAAAACAGTAAAAATCAGCTACAGCTGCACCGAGAGCATGGCACAAATAATAAAAAAGCACAATAGGAAAATTATCAACAAACTACACGAACAAATTAAACCCACGTGCAACTGCAGAATAAAGAACGAATGTCCCTTAAACGGAAATTGTTTACAAAACAACGTAATATACCAAGCCACGATAAAACCACCAGATAATGAAGAAAAAGTATACATAGGAGAAACTGAAAGACCCTGGAAACAAAGAAATTATACACACAAAACATCTTTCACAAATAGTAAATATGCAAACAGTACAATGCTTTCTAAGTATATCTGTGAAATTAAAAACAAAACGCACATCACACCAAAAATATCTTGGAAGATAAGGAAAAAATCATCAGCCTACAACAACCAATCAGAAACTTGCAAACTTTGCTTGGAGGAAAAAATAGCTATCATTACTTTTTCCAGACCAAAATAAATTATGAAATAAAAGATCGGAACTTATCTCAAAATGCAGACATGAAAACAAATTTTTACTACGTTACTTAAAAATTGAAATCGGATAAAATGAAATAAAATAAAAATAAATAAATAAACAAATAAAAAAATAACAATAAAATAAGCAAAATTAATTAACCCAAACAAATTACCAAATCACACTTGTTAGAATAGACGAAATAGAATAATAATAATAATAATAATAATAATAATAATAATAAGATTCAAGAAAGGTAGAATTACAGAAACACCCTCAATAGATTTAGATTTTGTCACAAAGATTAGGGAATTGGAGCATGAAGAAGCTTATAAGTACCTAGGAATTAGCGAAGGATATGGCATACAACACCCCCAAATGAAAGAAAAAATAAGAAAAGAGTACTACAGGCGTGTACGTCTGATACTAAATACTGAACTAAACTCAAAAAATAGAATATCAGCTATAAACACATTGGCTGTCCCAGTGGTGCATTACAGCTTTAATGTCCTTAACTGGACCATAGCTGAAATTAAGCGAATGGACGCCAAAACGAGAAAGCTTCTCACTTGCTATCGCATGCATCATCCCAAAGCTGATGTTGATCGTCTGTATGTGCCCAGATCCGAAGGAGGCAGAGGATTAGTTCAACTAGAACTGTCCTACAAAACTACAACAATTGGCCTCCAAAAATACTTGGAAACTACAGAAGACTGGATGATGGTATGCGTCAAGGAACATGAAAGTAGTAAGCGTCTTTAATCCGTAATGAAAGAAGCCAACAAATTCAAACTGGAGCTTCAAATGGGCGTAGAGATGCAACTACAGCACAATACACCGGCTGAAAGTGCAAAATACTTGAAAAAGACAGCAAAGACGAATGCAACCGACCAGATACAGAAGCGATGGCAAGATAAACCGCTTCATGGCCAATACTCTGCCCGTATCAACCAAGCTGATGTAGACAAAACCCGTACCCATCAGTGGCTACGCAGTGCAGGGTTGAAAGCGGAAACTGAAGGTTTTATCCTTGCTGCGCAGGACCAATGCTTGCTAACTAGGAATTATCAAGCACATATACTAAAATATTGTGTCAGCCCAAAATGCAGATTCTGTGATAAATATCCAGAAACGATTGATCATCTTGTATCAGGTTGCAGGATGTTGGCACCCACTGAATATAAAACCCGACATGACAGAGTGGGCCAATATCTGCACTGGAAAATCTGCAACTTCTACGGGAAGGAAACTGAAAGAAACTGGTAGCAACACCACCCAGACCCAGTTACGGAGATAGGACCTGTTACAATTCTATGGGACTACACAATTCACACTGACAGAACAATCAAGGCCAACCGACCAGATATTGTTATTAAAGACCACAAACAAAAACGGTGTCTCCTTATTGATATGGCAGTCCCTGCTGACTGCAATGTATCTTTGAAGATATTCAAAAAGCTGTCAAAATACAAGGACCTTGAAATAGAGGTCTCGAAAATGTGGCATATGGGAACATCAACAATCCCTGTTGTAGTTGGAGCCTTAGGACTGGTTGGAAAAGATTGCAGTAGACTAATTGCAGGGATTCCTGGAAGCCCATGCCTCAAGGAGATACAAAAAATTGTTCTGACAAGTACAGCCCACACTTTACGAAGGGCTCTATCTATGTAATTTTTTTTTTTTTTTTTGTCAGTGAAAAGTGTCATGATGCCATTTCTAACCTTAGGTCCCTGGGTGGGACCCGGAAAGAAATGTGTAAACGCCAGAAAGCAAAGAAAATAAAAATAATAATAATAATAATAAACAACGTAACCAAACCAAAATATCTGACGAAAAAAATAGCTATAACTCTCAAATAACGATAATATATATGTGACACATTTTAGGGGCGCAAAAAGAAAGAAAAAGAAGGAAAGGAAAAAGAGAAGGAAAAGAGAGAGGAAGAGTGGCGAGACTTAACTTATATGATAAAGATAAAGCCACCCACGAGAAATACCATTTGAAAATGTTATTTTGATAATGGAAGACACTGGTGAGGGTTCTGTCGGCCATTGTCTTGGGGCTGGCTGGCAGGGTCCAGGTTAATACATTGTTTTGTTTAGATAGATAAAAAATTAACTGTGTCTTTGTGACAGGCGGACTGTCGGGAGTGGTGAAATTCCCCGCAAGGAAATTTTAAAGATAAAGTCACCTATTTGAAAATGTTGTTTTGATAAATGAAGGATGGTGAAAATTCTTATGGCCATTGTCATAAAGCTAATTGACAAACACCAGGTGGAAACAGAGTTTTAAATAGATAAAGGTTTACATGTGTCATGATGCTGCCTGAAAACAATTTAATAGGTCATCTGTTGACACACACAAAGAGAGTTATCTCTAGGTTGAGTCTTTGTCGATGGGAGGTGTCATTGAGAGAAAACACATCTGGGCTGTGTTGGAATTTGAATATGACAGCGAAACAATATTTCGTTGGCGCCGAAGAATGAGTGTGTCTGGTTGACTAGCCTCTTGGTGCTGGCGAAAATCTGACTGAAGAATTCCATATGCCGTGACATTAGGATAAGAATTGAGATTATCACTCTACGGGTCGTATTGTACTCTTGGCGGCCAGAGAAGAAGAGAGAAACAAAAGAAAGAAAAGGAAAAGAAAAAGATGTTTTTTTTTCTTTGAACAAATATATATATATATATTTTAAGAACAAGGCTAGTCTAGTCACGCCCACACTGTTGATCGACCATTGGTTGAACGCTAACCAGCCAGGCGGAGGTGATCATGTGACGCAAGGAGGCGGCCGCAGAGAGTTTAAGTATGAGGGATTACTACGAAGAAGTGGGAAGATGTCCATATGAAAATAAGAGAAGGTGGGAGTAAGAGAAGACTTCCAAAAATGGAAATAATTCATTTTTCCTGGCCGAAAACAAAAGAAGGGGTTTATGGATTTAGACTTATCAAGGAACCTCAAACCCCGACGAGCCCACCGCCGGTTTTGAATCGGCGTCCATATAAGCAAATTCGCAGCGAGCAAAAATCAGAGTTTAGTTTTAGTTTTGAGTTCGAGAGAGAGTTCCAGTTGAGAGCTCTGAAGCCCCGCTACTAAGAAGCTGACCAAGATTCGCGCAACTTCCGAACTCATCTTCTAACCAAGAACAATTTATTTTTTTTGAAGAACGACTTAGACTCACACCACCAAAATAAGCTTTGTGAATTTCGCCTGAAAACCACGTGTCACAATCCATATAGCGGGTCGCGAGATAGACGCAGTCCTATGTATCCAGCAACCAGATATAAAGTATTGTTATCCTTTTTTTGATACCATTTTCGACTTATTATTTTATTTTCTTTCGCCCGTATTGTGCGATACCGCCCTCATTCGAACTCAAGCTTGCAGTACGGCCCCAACGCTGATTGATTTCGTCTGCCTAAGATCAATTCACAACGTGGGTGGGCAGACTGGAGATCAAAGTAGTTACTTCGGTAACCAGACGTTGGAAGCGAGTTGGGAACGACGAGGCTGATATCGGATCTAACCAGATTCCCATCCGAATCACTTAAAGGTTAGATCATCACAATTGGCGCCGCGACCAGGATAAGACCCGGGATCGGCTGACGTCACAATTTGACGTAGAGGTTGGATGTCACAATTGGTGCCGTGACAGGAGGATAAGACTCTTGATCGTTTTTGGATGCCACGTATATATATATATATATATATATATATATATATATATATATATATAGTGTAACCCGGATATAAGAGAGTTGCCTGGGCCGGAGAAGAAGTATCTTATATCCGGGTTTCTCTTATATCCGGGTTTGGTCTATTTTGCTCAGGTAAGTATGGCTCAAATTTGGGACCAGAGAAAATCTATCTTATATCCGGGTTTCTCTTATATCCGGGTTACACTGTATATATATATATATATATATATATATAATACGTTACTTAATAATCGAAAACTGAAAAGAGAATATATACAAATAAATAATAAGTAAAATAAATTGACCTAAATTCATTCAAATAAATAAATAAACAAACCAATCCCGATAAAGTTACCGTTAGAAAAAAAAATCAAAGATAATCAATCCAAATAAATAAAATTAAAAAGTTTTCCCGCCAAAATAATAGTTAGAATAAATTGCAACAATCAACCCCTTAACCGAACAAATAACTTTAACTAAATTCTCAAACAAAAACAAAACTATTAAATAAGAGGTATAAATTTTTTTTTAATACGTTAAAAAAAACACCGATTAAAAACAAATAAATAAATATATATATAAGACAAGAAACAAAAAATAAAAATAAATAAAAACAAGCAAAATAATTTAACCTAAATAAATAAACAAAGAAATAGACGTCTTCCGGTAAAATAACCGCCAAAATAGACTACCAACAATGCACCACTGACCCGTATATATTTATATATATCAATAGCCGAGAAAAATAACAGCACACGTGGCCTGACGATTGCATATAGCATGAAACAAACTGTCGCTCTATCACTGATATTGAGCACTTTATCCCATAAATATAGAAAATCTATATTTCTTCATATACATATATATATATATATATATATATATGATGTTGATGATGATTTAAAGCTGTAGAAATTTGGTGTTCACAGCCTGACGAGGTGGTACTGCTGTGTTTTCTATAACATTATTATTTTTCTTCATGTCTGTATCAAAATAAAATATTTCCTTAATTTTTTAATGGCACGTGTAAACGCACTGTAAACATACAAATCCACCAAACACTCATATATATATATATATATATATATATATATATATATATATATATATATATATACTGTAAATTATTCTATGTTGATAGAAGTGTGCTGCTAATTTAAGTTAGTGCTTTTTAATACACAGTGGGGATAGAGAAATCAGCAGAGTTAAATAAACATATATAGAAAGAGGTTCAATGAACTTATTCTCTTACAAATCATGATATATTAAGTGCGCTTGTCACTCATTTGCTTAGTTTGAACGACCGTTACGCCTTGCAATTGCCTTTTGAATAATAGACTATACCCTTTTGATCGTGTGGAAAGGTAAGACATATTAGAGACACTAGTGAGTTTCAGTGAAAAAAACGAAAGAAATATAGAAGCGTTTAACGTCTTTTGAAAATACCTGATAAATGATGGGCTATCAGTTTTAGAGCGCGCGAGTAGATAAAAAAAACATCAAAGAAAATGAAAAAAGATCCAAAGATAGAAATGTTTAATGTCTATTTCAGTGCAAGTTGTCAATTTAACATCTTTTAAAAATAACGACCAGCTTTCATATTTATGACTGTTATTGCTAGATTTGTTTTTAATGGTGAAGCTCACATATTTAACGAAGCGATAGGAGAATTTCTATGGATATTTTATTGTCGTAGACCTCGCCATGAGCTTATTCAATCAATACTGAAGAAATTCATCAGCCATTTAAATTGAAAAAAACCGTGAAATTTCCTTACGTTATAACTAGTTATTATTATTATTATTATTATTATTATTATTATTATTATTATTATTATTGTGCATATGTGTGTGCGTGTCTGTTTGTGTGTGTGTGTGTGTGAGAGAGAGAGAGAGAGAGAGAGACAGAAAGAGAGTTGTCTCCTTTTTCATATCCTATAGAGCCGGGTCCAAATTATGGTTCTTAGGCCCTGTAGGAGAATTGTCATTTAAATGATAGCACTTTTCTTAGTACATTTGATGTTCCTAGTATGGAGATTTTCTGGGCAACTTGTATGTTGATGTTATCTAGGATATTAGTAAATTAGCTCATTCATTTTCTCACGAGGCCCAGAGCACCGATTAAATCTGGTACAGTTTCAGTCTTCATTTCCAGCATCCTGTTAAACTCGATTCCCATATCCTTGTCTTTGGACAATTCACCGATAATTCTTATGGAAGTGTTTCTCTCAGATGGTAGTGCTATGTCAATACACATTCAATTCCTGAATTTCTTGTCTTGTCGGATAATACATCGATATTGTAGGGAAGTTCTGTCTAGTTGGGGGTCATACCATCTCACAATGGTTTCGTTTTTTGTGCTTCTTTCATATATTCCAGTGCATGTATGTCGCTTAATTGTTATGTTACTCGGTACATTCATATTTTACTAGCTCCATACTGAAATAATATGGTCGAAATTTGTCAACATATTTTCCGCAAGATCCTGCATTTAGGGTTAGTTCCATCCTTGTCCAAGTAACAGTAATATGATCTGGTTTCGTTGCTTTGGTCTTGAGCGGCAATAATTAGCCCTTCTGTCTCAGCTTTCAGCCTGGTGCTCCTCAGCCACTGATGTTTGTTTTTTTTCTGTTGGTCTATATCTGCTTGCCTTGTCATTCCAGTTTTGTTTTAATTTCATTTGACCATGTTGTTTGGCTTTCTGTTTTACTCGTTTGGCATGGATGATATTCTCTTCGTTTTTTTGTTTCAGGCATATTATTATTATTATTTTTATTTTCTTTGATTTCTGGCGTTTACATATTTCTTTCCGGGTCCCGCCCAGGGACCTAAGGTTAGAAATGGCATCATGACACTTTCCACTGATAAAAAAAAAAAAAATTACATAGATAGAGCCCTTCGTAAATTGTGGGCTGTACTTGTCAGAACAATTTTTTGTATCTCCTTGAGGCATGTGCTTCCAAGAATCCCTTCAATTAGTCTACTGCAATCTTTTCCAACCAGTCCTAGGGCTCCAACTACAACAGGGATTGTTGATGTTCCCATATGCCACATTTTCGAGATTTCCATTTCAAGGTCCTTGTATTTTGACAGCTTTTTGAATATCTTCAAAGATACATTGCAGTCAGCAGGGACTGCCATATCAATAAGGAGGCACTGTTTTTGTTTGTGGTCTTTAATAACAATATCTGTGCAGTTGGCCTTGATTGTTCTGTCAGTGTGTATTGTGTAATCCCATAGAATTGTAACAGGTCCTATCTCCGTAACCGGGTCTGGGTGGTGTTCATACTTTATTATTATTATTATTATTATTATTATTATTATTATTAATGATAATGATATATTAAATAGATTATACTTTATGTGGTAGTTGTTCTGTTAGCGGGTATAGGAAATAAGAAATTTAAACTGGGATTCGAAACCTCTTCAGAATTAACTAGCGTCGGATCTCTTGGGTTTGATCTTTTCCCATAACACAAAATAAAGCCATTGAATTCAAATTTCTTAATCTTCTATGTTACGCCCACTAAGGATATCGGCGATTATAGCTCTCCCCAATTTCCTGATTTTTGTAGCTCTTTGTAAATTTTGTCTTTTTTTTGCACATGTTCGTTAGGTAGGTTACGCGCTGTTTTTCTCTGCTCCATTTGCATTCAATATATCCCGTGACTATCAAATCTTTGTTCTTTATGAGCTCAAAATTCATCAGCTGTCTATTTCTGATGTTAATTAGAAAACATGAAAAGAAAAGACTTGCAACCAAAATAGCAATAATCCCATTTCCAGACGACGAGAAACACCAAAATAACACAGAGTTCATTTCTAAATGCGCACAAGAAAACAAAATCACTGATTGACTGATTGATTTGTTTTTACGGGTTAATCGTTTAGTGGTAAAAGTCATACTAATTAACACATAGTTGAAGAGATAAAAGGCGGATGCATACATTTCCCAAGGATTTTTACGCGTAAGTGAACATAACCAATCCATCAGAGATTGGAACTCCGCTCTGAGATTACCGATCCATTATCCATTACCTTACGCACACAAAAGCTTACAACACTTACTTTTACCAAGCGGTCTATATCTAGTTTTTGACAATGCTCGACGTTGCTTTTATTTGGTGATCGTACAGGAACCGAGGTTTTAACCTGATGTGCTCGTGAACGAAATCAATTTGATACAACGCTACCAACAAAGACACCATTGTTCGAAATAGTGAATTCCTATCTCGAATACCAATATGTAATAACAAATAAATGTAAGCAAATGTAATGAAATTCGTATTTAAAAGTATAATAATTATTTAATAATATTATATAATTATAATTTAAAATTATAAAAATCAAACAAACTTATGGTAATGTCCATAATCTTAATCAATAACGCTAAACAAAGGACTGTAAAGCAGCTTTTTTATTCTTCCGTCTACATATCTTAAATACCCTAGAGTTTTATAAACAGAGTTTACATCATTGTACTGTCATGTGGTCTGAAGACGCTTGAAGCGTGAAGCATTAACCATACTCGGTGGTTCCTATATCAATATTGTCAATAATGGTTATTTTACCTTCTTTTTAGAAGAGCTCTATCGCTTCATTGAACACCACACGACAAGGTGCACGTATATAATTATTCGCAGCCGTTTTAGTCTTGCATGGCTGTTTATAGACGCGACAATATCTAACTCTGAGGTCACATTTCGAAATACATATTTAAATATATCTTGTCAAATCAATACCAGATTTGCATACAAATCCACATGAAGAGAAATTATGCTCTATTGAACAAAGTATCAACACTTCATAGCAACTTGTTTCCAGTCAGTCTTCTCGAACATGGGGTTGCTCTCAATTTATTTTTGTCCTGAACAAGATAAATAATCCGAGATGTGATCATTTGCTCAGATTTTGGGATGTGGGCATAGTTGACAAATTCGCAGCAGCCGTCCTATGATGATTTCACGTGTGCCAGACTAGAGTAATCTTAACCAATACTTGTTCAGCGTCACTTAGAGATGAACAACTTGACTCACGCAAAATTCTCATCAAGCGAGAATTATTATCAAGACATCGACTAGAACTATCACTCCCAGGTATTTAAGAATGCGTAAATTTAATCATAATAAATTATCTGGCGATTTACATACATACATATATATATATATATATATATATATATATATATATATATATATATATATATATATATATATATATATATAATAATAATAATAATAATAATAATAATAAACCCGGAAGCTTCGTAGTGTCCGTCAAACACACACACACACACATATATATATATATATATATATATATATATATATATATATATATATATATGTAGATATATATATATACATACATATATATATATATATATATATATATATATATATATATATATATATATATATATATATATATATATACACACATATACACACACATGATTGGCACTACGAATACCTCCGATTTTATTATTTTGAAACACGTGACCAGAGGGCACAGAACATTAGGTATTAAGTCATTAAACTGTGCCCGAAGAAGATTTCTCTAAATGTTTCTTTTTTTCCCCACAGGAAATATTTGCAGTAATGGCATTAAGTTAATGCCTGTTAGAGGAATATCCTGAATATATTAGATTGTTCGGAAAATAATGCCCGATCTTACAATAAAAGGATTTGTGTTCTAATCTATTATTATTGTTGCATAAAATATGTATTACTCATTCCCAATAATCAACGCGTCTTCTTTGTTGAATTTATATCAGTCACTGTCAGAATTTTACTTAAAATATTATATGAATTTCATCAGGGACATGAACAAAAAAAGAAGAGATCGTTTTATATTTTTGCATGACTTCAAATTTGGTCATGATTCTTCTCTAACTTCTGCCAACAATTCTGACTTGTTAATTTTAACGCCTCCACAAAGAAACTGTTCTCTTTTAATTACCTGAGACAAACCTCTTTAGTTTCTCACAGTAAGGCTTATACTAACCAGGATCAAAGTGAAACATTGCACATTCATGAGCTAATTTATTCCGTTGACGTGAAGGGGAAATATATGGAATCAATCGTTAGGTCTGTTGCTAAGAATTTTGGATCACTGTGTCGTGTTAAACATTTATCTTGCCAGAATACATTTTACACATTTATAAATCTACCGTTCATTAAATATTCTTGCTTAATCTGATCTGGGGTTTATGCTAAGTACTTAAAGATGCTAGATTGTTTGTTTTTTTTCTTGTTTTTTTTTCAAATAAACTTTCCTCTATAATGCAGAGGCTTTATGAATGTATGGACAGTATTAGATTGATATCAAGATCTCAATTTTACAAATGAAAAGGTTGATGTAACCGTAAGATCTATGATAACAGTTCCTTCTTCCGTATCACCAACTTCCTGCTTCTTGTTTCAAGTCAACTTTCATCTCAGTCAGTCAGTTATGAGCCATGCGTGATACATTTTTAGGCGATCATATATCTTTCGATACATGACTGACGAGTCAGATTTTCTTTCCGCAGTAGGTCGCCATTTATTTCTGCAGTAGATCAATTGCCACCCAAGGCTATAGAACTGTCCTGGTATTTACCCATAGCTGAGAGCAGGGAGAAAATGAGGATTCATACCTTTCCCAAGGATATTAGCATGAAAGTGAATGTAATGGATTCGACTGGAATTTGACATCGCTTCTCCGAATCCTCAATCGGATTTCAATTACTCCACCGTGCCGCTGATTTGATCTACATAGAGTTAAATATAATTTTAATCGTTAACTTCCGTCTTCTTAAATCATTTTCTTTTATTATTTTCTCGGCATAATTCTTTCTAATATTCTCTAAAACTCAGAAACCCTTTGCATTTCAACCGATTTATTACTATTCTTATAATGAAATGATTAAAGAAATAAAAACAGAGCAGTGTGTGGAGGTTCTACTTAAGATCGAGCAGTAAAGTGCTTGTTTATGAAGTCCTTGTTTATGAGTCTTAACTCTCGAGGTGGTATATGATGTCTTTCTGCATTTCTCGATAAACATCAGGAAGCACTATTCAAACAAACCATATGTGAAAGTTTCTGATAAATATTTCAGATGTGTCAGCATTTCAACAATATCAAGAGAATCTCAAGAAAATATAAAAGGTTAATAAGTGAGTTCAAGTGAAAGTCAAAGAATTTGGACTTTCGAAGCGTTTTTGATACTGCATCTATGACATTCGAATAATCCATTTCTTGATCGTATAGTGATGAGAAATTAATATTTTATGATTATCGTAAATGATGGGCACAAAGTCTTGATCATGATGAAGGACCCAAATACATCCCAAAACCGAAATTACACTAACAGAAGATTATGGTGTCAATCTAGCAGTCCGACATTAGTTTTGTCTATTACACCTTCGCAGAATCTAACCAGCACAACAGTCTCGCTTTTTATTGACAGCAACTGGATTGAATACACATTCCGTTAAACAAAATGTACTGCTTATTAAAAAAGAAGCAGTTCTGCTTCATTGAATGGCAAAGGCTCACCGACTTGCGATACGAGATTTTAATCAACGTTGCCGAGTTCTGATTCATTGAATGTCAGAAGCTCACCGACTTGCGATGCGAGATTTTGATAAAAAGGCCCAGTACTGCTTCAGTGACTGAGAGAGGCTCACCGACTTGCGATGCGAGATTTTAATTAACGAGGAACAGTTCTGCTTAGTTGACTGGCAGAGGCACACCGACTTGTGTTACGAGATTTTAATCAACATGGCCCAGTTCTGATTCATTGAATGACAGAGGGTCACCGACTTGCGATAGGAGATTAAAATCAACGAGACCCAGTTCTGCTTCATTGATTGGCACAGGCTTACCGACTTGCGATGCGAGATTAAAATCAACGAGGCCCAGTTAAAATTCATTGAATAGCAGATGCTCACCGACTTGCGATACGAAATTTTAATTAACCAGGCCCAGTTCTGCTTCATTGACTGGCAGAGGGTCACCGACTTGAGATGCGAGATTAAAATCAACGAGTCCCAGTTATTATTCATTTAATGGCAGATGCTCACAGACTTGTGATACGAGATTTTAATTAACGAGGCCCAGTTCTGCTTCATTGACTGGCAGAGGCTCACCGTCTTGCAATGCGAGATTAAAATCAACGAGGCCCAGTTATGATTCATTTAATGGGAGAGGCTCACCGACTTGCAATGCGATATTAAAATCAACGACGTCCAGTTATGATTCATTGAATGACAGAGGCTCACCGACTTGTGATGCGAGATTAAAATCAGTGAGGCCAAGTTCCGATTCAATCAATAGCAGATGCTCATCGACTTGCGATGCGAGACTAAAATCAACGAGGCCCAGTTATGATTCATTGAATTGCAGAGGCTCACCGACATGCGATGCGAGATTAAAATCAACGAGGCCCAGTTCTGCTTCATTGACTGGCAGAGGCTTACCGACTTGCGATGCGAGATTAAAATCAACGAGGCGCATGTCTGATTCATTGAATAGCAGATGCTCACAGGACTTGCGATACGAGATTTTAATTAACGAGGCCCAGTTCTGATTCATTGACATGCAGATGCTCATTACTTGTGATACGAGATTTTAATTAATGAGGCCCAGTTCTGCTTCATTGACTGGCAGTGGCTCATCGACTTGCGACGCGAGATTAAAATCAAGGAGGTCCAGTTATGATTCATTGAATGACAGAGGCTAACCGACTTGCGATGCAAGATTAAAATCAACGAGGCCCAGTTCTGATTCATTGAATAGCAGATGCTCACCGACCTGCGATGCGAAATTAAAATCAACGAGGCCCAGTTATGATTCATTGAATTGCAGAGGCTCACCGACATGCGATGCGAGATTAAAATCAACGAGGCCCAGTTCTGCTTCATTGACTGGCAGAGGCTTACCGACTTGCGATGCGAGATTAAAATCAACGAGGCGCATGTCTGATTCATTGAATAGCAGATGCTCACAGGACTTGCGATACGAGATTTTAATTAACGAGGCCCAGTTCTGATTCATTGACATGCAGATGCTCATTACTTGTGATACGAGATTTTAATTAATGAGGCCCAGTTCTGCTTCATTGACTGGCAGTGGCTCATCGACTTGCGACGCGAGATTAAAATCAAGGAGGTCCAGTTATGATTCATTGAATGACAGAGGCTAACCGACTTGCGATGCAAGATTAAAATCAACGAGGCCCAGTTCTGATTCATTGAATAGCAGATGCTCACCGACCTGCGATGCGAAATTAAAATCAACGAGGCCCAGTTCTCATTCATTGAATGGCAGAGGCTCACCGACCTGCGATGCGAGTTTAAAATCATCGAGCCGCAGTTATGATTCATTTAATGGCAGGTGCTCACCGACTTTCGATGCGAGATTAAAATCAACGAGGTCCATTTCAGATTCATTGACTGGCAGATGCTCACTGATTTCTGATACGAGATTTTAATTAACGAGGCCCACTTCTGCTTCATTGACTGGAAGAGTCTCACCGACATGTGATACGAGATTTTAATTAACGAGACCCAGTTATGATTCATTGATTGGCAGATGCTCACTGACTTGCGATGCGAGATTAAAATCAACGAGGCATAGTTCTGATTTATTGAATGGCAGAGGCTCACCGACTTGCGATGCGAGATTAAAATCAACGAGTCCAAGATATGATTCATTGAATGGTAAATGCTCACTGACTTGCGATGCGAGATTAAAATCAACGAGGCCCAGTTCTGATTCATTGACATGCAGATGCTCACTGACTTGTGATACGAGATTTTAATTAACGAGGCCCAGTTCTGCTCCATTGACTCACAGAGGCTCAGCGACTTGCAATGCGAGATTAAAATCAACGAGGCCCAGTTATGATTCATTGAATTGCAGATGATCACTCACTTGCGATGCAAGATTAAAATCAACGAAGCCCAGTTCTGATTCATTGAACGGCAGAGGCTCACCGACTTGCGATGCGAGATTAAAATCAACGAGGCCCGGTTATGATTCATTGAATGACAGAGGCTCACCGACTTGTGATGCGAGTTTAAAATCAATGAGGCCCAGTTCTGATTCAATGAATAGCAGATGCTCACCGACTTGCGATGCGAGATTAAAATCAACGAGGTCCATTTCAGATTCACAGACTGGCAGATGCTCACTACTTGTGATACGAGATTTTAATTAATGAGGGCCAGTTCTGATTCATTGACTGTCAGAGGCTCACCGACTTGCGATAAGAGATAAAAAAAAACCGAGGCCCAGTTATGATTCATTGAATTGAAGATGCTCACTCACTTGCGATGCAAGATTGAAATCAACGAGGCACAGTTCTGATTTATTGACTGACAGAGGCTCACCGACATGCGATGCGAGATTAAAATCAACGAGGCCCAGTTCTGATTCATTGACATGCATATGCTCACTGACTTGTGATACGAGATTTTAATTAACGAGGGCCAGTTCTGCTTCATTGACTCGCAGTGGCTTACCGAACTGCGATGCGAGATTAAAATCAACGAGGCCCAGTTCTGATTCATTGAATAGCAGAGGCTCACCGACTTGCGATGCGAGATTAAAATCAACGAGCCCCAGTTATGATTCATTTAATGGCAGGTGCTCACCGACTTGCGATGCGAGATTAAAATCAACGAGGTCCAATTCAGATTCATTGACTGGCAGATGCTCAACACTTGTGATACGAGATTTTAATTAATGTGGGCCAGTTCTGATTCATTGACTGGCAGATGCTCACTGACTTCTGATACGAGATTTTAATTAACGAGGACCAGTTCCGTTTCATTGACTGGCACAGTCTCACCGACATGGGATGCGAGATTAAAATCAACGAGGCCAAGTTATGATTCATTGAATGGTAGATGCTCACTGACTTGCGATGCGAGATTAACTCAACGAGGACAAGTTCTGATTTATTGACTGGCAGAGGCTCACCGATTTGCGATGCGAGATTAAAATCAACGAGGCCCAGTTCTGATTCATTGACATGCAGATGCTCACTGAATTGTGATACGAGATTTTAATTAACAAGGCCCAGATCTGCTTCATTGACTCGCAGAGGCTCACCGACTTGCGATGCGAGATTAAAATCAACGAGGCCCAGTTATGATTCATTGAATTGCAGATGCTCACTAACTTGCGATGCAAGATTAAAATCAACGAGGCACAGTTCTGATTTATTGAATGGCAGAGGATCACCGACTTGCGATGCGAGATTAAAATCAGCGAGGCCCAGTTCTGATACATTGAATTACAGTGGCTCACCGACTTGCGATGCGAGATTAAAATCAGCGAGGCCCAGTTCTGATTCATTCAATAGCAGATGCTCACCGACCTGCGATGCGAAATTAAAATCAACGAGGTCCAATTCAGATTCATTGACTGGCAGATGCTCAACACTTGTGATACGAGATTTTAATTAATGTGGGCCAGTTCTGATTCATTGACTGGCAGATGCTCACTGACTTGTGATACGAGATTTTAATTAACGAGGACCAGTTCCGTTTCATTGACTGGCAGAGTCTCACCGACATGGGATGCGAGATTAAAATCAACGAGGCCAAGTTATGATTCATTGAATGGTAGATGCTCACTGACTTGCGATGCGAGATTAACTCAACGAGGACAAGTTCTGATTTATTGACTGGCAGAGGCTCACCGATTTGCGATGCGAGATTAAAATCAACGAGGCCCAGTTCTGATTCATTGACATGCAGATGCTCACTGAATTGTGATACGAGATTTTAATTAACAAGGCCCAGATCTGCTTCATTGACTCGCAGAGGCTCACCGACTTGCGATGCGAGATTAAAATCAACGAGGCCCAGTTATGATTCATTGAATTGCAGATGCTCACTAACTTGCGATGCAAGATTAAAATCAACGAGGCACAGTTCTGATTTATTGAATGGCAGAGGATCACCGACTTGCGATGCGAGATTAAAATCAGCGAGGCCCAGTTCTGATACATTGAATTACAGTGGCTCACCGACTTGCGATGCGAGATTAAAATCAGCGAGGCCCAGTTCTGATTCATTCAATAGCAGATGCTCACCGACCTGCGATGCACGATTAAAATCAACGAGGCCCAGTTCTAATTCATTGAACGGCAGAGGCTCACCGACTTGCTATGCGAGATTAAAATAAACGAGGCCCAGTTATGATTCATTTAATGGAAGGGGCTCACCGACTTGCGATGCGAGATTAAAATCTACGAGGACCAGTTCTGTTTCATTGAATAGCAGATGCCCGCCGGCCTGCGATGAGACATTAAAATCAACGAGGATCAGCTCTGATTCATTGAATTACAGAGGCTCACCGACTTGCGATGCTAGATTGAAATCAGCGAAACCCAGTTCTGATTAATTCAATAGCAGATGCCCACCGAACTGCGATGCGCGATTAAAATCAACGAGACCCAGTACTAATTTCCTTGAACGGCAGAGGCTCACCGACTTGCTATGCGAGATTAAAATCAACGAGGCCCAGTTATGATTCATTTAATGGAAGGGGCTCACCGACTTCCGATGCGAGATTAAAATCAACGAGGAACAGTTCTGATACATGGAAAAGCAGATGCCCGCCGGCCTGCGATGAGAGATTAAAATCAACGAGGAACAGCTCTGATTCATTGAACGGCAGTTGCTAACCGACTTGCGATGCGAGATTAAAATCAACGAGGCCCAATTATGATTCATTTAATGGCAGTGGCTCACCGACTTGCGATGCGATATTTAAATCAACGAGGCCCAGTTCAGATTCATTGACTGGCAGATGCTCACTACTTTTGATACGAGATTTTAATTAATGAGGTCCAGTTCTGATTCATTGACTGGCAGATGCTCACTGACTTCTGATACGAGATTTTAATTAACGAGGCACACTTCTGCTTCATTGACTGGCAGAGTCTCACCGACTTGCGATGCGAGATTAATATCAACGAGGCCCAGTTATGATTCATTGATTGGCAGATGATCACTGACTTGCGATGCGAGATTAAAATCAACGTAGCCCAGTTCTGATTTATTGAATGGCAGAGGCTCGCCGACTTGCGATGCGAGATTAAAATCAACGAGGCCCAGTTCTGATTCATTGACATGCAGATGCTCACTGACTTGTGATACGAGATTTTAATTAAAGAGGCCCAGTTCTGCTTCATTGATTCGCAGAGGCTCACCGACTTGCCTTGCGATATTAAAATCAACGAGGTCCGTTTATGATTCTTTGAATGACAGAGGCTCACCGACTTTTGATGCGAGATTAAAATCAACGAGGCCCAGTTCTGATTCATTGAATAGCAGATGCTCATCGACTTGCGATGCGAGACTAAAATCAACGAGGCCCAGTTCTGATTCATTGAATGACAGTGGCTCACCGACTTGCGATGCGAGATTAAAATCAACGAGGCCCAGTTAAAATTAATTTAATAGCATATGCTCACCGACTTGCGATGCGAGATTAAAATCAACGAGGCCCAGTTATGATTCATTTAATGGCAGATGCTCACCGACTTGCGATTCGAGATTAAAATCAACGAAGCCCATTTCAGATTCATTGACTGGCAGATGCTCACTACTTGTGATACGAGATTTTAATTAATGAGGGCCAGTTCTGATTCATTGACTGGCAGATGCTCACTGACTTGTGATACGAGATTTTAATTAACGAGGACCAGTTCTACTTCATTGACTGGCAGAGTCTCACCGACTTGCGATGCGAGATTAAAATCAACGAGGTCCGTTTATGATTCTTTGAATGACAGAGGCACACCGACTTGTGTTACGAGATTTTAATCAACATGGCCCAGTTCTGATTCATTGAATGACAGAGGGTCACCGACTTGCGATAGGAGATTAAAATCAACGAGACCTAGTTCTGCTTCATTGATTGGCACAGGCTTACCGACTTGCGATGCGAGATTAAAATCAACGAGGCCCAGTTAAAATTAATTTAATGGCATATGCTCACCGACTTGCGATGCGAGATTAAAATCAACGAGGCCCAGTTATGATTCATTTAATGGCAGATGCTCACCGACTTGCGATTCGAGATTAAAATCAACGAAGCCCATTTCAGATTCATTGACTGGCAGATGCTCACTACTTGTGATACGAGATTTTAATTAATGAGGGCCAGTTCTGATTCATTGACTGGCAGATGCTCACTGACTTGTGATACGAGATTTTAATTAACGAGGACCAGTTCTACTTCATTGACTGGCAGAATCTCACCGACTTGCGATGCGAGATTAAAATCAACGAGGCCCAGTTCTGATTTATTGAATTTGTAGAGGCTCACCGACTTGCGATGCGAGATTAAAATTAACGAGGCCAAGTTATGATTCATTGAATGGTAGATGCTCACTGACTTGCGATGCGAGATTAAATCAACGAGTCCATGTTCTGATTTATTGACTGGCAGAGGCTCACTGACTTGCGATGCGAGATTAAAATCAACGAGGCCCAGTTCTGATTCATTGACATGCAGATGCTCACTGATTTGTGATACGAGATTTTAATTAACGAGGCTCAGTTCTGCTTCATTGACTCGCAGAGGCTCACCGACTTGCGATGCGAGATTAAAATCAACGAGGTCCAGTTATGATACATTGAATTACAGAGGCTCACCGACTTGCGATGCTAGATTGAAATCAGCGAAACCCAGTTCTGATTAATTCAATAGCAGATGCCCACCGAACTGCGATGCGCGATTAAAATCAACGAGGAACAGTTCTGATACATGGAAAAGCAGATGCCCGCCGGCCTGCGATGAGAGATTAAAATCAACGAGGAACAGCTCTGATTCATTGAACGGCAGTTGCTCACCGACTTGCGATGCGAGATTAAAATCAACGAGGCCCAATTATGATTCATTTAATGGCAGTGGCTCACCGACTTGCGATGCGATATTTAAATCAACGAGGCCCAGTTCAGATTCATTGACTGGCAGATGCTCACTACTTTTGATACGAGATTTTAATTAATGAGGTCTAGTTCTGATTCATTGACTGGCAGATGCTCACTGACTTCTGATACGAGATTTTAATTAACGAGGCACACTTCTGCTTCATTGACTGGCAGAGTCTCACCGACTTGCGATGCGAGATTAATATCAACGAGGCCCAGTTATGATTCATTGATTGGCAGATGATCACTGACTTGCGATGCGAGATTAAAATCAACGAGGCCCAGTTCTGATTTATTGAATGGCAGAGGCTCACCGACTTGCGATGCGAGATTAAAATCAACGAGGCCCAGTTATGATTCATTTAATGGCAGAGGCTCACCGACTTGCGATGCGAGATTAAAATCAACGAGGCCCAGTTCAGATTCATTGACTGGCAGATGCTCACTACTTGTGATACGAGATTTTAATTAATGAGGGCCAGTTCTGATTCATTGACTGGCAGATGCTCACTGACTTGTGATACGAGATTTTAATTAACGAGGCCCAGTTCTGCTTCATTGTCTGGCAGAGGTTTACCGATTTGCGATGCGAGATTAAAATCAACGACGCCCAGTTATGATTCATTTAATGGCTGACGCTCACCGACTTGCGATGCGAGATTACAATCAACGAGGCTCAGTTCTGATTCATTGACTGGCAGATGCTCACCGACTTGTGATACGACATTTTAATTAATGAGGGCCAGTCCTGATTCATTGACTGGCAGATGCTCACTGACTTGCGGTGCGAGATTAAAATCAACGAGGCCAAGTTCTGATTTATTGAATGGCAGAGGCTCACCGACTTGCGATGCGAGATTAAAATCAACGAGGCACAGTTCTGATTTATTGAATGACAGAGTCTCACCGACTTGTGATGCGAGATTAAAATCAATGAGGCCCCGTTCAGATTCATTGACTGGCAGATGCTCACCGACTTGTGATACGAGATTTTAACTAATGAGGCCCAGTTCTGATTCATTGACTGGCAGAAGCTTACCGATTTGTGATACGAGATTTTAATTAACGAGGCCCAGTTCTGCTTCATTGACTGGCAGAGGCTCACCCACTTGCGATGCGAGATTAAAATCAACGAGGCCCAGTTATGATTCATTGAATAGCAGAGCCTCACCGACTTGCAATACGAGATTTTGATAAACATGGCCCAGTCCCGCTTCATTGACTGACAGAGGCTCACCGACTTCTGATACGAGATTTTAAATAATGAGGCTCAGTTCTGGTTCTTTGAATAGCAGAGGCTTACCGAGTTGTGATACGAGATTTTAATTAACGAGGCCCAGTTCTGCTTCATTGACTGGCAGAGGCTTACCGACTTGCGATGCGAGATTAAAATCAACGAGGCCCAGTTATGATTCATTTAATGGCAGATGCTCACCGACTTGTGATACGATATTTTAATTAACGAGGCCCAGTTCTGCTTCATTGTCTGGCAGAGGCTCACCCACTTGCGATGCGAGATTAAAATCAACGAGGCCCAGTTATGATTCATTGAATAGCAGAGCCTCACCGACTTGCAATACGAGATTTTGATAAACAAGGCCCAGTCCTGCTTCATTAACTGACAGAGGCTCACCGACTTGTGATACGAGATTTTAAATAATGAGGCTCAGTTCTGGTTCATTGAATAGCAGAGGCTTACCGACTTGTGATACGAGATTTTAATTAACGAGGCCCAGTTCTGCTTCATTATCTGGCAGATGTTTACCGACTTGGGATGCGAGATTATAATCAACGGGGCCCAGTTCTGATTCATTGAATGGTAGATGCTCACTGACTTGCGATGCGAGATTAAAATCAACGAGGCCAAGTTCTGATTTATTGACTGGCAGAGGCTCACCGACTTGCGATGCGATATTAAAATCAACAAGGTTCAGTTATGATTCATTGACTGGCAGAGGCTTACTGACTTGTGATACGAGATTATAATTAACGCGGCCCAGTTCTGCTTCATTGTCTGACAGAGGTTTACCGACTTGCGATGCGAGATTAAAATCCACGAGGCCCAGTTATGATTCATTGAATGACAGATGCTCACTGAATTGCGATGCGAGATTAAAATCAACGAGGCCCAGTTCTGATTTATTGAATGGCAGAGGCTCACCGACTTGCGATGCGAGTTTAAAATCAACGACGCCAAGTTATGATTCATTGAATGGTAGATGCTCACTGACTTGCGATGCAAGATTAAAATCAATGAGGCCCAGTTATGATTCATTGAATAGCAGTTGCTCACCGAGTTGCGATACGAGATTTTAATTAAGGAGGCCCATTTCTGCTTCATTGAATGGCAGAGGCTCAGCGTCTTGCGATTCGAGATTAAAATCAACGTGGCCCAGTTCTGCTTCATTGACTGACAGAGGTTCCCCGACCAGTGATACGAGATTTTCTCACATATACAATGCACCTCTCATTTCAAACACTACCAAAGATCATTACTTTTTTTATTTCATAACAAAAGACATTCAATTACAAAGAATGTTCTGAATTTGCATATAATTATTTCTTCTTCAAACAGTTTTATCGTAAATGTATGACTAAACTTGTAATACTTTGCCTGAAATGTACAAATGTTCAGGCTTCATATTCTGATTCACTAAATCACTCTGTGTGTTTGTGTTTGTTCCCTTTGATTGATTAATTTGTTTGTTTAACGTCATATCAAATCCGTATGGGTCATTTAATTCTCTTTGTAGATTTGAAGTACTGAAAATATGATATATGTTATTCTGCTTTCACAGTTGAATGCATCATACATGATATTCATCACAAATATTTGTGCGTACATAATTAAAAGATGCGGCGATATGTTTGTTTAATGCTGAATTTATATTTTGGAATATAGTTTGATTCCTTTTATGAAATTGGTTTGGTTTGATCTACGGCATATCAACATCACTGCCGGCAACATTTATTTTGCTGGTTTTAGTCAAAAATCTATCTCTGTTAATGTTTTTCCTTCAAAAGTATATTGCTGGTAATAGTTTATTTTTTTTCTACAAAAATTTATTGCTGGTAAATATTTGTTACGAAATTTTTCTGGTATTAAATCATGTTTTTACACTTTCATAGTGTTTTTACCACAGTTTTGGATTCACCTATTTACCCATAGCTGGGACCCTAACAGGCCCTACCATCCTGAGTCAAGGTGGAACTGGGAACACCAGCAATTAAGAGTTGGTTCCACGCTCCTCACAAAATCGTGATCAGAGATCTTGCTGTTAAACGTAGTTTTTCGTCTTTTCCAGGCCGTGGATGTAGTTTATTGTTATACTCAGGAGGCTACTAGTTCTTGCGAAAGTAATAATATTTATACTTCGGCTATGACAATGGCTACTGCCTAATAATATCATATGCCTGATAAATAGGAGGGGATTACTCGGTAAAAGATTGTAAGAAGAATTTTGGAATTATCAGCAAAATCCAAAGAATAGTCTGTAATGTTATCAGGTCTGACCTGCTATCTTGAGTTTCCCACCGCCATGATGTACATTAACTTGTCATTTTTATAAATATTTTAATGAACGCCCCTCTTTGGTAACTCAAGTGCATGACTTTAAGCGGACAACCTGATTAAAAAATAGATACCAACATTTTACTGTTGAAATAATAAGATGTAACCGTAAACTCTCCTACTTCTTTGCTGAGAAACTCGCTTTTCTTTTATTGCCTCCCTGCCACCTACATTCTTCAAAAATCTAAATCTATTGCCAATCTCTCTCTTATGATTTCATGAACAATGTTCTTTCATTGCTTTTACTTTCACTAAAGTCTTCCCATTTTTTTTCGCTCTCAATAATCCTTGAATTTTTCGTGGCATTATCGCCCTTTGAGTGTGATATATACGTATATATTTCATAAAGATATTGAGTAGAACAAGTTGTGGTCTGTTTTTTATTTGCTTTCGTTTTTTTTTTCTTTTTCGTTTTTCAATCTAATATTTCCATTACTTCCGGTGATGGCGAATACAAAACTATTTTCTATTTTGAAATTTTGGTTCAGATCTGCGGAATATAGTTTCATTCCTTTTAAGAAATTGGATGATAATATATCAAATTAACGTCATGAAAGTGTTCTTTCATGTTGATTGGTTAGTTGATTTTGCGTATCAACCACGTTAGATTATTTAAATGCCGAAATCTAAATATTTTTAAAGCATCCATATACCTTCAACGACAGATAAAATGTATTGTTGGTAATTTTACTATCAATAGATGATTTTCGTAATGATTTTTTTAGTTTAAAATGTATTGTTATTTTTTTTACTATAAAACCTTAATTTTATAATTTCATAGTATTTGCTCTTATATGGTTGTTCACTATATACCCATAGCTGGGACCCTAACAGGTGCTAACACGCTGGAAACAACAGCTATTAAGAGGTGGTTTCCCGCTCCTCATAAACTTTAATCTCTAGATAGGAGGGCTTCGTTTGTTTGCGTGTGTATGTGTCTTCACTGGGATGAAAGAAAACCGCAGAAAAGAAACTAACAAATCTCACAAATTGCTTTGTAACGAGAGAATGACCAAATTTACGACTGAATTTTAAAATTGTAACTTAATTTATTATTGCTGAAGTCGACCCTTTACGGTTACATCATGGATTATTGGCTTCTGATATGTCTGCCTGAAGGTTTCAGTTAAAAATAACTTCACTGTTTTAAATAGATTCTAAACCATGACAACCAACCAAAATAAGAGGTGTGTTACAATAAAGTATGTTCCTACCACCCTAGTTGTTTAGATCATAGTACTTGTGGCACTAGTGCTTTCAAACCAATATATTTGAGACGAAGTGCATGGGATACATCTAAAGGGAAATACGTGTGCTGCCTAGATCCGGAGTATTCCGGAGATCTCAGGAAATTTCTGTAATTATATACTAAGTAATCCTTAGATTTCATTACGTACAACTGTAGCATAAAAAAGACAGAGACAAAGATAATATTAAGGTATAGAATCGTATGCTAATTATACTTTGATAAATATCGTTCAGAAATTTTAGCAAGATGTTGTTTTCGAAACGAACTGTTAAAATAGCTTCCCTTATTTTTGATTGATCGAGAAGATGTCGGGAGACTGTTCGTTTTAAACTTCATTTTTTATTCCATGGCCTACTATGGAAACATTCGCATTCTGAACATGAGACCCGGATTCGAATTTCACCATAGTCGATTTGTCAGGACTTCCTGATATTATCGATCTCGAGGGGTCGATCCCGGCGTGTGACACATTTGGAAAGTGAAATGAAAACCATACCACGGGTAGTGATTGAAAGTGGGTAGAGAGAATCCTTGGGGGCCGTCGATAGCTGTTCTAGCACGAAGTCATAAGTCATTGTAATCTAGGATATGACCGTGCTGGCCTTGTTCATTTTTTGGTTCACGCCAGATGACATACACTTTCCAAGAAACTGTAACTAAGGTCTGTTCAGCATAGTTGCAGTATAAACAACAGGTGGGCTCTGTGGGCGTTGAATAATCAATAATGCGCTTGAGCAAGCGTCAGCAATAGGCATTGGCTAGCCGCCCTAGTAGACGGCTCTCCTCAAATACGGGTGGCCAGCTATACTTAGCGATATTTATGATAGGGTCCATTCTTTCTAAATGGTTTAATCTTTCTGTATTTATTTATATAAAGGAATATTTTATTTATTTCATTCATAATTGTTTGTTTTCGTAATTGTTCTTTATTTCATCGTTGAATTACAGATTTCTTCTATAAGATTCATTCTATTGGGCAATTTTTTTTTATTCTTTATTTATTTTAATAATTAAGGGTTTATTTATAGCATTCATTATTTTTCATCCTCTTATTTGTCCTTTTTTCCTCTTCTATTTGTTTCTTTCTTTTATTATTTTCTTACTCCATTACTTTTCCGATTTCCTGATCCCTTTCTCTATATAATTATTTTGATTCATTGATTTCTCTATTTGTTTGCTTTTTTCATTCTCTCGAAATATTGTGCCTGACAATATTAATATTTTGAATGTAATTCAATCTTACCTTCGTTTTTCTCCTTAACTCATTCATTCGTTCATTTTGTCTTTCATTCATTCGGTTCTTTATCTACGTGTTTTCATGATTATTATGTATCTGCTTCTTATTTAAGTTTTAACAACATTTTTACACTTTCTATTTTTAACACTTTCTCGATCATTTGGCCATATTTTTCATTCTCTATAATTGAATACATATGAATTTTCATTCCTTTTATTCATTTATTAAATAACTAATTCATCCATTCTGTATTTTTCTTCCTCTATTTTTTCTTTCATTCTTTATTTCATTTTTCTATTTTAATATCTTTCTTTCTATTTTCTTTTTTTCCATCTTTTTTGTACAATTTCATCCTCAATAACCTATATTCAGAAATCCTATTCTTACATATTTTATAACATCATTCGGAAGATTTTCGAAAGCATTCTTTTTCTTTGATTAAGCTTTCTGTCACATTTCCTTCTTCCGTTTTATCTTACATTGCTGTTTATCGTTATGAGGTTTTCGAATGTTTATTCATTATTTTATTCTTGTTATATTCCTATTCCATTCTTCTATTCTTATTCTTCTTTTATTAACACATTCGTATATACCTTTTAACCTTACGTTCCTATTCGCATATTCTTTTTAAACATTGATTCTTTTACAATGCTACATCTTATCTTACGACGTTCCAGAATATTCCATAAGATATTTTAACATTTACATTACATTTTTATTACATTATTACATTCTAATATTACTAAATATTTTTAATTCTTATATTCGCTAAATTCTGTATTCATATAATATCTTTTTCTGCAGGTTTGCATTCATTATTGTTATAGTGTTCCACATAGACTCAGAGTTTACAGATTAAGAATATCGAATTGCTGCTTGCAGTGTAATGTGGCAATACTGATGCAGCGTAATTATATTTTAAAAATAAACGATACGAGATTTTTAATTTTCTTCTTTTCATTAAGAAATCCATTTTCTTCCGCCTACTTTTAACGTAGCCCCAAAAGTTACAAATAATGAAGTTCATGAAATTGGTAATGTTGAGCTTTCAAAAGTAATCATTAGTTGCATACATACATACATATATATATATATATATATATATATATATATATATATATATATATATATATATATATATATATAATAATTTATTCGAAAATTATAAAATAAAAATGATATAAAATCACTACGAAACTAGCCATTTTGGTTCTGGTGTCTTCTCAAATGATTGTGTTGAATGTAGGATAAGGGGTTTTGAAAGGTTCGAATCAATCAAACACCCCTTGCTATATTCAACACCATCATTTGAGAAGACATCGGAAATTGTTGAAACAAAATGGCTATTTTTGTAGTGATTTTATGACATTTTTATGTTATAATTTTCGAATAAATGATCATATTTTCTCTACTCTACTGTATTGAGCCCTCTTTTAAGAATAGTATTTGAGTGGTTATTGGAATTTATTCCGTATACACCAATCCTATACTTGTATATATATATATATATATATATATATATATATATATATATATATATGTATGTATATATAAAAAGACTGAAACACTAATATTTCATGGTTATAATTTATTCTCTTGGAATCTTAATTACGATAAAATTCATCAGAGGTCTACCCTTTCCTGGACATTGAGTTCTACCTGTATTCTATCCTATTGAAAATGTATTAGGAACATCGATAATCTATTTACCTAATAATGCAAAAAAGCATATATTTACCTTGTTAATGCACTTAATTCATATGGTGAATACTTATCAAACATTATAGAAGAATGAAAAATATATAATAAACATTAAGTTAATAACTACGTGTTATTCTATAGGTTTATTGCTGCAACTTCAGGTATGAATATATATATATATATATATATATATATATATATATATATATATTGGTTTTTTAAGTTCCCTTTGACGCAAGGGGACGGATTCCAGTAAATCCTTCATTGGTTACGTTAGACACCCTTTCTTTATCGAGTTTTATTTTGATCCATGTCGATATTCTCACTCGCCTCAGTTTGTTTTTGCTCCATTTTTCATTTCGACTGGGTTAGCCTTTGACTCTTCCCACTCTGTCAATTATTTTTATATTTATTTATTTTTTATCCTTCCCTCCCTATTAGTGAGTGTGCTTCTTAATTCTGCCATATATATATATATATATATATATATATATATATATATATATATATATCAATAAGTTTGATTAAAATGAACTACCACGGTCTGTAAGTTTAAATTTTTATTGCACTTTTACAATTTTCGATAAACCTGTTCAGTATTGTGACGTCATATTTTGGGAACGAGGTCGCACAGAAAGAATGTGATTTATGTATTATGACGTCAAAGAATTCCAGGATGAAGATAAAGGAATTACAACTACCACACAGCCAACGTACCGGTTCTTGATAATGGCAGTAAGTACTTCAACAAAGATAACAAAATATGATTTTGGGCAGTTTATCTAGAACTTCGAGGACAATACCCATCAATTTTTCCGAAAGCTGGAAAAGTACAATAAAACATTAAACACACAGACGTTGTCCGTTCTTTCTGTCAAACTTGTTTGGATGAATACGTGCTTTTTAAATCTACGTTTGTTCGTAGATTTGGGTTTACTCAGAGATTATAACCTACAATATTCCACGGAAACGTAAGCCCCATTCATTTGTTTATTTCTTGTATGGTTGAAAAATGACACAGGCATCTTCGAAACTTCCTACATGAAAACATATCACTTATTGTTTTAATTGAGTCAAATGGTTAATATATATTAAATATAAATTTTATTGGCTTTCCATTCTTAAAATTTTCTTAACCAGCCTATTAAATCTATGTATTATAAGAAGCACACGTGGATCACATTTCGATACACACACACACACACACACACACACACACACACACACATATATATATATATATATATATATATATATATATATATATATATATATATATATATATATATATATATATATATATATATATGGGGTGTGTGTGTATGTGATTTCATCCCGAGCATATTATAAGAAGCACTCGTGAATCACATTTCCTTTTAAAATATATATATATATATATATATATATATATATATATGTGTGTGTGTGTGTGTGTGTGTGTGTGTGTGTGTGTGTGTGTGTGCGTGCGTGCGATTTCATCCCGAGTATATTATAAGAATATTCCGTATTCTTCCGCGTTTAGCTTTCCGCGGCTAATGTATGCAAACAACGCGAGAAATGGCAGCCGCCAACGACGAGATTGAATCCAAAATTTCACTGTCGATAAATCCAAAACGGTCGATTATATCAAATGTATCAAGACAGATTCGAATATTGCATGTACTTTATGTATTTTGGAAATACAATTACACATAAATGTAAGTATTTATGCAAACTGAGTGTTACACTGCAAATTAACCCTGGAGTTGCAGAAACACAAATGGCCATGACTGGAAACGACTAGTCATGCAGAAATTGATTTGCAGTGGGCTTTTCAAGTTGAAGCATCACAGCATCTATGTTTTCTAAAGTAGAAACTACTGTCTCAAAATTGGAGGAAACTTTTACTTGCGCTGCTGGCCTCAAATTTTTATAAGCTGAGAAGAAAGGATTGAAGTTAGAGCTGCGAAGTCTTTCGTGCATTGATTTCACTTCTGCTTATTAACAATTTCATTGTTTCCGTCCATTTAAACTGAAAGATCGTTGTTCAAAGAAGACTTCAGATTTAACTTGTAGCGACTTCTCTAGTAAATGGACAAAATTAGGCATCGTGATGTCATCTACTATCTACAGAAAAATGGATTTAGTCCACAAGGACATTCATTCTGACATGTTTGTTACATTATGAGATAACTCTTTAGCATTATCAACAGTGCAAATGTAGGCAGCTGAAATTAGGAGGGAGAAGGAGATTCTGGAAGATGGCCCAATGTCTGGACATGCTGCAAGTTACCACCGATGAAAACATTGGTCGAGTTCACGGCATGGCAATGGATTACAGTCTACAGACTATAAAACAAACTGTCAATGCTATAAATATATCATTCAAGAGAGTTGAGGATATTCTACATAATTCATTTGGCGTAACGATAGTTTCTGCTCCGTGGGTCCTACATTTGCAGACACCTGATCAAAAGCTCACCAGGCTGATGACATCGAATCAGTAAGCGTGACTAACCACTTCGAAACCAGACTCACGCACATCAGCCTTTGAGAACAAAGACGTGTGCTGAAGCATTTTCGGGGTTAAACAAGACGTATTTCTTCGGTTTTTCTGAGAGTTTCGTCCTCATAATTGAGTGTAAGTGCCTCAGGAAGATTCGGCACATTTCTGACTAACATCTGTTCACCAGAGTCTGTCTGTATTTCTGAGATGAGGTATTATGTACAGTATTTACATTATGCGGAATCATATGGCACAGTGGATAAAGGCGTTGGTTAGATCCAGTGACAGACCCAAAGAGTGTGAGTTCAATACCCGGTTAAGGCAGTGGAGAACTTTCAGAGGGAAAATTATCAGGAGATAACTGATAACTGACATCCATCAAACATGGCACGTGGAACTAAAACAGTCTAGCCCAGGGATCGAAATAAAGGGTTCAGTTCGAAATTCCAACCACCTGAAGAGGGCCGGAGCGTACAACGGCCGAAACGTTGTGACAAATATGGCGACAAAGATGAGGACAATAGTCCGCATAATGTAAATACTGTATATGTTCACCAACATGAAATGAACTCTTAACTTGGAACCTGTATCACATTGAGTATGACGTCCTTTGTGCTGTTGTTTAGTATTTCGATAAAAAATGAAAAAGATTATTCAACAATTGGACCTAAGCTCTGCAACTATGAAAGAAGGATGATGGAAGTAGTGTGTGGGTGAGTGTATTGAAAATTAACACCCATTTGATCGCATTAATATTTGGTGGCATTGTCTTCCTCAGCCTCTGAACTTGTCAGTAGAACCTCGGACATATTAAAAAATAGGAATGGAGCCTCCCCAATAATTCCTACAGTATGTTATGCAATTATTGATGATGTACAATAATTGTTGTCATATTGAGCGAAACGTAACATATTAATATATATATATATATATATATATATATATATATATATATATATATATTAAAAAGTCCAGTAGTATTGAATTCAGAATTTATTTATTTTCATTAGTAGGCCGGACATTTTAAAATTTATAGACAGAAATTTAAAAATTAAGAAATTACAAATTCAAGAAAGATGGGCTTTCAAAATAATCGTATCTGCCATATATTTTCTCGAGGTTATATATATATATATATATATATATATATACATATATATATATATATATATATGAACGTACACACAAACATACATTATATATATATATATATATATATGTATATATATATATATATAGAGAGAGAGAGAGATATGAACGTACACACAAACATACATTATATATATATATATATATATATATATATATATATATATATGAACGTACACACAAACATACATTTTATATATATATATATATATATATATATATATATATATATATATATATATGAACGTACACACAAACATACATTTTATATATATATATATATATATATATATATATATGTGAACGTACACACAAACATACATTATATATATATATATGTGTGTGTGTGTGTGTGTGAAAAATATATAGAAAATAGGAAAGAACTGGTTAGGTAAATAATCCAAAGTTCTTTAGTATTTTTTTTATTATTTATAAAAAATGGTGCTCGATACAAAAGTAGAGCATAAATATAATTATTTATTTCAAATTCAATTAAATAATAATTCATAATTATTTATGTAAAATTCAATTAAATTCAATTTAATTCAAATAATTATATTGAAGTTTTCGTCTCTTGTTTTGAAACATGAGATGTAGCGTGTTGGAATCATATTTTTAAATAAATAATTATATATATATATATATATATATATATATATATATATATAGAGAGAGAGAGAGAGAGAGACAGAGAGAGCATATCTTCATTCAAATATACTTCCTTGAATAATATAGGCATATTGCGTCTACTTATTTTTATGATGATCCGTTCTAGTTGATTTATCGGCCTCTTGACTATAGCGTAAATCTATTCAATAAAATCGGCATTGGTTTCAAACACGCCAATCACGCGACTTCGGGATCTCCTGAAACTCTTCTGGAAGGTCATATTCCTTAAGTTCATTAAGGCTGTCATAATCTTATTGGAGCTTTCGGCACAAATGCCAAACAATGTAGCATGCCGTTTACAAATTTCTGGCCGAGCGAATTTCATCTTGGTGCTCTTTTCCTCGCGAACGGTGCCCAACTGACCCTACTCTACTATGCAGTCGACAAAATCAAAAACAAACAACGTGCATGGATAAAACTAAAAATATAAATTAAAACAAGTTATTGATTGCACACTGTGTATGTGTGTGTTGCTCTGATTGTGTGTGTCTTCTCTTTTGAGTGTGTATGTGTGAATATAATGTATCTGTTTACTATGTAACAGAATACTGTTATGCAATTTATGAAAGACTTGGAAACTGCATGTTTTATTGATTTTCATTTTCGTCAGAAGCTCCAATACGAATATTTCAGATTGTTTGCGTGTCAAACTAAGGAAAGTGAAGAAGATTCGGAAACATCTCGATAGGTGTAATGATGATTTCAATAGTACGGAAGCTCGGAAAATTCACTCTGATCATTCTAATACAAAGAAAAATCACTAATTTGCCTGATGAGAGCCTCAAACTCAATCCGGGGGCCTACATCAAGTGCCTTGAAGAGGTAGGGCTGCTCCGGGTCAAGAGGGTGGCTGCTAAAATACAACAGGCCTGTCAACAGAACTCTTCACTCTGCCGCACAAGCATGAGAACCAGTCATATGTGGCAACAATTTCTGTGACAAACTCACTGCTTATACCTGGCCACCTAAATCCTCCATACCACAATACTCTTGATTATTGCGCAGCTGAGCGAGAGAACAACAAAACGCCTTGTAACACCAATGAAGTCCTGGGGCCGTTCCTGGTGGATTCAACGCGCCTAGTTTTAATGGGGGACTGGAATGCCATCCTGGACCCCAAGTTAGACAGGGGGCTGGGTGCTAGCGGAAGAGGGGGCGATCGCAGCTTGGTCGATCTGATCGACGATTATGGTCTCGTCGATAGATACCGGGTTGATCATCCCGAGGGAAAAATGTGGACGTGGGCTCTTAATTGGCCTTTTGACAAGGTGGTTAGCTACCTTGACAGAATGTTAGTGAGAAGAGCCGACATAGAACTACTAGATTGCTCTACATTCCACTGGGTAGGCTATTCGGATCACAAACTCGTTTTTGCCGGGTGACGTTAGACAATAGGCCTAGAATGGCTGGGTACTGGAAGTTCAATCTGTCTTTACTGGACAGGCGGGACTTCCAGGAGCAGCTAACTAGACTAGTGCAGCAGGAGCTAGTGGGGGCGGTTATCGGGAATAGGTGGTGGGAACGCCTTAAATGTAGGATTAGGTCCTTCACCACTGATTTCAGCAAACAGCTCGCTCTAGATAGAGCTGAAAAGGTGAAGACGCTTAAAGCTAGTTATTCCCGGGCGGTGGCTGGGAGGGATCCCCTAGAGATAGCCTTAGCTAAGGAGGGCCTGAATCGATCGAATAGCGAGCGGTACATGGGTCAGGTAATTAGACATAAGTTAAGCAAGATGTCTTCCGAAGCCGTGAACTTGGGCGCAGATCTGCGCAGGGAAGAGATCCGTCGAGGTGGCGATCGTTACATTCGTGAAGTCAAATCCACGGAGGGGCGTACTCTTCGGGCCACTGACGACATATGCGGAGCGTTTCGGCGCCATTTCGAGAACCGGTTTACCAAGGAGCCTGGTCTCCGTGAGGAGGAGTTTCGTAGCTATTTGGCTGACTTTCCTCGGCTTTCGCCGACTGAAGCGGCTAGCTGCGAGGGAGAGAATACGGAGGGCGATGTCTACGCGGTTTTGAAGAAGGTCGGCAGAGGCAAGTCGCCCGGTCTGGATGGTTTGCCCTATGAATTGTACTTGAGGCTGTCGCACATCTTTGTTCCAATTTTGACTGCAGTGTTCAACAACTGGTTTCGGTCGGGGTCCATCCCCAACCGGATAACCAGGGGTGTGATCACTTTGTTGAAAACGGGCTAAGGTGGTGGGGGGAACCTAGATGATTACAGGCCCATAACTCTGCTAAACGCAGAGTTAAAGATTATGGCCAAGATCCTGCAGGAGCGTTTGCAGTCAGTTGCCGAGTCTCTGTTGGGACCTGAGCAGACTTGTTCTGTGAGGGTCCGAACAATTCAGAGCCACCTGCATCTGATCCGCACGATCATAGAGGGTGTAAAAGACGACGAAGAAGCCGCGCTGATCAATTTGGATCAGTCCAAGGCATTTGATAGAGTCGACCATCGCTACCTTGCAGCTGTCCTGCAGGCCGCTGGATTCGCACCCAGCTTCTGCCGCTGGATTAGCCTCCTGTATCGCTCCCCTAGTGCGGTGGTACAGGTGAACGGAAGGCTGTCGGACGCGTTCGTGCTGTCTACGTCGGTTCGTCAGGGTTGTCCGCTGTCGCCTCTCCTTTATGCTGTGGCGTTGGAGCCTCTCCTTCGCCGGCTGAAGGACGAGACCGGCAGTCCGGCCCTACGTGGAATTGCCGTTCCTGGAGGGTCTCAAGCCAGGGTTTCCGCGTACGCCGATGACGTATCTGCTTTCGTGTCGTCCCGCAACGACATTGAGATGGTACAGAAGGCGCTTGATCGGTACGAGAAGGTGACCGGGGCCAAAATAAACCGCGACAAGTCGTCCGGCTTGCGGTTAGGTGCCTGGAAGGGGGTCGCTCTTCCGGGCCGCTTCGGTTGGACAGACGGTTCTTTCCCCATTCTAGGAGTGTGGTTTGGGCCTGACCTCCAGCTGGAGAAGAATTGGTCTGAAGTACGAGCAAAGGTCGATTCCGCCGGTCAGACTTGGAATCGACGGAGGTTGTCCGTGAAGGGCAGGGGGGTGGTGTGTGCTACATACATTTTCCACCTGATTCTTTATCGATTGTCCGTACTTCCTCTCTGTAAGACTCACAAGAAGGCGCTCGAGCAATCGCTATACTCCTTTTTATGGAGGGGACGCGGGAATCGGGTCGACAGACGAGTCTGCACTAAACGTCCGTGTCATGGGGGGTTGGGAATGCCGCACCTGCCAAGTCACATCCGTGCCTCTAGGTTGGCTTTCCTACGCCGTGCATTGACTGGAGGAGATCCGATTCTGGAGGGGATTGTTTGGGGCGCGTTCCCTGGCCTTACCATCAGTCCCCCCATCTCGCGGGTAGAGCGCGGTCGTAAACCCCGGGATCAATCGGTTTTCCTTCGCGAGTGTCGGTCGGCCTTGAGGGCCGTTCCCCGATCCAGTGACCTTTCTCGGCCTAGGTCTATTGTGAATTAGTGGAGAGGCCCGCGAAGGATCTCCTACGAGACACGCTCGGCTTGTCAGAGGAGGAGTATTGCTCCTACTGGTCTTGGGCGCCAGCGGCGGATTACCTCAGTAACCCTTAGTTTTCGCTTAGCTGGCAATTGGCTCGGAATCGACTGCCTCTCAACGACAAGGCTTTCATATGGGGCTTGGCGGATTTGCCAGATTGTGAACGGTGTGGCCTTGGATTAGAAGAAACGGCTGTGCACGCCTTCTACCATTGCCCCCAGGTCCGCCCCTTATGGGACCATGTCGGCGAGCTGACGGCTCGTCTCGCTCCCGAACAGCTTGTGTCCATTGATCGCGCATACGCGTGTGACAATGTCTCACACCCGTATTCCGGGATGAAACGGATGGTGTTTCTGACGCTGATGGCCACGGCTCGAATGGTGATTTGGACGACGCGAAAGGAGGAAGTCTTGCGAGGCAATCGTCTTTCTCATTCGGATCTAATTCGATTCTTTGATCATCAGCTCAAGATGAAGATTAGATCGGATAGAAAACGATTGCATTCGACAGTCTTTAGCGAAAGGTGGGTAAAAGAAGCGAGCTTGCTTCGTGTGAACGGGGCTAGCCTTGATTTTCTCTTCTAGGTCAACCTTTTGCACATCGGGTGGCTTCCTGTGGAAGCCTCCCCTTGGTTAGGTTAGACAAGCTTCAGTGTACCTAGTTAATGTGAGTAAGTGTTGTTCCTGGCCTGCATCCCGGCCGTTCTTTGGTTATGATCCAAGTCGAGATTCCCATCCTCCACAGTTTGTTTTGACCCCCGCCCCATTTTCATCTCGACTGGGTCAGTTTTATATTTTCCATTTCCAGCCTAATATTTTATACTTTTTCCCACTCCCTTAGCAAGAGCGTCTCTTGATTTTGTCCCCTGGGCAGAATACAGCGGCCTCTCTGTTTTATGGGTTGGACGGTCCCTACTAACATCAATTATGTTTAGTTTGTATTTGTGTTTATTTTAAGTTTATTATTGGGTTCATTTCCCTCCCCTCTCATTTTATCATTATTAGAATTGTATATATATATATATATATATATATATATATATCATCATTAGAATTTTTATGGTATGGGGCGCGATTTTGGTAGGTCTCCCTTGAGAGCACGTGGTATTATGGTGGTTGAAGGATTGTTTGTTGATGGACGAGTTCTTTTGGTGAATGTGTAAAATTTAATGTACGAATGTGTCGCGAATCTGATTAGCTAGGTATAAGTTAGTTAGTGTTGACCAGCCTCTACCCCTCCCCTTTATTGGCCTCGTGCCACAATTTGTACTTTTTGTACGAATAAATACCAGTCATGATAGTGAGGATTATGGAGAATCCACCTAATTAAACGTACAGGAGAGATGCAGTAGATTTCGACGCCGTCTGGAGGCCATGGTTGAAGACAATGGCGATTTTATTGAATTAATTTATTCTTTTATATTTCAAGATGTTTCTGTGTAATTTTGGTAAATATATCTGTTAAAATGAGATGTCACTGTTATTTTAATTTTTCCTGAATTTAGTCCACAAGTGATCCATCTCATCCTGTATATCTATCTATCTATCTATCTATCTATCTATCTATCTATCTATCTATCTATGTCTCACTATATATATATATATATATATATATATATATATATATATATATATATATATATATATATATATTCATACCTGAAATTGAAGCAATAATCTATAGAATAACACGTAATTATTAACTTAATATTTATTATATATTTTTCATTATTCTATAATATCTGATAAGTATTCACCATATGAATTAAGTGCATTAACAAGGTAAATATATGCTTTTTTTCCATTATTAGGTTAATAGATTATCGATGTTCCTAATAATTGAAATATCGTTTATTTCCATCCTAATTAATACACTCATGTATTTATCGATTCACCTAATGATGTATAACACATAAAAATCATTAAGTGATTTAATTACATTGAATAATTTATTCCACTCTTCATTCTCTCAATTCTTTGTCGCAATTTGTATATTATTTTCCTCTTTTATTGCCCAGTTTTCATCCCGTTTTATTCCTGTTTCACCATTTCATCTTGCGTTTTGATAACTTCCGCAGAAGAGAGAAGTTTTGCAAGCTTTGATATGAAAGAGAGATATAAAACCAATTAGAAGGTAATTTTGTAAATTATTTTTTGTTAATTCATTTGACGGTTGATTTTTATTTTCTTTTAGCGCCACTGCCTTCGTTTCCTTATATGGCAAAGTCTGTTTTTAAACATTTCGTTATGTTGGAAAACTCGTACTAATTCTCACTCTATGAACAATATTATTCAGACTTTCTCTGGGCGTTTCTGATTTACATTATTGAGTCATTTTTCTTATTTAAGCGACAACAACATCTCTTATTTTTGGACATAAGAGGCCAACCTATATATATATGTATAGGTAATGCCCATAATCAGATAATTCTAGACTAAATAAGTTTATCTCATTAAAATATCTAAAGGATAATAAATGCGTTTTTGTGGATGTTTTAACGAAAAATATGAGGTTTCTGTAGATTAATATGTATAGGAAATACAAACATATTTAAGGCTTTATGAGATGAGAACAGATTATATTGATGTAGACAAAACCAAAATATTAAGTAATTTTAAAAGATTGATAGTTTATACGAACGAAATTGATGAAATCTACATGAAAGGTTTCAAAATCTAATTAGTGTATCAAACACTGGTCATAAAAAGAAGATTGATGTTGACGTATTCTGTCTTCAAGTAATAGAAATATTATCCTCACGGTTAAAAGTATTAACTCTAATATCGATAGAATTATCACTGAAAAATTAAGCTGTCCATCATTATCTATCACAATCTAATATCGAATCGGGCTGAAGGCTTTAAATATTGCTTTCATGGTTGACGTAAGTTATCTTCTAAAATGAACTTATCTAATCCAATACATTCTTATCATCTAAAACAATATAGAAACACGTGAAAACTTAAAAAATAATCTCACGTTTAGAAATATTACCTCCGGTACTGAAAATAACAGTTATTCATCACATTTAACAATTCAGAATCGCGTCTACACTTGAAACAATCGTTCTCACTGTTAAGAAAATTAGCTGCTAAAATAATTACTATATATATATATATATATATATATATATATATATATATATATATATATATATATATATATATATATATATGTAGGACATTATTCGGGGCAGATATACGTACTATTACATGATGGAATGACTTCTTTGGTATCCGATAAAAGCTAAATTTAATAGCCTATCAGCAAAGAAAGAATTAATTGTCGACTACCCAAAATTCGATTGCAAATACGAGATGCATTAACCCGGTGGCAAACACCCCAACACCAAAAAAAATATATTACATTTAACAACAAACATACTAAATATTTCACCAATATATATATATATATATATATGTTATCGGTCTGGAGGGGTCAATTCCAGCGTGCCGCACATTTGTAAACTGCCTGAAAATCATACCACGTCAAGACCTATGTCTTGTGAGTTAATTGCATAAACGGAACCCTTGGGTGCTGTCGATAGCTGTGCTAGCACGAACTCAAAAGTCATCGTGGCCGAGGGTTAAAATACACACACACACACATACATATATATATATATATATATATATATTTATATATTTTTTAGTTATATGTATATATATATATATATATATATATATATATATATATATATATATGTATGTATATTAAGCACTAATATTTTCAATATATATATATATATATATATATATATAGATAGATAGATAGATAGATAGATAGATAGATAACGATATAACAAGAACATTTTTTGAGGAAAGATTTATGACAAAGTGGAAAAGTTTTTGCGTGACGCATTTCGTCCTTTAGGACTTAATCGGACTAAGTTTTTTTTTTTTTTTTTTTAAGTTAATGCGACTGCACGTGTGCAGGAACGACAGATCCTTTGTACTTTAAAGTAAGAATTTAAAAAAAAATGTTTTGTGATATATTCTAGCCAATTTCATTTAGGTGCTATTTCCTTTTTCTTTTTGCTTCCATTATCTTTTTTTTATTATATATAACATTTTGTCATCAAAGAAGATCAGTTAAAAACGGTGAGCTGCCCTAAGAACCTCGAAACATGTTTATTGTTGATGAACTATAGATTAAATCAATTTTGAAATGTTTTGTCTTAGTGAATTATTTTCATATTTAATTATTTTAATATTTCTTATCCCAAGACTGTTTAAAGTCCCGTTACAGCGGGCAACTAATGCTTTTAATGTGTTTTTGTTTTCAAAAGATGTCTTTTGTGTTCACATAATCTTTTATCTCGGATTTTATTTTGTTGTCATGACAACAAAATGAAATCGGCAATAATCATCAGATTCTACATAAAAGCCCACAGGTCATGCAGCCCTCAGAAGGGGAGAAATATATTGGAAATATATTAAAAGTTTCCAATACCATAACTATTTCATATCCAATGTGAAAAAAAGGCTCATAACCTATTCTAAAATAGTAATGCGAACACTCCTGAAAAACCCAAAGAATAAAATAATATAATTTGTTCTATCCACTGCAATCGAAAAATGTATCTAAATTCAACATAAAAATTGTCAGAACTACATCTAAAACAATAAATGACTTTATTAATATAAAACAAAACAAAACAACCATCCAAAAATTGAAAGAGGAATTTACTTTATCACTAGTAA
>OZ010581.1:23137070-23154570 GCA_963932145.1 Acanthosepion lycidas | reverse complement strand
TTAAGTTAAAATATACAGATAAATCTGCAAGAAAATTTATCTCTGTTATTTCATGAAACAGAACAAGAAAGTAACTGGATTCGCAGATATTCACCATATAAATTTTTTCTCCCTAGAAACCCTGAAAAACTGTAAATATAAAAGTGAAGCTTTTGTTAATGCGCATCATAAGGACATATATTTATTTATTTCGAGAGAGGGTGTGTGGCGGTAAAGCAAACATTATACCGCGTTCATTGTGCGCATGCTCCGAGTGAGGAGTCAATGCTTCAAATCCGGTTGATCAAAAAAGGAAGAATAAATAGAAATCGCAAAATATCTCCAAAGCTTCTCTGAAGGCGCATAAATGGAAAAGGAAAATACTCAGATTGATTTTGAAAAAAAAAAAAAAAAAAAAAAAAAAACATCATATTCTTTTCCTGACAATATCGAAAACGATCTTTAAAATCGTTTTAATTCGAAAGTGAAATGAAATTTGCTGTTGCCGACTCAAATGCATTCGCGAATTCATTCAAAGGAGTACATACACCCAAATGTTTAAAATATATTTAAGATCAATATCGTAACCACATGATATCGTATATCTAATTTGGAAATTATCACACACAGAAAGGCATACACACGGGCCGATATTTGTTTATCAGCCATAGTGTACTTACATACATATATCCGACAATGTGGATAAGCTTTTTATTGACAACGTGTTTCGACTTCCTAAGATAGTGTTTTTCAGGTGAGAATTTATCAAAGGCATTGACGGCTTTATTAAAAAAAAATAACACACACACGCACACACACACATGTTTTTTTTTTTTTTTTTATCATTCCGACACTGTAGGGACAGAGGAGATGCTTATCTCCCTTTGATGGAAGATAATTCCCGTGGTCACTTGACGACCACTTCGTGAAATCACTCCATCCAGTGAACGAAAGCGGCAGTCGATTTTCAGTTTGTGAAACGAGAAGTTTGTGAAACGAGAAGTTTGCTTTCTTCTAGCCTGGGCTTTTTGCCAGGTTGAAGGTAAATCTGCCTTTCGATGGTACATGTTGTTTCCCTTTGAGAAATAGACAAATGGGCCTTTGGCCCAGGCTGAGTGTAAATCTACCTTCTAATAATAATAATAATATGTAAGTCCGGTCATTTTGTTCCTCCTTGTGGTTTGCTTTTCTGCTAGATATGTGTGACATATAGTTCCCTCCAAACTCTCTCTCACACACACACATACACACACACATATATATATGATGGGATCTTTGATACTACAATGGGAAGCTTCGAGGGTGTAGACCTGCAAAATCATAGATATATACTTACTACACGAACTAAGCAAAATAATAGATAGAAATGAAAGAGGGATCTACAGGGACGACAGTCTTATAATCTCAAGAAACTGTAACAAACAAAACACAGACAAAACTTGAAAAGCAATAATAATGATTTTTAAAAATAACGGATTCGACATACATATAAAAACTAACCAAAACAAGGTAGATTTTGCAGATGTTACCTTCAACTTAAGAAAAGGCACATATAAACCATACAGAAAACCCAAAGATAAACCACTCTATATACACACATCTTCCAACCACCCGCTTTCTATAATCAAATAGATACCAAAATCGATTAACCGCATGCTTTCTGGTAATAATTCCATTGAATCCATATTTAACAAAGCTAAGAAAGATTACGAAACAGCGCTCAAAGATAGAGGATTCCCAGCAACACTCACATACTCACCACAGAACACAATAAAATCCAACAGGAAAAGAAATGTCATCTGGTTCAACACATCATACAACAAAAACGTAAAAACAAACGTAGGAAAAATATTCTTCAAACTCTTACACAAATACTTCCCGGAATCAATCACTCTACACAAAATACTCAATAAAAACACATAAAAAAATAACCTACAGTTGCAAGGAGAACATGGCACAAGTAATAAAAAAAGCACAACAAGAAAACTTTCAACAAACCACACGAACAAATTAAACCCACGTGCAACTGCAGAATAAAGAACGAATGTCCCTTAAACGGTAAGTGTTTACAAAACAACGTAATATACCAAGCCACGATAAAATCACCAGATAATGAAGAAAAAGTATACATAGGAGTAACTGAAGGACCCTGAAAAGAAAGAAATTATGCACAAAAAACCTCTTTGACAAATAGTAAATAATGCGAATAGTACAATGCTTTCTAAGTATATCTAGGAAATTAAACACAAACGCACATCACACCAAACATATCTTGGAAAATAAGGAAAAGATCATCAGCCTACAACAACCAAACAAAAACTTTCAAACTTTGCTTGGAGGAAAAAATATTTATCATTACCTTCCCAGACCAAAATAAATTATTAAATAAAAGATCGAAGCTCATCTCAAAATGCAGACATGAAAACAAATTTTACTACGTTACTTAAAAATCGAAAACTGACAAAAATTAAATAAATAAAAAAAAATAAATAAGCAAAATGACAATAAAATAAGCAAAATTAATTAACCTAAACAAATTTCCAATTAACACCCGTTTGAATAGACGAAATAGAATAAATACATAAAACAAAATCAATGAAGACAAATAAATAAAGTAAATAATAAACAAATTAACAAACCATTATCAACAAAATATTAGTTAGACTATAAAAATCAAACCAAAAATGGGACGGAAAAATAGCTATAACTGTTATATAACGATAAAAGAAAAAAATACTACGTTACTTAAAAATCGAAAACCGAAATAAACAAACTAACAAACCGATCCCGATAAATTAACGGTTAGAAAAACGAAATAAAGCTAATCAATCCCAATAAATACATGAAGCAATAAACAAATTAAAAACCCCTCCCGGCAAAATAATATTTAGAATAAAGTACAACAATCAACTCAAAAAATTGAATAAATGTTTTTAATTATCTTCCCAAACCAAAACAAAGCTATTAAATAAGCGATGTAAACAATTTTTTATTACGTTAATAAAAACACCGATTCAATTAAAAATAAAAAAAAATATATAAGATAAGAAATAAACATAATAATAAAAAATAAAATTAAATAATGACAAGCAAAATAATTTAACCCAAATAAATGAATAAACAAATAAACAACCTCCGGTAAAATACCCGCCAAAATAGACTACCCACAATGCACCACTGACCCGTATATATAAATAGCCGAGAAAAATAACAGTACTCGTAGCCTAACGATTGCATCTAGCATGAAACAGACTGTCGCCTCTTAGTGTTGAGTTCTATGTTCACTTAGATTTCGGCACAAAATTAACATAAAAAATAAAACATTAACGCTTTTAATATAAAAGTTATACAAATATTTATCTTTCATTCTAAATTGAAATCGCCTACGACGGCGAAAGCCTTTGTCATTAAAAATACTTTCCATTATTTACATTATTCGGACAGTCCTCATTCATAACGTTTCAGCCGTTGTACACTCCGGTCTTCTTCAGGTAATTGGAATTTCGAACCAAACCCTTTATTTCGTCCACCGGAGTAGATTGTTTTTGTTCCACGGGCCATGCTTCTTGAGGATGTCGCAGTTATTTTTTCTTTAACTCAAATCTAGAATTTTTTAGTTTACCACTGCTATAGCCTGTTATTGTACTCACAATACTTTGGGTCTAGTCACTGGATCTAACCAACTCCTTTATCCACTGGGCTAAGCATCCTTGAGTGTTCGGTTCTAAATTCCAGTCACCTGAAGAAGGCCGGAAAGTACAACGACCGAAACGTGTTCAGTATGACAACGAAGATAAGGATAACAGTCCTAATATTGTAAATAATTTAAGTAATCATAATACCTCACCTCAGAGATATAGACCTACAAAAAACTTTCCACTTTTTGCGATATCATCACTTTTGTCCCGATTCTGTATCGTACTAAGACACATAAGCATACTCAAACTCTGTGTGTGTGTCTCTTTTGGCGGGAGAAAAAGTGGATGAGATCATTATTATTAAACTTTCAGCTGAATATCATTTTAGCAAAATGTGGAGACATGTTAAAATGTAGTTTTGTTCTTTCTGCAGGTGAAAGTGATTGTCTCTTTTATACTGTTTAGTCTATCTACAAGTTCTTGTAGCAATGTATCATATCAGTGCATTGATACCGTTTCAGCGTATTTAAAAACAAAACACATCATATTTCCGATACACTGAAGATTATCTATTAATATATATATATATATATATATATATATATATATATATATATATGAGAGGACATGTCACGCACTGCGACTAATGTTCAAGTTATGAGATTACTAATTAAAAATGCATTAAATCCGTTGGCAAGGAAATAAATTTTGATGAGTGATGCATATATGTTGCGTAAATTAATGCTTTCTTTATGATTAGATCACCGACTCATATGACAACAAAGCCTTATTTCCAATATCTGTGTCAATATTCGTATACTCAGTTCGTCCATTTTGCAAGCAGAAATGCCACACAAGTTTTTACAGCATACTGTTTATAATTGTGAATCACAGGCACTCACACATCCACCCGCCAGCACGCACAAACACATACATAGATAATGTAGGCATATATATATATACATATATATATATATATATATATATATATATATATATATATATATATATATATATATATATATGACAATATATATATATATATGTATGTGTATATATATATATATATATATATATATATATATATATATATATATATATATAACAGAATTCCAAAAATGCTCATGTATGGTCAACTTGACAATGGTCATCGAAACGTGGGTCGGATTTTGCTTAGGTACAGGAACAAGCTGAAAAGTAACCTCTTAGCTGCAAATATAAATCACACTACCTTTGAGAACACCGTAATTGATCGTAATGAATGGAAGACTACATTACATACTACAATGGCATGAAGAACAAGGCAGCATCAAACATTGTCAAACTTCGTCAAACTAGGGAAAGGAATAAAATATCTGCTGCTGTTCCAGCCATATACCCCAAGAATCCACACTCTTGCAGAATCTGTGGACTTCTTTGCAAATCACTAGCAGGATTGATATGACACTTACGACTCACAACCAAAGTTAAATAAACAAAGTTGTCGGAACCTCATACGTCGAAACCAACGGGAGAGTCCATCATATATATATTACAAATGGCACAGAATGTAAAACTTCATAAGGTAATATTTGTTCTATTCGGGTCGTAAAATCCCATATATATATGTGTGTGTGTAAATATATAGTTGAATATATATATATATATGTGTGTGTGTGTAAATATATAGTTGAGTATATATATATATTTATTAAAGACATTTTTATGTTTAACGTTCTTTTTATAGATACAAATATTTAAGTAAATGCTCTGTTTATAGTAAACCATATTAAATAACATTTACCGGCCCGAATGTCCGATAAATTTTCATAGAAAATATTCGTCCTTGGACAGGATTCGAACCTGCATCCTATACGGAACCGTCATTGACGCTGACCTGCCTAACCGCTCGGCCACCAAGGATCGTTCGGTAGGCAAGGTCGAAGTTTATAAGCAGTAAATTCGACCTTGCCTACCGAACGATCCTTGGTGGCCGATATATATATATATATACACTCGACTCTCCCGCCGAATTCGACGTATAAATGTCAAGCTTCTCAATTTCTTGGAAGCGAAAGCTCGACACCATCACATGAGATTTGATTATAGTGGTAAAGGTTTTGTGTAGAACCATCCGCTCTTTTTGAAGGGCCGAATAACGACACATTTTGCACTACGTGCGGCAAAGTCCCCAAACGATACTCCGTAGGTTTTGAATTCAGAGTTGTCCTACGCCTAGACCAGTTTTTCAGACAGGGATAGCGAACCTAATCTGGCCTGCTATTTACCCATAGATGAAGGGAGATGAAAAGGGTATTAGCACGTAACTGAATGTAATGCATTCGACTGGAATTCGAACTCGGCTCTCCGATTCTACAATGCAAGCCGCTATCCAATACCCCACCGATCATCCATCCATAATAGATATGCTCGAGTGGTTATATCGTTCGCTTTCTCCACATGAGTTAGAATCTCACCACGCACAATTTTTCAGGAAGCAGACTTCCTGATGTTATCTGAATTTATCGAGATCAACCCCAGTGTGCGGCACCTTTAGAAAGTGCCTGAAAAGCATACCACGGGTTGACTCAAGCCTTGTGAGTGAAATTGGGTAGACTGAACTCTTGAGGGTCGTCAACAGCTGTGCTAGCACAAAGCAGCAATACATCGTGTCCGAGAGCTTGAGCGTGCTGGACTTGTTTATATTGTTGAATCACGCTAGATAACACGCTATCTCCCAGAAACTCTAACTAGGGCCGGCTCAGCTTCGTTGCAGTATAACACAAATTGGGCTCTCTGGGGGTTGAGCCAAAACAAATATGCCTGAGTTAGCGTCTGCAGTAAGGATTGGCTAGCCGCCCTGGTAGACATGTATCCTCGAATATGTTTGGCCAGCTAATTATATATATATATATATATATATTAAGACATTTTTATGTTTATATATTCTTTTTATAGATACAAATATTTAAGTAAATACTCTGTTTATAATAAACAGTATTAAACAACATTTATCGGCCTGAATGTCAGAGAAATTTTCACAAAAATATTCGTCCTTTCTGTGAAAATTTCTCGGACATTCAGGCCGGTAACTGTTGTTAAATACTGTTTATTAAAAACAGAGCATTTACTTAAATATTTTTATCTATAAAAAGAATGTATAAACATAAAAATATCTTAAAATAATTGTCGGACTTTGTCCATTTCATAATGTGTGACGTTATATATATATATATATATATATATATATATATATATATATATATATATATACATACATATATATATATATATATATATATATATATATATATATATATATATATATATATATATATATATATATATATATATATATATAAGCCAAAGCTCAATTCATTACATAAACCAGTGGTACGTCCCTTAAAATAGATTCTATCGTATTTTCCTTAACATAAGCAACAGAAAAATAAATATATAAAATCAGTAAACATTTTTCTTTTATTGCATGTTTAAGCGACAGCACGTGGTTTTCTAATAAACATTTACAAACATTTTTATGAAAACCCACATGTAACAAATCAATTTTAATAATTCTCTGTATAGATATGTGTATTATAAATAGTACATATAAATATATTGATACATTAGATGTTATTTTTTTCAAAATTTCATTCTTTTCTTTCTCTCTCTCCCCATCTATCTATCTATCTATCTATCTATCTATCTATCTATCTATCTATCTATCTATCTATCTATCTGTCTATCTATCTGTGTGTGTGTGCGAGCGTGTCTGTGCGTGGGTTTCTATAATAATGTTTTGTATATTTTTGCATATTCTACTGCTCCAAGAGCGTAATGGTGTATGAGACAAAACGTCCGTATTTAATAACCTAATCATTTCTTTAGTGACCCCAAATGTGGACTTGCAATATTACGAAAACATATACACGCAATTTCTACAAATCTTTATGTAATGCAAATTGACAACAATACGTCTCCACGTGAACAATTTATTTTTGATATGGCAATTCATGATAGTGTATAACTTTCATATCCAACCCAATATAGAGATTATTTTTTGCCTCTAATCATGATTTTGGGATGAATTATCCTTTTACAACCAGTGCGAATCGATGGCATTTTCGGTTGATATGATTATTGAAAACCTATTCATCGCTAACAGTGGTGCTTCTTTCCAGAATAACTTCTATGCCAAGTCTGCTATTCAATGACAAGAGGCAAATCATTTATTAAGCTGATAAGGAATCACATGACGACGAAACCATTGAAAAGTTCAAACAATTTTCAGAATCCATGAATGTATTTTATGATGGAATTCTTACTTGCATTGAAGTGTTTTACTGATAATCATGCAGTTGCCTTAGGATCCAAAACGATTTAAAGAAAAACATTATTGAAAGAACTTTCTCGTCCAGCAATCCCGATCAAAATTGTCCAAAGCCTTTTGGTATATCGGGACATTTAAAGCTTCATTTCCAAAGACAGAACGGATATTTCTTGACATTTACCGTTTCTGAATATATTCGCCTCTCCTGTTGAATTAGTCGTATGAGGGTAAGCTGATCAGTTCCCGGGAATCGACAGCCCGACAACACCAGCACAGGAGATTTGATTATAATGGTGAAGGTTTTCTGCAGAACCATCCATACTTTTTGAAGGGCCAAGTATAGAGACTTGATGCACCACGTGCCACAAGGACCCCAAACGACCCACCGCTGGTTTTGCAATCAGAGTTGTCCTTCTCTTAGACCAGTTGCAATTCAAGGCTATAGAAGCCAGACTCTCCTACTATTTACCCATAGTTGGAGGGAGAGGAGGAGGATTCATAACTTTCCCAAGGGTATTGTATCCTGAGTATACAAGTCATACAGTATATGATATGGATCTAAACTACTCCTATTACTCCTATGTAAAACCGTTGAAAACAAACATTCTGATAATATGTAAACCCCTAAAAGAAATAAATTAGAGTTGTAAGTATTGCAAATCTACCCTCAAAACGATCATGCCTAAAATCAAACTGGACTTTTAATTTGATTTACTATTAATAAAAAATTAACACACGACTATCAACAAGAACGAAACTTCAGTTATAATTTAACCTAGATAGATGGGAATCCATATCTTGAAAAAAAAAAACATTCCTGTTTCATTAAGATCAGTAAAATGACGTAGCTAGATCTTTATAAACGTTTCAAAATAATGGTAAACACTGTTGTATTGTATATAAGAAATATTTTTCAATATCCTGAACCCAACGTTTCTCTAATCATCGCATGCTTTAAACATTACACAGCGGAGATTTTAGATCAAAATATCAGGCCTCAGAATCAATGATCCATACGCCCGACGAATCAATTTCGTCTAATCATACGCATTTAAAATTCTCTTTTTCTCTATTTTGCACCTGTGATTTGAAAAATAAATAATCCCCCTACAGCTTTTCGTCTTCTTAAAATGGTTTTAAATTTATTATTATTATTATTATTATTATTATTATTATTATTATTATTATTATTATTATTATTATTCGAAATATATTTGATGGAATGTGTAGGTGAGTAGGAAAAGGAAAGATTCAAACTCTAGATTTGTTGAAGTCAGCAACATTGTTGAAGAGAACACTGGATATTTGAGGAGGCCTGCTGTTCTCGGCGACAAAACACCTGATACCTCTTTTACTGAGTTATAATGACGGTCGCAAAGAGCAAAGCAGAAAGCTTTAGAAAAAATAGGAATCCTGAGTGCAATCAGAAAAAACAAAAATGTTTGAATACTGAGGTTATTTGTTGTGCCTAAATTCCCAGCATAAACCACTTGTTCCTGCTTCCATGACCACTCATCAATTGAAGTTATAATAATAATAATAATAATAATAATAATAATAATAATAATAATAATTAGGATTACCACCACACAGGCCCAGTTACAGAAAGAGGGCCTGTAACAATTTTATGGGACTTTACAACACCCACAGACAGAACAATGGAAGTCAATCATCCTGACATCGTCACAGCAAAGACAAATTCTGCCATCCTAATGACATACCATTCCCTGCAGACTGCAATGCATCTTTGAAGATTCACAAAAACATTCAAAGTACAAGGACCTTCAAATCTAAATCTAAAAATTGTGGTGCATTCCAGTTGTAAGTGAAGCCTTCGGATTGACTGGAAAAGAGTCTAGTAGATTCATTGAAGGAATCCCTGGTAGCCGATATCTTAAAGAAATGCAAAATAATTGTACTACCAAGTACAGCTAACATATTACGAAGGGCTTTAACTATGGAAAATATGTGAGATTGATTTTTTCAAAACTGCTCAGTGGAACATATTATGATTCCATTTCTGACCTTAGGTCATTGGTTGGAACCCGGAAAGAAATGAGTCTACATCAGAGAACCAACAGAAATAGTAATAATATTAATACATGATATGGATTTCATGGCTTTCGATATTAATTGGGTGGAGGTGTTAACGTTTACATTTGTTATCGAGGTGAATTACGATGGGCTAGAGTAAATGTCCTGTTCTATATCACAAATCTGTTGCCAGCTGCTTGAATTTTGGCCCTTGTGCAAGGCCTGTACGTATTTACTAATGTTGTACCTCAGTTTAAAACCCTGAGTAGTGGGGGAACATCATGGTCGAATTCCTAGAGTACAGTTATGTCTAACTGTTAAGGTGGAGGCAGCCAAAGCAAATTGGTTATCACATCTAGATGTTTGGAACACCCCCAAATGGAGATCAAAGTAGCAAACTGGGTTACTTATCATAAAGTAAAAAAAAAAAAAAAAAAATGAAAAAATCTAAGCTGGAATCATCAGTGGCAATAACAGCTTACTTCTTCCTAACATAGATATCGAAATTTTCTGAATTATTCCACCTATCTTATTTCAGTAAGTATGGATGCGTACTGTGATATTGCCTTAAGCTATTTCTTAAAGTTCTCGCTCGGATCACCAGGTCTTTAATATCAAGAAGGCAAATTGATCATGATGAGATCGAAACCGTGTTTCATGGTTGAAAAACTAACGTTCTAAACAGTCGTTCACGCGACCCTTAAACATAATTTGTACAATAGCGTTAAAGTGGTTTAATAGTGAGTCAATTATTCTTGGATTTTGAGAGTGAAATTCCTTACCCAAAGTAGAAAACGACTAAATTTGTCAGAAACATTCATTAGTGAAATTATTAGACATGTGGGTGAATTTCAATGAATACTCTCTTCGATACGGCCTTTGTACTTCAACTGCATTTTTCTGACATTCAGTAGCATTTCCAAAATAAACCTGTATGGTATTAGTAACAGTAACATTTTTTAAATCAGAAAAGAAATCAAGTTGACTTGACGTATACACTGTAAAGGTTTGTATAGATTTTCTGAGACATCCCCCTTTTCCTCTTTGATTTTTATATATAATTCTACTTTTATTATTATTATTATTATTAGGTTGGTGCAAAAATAATGACGTAATAATGTCGTTTTTTGACGTTAAAAATACGTCAAAAAACGACATTATTACGTCATTATTTTTGCACCAACCTAATATTGTTGTTTTTATTATTATTATTATTATTATTATTATTATTATTATTATTATTATTATTATTATTATTATTATTATTTGTGTATGTTATGTTTCTTGCTTTGTATCCTGTAGAGCCGATTCGAAGCTATGGTCCTTAAGCCCTATAGGAGAATAATCATTTAATTAATAGTACTTTTCTTGTTATATACGATGTTTCTATTTTTTCTAACCTATATCGTCCCTTTTCTTCGTTGGTCGTTTTACGAAATTCATCTTTTGCTTATACCCAATGTGCTTTTTTTAAAATTCACATTTTTGATCGTTTATTATTAAACTATCTAAATATTTACATTTTCGCTTTCACTTGATTTGACGTTCCCAAAATGTAAATCACACTTTGGCATGTACCTTCTTCGCAAAAGATAATTAATTTAATTATGGAACCTGGCCATATGAAAAAATTAAATTATATTTAATTATTAGCAGTGGAAGAAATTAAAATGTTGGCCCATAGCATTTCTAGACTCAACGTGAAAGGATGTACGTAACTTTCTTCCAGGAACCACTGAAGACACTTTTTGGTCGTGCATTTAAATCAGGTTTTTCTCTCCTTTCGGCGACATTACGTAGATTCAGTATCCAAATCCATAGAAACAATACACTTTGGTGGCAATAAAATTCTTGATATTCAATCTTCAGTTAGGTTGTCTATATTCGTTTTGAACTGTCGTCTGCTTATCTTATTTCATACGATTATCCTATGGTAAAAAAAAACAACAACCAATAAACAAACTTTGTTACGCTTCATGTGTATGTGCTTTGAATTTAGGCTATCTTTCTGCAAGACTGACTGCCAAACAAGGTTAAATACCATATTATTTAAGTCATAGATCGAACGAGAATCGATGAAAAGTGAGTAAAGTGAACTTGACTGAATTCAAACACTGCAGGTCGATTTCTTTTTTATTTTTTAATGCTTACCTACTTGCACATCAACATTATACAGGGGGACACCGAAGTAGGTATACAGTAATAAAAAAAAAAAAAACAAGAAGAGGGCACAACTGTATTGATTATAATAAGATATCAGTGGTAACATATCAATAATAAACATATTAACAATGGGTTTCGGTTATAATCAAGGCTCTTATTAGGTTGGTGCAAAAAATAATGACGTAACAATGTCGTATTTTAACGTTTTTTTGAACGTCAAAAAACGACATTATTACGTCATTATTTTTGCACCAACATAATAAAATCCTGAATGTCAAAATCGTGAAATAAAAAATCCCGAAATTTGAAGACCTGAATGTATCAAAATCCCGAAAGATCAAGATCCTGAAATGTAAAGTTCTGAAAGCTCAGAATCGCGAAAAATAATCTTTGGTAGAAACTGAATAAAAATTGGTAAATAACTTTATTTCTAAACACTTAAAAAATACCGTTTAAATAGCGTTTGTACATATAAAAAATTCAGAATTAATTAAAAAGTATAAGACCAGAATATACGAATAATTTAAAATGAAAGATTATGCTCAAGTGTCCTAATATAGTTCATAAGTTATGGTCGTTTTTCACGACGTTAACTATATTTTTGTGCGTTTCCTCACGATAAAACACTTTTTTTCTTTTTCGACAAGACTCTAGTCAGAGGATGCGTCCATATTCGTCTTCTACGTGATGCTGTATTTATTTAAAACTCTTCAATAATGCGATAAACACCAACATGAGCATTGGCTACTAAATTTTCCGATCACTTTTGCCATATTCTGGTTATATATGTTTTAATGTATTTTCATTGTTTCAAATGTATAGACAGTATTTAAAGGCTATTTTTAAATGTTTAGAAAGAAATGTATTTCATTTTTTTTTTTCATTTTCTCCCAAAGACAATTTTACGGGATTCTGATGTTTCAAGATTTTAAATTTCGGAATTCTAATCGTTCGAGATTTTATAAATTCGGATTTGAAATTTTGGGATTTGAAATTTCAGGATTTCGAAATTTTAAGATTCGAGATTATCATTGACATTCATCAAGTATAAATACATCAACAATCATTTAAATGTTAAAACTCTACTTTACTTGCAAAATATTATTTAAAAAAAAATTAAAATTATAATAAATGCATTATAAAAACAATTTTGAAAATTAAAATATTAAAAAATGATTTTTAATGATTCAAATGAATTGTATTATTCAAATGAATCCCAGAAGCGCTATTATAATACTGAGGTACATTTGGAAGCAAAGTGTAATACTTTGCACCGAAATGTACCTCAGTATATAAACGTTTGCTTACGTTTATTCTGCTTTGAAACATCGGTTTTTGTCCAATCGGCAACGTCAAACCTGGCTAGTACGTCGATCGTTGAGTGCTTGTTAATATCTGGTGAAGTACGTTTGAGGGGAGGGTGTAATGTGAAATGGCTCGTTATGAGAAATCGAAGAGTCGGGTTCGAATTACACTCTCATTCTTTACATTTACTTACGCGCAAATACACCGTTGAAAAGTATATATCCATCTCTTCACCGAGCTATTGGTTGAATAAGGCTATAATCCACCACTCGTCCCTTCAGCCCCTCAACCACCGGCGTCTTCCTCTTTGGGTTGAGCCGCCCACTCGGTCTGAACTGAACTCAGGGGTAGTTGGCCGCACGCTCTCTGTGTACCCGTAGATTGTTCGACCGGTTACTGGCCACGTTCCGCCTGCTGCCCACGTGGTGTTAGTTTTTAGATCCAATAAGTGGGGTGTTGTCCATACGTTCACGGTCGATTGGGGGTGTAGGCACGGCTATGACGGTGGACGGCAGGAAAATTAGTATGTGGCAAACAAGGAAATAATATCTGCAGAAGCCAAACAACAATGGGTAAAATATTGATGTCTTTTATATGAGAAAACAACAACAGCAGAAAGAGTTTACAGAAAGAATAGAAAAGCAATTAACATAAGAATAGAGGACCGCTCTTCTACCAATTATATCAACAAAGAGAGGTGTGTGTGTGATTAACTCGTTCCAAATCAACTTGGGAGGATATGTGACTCGTAATTCCAGCCCTATGTGGAAGTGTAGCTTTTCAGTTGGTTGTCGTAAGTGACAAACGTTAAGTTTCAGCGACTTTTCAATGCGACTGCTACAACGACGATGATATTTCTTGAAGTCCTTATCTCTTACTCGCCACTGGACCGACTCACTGCAACGCCAGTCTCTCTCTCTCTCTCTCTCAACGTCACTCTCGTCTAACGCTCAAGTCTGCCCAACTCAGCAAAACTCGCGTTTATATAGCAAACCGGAAGTTATTAGCCAGCTTGTTCACGCGCTTAACACGAGTGTCGCCATAAGCAAAGTTTAAATTCATATTTTTTCAAATCTTAGTGGATAAAATTCATTAGTTCAATGTTCATTTCAATTGTCATTTCGATGACCAAATTCAGCGGATAAAACTTATGTTTAGATCAGATTTCGCTAGCGGTAAATATACACTGATCTTACCTCCCCGGTCCAATTTACTTCAATATGTTTTTATCAAAAATATTATTTTCGTCTATTTTTTTTAAATGACCCAAATTAAACATCGCCTCCTGCCCTTTTGCATTTGTTTATAAACAAGTCCTCGCCAACCCGATTTGAAATTTATTCTTTATCCATCAGCCGTCTCAGGTTTCATATATCATTGTTCTAGATTCTTTCCTATTAATAGCGCTGACACAGTTTGTAACTTTCACGGAAGATCGTGTTTTCAATCTTCAATCAACAAACGTTATATTTGCGTGTGTTCATTAATGTGCGTCAACCTCTCTCTATTACAATAAGACTGGGTATTATAGCCTTGATTGGCAACCAGACTAACGGAGAAATTAACGGCAGCTCATTGCGTGAATTCTACTGCCAAGTCAATCATAAATCGAACAGAGACATGATCGTCATATCATATCCAGAATCACAGCTAAAGAAGGCAGCATATAAAGATTTATAATGTATTGCCAGTAGGAGTTTGCATTTGTATGATGTCCACGTTTGTTTTTATTTCGCTCATCGCTCACTGACAATGGCATACGGAAAAAACAACGTGCAATGCTATTTTGAGGACATCTGTATTTGCCATTTATTTAGCCATTGTCATGGCGTACAAATACACATAAGTGAAGAAAATAGATGCATTTTTTGGTTGTTTTTGATTATCAGCATAGCAAATTCTCTGCATTATTCAATGCCAAAATCTAAACATTTTATACGCAATTGTATTTCTTTATTATTTTTCTTTGAGATAGTAATATTAGGTTGTCCCAAAAGTTCGTAAACACTTGCGAAAAATTGAATTTTTATGCAACAAAATCCAGCACAATCGAGACAAGCAATGGGTTCAGAAAGGGCAAGAGACATCGTCGGTTCAAAAACAAAATCGATTCAGCAAGAATGCCATATTGTGCGTTTGGTGGAACTTTTGAGTTGGTTACGAATAGTCATGCCATCTGTGCTGAACTTTACTCTCAGCAACTGGAGCGGGTCTATGAAAAAGTTGAAGCAAAAGTAACCGGCTCTGATCAACCGAAAGCGCGCTTTGATGCAGCAGGACAGTGCCAAGCCACACACCGCCAGGAAGACCAAAGACACAAATCTCCAGTTGAAGAGCTGGATGGCGTTGAGGTTTTGCCACATCCAGCCTACAGTCCTGACTGTGCTGCATCAGATTACGGCCTTTTCCGCTCAATGCAACACTTTCCGAAGGGCCGCCGATTCGACTCGTTTTGTGAAGTCGAGGAAGCGTGTCAAGAATTCTTTGATTTGAAGCCGGCTGAATGGTACTTTCACCAGATCCGAAAGCTTGCAGATCTATGGCAGAAAGTCTTGGAAAATGACGGTCTTTATTTTGAGGAATAATTTTTGTTGTTTTTGTTATTAATTTGCGAGTACAATTTCAGTTTTTTGCAAGTGTTTACGAACTTTCGGGACAACCTAATAGTTTAGTGACACAAGTTTTACGAATTAGCCCATAGTTGTTGGAAAGATGTGGATTTATCCCTTTTCCAAGGGCATTTGTGCGTAACCGAATATAACAAATCCAAATAGAATTGGAAGTCAGCTCCCTTATTAACAATTTAGAACCATTATCACATAATTACACATCCCTCAAATTCAAGATTAAGGCAAGCGCTATTCCTAATACGTTACTGACGTTACTGATCTTGTTTAACTTTGGTGATCATATTAATGTGGTCGTAAGTCCAAATTAGATATATGTAAAAGGTTTAATTTGTGTCTAGGGATCGACCACCATTATAGAAGCTCCTGGGAAGAGCTTCACAGCTAAATTCTTCTTTCAATAATTTTACGATGAACAATGAAACCAAGCGCCAAGCTCAAAAGTATTTTCTACAATAAATGATAATATTACTATTAGTATTTTCTACAATAAATGATAATATTAGTATTAGTATTTTCTACAATAAATGATAATATCAGTATTAGTATTTTCTTTATAAGGAAACATTCAGCATTTATTGACTGATCAGTGTCGGGTGATTATTTATTTAAATCTTAGTATTAAAAAATATTATTAAAGAAAATAGATTTCTTATATCTAGTAGCTGTTATTTCACTCTCCAATATTGATGTGAGCTTCCTGTTGTCCCTTTCTTTTGAGGTAGTGTAGAACGTACCATTACACCTCGACTTAGACACAATATCTATCTATTTGTCTTCTTTTTTTTAATCATTTCGACGCTGGACAAGTCATAATGCCACTTAGATCAAAAGGATTACTGAGAGTGGAAAAATGAGAACAAAAGACAAGAGAATACAGTACTGAAAAACAAACAAATTTGGCGATTTAGTTTGCATTTAAAATTTGGATGGAAAAGCAAGAAACCGGAAGTGAATTCCGCAGACTAGAAGTGCGGGGAAGAAAACATTAGAATAAAACATCCGGTTACGTTAAAACGTTCACTTTCTGACCAAGAGACCCGTGTTCGAATCTCACAAGTGTTGATTTGTCAGGAAGGTGACGTATTGATGCTATGGGTCTGGAGGTGGGAGCGATCCCAGCGTGTGGTTCCCTTAGAAAATTCCAGAAAAACATACCACGGGTTGATCCAAACCTTGTGATCAAATTGGGGATAGGGAACTCTTGGGAAGGCGTAGGTGGTTGTGCGAGTCATCGTGACCGAGTGGTTGAGCGTGCTGGCCTTGTTTAGACTGTTGATCACGCTAGATAACGTGCTCTCTCCATAAAACTATAACTACGATCGGCTCAGTATATTTGCAGTATAAACCAAAGGTGGGCTTTGTGGCTGTTAAACAAAAACAAATGTGCCAGATCAGGCTTCTTCAATATGGATTAGATAGCCGTCTTAGTAGTCGGGAATCAT
>OZ010581.1:23024570-23132070 GCA_963932145.1 Acanthosepion lycidas | reverse complement strand
TTCGGTGGGTCTTTAGACGAAAGTCAAAAGAAAAACTTATTTCGGTGATCTGGATCTAAGTCGCTCTTCGAAATAATTGTTCTTGGTTTGAAGATGGGTCCGGAATGTGCGTGAATCCTCGTCAGCTATCTGCGAGGCTTGCCTCAACCGAAGACTGACTCTGGGAACTGCTGGGACTCGACTCATTTCTGCTCGTTGTGGCTTCGTTTATATGGGCGCCGACCAAAACCGGGGTGAGTTTGTCGGCGCCACGGGGTTCCTCGATAATTCTAAATACATATCCACCTCTCTGGTTAGGAATTTCCACCTTTTTCCATTTTTGTGAACCTTTCCTCACTCCCACCTTCTCATCATACTTCAGAGGGGCGTGAACTGCCCTCCCCACATCTTCGTGGCAACCTCTCTTACTCATCCTCCAGATGGGCGGCAACAGCTTCCCTCGTGCATCACGTGATCACCACTCGACCAATGATGTCTTAGTCGGGCGTGGACGAATCTGCGGCTTTGTTTCAGGAAGAAAAAAAATATCTTGCTTAAAAAAAAAATAAAAAAATATCTCTTCTCTTTCCCTTTTCTTCCCCTTAATGGTTTATCATTTCTCCTGCCGCGAACGGGACAATATGACAATGGCAGTCATAACTCTTGTTCTACACGTGGTTTACGTAAGGCATTTTATCGCTAATTATCAGAATGTGTGGTCTTCTTAACACGGTCTCAAAAAGAAACATCTCCAAAGTTCCAGCCAGTCTGTCGCCTCGAAGAAAGAAAAAAAAAACATTCATTTTCCTTCGGCACAAATTCCTGATAACAAAATTTTATTATCGCAGGCCAAGGAGGTTCCGTCGGACGCTCGTGGGTGGTTTTTAATTTTTCATATCTGTCCAAGTCCTTTTAGTTGCCTGTTTTTCGTCACTTAACGAAATAACATTTTCATTTGATTTTTTTTTCTTTGGCCAGCCGGTCTGTAGTTGATAATAAGATGTCTTCCCGTACCAATAGTTTGTTTTCATATCCTTAGATAACACAGCCGATGCCAAAACATATCTGATTCTTTCCTTCTTTTCCTTTCTTTTTACTCAGAATTTCCCTGTCATTGTAATGACACTCTTTCGCCATTTGTTACTTATCAAAATATCCTTTTATCCATTGTCTCTTAGCTGTGTGTGTGTTCTTGCCTATCACTCACGATTCGGTTCTTAGCCTCTCCTTTTCTTCTTTTCTTTCTTTTCCCTTTCTGCCTCGTTAAATGGTGCCACAAAACTTCTTCTTCTTATTCTTGCCTTGGACTGTGTCACTTCTTTAATTTTAATGTCTGTTGGGTTAGGATAATATCATCATTCGGAACCGCAACATTTTCTGTACAAGCTGATGTCTGGAATTCAAACTTTCACATTTGGCTGGTAAATTTGCTGACGAATATACATTTTCTCTTCTTACAGTTATTAGTTAATATTTTTCTTGCTTTCGTTTACAACATTTCCTAGCTATTTTTCTTAGTTTTCCTCCAGAGACCATCGTCTGCATAAAAAACCTGTCATTTGCATAGAAAACGCAATATTAATCACTAAGAAATTATTTTAAATGTTTTTGAATTTATAGCGAAGAAAACGGTGACTTACCTCGTCAACCCAAGCGACAGCGTGTCGCGTGTATTCTATGACGGAAAAAGTGTCGAAAAAGAAAACTACTTCCAAACAGAAGGGCACGTATTCCGCATAACATGCTGAAAATGGAATAATTGAATTAAAGAAAAAACAAGTCAGTCGCAGGAGTCGCTATAAAAGTACTTTGATATGCAAATTACGGAAAATCCTATCCCAGCTGTCGACGAATGGAAGAAATAGGTTCTGCCGATAAAAGCAGTTGGTGTTCTCAATTCGGGGGGGGGGGAATTCAGGCATTTTTGGTTTCGGCGTTTGTTAGTGAGCGAGTTATTTTTCTGACTGGTTACACGCATTGTGATTTGAAATAGTACCGGCGAATCGAGTTTTCAGCATTTCTTTCTGCCCACGATATTCGAGTCTGGACTTACAGTGATTCTTCTTTGTCTTGTGGAAGTAATCTGCGACAAATACTTCCTTTGCTTTCAGAACGCTTACAGATTTGTCGATTTCCTCTTAAAGTAATGAATAAAATATATCTTTATTAAAATATATCTTATATCTAAAATTCTCAAGATGTGCGTGTATGTATATGTGTGTATGTGTGTGTGTGTGTGATCGGATGTTTTTTATGTGCTTCCATAGTTTTCATCCGATTTCGACAAAAGTGCTTCGTTTGATAGATAATTCTTCAGTGTGGCTTTTGAGTCCGAACTGGCTGGAAAAATTACAACAATGAAGGTTAAAAATCGAAAAAACTGATTGTTTACACTTTGCGTAAAAATCAAAGGCAAAATTTAATCTCTGTAAAAAAAAGCTAAATCTAACGCAAAAGATTATTAGAATTATAAGAAAATATATTATAAATAAAAATTATCGTATAATATTATGACGATCCATGGAAGAGGTTCCTTCCTTGCAAGATTGAGAACGCAAAAATGGCCCTTTTCAGAGTTAACCCCAACGCAAATTGTTAAACCGCCCCCACTTGGGAATGCGCCTCAGTTGCAACCAAATGCTGATACTAATATTTATTTTCAAGTGGGCTGACTTTAAATTTAAACTGCTCCATTTGAACGGCAAAAATTCCCAGTAATGAAACGCATGATCGAAGACGGGTTAAATATTTTACTCATTAAAAAATTTCCTGAAGGCTTCTGAATGTCTACTTCAGCATACCATATGACATGCTTCGTATAATTCTTCAGAATTTAATTTATGTACAATTTTGTAATTTGCTTTGCTTCCCTGTGTGTGTTTTTTTTTTTTTTTTTTTTTAATCTAAGGCAGCGTTTAAAAATAACGTTAATTTTGTAAGGCGATCTAAAAACCTATTGTAATCGTTATATATCTAAATTATATATGTTGTAATGGTTGTTTTAGTCTATGATGGTAGCAGAGACAAGCTCCTACAGTCTATAAATTATTTCCATTGAACGCGTCTCAAATAGTCAGTCACAACTAAGTCCAGCTCCAATCAAGAGAATGGACAAAGGTAGGCCTTGGAGCCTCATGACCAGCTGCTTCGGGTAGATGGAGCTGCACGGAAAGGCAATCGATCTCGTGGGAGGCAAACCCTAATTCTAAACCTCGGATTTATTGCGACCGTATACAAACACGGAAGATGTTAGGGAAGTAAATCCAGATAGAAAATGGTGTGGAGCCCGGAAGGTGGCTGGCAGTCAAAACTGACAACCTTCCGACAATTACTGCAATATTGCCGTCCCCAAATCTGATGCCCATTATTTATTTTTCCTCTTTATGGCATGAACGAGAAGAAAGTCATGTGGTCTGGGTAACACGTGGTCTCCATATATCATAACCCAGGTTTGCGCGCTCGTGTAGGACACTCCAATCTCGCCAGACGGAGTTCCATTTTCATGGAACACGGCACTAGCGTTACCTCTTGACATAGATGTATGTATACTACTGTTGCCTGAGAACCGTATTTGATGTCATACAACAGTGGCCATTTCGAATATTGATTCAAAAACTAATATGTCAAGTTTATTTGGGAAATTGACTTTGAACAATTCTTTTAGATGTATCATCACCTTAAACTTAGTGTTGCAGACAACTTAGGCTAATAAATATTTATATTTGGCACGAATGACAGAGATTTATTCATTTAAATCAGTGGACATCGGCTCTGGTCTGAACTCAGCCTGGTCAATTTTGCCTAAGATATGCTCCACATGAATGAGTACCTACTGAAATATATGAAGAGAGAGATTCTCGAGTGCTCAGCTGCGCAGAAACGCTAAGACAACTCACGACCGTAGTTCTGAAAACGGTAACATTGCTTACAGCTCATGCCAGCGTATAATTTCATATTACCTAAGAACACATTAAAGATAATTAAATCTCAATTAAAAATAATATTAAATAAGGGATGTCTGTCAGCTTTTGGAGGCATTATTTTTCTACAGGATAACCAACACGACAAAGTCCTGTCTATGATGATAAACTACATCCGCGTCCTGGGTAAGACGATTAACTACGCCCGACAGCAGGGCTTCTGATCAAGATGTCTTGAGGAGCGTGAAAACCACCTCTTAACTGCTGCTGTTCCCAGGTCTACCATAACCCGGGGTGGTAGCATTTGTCAGGGTCCCTAATAAATTTACTCCTTAACTGGCGGGTCAAAACACTATGAAAGTGTAAATTAGGTTTTAATACCTGAAATACATTTTTTGTAAAAACTTATTATCAGCAATACATTATTACCAGCAATACTTTTTTAAAAAATATTACCAGCAATACATTTTCACAAAAAATGTTACCTGTTGTACATTTTTGAAAAAAAAAACATTAGCAGCAATAGATTTTTGAAGAAAAAAATATTACCAGCAATAAAAGAAATTGTCGTTATTAAATAACCCATTGAGGATGATATTCCGAAAAACAAAACAAACCAAATAAATACCGAGATAGATGGATATACACATAGGTAGATAGATAGATAGATATTACTAGCAATAAAAATCTTGTCGTTAACAAATAGCCCAATGCAGTTGATATGCCGTTAAACAAAACGAACCAAAGCAAATCAACAGTCTGACAAACATCGAATGCTATTTCCACCACAACTAAATTTAATACGAGACAGATTGGCAAAGAGCGTTATCACGCGTATCGGCGTATTTGAATTCAAATTTCATTCAGGGACTCTCATTCTATATGTGTTGGTTTCCTGTTTTAACCAAGGGAGATCAAACCCGTTTTATTCAATAACTAAATCACGAATCTCAAAGAGATGGTCCGGCCAGGTCTGGTCCAACTTTCAATACAGTTACTACTACCAGATCCTTGTAAGTGAATGACAGAAAATGGCATGCGGCTATAGATCCTAGTAGCTACTCTTTCTAAATCCGGTAGCATCAACCTCTGCCTCTTCAGGTATCCCACAGCTATTTGAACTTGAGCCAAGTGTCGCAAAAGCACCCACGGTTTCGGTAATTGGAATCTATGATTTTCAACGATTTGTGTCCCCGTGACAAAATTACCCGCGTAACTTTGCAATGTCAAGACAAAATTACAAAAGTAACAATGCCTTTTCTGAAACGAACTTTGAACCTCTGTAGCCGTTCAAATTTGCTAAAATATTATTGGATGTTAATTTTATTTGTTTATTCGAATAAATTATTCCTTCCTTTTTTGCTTTCACGTAAGCAGAGACACCGGACGTTAACCAAAACAACATACATCTATGACTGTAGTTTGCAACATTAAAAAAAGATGGTCAATCTAAATAAGGCCGTAAAACATTGCCTATGAACCGATACAATTAAATAATCAACTAATCAGGAGAATGCAATATATAAATTGAAATCCGAATCTAATATATTAATATCTATATTTTTGCCAGTGTCCATTCAAAACTATTAGAATTAGATATTATGATAGGAAGCTGGTTGGCTTTGTGTGAATATAAGCAAAAAGTGCGAAGAACTGTGACATCTAATAATTGCTGTTTTATCATTATTATTACTATTATTTGCTTGGTTTTCTGTTGTATACTCATTACTTTCCTGAGGTCAAATGGCATTATGACATTTTCCACTGAGTATTTGAGAGAAAAAAAAAAAAAAAACAAACTAAGATCACACATAATTTACATAGATAATCGCTTCTTAAGGGTGTAAGTTGTATGTGTGAGTACAATATTTTGTATTTCTTTAAGGCTTGAGAAACCAGGAATCCATTTTATTGTTTCTATCGGAACCGTTTCCAATCAATCCGAGGACTCAAACTACAAGTGAAATTGTTGATGTTACATTTGCCACATATTTGAGATTTCTATTTCAAAGATCTTGTCCTTCGATAATATTTTGATGATATTCAAAGATACAGTCTGGAGGAGCTGCCATGTCAATAAGAAAGTACATTCTGTCTTTGTAGGCTCTGATCAGGATGTCTGGGCAATTAGATTTGATTCTTCTGTCTGTGTGTATTGTAAAGTCCCATAAATTTCTTGCAGATCCTAGGGCGGTAACCGCGTCTGGGTGGTGTTCATACCAATTTATTTTCAGTTTTCTTTCCATAAAAGTTGCAAATTTTCCAGTGAAGATACTGGCCCACTCAGTCATGCCGGGTTTTATTTTCAGTGGATGCCAGTACTGTGAAACCTGATACTAGATGGCTAATTGTTTCTTATTGGTCAACTGTGGTGTATTATTATTATTATTATTATTATTATTATTATTATTATTATTATTATTATTATATTTTCAGTATATTCATGTATTTTATCATGGAAAACTTTGGTTTGTTTTGGGTTTTTTTTTTTAACGAAAGAATACCCCCTATGAGTTATTGAATGAGGAATGATTATTATTATTATTATTTATTTTATTTTATTTTTTTTGCAAGCGTTGGTAATTTTCCCACCCAAAATGTATTGCTCTTAATCTTTTTTTTTTTTTTACTAAGTAAATATATTGCTTGTAATTTTTCCTAATGATTTTTTTCTATTTTCAGGTTTTTACCCCAGCTTGTTGGTTTACTATGTGCCCATAGATGGAACCCTAACAGATACTATGACCCTAGGTCAGGGTGGACAGGGGAACAACAGCAATAAAATGGTGGCTCCACGCTCCTTAAAAACTCCCGATCAGAGGTGTTGTTGCTAGGTGTAGTTTATCGTCATATCCAGGACGACTTTGGAAAATTACGGTCATTAAGTTGTATAGTTAACATAATGAATCAATTTGAAAATTATTTACATGTTGTTAATTTGATCATTTATGGGTTTTGTAAAGAAGATTTTGTTTAATTCGCCAATTAAATTGGTTAGTTATTGTATGTGAAAAAAAAAAACAAACCTTGCTCTGAAATTGGTAACCAACTCAGAATTTAGATCGCAGATTGGGACTAAACAGATGCATAACACATATAAAGATTGTCCTGGATGTGTGCTAGTGTAACAGATATTGGTGTGGAAAATGGAAGCAGCGAGCCGGGTTCAAATTCTTGACTTGTCTGTTGCGTTCATTTTCGCATAAATCCGTTTTTTCTATTAACAGCTCTGTAAATAGAATTTTCCAACTTGGATGTCAGTCAGTCTAAAACTACTCTGAATTAAATCTTGTGGTGTAAGAAAAAGAAAAGACGATTCAATGTGTTCCCAAGGAGGTATTACATTTGTTGCAAGCCAGGACATAGAAGTTGTAGAAAGCCATAACACCCTAAATTCAGGAGGTATATTACATTAACAAAAAGAAAAAAAAAGAAAAACAACAACAACAAAAAAATACATTTATAATGGGATACTTTAAAATTCTATCAAATATTAGGTTGGTGCAAAAATAATGTCGTTTACTCACATAGTAACATATGTGAGAAAACGACATTATTTTTGCACCAACCAAATAGCAAAAAGTTATGAAATAAACAACTTTCTTAATCAAATGGGTTTAATAGAGTTGATATCGCTAATAGCATTTTATTCCAAACGCAATGCAATGAGTGTTTGACGCAACGGAACAAAGGAAAATGAATTAGCCTGAGAAATGCCAAGTATAATTTCAAGCAGATTAATTAAATAAATTAAAGTATTTGGGTGCGCCTGTGTTAGGTACTTTCAAGAAACTTGGTACCTTATGCTACTTAACATAACTTTTCTACCATAAAGTCTATGACCGAATGTAGGTTTAAGCGAATATCTTAGATCTTTTCTGGATCGATTTCTTGATTTTTTTTTTTTTAAGCTTATATACGTTTTGTAGGTTATTTTAAACCAGAAATTTTTTTTTTGTTATAAATTTTTGGGGGAGAGAATGTTTTGCTAATAGTATTTTTACTAATTAACCCGTAGCTAAGGGAAAAAAGAGGTAGATGTATACCTTTCCCAAGGCTATTTATGCATATGTGAATATAACGAACCCAACTGTAACTGGAACTCGACCCTCTGGTTTCAAATTCTGAACCATTAACATTTCCACCACCTCCATATCCTGGCTTACAGCAACCAGTATTCCAAAGTTATCACGCATCTAACTACTGGTCAGGCTCGATGTTGCTTACCTTTTGCGATCTTACGAGAATCTCTTTTTTTTTTTAGCGTGATAAGCCCGTACTATCTGGAAATTGTATTTTGAAAAATTAAAACACTTATTTACAAAGGCTAACGAACGATGTATTTTTCCTTAGGTAAAATCTAGAACCTGTTTCAACAAGCGTGTTTACGAAGAGTGGAGACATTGCATAATTGTGTTGCTAAACAATCTTCGCCTTCCCATAATCAGACAGGATTGGCGTTTTCATAGTTAATTGCTTAGAAGACTATTAAGTACAAAATCGCCCGATGCCACTTCTGATGATATTAACAAAGATTGAAAATCACACACACACACGCATATATATATATATATATATATATATATATATATATATATATATATATATATATATATATATATATATATATATATATATATATATATATATATATATATATATATATATATGGATACATTTATCAATTCTCATCTCCCCGGCCCAGAAAATATGTCTGCCGTCGTCCCAACGGGTAATTGACTCTTTAACGTCCCACGAAAAATTGGATTGGACATGATTAATAATTAAGCTAATTGTAAATTGATGAATAAAACATACCTTTGTGATAATAACACGTGTACGTATATATATATATAATTAATATTGGAAGCTTACCATAGTGCGATATTCAGTAAAATAACGTTTGTTTTTCCTCATGACTTTTTACTGTAGTGAGTTCGATTCCCATCGAATGAGTCACACTTGTCACAAGACAACTCGAGGATGAGCAATTAATCTTTTGAAAAGTATCGCGTATAGCAATTCGGTAATCTAAATGAGTGATTTTCTGTTGAAGATTGTTCTATTCTAAGATGATTCTTTATACATAATAGCGCCTATGTGAGGGTATCTCTTTCGCCAATATATTATTTTTGCACCATCCTAATAAAACATGACATAATAATAAGCAGAAATTTGATAAGTTCAACTAAGCGGACAAGGCAGAATTGTTTATCTTTCTTTCATCCTTGTCTTCTGTTTGTGACGAAAGATATTTAAATGTTTAAATTAATATTTGGCAAATATTATAGAGATGCAAATTTTAACTGACGATATATCAGAACATGTTTTATTAATTAATAATTTTCAGACAAAATAAAAACATCTTTATTTTGAAAATTATTAATAAGATGCGATATCCTTCCTAAAATAAAAATAAAATCCAAATAAAAATAAAATTTAATTATATTATAATTTAAGAACAGTAAAAAAAAGGCAATCTTTAAAACATAACTGTGCGTTGGTCTGGTCAGCTTTTAAACATGTTCTGGAAAAATAAGCAAAATTACCTGCGCTAATGAGGCGGGCGTTGGACGTAGAGACTGTGTGGTTGATGGATTTTGGTTTATCAAAGCGAGGCTGATCCAAGGCCCTGATTTTGTCGTCTACTTGTTACCGGAAAAATGGGATGCGAAGGTCTGACTTTTCTTTCTTTAACTTATCTTTATTTGTTTACAAGATACGCGAAAAGAATCGTTTTGCGCGCACTTCCTTCTATTAATTAACCCCTGGTACGCGAGACGAAGCGTGTTTTGCAACACTTAGTGATGGGCCAACTTTGATTACCCTTGAGCCGAAGAAATTTTCGACAATGTATAGTTATTAATTGATTCAGAAGATTACTATTCAAATAGCACGTTCAACTTGAGCTGAACATATTTCGGGTAAAACATTCGCCCACATTTTACGTCTATTTCTCTGTCTGTGCGTCTGTTATCAATAAATGTCAATGTAGCAAATAGGCAGTTTGCGTGTCGCCGCAAGATGTCAGTAAGAAATTTTTCTGTATTTAGACTATTTCCTTTTGTACAAAAGCGTTTTCACAAGAAGAAACATGACAAAAAAGAATTAAAAACAATATTAGAAACCTTAACAGTTTCTGGAAAATAAAATTGCTGTATCTATATTTTGTTTCTTCTCTTTGTCTTTGAGAAAACAATGAAAACTCTTACAATAGTTTTTCTCCTCTTCAACCTTACACAATTGCTTTTTTAAATTTCGATTAGTATTAGTGATTTTCCAAGCGTAGCCCTGATGTGGCACAAAGCCGAATGTATGCGACACCCAGCGAGAATCGAACTCACGAGTCAGCCGTAATTATTTTAGCGCGACAAGCTTGCTAACTATTACACCACCTCGAGGTGTTTCAATTTCGATCAATATTAAATTCCTTAACTTAATATTTATGAGCGTAAATAAATCCTATTAATGGCCTCCTGTCTCGATTCGTGCACTGCTTAGCTGATATATTTTTTAAAAAACACAGTACTGTTAATTACCTTTCAAAGGGTAATCAACAACTGAATAGCTAGCATTTCGACCTCTCACAATATCTCACTTATTTCGTGAGGCCTTATGCCCGACTTGACAAATAAAATTTCATTCATTTTATTCAGCGCATTTTACGCTGCTGTGGTCATCGCTCTTCTCAGTTGTGGTTCATTGTGACATTCAAAGCAGAATAGTTCAATCACTTGCCGGTCCTTTTTTGCCCCGGGAATTTTGGGTTTGTCACAGCCCTACTACCAGAGTTGGATTTGTTTTTGAAGTTACATTCTTGTAACTAAAGAGTCAAGACCTACAAGAGAGCAGGTAGTTTGAATTCAGAGTTTCATTCTAGATTAACTTTCCTCCCAAGGCTGTAAGTCTAAGTTTCTCCTGGGTGGAGTGGGGGTAGAACAGGTAGCTACGTATATTTTCAAAGTTTATTACCACGTAAGTGAATATAATAAACTCAACTAGAATTCAAACTCGTCTCTCGAATTCTTCAAACTGAGCCTCTAACAAATACTCCATATTGCCTCCATCAATGTAAATAAATAGACATAATATTAGCATACAGTTGGAAAATAAATAGAAAAGTTACCTGAAAAGAATTGTGGCGGCGAGCAATGGCCACCTTTGAAATAAAAATTACAGTATTATAAAATTTTGTTTATAGAAAAGATGATCGGTGGTAAAGTTTGGGTGCTTCGTAAGACTTTATAATTATAAAATGTCAAAACAATAGTGTTTATATGAACTGTGGAATACCAATTTGGAAGAAGTGACTTCTCGTTTAATCAGGCTGTAATTGTAGTTTTTTGTCGCTAACTCCGCATTTATTCAAGCGGGTGTTTGTGCGAAAACTGTCAGTCGAAGTTTGGAGTTGGGTGAAGTTGGTTGAGAAACAGTCAAGAACTACTACCGCTACCATTGCCGCCTTCAACATCACCACTCGAGTTGTCTGTTTGATGCTGCTGTAATAAGAGTGTCGGTCGAGAGAGTCGAGTGGGAGTCGAGTCGGCCGGAGTCGAGTCGGCCGGAGTCGAGTCGAAGTAACAGTCGAAGAGACAGAGAAAGAGAGAGGTAGAGTGAGAGTGAAAGCGTCCTCTTGCTTCTGTGATAAGGTTAATGCTTGCTGAGTGAATTAATTACGGTAAATGCTAAGAAAAAATGGTGAACATAAAAGCTACTTCTCTCCTTTCAGACCTACCTGCAATATTTGTTGTTGTTTTTTGTTTGTTTGTTTTTTTTCTGGTATTTATTGCTACACACTCCTTTCTTGTAAATGAAGCATTATTCTTTTTTGTACCAATTTCTTCCTTATATAAATCCACATATATTTTTTTTGACTGGAATCAAATTGTTCATATTCTATTTTTCTGCTTGGCCCCATTCTCGCCCCAACGAACTTGTATGTAGACCAGCTGAATCTTCCGGGATCTACGATTTGTTATTTGCTCTGCAGAATAATAAAAAAAACACAACGTGGCTAGAAAGTGGAATGGAATAGACATTGTGAACCGGAGACTTAGATTGAACCTGTAATACTGGACCAGAACAGGACCAACGGCCGGTCTTGTAGAGTACATCGGTCCTGTAGGGTCGGTAGATATTACAGAATTAGCTATAGACTACATGTTCTTACCGTCAATTTTGGACCATTTTATCATGTATCGATATACATTTGGAAAATGGAACGGAGTTTTCACTAAACTATGTTGGAAAATACTCATACTGTCTTGATCCACCCTTGTGCAAATTAATTACAAAACGAATAATTCGGTTATTATTTAAATTATCGTATTTTTCCAATGAAACATGACCCATTGAACATGTTAGTACTTCGTATGTCCATTATACGAAGCCATTCCTTGCAGATTGACCGCAGGTTCTCCATTGGATTTAAATCAGGAGAGTTTCCGTGTTAGTCTATAGTACTTGATTAGTTCACTGGTAAGAATTGCCAGTGTGTCCGTTACAAATTTCGTACGCTTTCTTGGAGTACCGTCCATAGCAGTCAATGGCCGACAATGGCCAACTAATCGACAGTTGAGACAATAGTGTCTAGGAGTGAGAAAACCTGATACAATCACGGATGACACAATACTTACAGGGCCAAAAAAATTTTATCATATACCCCGAAAAAAGATTCATATTATAGCACACCACTGCAAATGACCTAATCTGAGGAAAAATTTTAAATCGATTACACTCTGTGACTCCGGTTGAACTAAAATTGATCGAAAATAAAGGAAAATAGTGGAAAATAAAGCGGTTCTTTCAATTAATTTGCACAAAAGTGTAAATCGAGCAAATACTATTTTTTAAACAAATGGGGACAATTTTTGGAGCTAATATGCGTAATTTTAAGCCATATGCTCCTGTCGTCAGTTGAAACTGACACCTACATTTTTTTTTTATGTAAGGAGACTATTAGGTTGGTGCAAAAATGATATCGTTTTTTGACGTTAAAAAATACGTCATAAAACGATATTATTTTTGCACCAACCTAATATAAGTATTAGGTTGGTGCAAAAATAATGACGTTATAATGTCGTTTTTGACGTATTTTTTAACGTCAAAAAACGACATTATTACGTCATTTTTTTTGCACCAACCTAATAGCTGAATACTACGATAACATGAGCATGAGCAGACGACATACAACAGGTCATGCGTAAATATTAGGTTGGTGCAAAAATAATGACGTAATAATGTCGTTTTTTGACGTAAAAAATACGCCAAAAAACGACATTATTACGTCATTATTTTTGCACCAACCTAATATAAAAAAATAATTTGGGAAAAAGAAAACAGCCCATTAAAATTAGAAAATTTTCACTGTAATAAGTTAAAAATTAAGCAAGTTTTATTCTGAAATGAAAAATATACGATTATAAACAAAATGTCTCAATATAAAAAGAACTCTATTTACAATACTCGGACTATTTCCCTCATCTCTGTCGCCATATTTATCACAATGTTTCGGCCGTTGTACGCTCCGGCCTTATTCAGGTGGTTGAAATGTCGAACTGAACCCTTTATTTCGCTTACGGTGGTAGACTGTTCTAATTCCACGTGTCAACTATCTCCTGTTAATTTTCCCTTTGAAAGTTCACCAATGCCTTAACTGGGTATTGAACTCGCACTCTTTGGGTCCTGTCACTGGATCTAAACAACGCCATTATCCACTGTGCCATGTGTCCTTGATGACATCTGGACATGAATTTCTGGGTATTATAAACCTAATGTCTTCAGCAACCATTTTTACTAGTGCTCATATTGCAATTTTGCTGTCCTCAGTCCATGTTTTTTACCAAAGCTCATATTGCAACTTTGTTGTTATCATTGCTTTTATCTGGATCTCCTTATTACTGGTTCCCATATTGTATTTATTTCTATGCTTGGTCGGCTCAGGAGATTTTTGTGGCCTAGCATATGTGCTGATTCCTTAAGTTTACGAATTTTCTAATGGTATTCCTTCTCTATGATCTCAACATGATACCAGAGAGAGCGGTGATCGCCCTTCTCTCTCCATATGTAGTGAGCCACGCCTGATTTTTCTACTTCCCCCCGTGTTACAGCTTTCTGGTGTGCCTTACCTTGAGTGGGGACCTGTCTCTCTTTTATATTCCTTTCCGCAGCTGCACGGAATAGCGTACACACAGACTTTAGTCATGTTCTCCTCTATGGGGGGTCTTACTTGGGAGAGATATCTGCGAAGTGTCGTCAAGTTTTGAAGGTTGTCCTCATGTTATATGGACCGCAGATACTTTGCATTTTCTCTGATAATCCCTTCACATAAGGAGAGGCAGACTGTTTTCTGAGTGTTGTTGTGCTCCTCCTCTTGTACCCGCCTATTCCAGTTTTGGGGGACTGCTGCCATGTACCCAGAATAGTTGTTACGTTGTAGGGTACTACTTATACTGACCAATTCTTTATCTAACGTCTCTGGGTCGCCACTTATGATTTTGCTCGGTGTTGTAAGCAACGGACGGTCCCTTTCTTTACGCTGTATGGATGGTGGGAGTTGAAATTGAGGTACTGTCCGGTGAATGTCAGTTTTACGGTATACGGATATCTTAAACCTATGCCCTGTTCTCAACATTAGAACATCCAGGAATGGTAGTGTGCTATTACTCTCTTTCTCCATTGTGAACTGTATCGAAGGTCTTATTGAGTTCACATGGTCCAGTAGTACCTGAACATCTTCCTGGTGTGGCCAGAGTATGAAGGTGTCATCTACGTATTTTAACCATATAGTTGGCTTTAGAGATATAGATTCCAATGCCATTTCCTCAAAGTATTCCATGTATATATTCGGCATTGCTGGTGATAATGGCGAGCCCATTGCTAAGCACTCATCCTATCGATATATGTTTGATCCCATTCCGAAGTGTGTTGTTTGTGTACAGAAAGTCAACATCTCCATCAGATTATCTATTGGAATACTGGTCCGTTCTTCTAGGGAAGAGTCAGAGGCCAATCTGTCTCTGACTACTGAGAGTGCCTCCTCCGTGGGTAACTTGGTGAACAAACTCACCACGTCCAAGCTCTCTATCTGGTTGGATAGGATGGGAGCATCTTTGATTATTTCCACGAAGTGGGCGGAGTTTCAGACATATGAAGGAGACTTTCCGATCAATGGGTCAATTATATCTACAAGGAAGCGACTCAGACCGTGGCACACAGAGCCTTAGCAACTAACAATCGGCCTGAGCGGAATACCGTTTTTGTGATTCTTAGGGAGACCGTATATGTGAGGTAGCTTTGTGTAACGCTGCGATAACTGCCTATACGTCTTAGTTGCGAAGTGATCCTTGTTCTTGATTAGGATCTGTGACAGTTTGCGTTCCGTTTTCATTGTAGGATCGTTTTTCACTTTGCTGTAGCTACCATTGCTAATGAGGTCTTCCAGTGTTCTTGTATAATCTGATTTGTCCATCACTACAGTCGCATTACCTTTGTCAGCCGGTAGTATGATGATGTTTTCGTTCCTCTGTAGGGATCCAATCGCCAGTGTCTCCAGTTTTGTTATGTTAGACCTGGGCAGCTTGGATCTCTCCAAGGTCTGTCTCACTTTCCATCTCAGTTCATCCGCCTGAGCCTGAGGGGTGTTCAAGGCCACCTCCTCGACTCTGGCAATGATGTCCAAGTATGGCACTCGCCTGATGGCTGTGGCGAAATTGAGACCCTTATTCAATACTGTCTCCTCAGAGGCACTCAGCTGATATTGGCTGATATTGTCTACTGCTTTCACTAGTGGGTGATGGACCTTGTGCGTCACCTTCTGATCTTTTAATCTATTTAATTTTTGCATTTGACGAGCCTTGACAACATCAAATTACAGTTTGAAGGATTTATCAAGGTAATTTTGTATCCTTCTCTGGTCGTCTTCATTAGTAATTCTGTTGAAGAAATCCTCAAGCGTCTGGGAGATATGAGCGTGTAGTCGCTGTTTTATCCAACGGATGTACTGGATTCTCTCTCGGACAAGGGCGTGTCCTGCTTTCTCTGCGACCCGACGAACTCTCCTTGAATTGATGGGAAGTCTTGGTGCCAAGCCTGAAGGGATGAGTTGTAGGTCTCTGCATCGGTGTAGGAATATCAGATTGTTCGATATTCGTGCCATTTTCTGGTAGGATTTTTCAATTTGTCTCCATATTTTTGGGTATATCGGGTCCGTACCGATCCTTCAGAGGCTGTCTATATTTCCGAGATGAGGTATTATGTAAATACAATATGGGAACAAGTAATAAAAAGAGCCAGAGAAAAGTAATGATAACAACAAAGTTGCAATATGAGCTCTGGTAAAAACATGCAATGATAAGACATTAGGTTTATAATACCCAAAAATTCATACCCAGATGTTATCAAGGACACATGGTACAGTAGATAAAGGTTGGTTTGATCCAGGGACAGGACCCAAAGAGTGTGAGTTCAATACCCGGTTATGGCAGTGGAGAACTGTCAGAGGGAAAATTAACTGGAGACAGCTGACATCCATCAAACATGGTACGTGGAACTAGAAAAATCTACCGCAGTAGAGCGAAATAAAGGGTTCAGTTTGACATTCCTACCACCTGAAGACGGCCGGAGCGTACAACGGCCGAAACGTTGTGATAAATATGGCGACAAAATGAGGACAATAATACGAATATTGTAAATAATGTACATAATACCTCATCTGAGGAATATAGACATACTCTAAAAAGTACTCGTGACTATATATCCCTGGTGTCATTTTCAAGGGCTGCTTTCTTTTTTTCTATATATCTAAAACACAGTTATTAAATATAATTTTCAAAAGTAAATCTTTCTCTGAAATAGGTTGCAAAAGTGCTGTATTTTTTATGTGAAAGGATAAATTTAAGACAGTAAAGATAAGCGGTCGTAACATATGAAAAATGGAGTTAGATTATCCATTTTCTCCTGGCGTCAGTTTAAAATGATGCTGTCATTTTTACAAATATGTATAATATAATTATGTATTATAAATCTGGAAAGCGAACATTTCTATGAAATAAGTTGTGATAGCTCAACGTTTTCATATGAAATCAAAACTGGATACGAATTTTAAACACAATTCTCATAAATATATGAATAAATGCAGGGCACCTGTCAATGTGTGTTCGAATCTTAGATAACGTATCTAAGATATGCAGTCCTTTTGTCTTTATTCATATACCGTATTTAGTTAAATGATAAGTACATAACTATAGTCATTTCTGTCCGTATTAGATATCTCAAATTTGGTTCCAAACTAATTTACGCAGAACAAATAGTTTTCAATCTAATCGTAGTGTAAGCTGGATTTGTTGATAATTCGGAATGAGTTCGATCTTCACCGTCTGTCTTGTGTTAAAGCATTAGTAAACGACGTATCAATAGATTTTATGATGTACCTAATTTCTTCACTCTTGCTTTTTCTTCAGTGTGCAAATGCTTTGCAAATCTTACGTTAGTAAATGCCAGTGCACATAACAATTGCGTGTCAGTTTCTTGTGATTTTGTCCAGGTGTAGTGCTCTGCAACGATTTTCTCTGACGTTAATGTCCCATAAAGGCTTGTCGCCTGATTTGTGACACGTACCGACTTCGAAATGATTGCGAACATCAATTCAGTCGCAAGCCGTTTATGAAATGTGGCTCAAGTGAAAAAAGAAAATAAATAAAAACATCTTCTACAGTTACTAGAATGTCACCCGTCCATTGTGTGGAAGAAATCAGAAGACAAACGAGCCGTTGACCAATTATAGCTTGCTTCAGCCAGAAAACGTGGCACTGCATAAATCTTCATCAATGAAATATATTCGTTTTGATAAAAACATTCAAGCCGGTCTTTATCAGCCTGCTTGACAAAATCTTCAAAGAAAATCTTTGCAAAATGGAGAATGTGATTACAAATTCAGTAATATCCGCACTTCCTGTCCAATGAAAGGTGTGGGCACCTCGCCATACAGTCATGGTGAATTAATCACTTGGCTATGTAATAACTTCGGAATCGACTGGAATAATGAAATATCTTAATAAGATTAACTTTTTTGACCTGCAGGAAGAAAATAGACGTAATATAAATATTTTAGCAGTTCTTCGAGAAAAAAAAATACTAACGTAAATTGTTTTTCATGTGAAAAACTACATTTTTCAAGCATTGCAAAATGATAAATATCGATAGAATTCGAAAATTATAAAAAAATATTCCAACCCAAAGAGATTCTCAGAATAAGACTGATTCAAACTTAAAGAGATTCTCAGAAGAAGTTTGCCAAATTTGTAAGCAAAAAAAAAATCAATACCCTATCAATGTTGATAAAACTATTTCTCAACAGATGTTTCGACGAAAATACAAATAACTTGTTCCTTATAAGAACACCGATATATTTTGGCAAGGGCACCCATATGTACTACCAATATTCACAAAATGATCTTCATAAAGAGACATCAACGAAATTCAACCCAAAGAGATTTTCATCATAAAGCCGACAATTTTGAATGCAGCAACCAGTCAGGGGACCTATACGTACTGATAAAATGATATTCCTCGTTAAAGCTTCTAAGCAATTCAGTTTAAATGAATTTCCAGAGAGATACATTTTGATCAATGTTCATAAAATTATTTTCTATGAGAAACCGAAACAAAATACAAGAACAGGTGTTTTGAAAATTTACCGCCAATTTTAAAAAACAGTATATGTTCAAGAGGCTATCAATAATGATAATGCGGTTTCTATGAAAAGCCTTACCTAAATTCAAACTTGTGCGTTTCTCCTAGTGAAATGAACATTTCTTGCAAGCAATATTGAATCACAGGAATTATATGAAAGATTCTGATGGGGGTTACCCCATCAGATTCCTTCACATAATTCAAATGGCGTAGTAATATTATAGCAACATAAAGCCATTAATTTAAAAAAAAAAACAGATGCATTCTGGAAATCTAACCAAAACGTGACTAATAGGAAACAACATTATTTGGATGCAGCACCTTTTCAAATGTTATTATTATCTATACAGTTATATAGATTTCCCGGCAGAATCTATCACGTCGTAAATGAAAAAATTCCCTAACAAAAATTTTAATGAATACAAGATAAATATTCTATCGATATAATTTAATAGATTTCCTATAAAAAACTTACAAGATATCCAGCCGAGGTTAAAAGGAGAGATGAATTGGTTTCCTTTTAAAACTTTCAAATTTGTCACCAATAACTAGGAAAAAATCCGCCACGGGAAAATAGAGACAATTTTCAAGATTCTTCTTCGGGATTTCTTCAAGATTATCAGCCTGATGAAACGATTGAAAAACCTGGTCATCAGCAAGATTCCTAAGAAGAAAAAATAAAACAAAGTATGCGCAGCAGCAATTCGCTTATCAAGATACAACATTTCAAATCTTAATACATCTCTAAATCGTGATTTTTTAAAAAAATTCATTTATTGTTGTGTAATATTTGAAATCCACTAGTAATTAAATGATAGAGAGAAAATCATAATTAATATATTTTATTGTCCCTTACTGCATAAAATACTTTTCTGTGGAATTTATGTTATTATATATATATATATATATATATATATATATATATATATATATATATATATATATATATATATATATATATATATAAGCAAAAGTATCAATGCATCCATGTATCGATACCTATCATAGCATCTCTTTAAAATTAAACTTAATAATTGCATTATGGTTATTATTGTTAAATTTGTTAAGTGTTTTATTGCTGTGAAAAAATTATTTTCTCAAGATTATAAGTACAACTATAGCTAAGTTATAATATATTTCTATTAAAACATTTACTAATGGGATTGCTTTTCAGCAAATATTTGTCTATTAAATTTAGAAACTTATGGACTCGCTTTGTATTAACTAATTGGCCCGTATCAAATGATCTTCCTGTTTATATTTCTTTTCTTAGAACTACCATTATATTCCATGAACTGAATTCCAAAAGACTTATACACACTATCCTTAAGAAATTTATTATACACAGTTTTATGTTTCTTAAAGTCTTCTTTGTTAGAAGAGTGTTGGCTAATCCGAAGTTCTACAATGAAATTTATCTGTCGGATTACAGTCGGGGTGAGGAGATTTGAATTAGGATGGATAGGCATTAGGTTCGCATTGTTCTTCATATAAGGCTGGAAATTTTCATTGACTATATTTAATTTTACATCTAGAAAATCAACTTGTGTGATATTACTACTTACTTTAACGTAAAGGTCTACGTTCTTAACTTCACAATGAATCAATTTCCTAAGTTTATCGACTTTATTTTTCTTAGAATGGTTTCACAATCATGAGACTATCATTCCTATACAGCCCTATACTATATGGAGTAATCTCTTCATCAACAGTAATATAAAATAAATACTAGATGTTATTATAGTCATCGAAGCATGGATGCCTTGATGTGGCGGTTTATATATGTTCGAATGTAATACCTTATAATAAAGAATATATATATATATATATATATATATATATATATATATATATATATATATATATATATATATATCTTTTTGAATATGTAGGTCTGATGAATTTGATCGTGATTACGATTCCAATGTAATAAAATATAACCATGAAATAGTAGTGATTGAGCTTTTTATATTATATTCTTACTCTGTCCTGGACTACTGTACATTGTGTTATATATATATATATATATATATATATATATATATATATATATATATATATATATATATATATATATAACGGATTATTTGTTTTTGTAAGCATTGTATTATCTTTACATTTAAAAATAATTAATAGTTTTTTTTAATAAAATCGTTAGTACTTTAATATATGTATTATTTGATTACATATAATTTTACATAAAATGTGTAATTTTTCCTTAAAATTTAATTTTAAAATTGTCATGTCTAATATATCATTGAATATAATAAGTATTGCATTTTATATCGTTATAATTAAATATTAAAAAATATATCTGTAAAACTAATTTATTCATACTATAGCCTCATTTAAGACAGGATTAAATATAAAAAAAATAAATTAAAGAAATAAAAAAGCCAAAATTACCCCATTGTCCGATACATAACCTTCTGTAATTTAATGTATCTGATGTGTATGTTCTTAAAAGGAAGGGAATATGAGATGCCTAATACACGACTGGCAATTCTAGACGAGCAGGAATTACATACCCATACCTAAACTCTAACTGATTTTTTTTTTTTTTCACTTTACTACTTTAATTTTGATCTGTATTTAGATTCGTCCAATAAAACAGCACCCATAACAAAATTCTGAAATCTTATTTCCCCTTCCAGTTAAAATGTTCAATATAATACTTCTCGCAAAGTTAAATGATTTTTCTGAAATCAATGAAAATCGCTTGAAAATGAAACAATAAATTTTAACTTTCAGTTCCGAAACAGTAATTTCCGTGTCACGATGATAAAATATTTTAAAATAATAATAATAATAATATATATATATATATATATATATATATATATATATATATATATATATATATATATATATATATATATATGTATATATATATATATATATATATATATATATATATATATACGAGTTTAGATATACAATTTCTTTGCAACAACGTCCCAGTTGAAAAATGCCTAAAACTCTTAAAAATTATCTAACATTATCAAATATAAGACTCTTCCTACCAACTGTTAAAATAATAAAAGTCCGACATCCAATCACACATCAGTGATATTTCAAATGTAAAAAATACTCTTACAAGCAAAAATTTAGATATCTGTCTATATTTCTGAGATGAGACTCTGGTATTATTTATAATATTTACATTGTTCGGACTGTTGTCCTCTTATTTTTTGCCATATTCATAGGACATGTCTCAGTGGATAACAAACGTGGTTGGATCCAGTGACTTGACCCCCAAATGTTGTGAGTTGTCTATTGCAGTGGTGAACATAAACTTAGTGAATTGGCATAAAAGAAGATAAGTGAGATATCCAGAAGAGTAATGTCACTGTACCCCTGTGAACGAAATAAAGGGTTCAGTTCCAAATTCCAATTACCTGGAGAAGGCAGGAGAGTGCAACGGCCGAACTGTCGTGAATATGGCAACAGCTAAACCAATGTAAAAAGTGTAAATAAAAATTTCGATTACTAATGGGATAGCCGCTCATTAGAGCGGTGGCATGTATCTTAGAACCTTTCCAAAATATTTTACTCAAACAATGAACATACTTCCGTTATATCGATGATACTCTAATTATATACCGTCGTGATACTGATTTACCTGACCCAGTAGATCAACTAAACAAAGTCGAACACACAACATAATTTACATACAAAAGAATAACATAATTATTTACCTTGCCTAGATATCAAGCTACACTGCATTAACAACAGTTTAAAAGACGGCGTCCACCGTAAATCAACCAAGAAGGACAACCTAACAAATTTCTATTCTTCTCATAAAAACAAAATAAAGTCCGGCATAATCATCGTATCTACTCATGAGCAAACATAATATGCAGCCCGTATTATTTACACGAAGAGTAAAAATACATCGAAAACACTTTCAAGCTTATCCAGTATCATAATTATTTTATACTCAATACCAAACAAAAAATATTTCAAAATATGAAAACGGCACATTCTGACAAACCCAATGAATTAAAAATATAATATTTTTACCACCTAACACGTTCACATCTACAATTGCAAATAATTTATCTAAACTTGACCTCACCTTTGTTACTACTACATTCCACAAAACATTGTCAATATTAAACAAAACAATAAGCTAAATCCTGGAGGAGAATTTTACTTTACTTGCCACAACAATATATAGAAGAAACCTCAAGGAATTTAGATAAAATACTATATGAATACAAACGCGACATTTCATAAAGCAATAAGTCAAAGGCGTTCGTTGCCCAGCGTAACGAGAGTGACTAGCATTTTGACATAAAAAATGCTATTCTGAACAAAGTAGAAAACAATTCACTCCGACGAAAATATCTCAAGAGTGACTTGATCGCAAACTCATATGAAGTAAATTTTCGCTCTGGGTTTTATAATATATCACCATTTCTGATAGACATTGTGGTATATCTACTAACAAAAGTGATGGACATAATAAGAATCTAAATGAAATCGGCTAGATAAAAAAAAATCATCGTTCATGCGCATGTGCAGAGGCACCAGCACAACAAATTTAGTCCGATGAATTCCTAAAGCCTGAAAACCGTCACAACAAAACTTTTTACACTTTGTCATACATTTTCCCCAATACATATATATATATATATATATATATGTGTGTGTGTGTGTGTGTGTGTGTATGTGTGCGTGTGTGTGTGTGTGTGTGTGTGTGTGTGTGTGTGATAGAAGAATCCAAAATATTAGTAACACTAAAGCAACTGAAAACGGAAAAAGAAAAACAGATCTGGGAGGGAAAAGAAAGGCAGCCACCAACCGAAGCAGTCAAAGATAGTGTTTTATGTATAAATGAGTAAAAGATCGCAAATACGTGAGATAACTGGTACTCAGCTTTAACGCTACCGTTGTTTAGAAACTTTCTTGTAAACCATTGACTATATTTCCCGTACCTTTTCTTGCAAAAAGTTTGGTTAACTCTACTACAAATTTTCAACAGCAAAATCCAATCCTCAGTGTTCTCTGACTAGGAAAAATATATAGTTCTCTTAAAAGGAAGATTTAAACACTTAATATTTTATATATTGTATCTATATATCTGGCTCTGTCAAAATAATCTATATATAAATTTTGATGATTTCTGCCGTCCGTCCATGCAAATAAAGCCATACATTGATTGAGGAAAACCAAATTTTGGGGAGAAGTGCAAACAGGTAAGGAAGTACAAAGTGCAGTTGCTTTGACTACGGTGCATAGCTTAGTACAATAAATTTTCTTATTTTTGAAACAAAATAATTTTGTTTTCTTATTTAATATACACGATACTCCCACTATTTTAAAAAAAATTAATGATTAAAATAACTAATACTTCTATATAAATAAAGCGTAGTACCCTATTTAAATTTATTTGGACTATTTTTCTCATCTTTGTCGCTATATTTATCACATCGTTTCGGCCGTTGTACGCTCCGGCCTTGTTCAGTTGGTTGGAATGTCGAACTGAAACCTTTATTTCGCTCACTGGGGTAGACTGATCTAGTTCCACGTGCCATGTCTAATGGATGTCAGTTATCAGTTATCTCCTTTTAATTCCCCTCACAAAGTTCTCCACTGCCTTAACCGGGTATTGAACTTACAATCTTTTAGGTCCCGTCACTGGATCTAACTAACGCCTTTATCCACTGTGTCATGTGTCCTTGAGGGCACATGGCAAAGCGCAGTGTATATGTGATCGTCCGTCTGTTTTACGATCTTGACTTAAGTTACAGGTAATAGATATTGTAGTTAAAAGCGATTAAAAATTAAATAAATAACAGTTTAAAAGTTAAGTTTCAATAAAGGAAAAATGAAGGCTTTATTAAAATTGTAACATTAATACCGCATTTCTTCGCAACTGTAACATATATCGTCTAATTAAACAGCAATTAAAACGTTGGGCACGCTACATTAGTCATATGTATTTTTTCCAGCCCGCATAATTTGACGTATTCGTAATATTATATAGTTCGGGATACCTAATGTATTTTAAGAGTGACTTTATGTAAAGGGATTATGTAAAGGGAACGACGATTCGAAAATCAGTTTAGTATACGAAGAATGTTTATGCCGAGTTAAGGTATCGAATTTATTATTTAAAAATTCTTATAACTTTTACGTACATAGGTAACTGAAGGTAAAATGCCGAATGCTCAAAAACCCCGCCGCAAGACCTAGCCTAAAGTGAAGAGCGGCTTCAGGCTAGTATTTAAGGAAGATTTAAGTTTTTATATATACAGTTTCCAGTTGGCTCTGCATTTGCGAGAATTATAAACAAATCACAGGGCCAAACTCTAAAAAATTGAAATTTCGCCCCAGAACGAACGCATAGTTAGTTGTATGATGCCTGCTCAAGAATAAGAAACACTGTATTCTTCGCTGTTAAAAATTCTTAAAAAATAGTGTTTCCCATGAAGTCCTATAAAATTAAATTAAAAAAAAATATCAAAATGCGATGTAAGATATTTGTCAAAGTATATTTCCAAACAAATCAAATTATTCAAATTTCATCGTTTGTGAAACTGAAACGTAGAGTTTGTAAATCTCAGAAAAAGGTAGCGTTTAGTTTGAACAAAACTAAACACCTGTACGCGTTTAAACACGCGTCCGCGTGTTGCAAAAAAAAATTCTAGTAAGAAATAAATGACAGCATTGTCATTATTGTTTTTTTTCTTCGGGCCTTAACTATGTAAATTACAAACGTTTTACGTAAATTTTATGAGAATAGACTAATGTACTGCTTGAACGATTCTATTGAACTTCACAATTTGCATCTTTTCCTGAAGTTGCTTGCAAAGCTTCATAACATCCTCGACTCAGTGTAATACGACTGAACAATAGTCAGACAGGTGGTGACTTATTTTTCAGAATATTTCAGATAGAATGTTCAGGATGATATTTTTATACGTTTCAGCATATTTACACTGATTTAATTCCTGGTTCTGGTGCTCCTGCTTTTCATCTCGAGGATCTTAAAGAAATCTAAAGAACGATGTGCAATGGAATCGAGCCTGACTAGTCATCTCGTCTTCAGTCACTTTCTCACAGACGCAATGTGTCTTCCCTCTGTCTTTTATGCAAATATTTTCATGGCAACTGCTCTGACGAACTTTTTTCACTGCTGCCTCGATACAAGACTTTAAGCATGATAAAAGATTGGCAACTATATCCCACTCTTTTTCTGTTTAAATAGTTGAATTTAACCGCCACTTTTATGGCAATAGTTTCTTTGGTCGCAATTCCCGACAGTGGAACTCCCTTCCGATTCTACTTCTTTGATAACTACAATCTTCAATTTTTTTAATCCAACGTCAACAGCAATTTTCTGTTGTCTTGAACTCCGTTCATCTTTTATAATTTCCTTAATTCCCCTCCTATACCAAGTCTTTTCCCACAAATTCACTCTTTGTAACAACCTGCGAACTCGTGGCACTCCAACTATGATTGAAGGGAAATCATTAAAAATTAAAAATAAATAAATAAATGATGTTTTTAGTATTCCAATATTTGATACTTTTAAAACATGGGGTTCGTTTTTACATGAGCCGTGAGCCAGCGACAGGTTACGTTATGTTGGAGAAATGATCTATACGCAAAAAGGAAAAATAGAAAAAAAATCATGGCTATGTATGAAATGACCTTCAAATAAATACATTTAAAAATTTTCGAAAATATTAAGTACGTATAGAATATCAGAATATAAATAAGTTAAAAACGATAAAATGATAAGCGACAAAACAAAGAAAGTGTTTGTCAAAATAATCCTAAAAAAAATTATTAAATTTAAAAATGGTAGATGCCTGCTTAACCATTACCAGATATGATTCGCCATTTTTTTTCCTTGTATTAGTTGACATATTTTTTTTCACTTGGAACTGTTGCGTAATATCATTCCTACTGTATGGCAGTGAAGAGATAATCTCCTCAGAGATTAAGAGGAGACTTGGGGTAACAGAAATGTGCTTCTACAGGAGGCTGTTGAGGATAATATGGACGGAACAAGTGAGCAAACGACGATGGAAACAAAAAGGAAACTTAGAGTTAACATCAGGAGGAGACCTTAGCAAGATTGGATGATGACGGAACCAAGATTTCTTCTTTTTTTTATTTAAAGCATTTTACCGCATGTAAGGCGGGATACCACTAGCAGGCAGGGGGTTACAGAGAGGGAGGGAGGGTAAAAAGACGTGAGGAAATGATGAAAAGAAGGACGGGGTATAGATCAAGGCATCCAGAGACATCGATCGACATTACATTTGAATAGTTTATGATTTTAGTTATCAGGGAAAAAAGCAATAGGAAGGTAATTCCACAGACGGGAGGCACGAGACATGAAGATATTGGAGTATAAGAGACGGCTACATTTAAATGTTTCGACAGTGAAAGGGTGGGGACGAGATGCAAACCTACTTGCATGTTTAAATTCATGCAGTCTGGGAACTAGTGAAAGTAGCTCGTCGGAACAGTTACCGTGAAATTATTTGTAGAAAAGACAGGGGGAGGCGACGAAACGTCTATAGGCGAGATGCGATATCAGGGCCAATCACATTGCATATCCGCGTCTGGATTTTGTCGAGGACCTTAAGACGAACAACGGGGGTACCAGACCATATATAGCAACAGTATTCCATACAAGGGGGAATGGTTGATTTATAGAGTTGAAGGATGAACTCGGACGAGAAAAAAAACTTTCTAGCGCGACACAGGGAACCAACTAATTTATTTATCGATTAAGAGATCCATGATCGCCTACATCCTAACGAACACGGCAGACAAAAGACTTGGCTCTATAATAACCTCCTACGTCACACGGCTGTATTTTGTGAGCAATAGTCGGTTCTGTTTACCGCTCTAGTAAATATCTGACTACGCCTGCTATTCTCTAACTTTATAAAATCAAGACAGGATGAAAATGGTGTACTCGGCAATATATAGGTAAAAGCTGCCCAGATTTCACTTTCCAATCTTGATAGAGTCCAAAGGCGTCCTTGTGACGAATGACTTATTTTTCACTCTATTACTGCTTCTCCACCGACGAAACGTCACAAGTATCTCGCTGTTTTATCGATATCTATTCCAATTGTTATCTCCTTTCGTACTAAGACTCGCCATGCCAAGCACATTGCAACAAACCACATACAGCCCCTTCGTATTTCAACTTCCAAATGACCATCCAGGACATCAGTGATCACGACACTCCACAATGTCCTATCCTCTTAATAAGGTTTGGTGCTTCATTATCCATCCCAGTATCTGTTCTGCAATTCATTTAGACAATCATGTACTCGCTGTATCCGTCTGTCGTTTGTATCTATCTATGGTGCTCACTCTCTTTTATCTATCTATCTATCTATCTATCTATCTATCTATTTATCTATCTATGCTTCCCTCTCCCTCGTTCTCTCTCACTCTCACTCTCTCTCTCTCTTTCTCTCTCTCTCTCTCTATATATATATATATATGTCCGATGCGATGAGAACAAAAATAATATGCAAATTCCAACGTTCACAATATTAATCCACAAGAGGGCTCGATACCGATAGTAGAGCGATAATTATTTATTTATTATAATTTTTATTATATAGACAAAACCATTTTACTCACTAAAAAGATGCAACTTCGTTTCCGTGCATTTCAACTGCACTTCAATGAGTGAGAATCGAAAATGTTTATGAACAATCCTGCTTTTAGGCAAGCCGTATGTGAAACGTAACATCCTTTGTTACATTTGTTTGAGAAGAAAAATATACATAAAAAACGGTGTTTATCCGCAAAAAAAATCTCCACAGACCAGTCAACATTAAACACCCAATCCAATCTTTACGAAACTGCTCTCAACAAGCACTATTGTTCACCTTGTCAATACTTTTTTATGTATATTTTTCTTCCCAAACAAATGGAAAAAAGGAAGTGACGTTTCATATACGGCTTGCCTACAAGCAGGATTGTTCATAACCATTTTCGATTCTTACCCGTCGAAGTGCAGTTGAAATGCACTGAAACGAAGTTGCATTTTTGTAGTGTGTAAAATGTTTTTGTCTGTATGATAAAATCATAATAAATAAATATATAAATTGCGATGGTTAAATTGTCGTCTAAAGTACGTTACCATCGAGCATCTTTTTCATATGACACACTGCTTTGTGAAACCGACGCCCAAAGAGTTCTCTTCACGATCACTGCAATCATAACCTATACAAATCTAGGGTTAACCCGTTATTGTTTAAACGTATCCTCTAAAACTGACCCTCTTACTCGATAATCCTCTTCCTTGAGTACTTCTTGGGCCTTAAACATTATTGCAAAAAAGTGTAATTTTTTTTTTTAAATTTGCAGGCACACCTGTATTAGCGTGTCTACCTTCGATCAGTGTTTCTATATATCATTGTTGGTCATTTTTTTTAACTGTATTTAATTGTAATCATTATGTCGTTATATGTCTCCATAAACCTGTCACCGGAGACCCTAACAAGTCCTGAGATGGCCGATTTCATTTATGTCCTTTCCATTAGTTCCACTGTGGTTTGGGATCCAACAAAATACAATATTTCTTAGTCTGCTCATGGAGTTCAGACTGCTAAGGAGTTTAATAATTAAGGCTGTTTCATGTATTCTCTTTTACGGGGTGAGTAGAAAGGAAAACTGTCCTAGTAGATAATAAATCTTTCAAAGTTTCTCACTGCAACGATGTTAAGTGCCAAAACTTTTGTAAAGTATTTGGCATTAAAAATGTATGTCTCTTGGAAGCTGTTCCTTAGCAACCATTCTATTGAATATGGCTGCATATCCAGGTTTGTTTTGTTTGAGGAGCTAGCTGTTAAATTTTATCAGTGTTCAGGATAATATTCTTGGATTTTGCGGAGATTTCATTGGTAAGCAACAGGCTGAGAGTTTGTCGTTGGAAGTTCACTTAAGTTTAACCGGGTTATACATATATATATATATATATATATATATATATATATATATATATATATATATATATAATAAAAAAGGCTCACACACTAATATTCCATGTTTATAATTTATTAAATTGGAATCCTAATCACGATCCAATTCATCAGACCTACAAATTCAAAAGGAATTTCGGAAAATATAACTCCGGCTATAAAAAACAAAATTTTAGTGATAATGTATGCGTGGGAGTGGAAAACAAGTATGAGAGGGAAATGTATGAAAGCTCTAGAGAGAGGGTGTTATGGAAGAAAGTAGGAAGGCTTAAAGGTGAAGGTTGGGATTAAAATTTAACAGAAAAGTTTTAAAGAGAGGAGTTAAATAACGGTTTAAATGAGTGAGATACAGATAAATATGAATTATTTTTCGATACATAATTCGCTACTGAATCGCTGACCTACATTTAAATTTTAAAAAAAGAACAGACACCGGAAACGTGTGTATATATTTCTTGTGACACTACGCAGAATAAAAAAAAAAACGATATGATTTAAACTTAAAATCCAGAAGATGAGAGAGAGAGTAATAAATAAATAAATAAATGATGGTGAAGGGGGCAAACTAAAAACGAAGTGTATTTATAAGAGAACCGATATGTAATAAAGAAAATTTGACAAAGCAAGTAATATCACCTACAGATTACAAATTTAACAGAACCATATAAAATCTAACAATGATTTATCTAGTAAGGACCTATTATTTACTTGCCCAAAAACACATACGTAAATATACCCATACACAACCACATATCTATATCTATTCGCATATACATACATATAAGTGCGCGCACGCACACACACACATACACACACACATATATATATATATATATATATATATATATATAAATATATATATATATATATATATATATATATATATATATATATTAATACACATACACTGATGCATGCATATACATATACACATAGACATACACATATGTGCACAGAAATATATCTACATAAAAACTTACACTCATCCATACATATACATATACACATTCATCTAAACAAATATACAACGTATCTATCTATCTATCTATCTATCTATCTCTCTCTCTCTCTCTCTCTATATATATATATATATATATATATATATATATATATATATATAAAAGAAAAACAGACAGGTTTATGGTTCCATGAGATCATAATTTATTTCCCCAGGGATTTCTTTTTCCCTGGTTTATCAGATCTCACTTCCAAGTATGAAAAAATATATTTAAACTTTCACTTTTGGTGGTTAGTAGTCAGCCGATGTAAGTTGATATAGAGAGGGGTGAGAGATAGTGTAACAGACATGGTCGAAATAAGAGAGGGTAGAGAGATATAGTAATGCTTTGAAATTTATTTTTATTACAAACAGGAAGGGAGGTAAGGATCAGACATTGACCTATTTAATAGGTCAACTCACCGGAAATGATAGAATGAAATGGAAGAAGTAATGATATAAGAAGTAAGAAATGGATTTAGGGTTTTAAAGGAAAGAGAAGGAGGATAAAAAATTTGGAGAAGAGAATTAAGAAAATAGAAAAACAGATTTATATATATATATATGCATATATATATATATATATATATATATATATATATATATATATATATATATATATATATATACATATATATATATATATATATATATATATATATATATATATATATATATATATATATATTAAAAATAGAAAAACAGATTTATATATTTAAAAAAAAGTTTTATAATTTTGGGGTTAACGTTTGATACTAATTTAAGTGTTTAAAACTTCCACAAATAAACTAGAAATTTATAAATTGAAAATTATATCAATAAACAAAATATAAAAACATTCTCATATTAATATTTTTAATATTGTTAATAACGTTTATGTCATCAATTTAATTTGTAACTATTTCAATATGAGTAATTAATTAAATTTTAAGTTTTCAAATCTAATTTGAAATTATTTCAAGATGAAGTGAGATTTGAAGGTAATAATAAAAACTTCTCTGTTTTTACTTAACCTTTATATGTAACAATGCATGATATATATATATATATATATATATATATATATATATATATATATATATATATATATATACACCATACTTTTATTCATTCACACCACATATATATTTACGTAATTATACATAGTCATATACCTGTAGACATATAAAAATACATATAGAAAAACATACACATATATAGTTGCATATACATATACATACATAAACTTATATATACACACGTACGTATGTATATACATACACTTACACATTTGTACATGCATCCATATATACATATTTAAATTTTCTTTTAAATTTTGGTTAGTATTTGATAGTAATTTAAGTATTTAAATTTATCACAAAAAAAAAGGTTGCTGATTTTAATATTATTAAAAATGTGACTAAGGGCAAAGGAGTAATATTTCTTAATTAAAGTCATCAATTTACTTCAACACTATTTCGAGATGAGTAATATTCCTATGACTTCATATCTGATTTGAAATTATTTCAAGATGAGTAGAAGGTAATAATCAAATACAAAGAATTATTGCCTTTAAATTTATTCTCTCCCTCTCTCTCTCTGTTTATATATATATATATATATATATATATATATATATATATATATATATATATATATATATATATATATATATTTCGATTATAGGTGCAGTGCAGTTTATAATTACATGAGTCATTCATACAAGAACAAATGTAGAGGTTAATGATTTAAACAGCGAGAATACATCTTCGCAAACAATTTCAGTAAGGTACACTAACTCCGAAACTGTATATGAATTATATGATCCCTGTATATAAATTCCAGTTGAATAAGGTCATTTTTAGTTTTTACAAGCTTTCGTCTGTTCCTATAGACATCTTCAGGTATGGAAATAGATTTGTTCTTATTTTTTACTTCTCGCTAATAAGAGGACAACGAAAATATAGATGTAATCCGAAAAAATGCTATGAGACATGTGTTATTGTTTTGGAACGTGCGGTCGCAACGCTGAGTTTGAAATTTAAATTTTAAGGTTGTGCGTTTTTGTACAAAATGGGAGAATTCTTTTGTACTGGTAGGTTTTCCGTCACTGTGGCATGAACTATATTGACAGGCTGCTTCACTGTATCAGAGCTCATCAGTGTGGCAAGCCGTCCGGTTGCCTCTAGCTAGGATTGAAACCCGGCTGAATTGGTGTCACTCAGGGATTCTACACCTAAGGCGGCAGGGATGAAGGGGAATTTAACCATATACATACATATATACATATATACATATATATATATATATATATATATATATATATGTGTGTGTGTATGTGTGTATGTATGTTTATATGTATGTATATATATATATATATATATATATATATATGTATATATATATATGTGTGTCTGTGTGTGTTTATATGCATTCAGATTTATTTTAGCACTGTTCATCTCCCCGTGAAACCATCATATTTGTACTGTTTTTTTTTTTTTTGTTTAACAACATATATTCTGTGCCAATCCTTTGTGTTAAATCTATGGTGCTCTCTCTCCTTTATCAATCTATCTATCTATCTATCTATCTATTTATGCTTCCCTCTCCCTCGCTCTCTCTCTCTCTCTCTCTCTCTATATATATATATATATATATATATATATATATATATATTGTGTGTGGGCTGCTTATTCGACACTGACAAGACATAGACAAGATCCGAGGAAAGTAGCAGATAATTTCCTACCTAACGAGTTTGCGTAAATAGTTGAGAGAATAGGCATTAGGAGAGATGGTGACAAAGAATTAATCAGGACATTATGGAGGGCCATGATTGCCCATATTCTTAAGGAAAACGACATATAAAAGGAGAATTTGTTTTAAATATCAATATATCTCAAGGAAGATTAATAACTGTTATTTAAACCATTATAAATATGCAATGTTGATTTTCAGATATATTCTATCGGAGCGGGCCTATTCTTTCGGTTATTTACTAGCGTTCACCGAATAAAAGGTTGAAGAAGTAGATGATTAATGAATGGAGAGATTGATACGTATGTAAGAGAAGTAGAAGAAAGGGAAGATAATGATGATTAGTGGATTGTCACTTGACCCATCGATATTTAATAGAGAGCTATATAGAAGAGGCAGTCGAATTCTGAGCCACCAAATATGTTCAATATCTATTCCCGGTGTAAGAGAAGAGCGTTAAATAACAATATGATAATTGCATCTAACATGTTCTAACAATACAACACAGATAATAAAGACAGTAGATCCGTGTATATATATATATATATATATATATATATATATATATATATATATATATATATATATATGTTCAATATTTTAACCCGGATGATTGATATCTAGAGATATACAGAGAAATATACTTGTCAAAATATTCAATACCCAAAATCACTTGAAGAAACATGTGCAACACTGGCGTTTTCGTATATATGCGGAATTACAGCCTTAATTATGTGTGTTGTATTGTTGAAAACTGTTCCAAACAATTATCGTATAGTTATTTAACGCTCCTCTCTTGCACCTAGAATAGATACCAATCATGCATATCTGTTGGTGGGCTCACAATTCGGCTGCCACATTTACCTAGCTATCTTATATAAATATAAAAGTGAACATTGAAGTCAACACTCAGATGCCACAGACTGTTTCATGCCAAACGCAATCATTAAGCCTGATGATTGCGTTCAGCATGAAACAGTTTTGCGTCTTTGAATGTTGACTTCAATGTTCACTTTTGTATTTACATACGCTCATTATCTCATATATATATAGCATACGGTAAAACTATATTCCATCACACACACACACACACACACACCCATATATATATATATATATATATATATATATATATATATATATATATATATATATATATGGGCGAACAGGACAAATCAAAACCATGATTAGTTGTAATTTTTTATCTAGAAAGCCTGAAGTGATAACAAATCGTTTTGTGTTAACGGATTCATATCAATTATGGGGATAATACTACTAACAAGCGAAGAATTAAAGATTCGATTCATCTCAAGTATCGCGATAATCCTACTAACAGGCACAGATTTACTTTGCGTGAAAGATAATGAAAATAGTTTTCTTGTGGAGAAAGGGAAATTAAAGAACGCTTTCAGACCGGAAAGTTAGCAGATATCTTTTAGTAGAAGGCACAAGAAGAAAAACTGTGAATTCCTGAAATAGTTAACTCGAACATTGATCTACCAACACGGTATTCAAAACCGAAATGATAAGTGCTGGTTTCAGCAAGAGAAATTGCTTCCATAATTAAAAAGGGGAGAGATGCTCGATTCATAGTGAATGCACATTTTTTTTTTTATATGAGTTCTCAGTTCTGCACGGTTGTTATTAATTTCATTGTTTAAGAAAAATAAAACAAATATAACAAATAAATATATATGAAAAGTAAAAATCTATCCAATATATATATGTGTATGTGTGTGTGTTTGCATATATATATATATATATATATATATATTATATATATATATATATATATATATGTATATATATATATATATATATATATATATATATATATATATATATAATCAAAATGAAGATTTAATAAAAATATAAGTAGACATTATCACAGAGAGTATTTTTAATCATTGCCACTAACAAAATTCGAACAATTGGCATTGCCAACAATTTGTGACAGTTTACATTTTATATATTTTATATAGGCACAGAATGAAATCTTCGTTTCAATAACTATAGAAAAATCAAAGACAACAATAACAACAACACATTTTACCTGTTGTTGCACACTCAACTAACCGTTCCGTAGCATAGATGACATCAGATGCGTATTTTAGCGTCTTGATTTAAGAGCCGACAAGAAAGACGCAGATCGGAGTTAAAATACATTTCCAAATAAAATTACGTATTAATCGATGAAACAGGGATTTGAGTTAACTCAGGGAATATAGTTTCCACGGGGAACCCTCTACAAACTCTATAGAGATTAGTCATGACAAATTATTAAGCCAAAATCAAATTTTTTACATATATATAATGCAAGAGGGGAAAAAAAATCCCAAAACAGCAACATGCCTCAGACGAATTCGTGGCACTTATTTGTTTATTTCCAGTTACGTTCAAAAAGTGCGGAGTCATGTCCGAACATTCCGACTACAATTTATTCAAAAGGCTAATATGAATAAATACCATCCGTCTTATTGCCAAAATTGTCTTCATTCTCTTGTCTTTTTATTCCTCAAATTTCATTAACCGACTTATGATATATATATATATATATATATATATATATATATATATATATATATATATATATATATATATATTAGTTTATGCAGAACTAGTTAATCCGTTTGGGTAGACCAAGGAGGATGATATCCAGAGAGCTCAATGTAAATTCAGAGCAAATATGTTTGAATAAAATCAACCCTTTTAAAGGGCTGTGGATCATCAGACTTTACTTCCAAAAGTTGAAATGAAAAAAATATTGTTGGTTACATAGAGGAGATAAGCACATCCATAAAAATAATACAATCTCCAAGCACATCTATTCTCTGCCGCTGTTTGTCAATATGTGAACTAATTTCAAGTTTTGTCAGTACGTCACTATATTTATATAAACATATACACGTAGACATACATTCGAACCTACGTATTTACGTCCTGTGCATTTATAGATATTTGTATGTATGTAAAATCTGGGCTCACACAGTTACCACACTATATAAGGGGTACGTTTGACGGTAATGAATTCCATTATGTATGTAATTAAAATCTGATTGTCTTGACTTTCTATTGGTATTTTCTAAATGGCGTCTTTTTCTAATTGGTGAAGTGGTGACCCGTTAATCACTGACACAATAGTCAATCACATAATGTCTCCAAGGATTACGCTTCATTTGTCTTTATAGGAATTTTCAAATCGACACGGATTGGGTATTAACCGATTAGAATTTATATCATCTACTCTCGATGCAAAGTTATTGATCAAGAAAGAATCTGTGATTTTAAAGATATCGACAGGGATGTGACTCTTGCATACAGGAAAGCTTCAGGGCATAACGAGTTGAGTAATAGTTAATTAAGGTTCAAAATCCCAGTCTCCTCACATACGAACACCATGAATTGAAATGAGGGCTACTTAACAAGTCCGACGTTATTTGGAAGTATCACTATATGTGAATGAGGGGGTTGTGTAAATGTTATCGATGCGAAAATGTAGAAATAAGTATGCAGAGTTGAAATACAGGCTTAGTCGGTTGCATTCACTTTCAGGAAAATGATGTTGCTCTTGTTAATCATGAGTCAATCTTTGCTTCCCTCCAACAATATTTTAGTAAATAAGTTAGACTGAGGTATCAAGACTCGTTTGTCGACCGATCGAAGAGAAGTCTAAATAGATTAATTGTACTCTGTGGAGAATGTGAACGTCACACATTTGTCTATTACTATAATATACGGCAATAAAAAGAAAATAGATCTGTTGAGATTTCTTACCGTCGTCGCCCACGAGAGACATACCATATTTACAGGAATATCCTATTAGATTTTATGAACATTTTTATGAAGGAAAATTTAGAAAGTGGCGCTATACACAGGTATTAGGTTGGTGCAAAAATAATGACGTAATAATGTCGTTTTTTGACGTATTTCTAACGTCAAAAAACGACATTATTACGTCATTATTTCTGCACCAACCTAATAATTTTAGAAGGGGTTAACCCATGCCTATCCAATTATTTTGGGAAAAAAACATTTCATTTTTAGACAAATATTTTATGTTTTTAATATAGTAACTAAGAAACTGAGGGACCTTGAAGTACTCAAACGGTGGCTAATACTACTAACAGACGCATGATTTGAATATTGGACTCGTTTCAAGCTCAGAATGGCATAAAACGAATCAAGTTCGACGTATAAACACGTCTTTGGTTGAGTTTTGAACATTATGTTTTAAACGTATTTATTCATCGGTGTATAAAATTTGATAAAAAAAACATAGACACACGTCTACGCCGGGAAAGGGGTTAAATGTCATGCATTTTCGGTGACGTGTACTATATACAGGCAACGTCATTTTTCTGGCGGGATAACAATTCCTGCATTTTCTTTGAGCGTAACGTACCTGGTAGGACGAAATCTTTACGGTACCCGTTAGCTAACCGAAACGGTAAGGTAAGCACTTATAATCGAAATTTTCACTTTCTATTACTGAATGAAGAACAGCATATCATTCACTATGTCTGCCACTGAAAATCTACATATGACTTATATAAATGAAAAATTAATAATGTTTATTTTCCTTTCTTCAATTTGCTTCAGGGATGAACGCAAACAAAAGTACGGTATCTAAATCTTCATATCAGATACTTTAAGGTAAGCGCATTTCCACATTATTGTCGTGTAGCTTTATACAAAAAATGAATAAAGACTATTTATTTTCAATTAATATGTCCTATGCGATTCGCAATGCTGCTATAATAGTCTACAGTGTACTTACTAGTAATGTTCAAAAGCTAGTGTTGCATTATACAAGAGTCATGTAAAAATATCAGGTTTACACCAGATAAACCCAGGGATCGCTCTATACATGAATAAAACTTATAAATGATATTATACAGCAAACTTTGACGAGCTGTGGGCGGCATGATGTATGACGTATCACAAGATAGGCCTCACTACTAAAAAGATTTATGGTAATTCGTCGTGGTAGGTAACTTATCTATATTCATACAGAAGATAATATGTGTAAGCATATACCTTACAAATGATAGGTAAGTTTTACTTTTTAGAAAGATTTATTTTATATAATTAAAAAATGGTTTGTATTATGTTATCACTCATGGGAGGGTGGTTAACAGAAACCGCTCTATAGGATTTATTTCTAATATATTTATATGAAAATGCAAACTTGCTTTTTTTTTTCGAGAAAATGAACTTATGGACTGTTTCAAAAGGAAAAGATGTTTATACGTATGTTGTATTAATCATTGTTTACAGATGTGGTTATGTATGAGAGAGTATGTGAGTGAACAAGTGAGAACAAAACAAAATAACATTTTCAGAAACGTTACGTTCCTTATGAAATTAATCGGGCTATTCGAAAAGACCACACGGGCCGTATACCTCCCAAGCCCGCAGTTTTCTCTGAATATAGCATCAGACTATTAGCATATATATATATATATATATATATACTTCCTATTCAAGGATTGAACGAAATCCAGCTTAGTTAACACATGTTAATACGATTTCTGATATCTGTATATTGTATTATATTCAGACGTGATTATTCCGTTTAGCATGGAACAGTCTGTCGCCTCTGACTGTTGACATCAGTGTTCACTTTTATATTTACATACTCTCTATTTCTGATATCCAGCATTTTTTCCCATAAATATGCTACACTTTTAAACTATATTTCTGCATATATATATATATATATATATATATATATATATATATATATATATATATATATATATATATATGAACATATAAGATATCGCACATAGCACGCTGACGCTAAATATAATGTTCGATGAATAATAAGAGAGATATAATTTATATTAACCACTATATATATATATATATATATATATATATATATATATATATATATATATATATATATATATATATATATACTTTTCAGCTATCAATATACCACATATCAACCTTGAACGCTTAGAGTTGGACCGGGTAGAATGGAGGACAATGTGGTTTAGTAGACTCAGCAGCTTTCAATCTGCTTGTCTGAATCATTTTCAAGAAGCGAGAGCAAGAACTAAAAGGTCAGCCAATTTATCAGTGACCTTCTCTCACAATCCTCACACTTGATCCATATGTGGCCTCCTTTGTAAAACACTAGCGGGTCTCAAATGCCACTTAAGATTATCGCACAAAATTTCATAACTGATTTAACTAAGCTGTCAGATTCTCATTCGTCGAAACTGATAAGAGAGTGTCCAATATATATATATATTGTGAATAAAAAATATTTATTTCAATTTTGGAGGTGGGTTCCTCACACCAAAACAAAGACAACCTGCGAAGCCATTTGACACCCTGTAGGCATATTTAAATGGGCCGCCAATCTATGATCCGACGTGTGCATGTATATGTAGAACCAGACATTTTGAATATTTGTTATGATTTGCTGTGTTGAGGTCCCACGATGGCCTTTTACACATATGTTTATATGGACATTTTGGCTTGTTTTGGTGTCAGGAACCCGCCCGCAAATTTGTAAGATATTTTTGAATTTTATCATTGAGTGTACTTTTAAAAAACAACATCTAACGTAAACTTTAAACTTAATGACTCAAAAACGAAGGATTTTATATGACTATATTTTTTCGGTGCATAATTATCAGGCGTTTTTGTAGGCAAGTTATTTGTAAATAAAAATTGCTGTTTTGTTTACTTTTTTATAAAAGTATTTTTGTAAACCATATATATATTAAAACATTAAATCTTCACGATTATCTTGGCTACTTCATCCCGGTAGTATTTTGCCTTCTTCATCGATTTTGTTCAAGTGTACTAAACACACTTTGTGGTGGATATTGAAGTAACTGCAGATATGAAATCTCGCGAGATAAATTCCGTGAGGATATTATCAATCCTCTAAGATATTCGATCGAAGATTACTGACACTTCATCCTGAGGGCGATAGTGAGCAAAGGGTATATGTACTATGGATGTGCCACACGGAAACATATACGGGAGAATAGGGTTCTTTTTGCGTGTCCCTGCCTCAGGGAATCCTGTCCTTGATGTAGGCTTCAAAACCCTGGCTGGGACGATTTAGGTAGTCGTATTTTGCTATAACGGGTGATTAGCCCGGGATTGTGAGCTCCTGTTGCGAGATTGAAGCATTGATGTAAGCGAACGTACATCGATGTCTAAATCCCGCTCTTTCAACGTGACGTGGTCGTAAGCCTATTAAACTTGACGCATGGGAATAAATGCACAAGTCCTGTATTAAAACGGCCAATTAAGTTCATGTTTCCATGGAGATAAAAGAACACGTCTTGTGTGTGAAAAAGATAAATTTATGGATTAAAATTTTAAAACAATATTTTCGTGTGTAATGAAGACAGTGAATGTTACAATGTCACTTTCAAGACGTGGATTCTAGATTCTCTCATTATTTTACATTCTTTCTTTTTTATCTCTTTCCCCCCTTTTTTTTTCTCTCTCTCTCTTTCTCTCTCTAAACGTCAAAAGACTAGAATAAAATAAAATATTATTGATTAATATTTAATATCGTTATACTCTTTCATCGCAGCGCAGTCGCCAATTTATCATTTGCAGCACGGATATGTTGTCCACGGCTGATAGGACAGATCCGTTCCTGTAGGAATTTTGAGTGGCTCGAAAACAAATATTGGGATAGCATGCTTATCCTAGTCACGAGCGTTTTTTTTTTCCTTATTCGACGCGATCACATTGATGTCTTGCGTGTGTATATAATTTTCTCGCATTCGCGCACATTCGATAATGTTCCAAACAAAAGTATGATGTATATATATATATTTAATGTAAACAGTCAACGGATCAAAGTAAATTTTTATTAGAAGTATTTAGGATCTATTACGATTTTTTAATTTTTTTTTATCTTTTGAAAATTATTGATCCTCAGAAGATTCAAAATACAAGCTCATCGGTTCGCCCGTCCTGGTTAAGACCATAAACTGCATCCCCGTCCAGGGTAAGACGATAAACGACATCCGACAGCAAGGCCTCTGATCAGTAGGTATTGAGTAGCGTGGAACCACCTCTTAATTGTTGTTTTCCCAGGTCCTGTTAGGGTCCCTGATATGGTCAAATAGTTAAGCTCCAAACTGGGGTCAAAATATAATGAAAGTGTAACAATAGGTTTTAATACAAGAAATAATTTGTAAAACAAATATTATTACCATCAACACATTTTTATAAAAAAAAATAAAACATTACCTGCTCTACATTTTTTGAAAAAAAATACCATCGAAGGAAAATTATTAAGAGAAATAGATTTGTGGGGGGAAAATATATTACCAGTAATAGATTTTTGGAAAAAAATACCAACAATGAAAATTTTGTCGGCATTAAATAACACATTGAGGTTGATATACCGTAAAACAAACCAAATCAAACCAAATCATCCATTCGACCAACAAACCAATTAAAAAAAAGAAACCTCATAGTTAGTCATTTGATCAAATTTTAGTAAGTGAATCAGATCAAGAAATTTCTAACTTTCTGTTATATCTGGATTTGAAATAAATGCTAATGACACTATGTTCTTCGATTACTAATACATAAATTAATCTGAAAAAATTGTTTTATTATGTATAAAATTTTGTTTTGTTTAAAACATAACAAAACTCAAAAGCAATACAAACGCAACGTAATAACCTAATATCGATACAGAGTTAGTTTATATTTAAACGTTTAAAAACAAAACCCAATGTTTTTTTCATTTTTATTTTATTTATTTTCTGACGTGCGGTAGATGTCAATAATTAAGTATAACTCAAAACTTCAATATCAAATAAACCTATTTAATTCCAATCGCAGATAAATACTTAAAAAGAACAAAGTAGTAAAAGTCAACCAAAGATAATTAACCATTTCAGTGAATGAATTGTTAGTAGAGCCGTTCGGCTTAAACTCTGGTAAATCCTAAATCAAAACAAAAATCTTCGACGCGCAATAATTCACACTAATTCAACTGGACAGTTCCACTCAATAGCCCCTGTATAATCACTGCAGTCAGCAGCCTGACATCGCTATTTATACATATATTCATAAGTCCAGAGTGTCACGCACGAACTTCGATGTTGGTAGTTACTCATTATCTTCTTATATGACAATTTATAAAAGGCCCAAGAGCCACTTAAGTTAGAAGGTTACTGTGTGGTTTTGTACGAGCGCAAGAAATGGTAATGTTGGAAAATAAACGATTAACTTTATGCTTAAAGCTGTCAAGATTTAATTTGGGAATAACATTTCTGAGTTCAGTCGGGGACTCAATCCTAAACAGGATCAAGAGATAAATCTCTATTTCTGTTCAAACGTCCAGAGAGCTATGTGAACTGGATAATAGCTTAACCTTTCTGCTCGTATTAATTTCTCATGGCTATTGAATTGCAATGATTTTATTTGAAATTATTCTAACGCAATGATTCCCAACGTAAGGTACATGCCCCAACGGTGGGGCATGGTAATATTTTGGTGGGACATACGTAGGATGAGTACTCTTCGGCTTACTATACCAACGTGAGCTCAAATTTCATTTTGCATTATTATTTCATGATTAAAATAATCAAAGTATATTACAGAATAAACCTTCATTCAAATATTTTATATTTCTGCTTTTTAGTTTTCTATTATGTTTTGAAACTATATATATTTAACTGTTTTTTGTTTTCTTTTAATTTTTCGCTTTCACCATCGTCTTTGAAATCTTGTTTAGTGCACAGTTAATGGACTTTTTAAGATTCCTTCACGTGAATTACAGTAAAATTTTGAATATGTAAAAATTAAATATTACAATGCGGGCACCAGAATTTTAGAAATACAGAAGTGGAGCATGGCCCCAAATCGGGTGAGAACCAGGGTTCTCTCAGTGCCAATTACGAGGTAGGAAGCGGCTTTATTTTTAAATATTTATCTCGTTGCTTCTTAAGTTTTAAATCTCTTTTACATATTATAATTTAAATTAGTGCATTTTGTGTTTATTAATTAATCGCTTGGAACAGTAGTATATTAGTCAACTATTGCTAGTGACAAGTTAAATGCCTGGAGCAGGCTGTGAAATAATTTATATGGTTTGACAGGAATTGAACAAGAACGGGAATCACAGACAGAATTAATCAGTACATATGATATCGCTTATATGAAAAATGATAGACACGTGAAGACAGCCAGAGAGTACTTGTGAAACCTTGGTGTCTATGGAAAACAAAATAACATATTGAGAAATTAATGATAAATAAGTTAGAATACGTTAAAGTATAACAATATGTTTAAATGGATAATTGCTAATAGTCAAACATAGTTATGGCACCTGTATGAACCAGAATATGGACGGAAGAACATGTATAATATAAAGGCGGAAGCGTCATACAGCGGTAAATATTGATGGCGATTCTGTGGAAAATTATAATAGCCCACCAATGGAGGGTGTTAAAAATATGCTAGGATGAGTAAATAACACTGTTATGAAAATATTAATAAATTTTATTAATTTAAATTATAATTATTATCTTAGGATTTTCAAAATCGTTCAGTTGAATTTCACTTGGACCGAAGCAGATGATAACTGACTACGAGATGTTATGCGTACTGCTTTATATAAATCTTTACATAAGTCTTCTTTGTATTTCGTCTGGAAGGGCCATATCATTTTTTATGGAAAGTCTTTACTGCAAGCCATTTACAAAAATGAATTTCGACTTACAATTTTGAAATGTTCATTGAGGAAAGTTAGGAACTCGGACTTTTTCAGAAATTGCTGTTGACAAAATTGAAATAAGACGTTCAATGCAACAATCATATTTTAAGTATGCATGGAATAACATTTATAGGTTAAGTAATATATATATCTTTCTTGGGAAGGATGTGGCAGAAAATAGATAGATAGATAGACAGATAGATAGATAGATAGATAGATAGATAGATAGATAGATAGATAGATGGACAAACAAACAGAGAGACAGACAGAGGATTAATGTCTATTTTCCTATCATTAATAAGATATCCTGGCCGCAGATGCAAGAATAACTGACAACATCTAGTTAAATAATACGTTAAACGCAATAATCATATTTTAATTAAGCACGGAATAATATTTATAGGGTAAGCAATATATATCTTGCCTAGGAAGGAATATGGCAGAAACAGAGCTAGCTAGCTAGGTAGCTAAGATAGATAGAATTCTTGTCTATTGTCCTATCATTAATACAAGATCCTGGCCGCAGTTGCCAAATGATTGACAACACCTAGTTAGGTTAAGGAATCGAAATTAATTAACTTTTATGTATATTCAAGCATGCACAATCTTATTCTAACAACCAAGGCTGATGGATTAATTTGCGAAATTTCTCCAAGAAAATTTCGTGAATTGATTCTATTCGCGCAAATTACTTCTATCATCTTCACTTACCTGCAAGCAACAAACATTATTTCTTTCTCCTGTCGCTCTGATCATTCCCTCACACCACCCCTTTCTCAAACTCGTACGTGAATTTCAGTTCATCAGGCTCCTGTTTTCCATTCTGTAATTAATTAATTAGCTAAAAAAATGAAGTTTTCTCCGTGACGTTGACGATAGATAGCCCACTATAATTACATTATTAAGCCTCTGTCAGATGGTAATTTCACGCGAGAATTGCGTAACTGCGTAAAGGTAAATTGTTTACAATGAATAAACATTAAAAATACAAATTATATTCGCGATCACTACACGAAGAATCTCTACAAGAGATGTAATTGTAGGAAATACCTTTAATTTTCTGCAAAGCTTTGATTCAACTCAGTGACACATTCGATCCCGCGAGAAATTGCCTTAAAAGACATGTAACTGATTTATTTATTTAATTTTTTTTTTACTCATGGAAAGAATTAAATTTAAGATGGTGGGAATATTCTCAAACAACTATATGAAGATTAGGATGACATTCCTCAAATGAATTTGACTACGGATTATAAATGTATGTTAACTTTACTTTTAAGAGAATGAAAGAATTGAAAGAACTCGTTATCTGACTCGCGTTAATAACAGGCGGGATTTATGAAGTAAATACATGACGACTCAGCCTCAACTTTGATTACGTATAGAGTAACAGTTTAGATCAGGGAGGTTAGGTAAAGAACTAGGAAACAAAAACACGCAGCACTTATGCAAATTTTAGGCGATTTTCTGTACTACATCTACAAATGAGGAAATGTAAATTGGAAAATTTTGTCAGTGACCAGAAATTAATCTCAGGTCAACAACGAGTAGCTTGAAGTACTATTGACTATTTATTAGGTTGGTGCAAAAATAATAACGTAATAATATCGTTTTTTGACGTATTTTTTAACATCAAAAAACGACATTATAACGTCATTATTTTTTCTCCAACCTAATACATATGCTGGTCAGTAGGACATTATGTGAGGTGAGGTATTTCCAGTGTACTGGATTATCCAATTATTGGGTAAGAATAATTAGTTATATTTTAAATTAGTCTAAAGTTTATTGAGTAGAAATAACTGTGGATCAGAAAGCAGTCATTTTTAGCTTTTGTATAATGTTGTTTATAACTTTTAACTTATTATTTATTATCGATTACTAAGGCACTTTTTATTTGAACTATTGTCCTCATCTTTGTCGCCATGTTTATCACAACGTTTCGGCCGTTGTACGCTCCGGCGTTCTTCTGGTTGTAAGGTCGAACTGAACCCTTTATTTCGCTCACTGGCGTAGACTGTTCTAGTTCCACGTACCATGTCTAATCAGTTGTTAATTCCCCTCCACCGCCTTAACCAGGTATTCAACTCACACTCTTTGTGTCCTGTCACTGGATGTAACTAACGCCTTTATTCACTGGGCCATGTGTAATTGAGGAAATCTGTGTGTGAATTTCTCGGTATAATAAACCTAATGTCTTCAGTAACCATTTTTACTAGTGCTCGTATTGAAATTTTTGCTGTAATCATTTATGTTTTTACCAGAACTCATATCACAATGTTCGTTGTTATTATAACTTTTCTCTGGCAGTCCTTATTACTGGTTCTCATACTCTATTCTTTCTATTCTTGGTCGGATCAGGAGATATTTGTGGCTTAGCATATGTGCTGATTCGTTAAGTTTACGTATTTTCCAATGATGTTCTTTGTCTATGATCTCAACTACATCCCACAGAGGGCGGTGATTTCCTTTTTCTATCCATATGTGGTCAGCCACGCCTGATTTTTCCACTTATAGATAGATTCTGATTACTAAGGACATTTTGAATTTATTTGTAATTTGTTGTATCAAAAATCCCTGCCAATAATTTCATTATAGTAGACTCAGTCATTGATGAGTCATACCTGATGCACGTTTAGATACATGACTGATGAGGCAGATTTTCACCACAGTAGGTCGCCATTTCTTTACCCATAGCTGAGAGAGGAGAAGAGATATTAGTAAGTGAATCTAATAGATTGGACTGGAATTCGAATTCGGCTCGCCGATTCCACAGTTCGAGCCGCTACCCATTCCTCCACTGAGCCTACTACAGGAGACTGCAAATATATTTACCGGAAAAAAAAAGCATTTTAATATTCCACTGCTGAAAACACTCCAGATTATTCTTCACTAGAAAGCATTTAAAAATGTTCAATGTGAAAAACACAATAAATGATTTAAATGTATAAAAAGAATATAAATAGTTTTTATATAGAGAACCCTGCGCATATTTTTTTTTTTACTCTAGTAAATAAAATAATTCCTGTACAGCGCAATTTAATAGGACTTTAATAATTTTACAATAGAAAATACTTGTAAATACTTTTACTGTACAATCATTGCAATATTTTTCCCGTAGAAGAGCATTTAAAGTAATTTTAGCTGAGGAAAACTATACAAATAAATTTATATGAAAACACTGTAAATAATTTTCATAGATTCATTCATTTAAGTGCCATACATGATGCATCTTTGAGCAGTCCTATCTCTTTTGATTCATGGTGCCCTAGGCAGATTTTTTTCTGCAATAGGTTGTCCTTAATTTCTAGAGTAGACTGATTAATGTCTGCCCTGATATTGAACCCATAGTTGGGAGGGGTGAATATCTGGATTTATATCTTTCCAAATGGTATTTGCGAGTAAGTGAATGTAACGAACGCGACTGGAATTAGAACTCGGCTTTCCGATTTCTCATTCCGAGCCGACATCTACACATTCCAATTCTGATACAGTTTAGGTAAAAATGTAGTCCACATGATACCACTGTTTTTATTATTATTATTATTATTATTATTATTATTATTTGGGGTTGAAAGAAATACAAATTTTTTTTTTTTAAATTAAGTATTTTCAAACTTTTTATTTTCTTAACCAACTGATACTAAATTATTACTATTAGATAAGATTTTGAAACTGACAATTCAGTACTTTTTAGGATTCATATTTAAGGAGAATAAAAATAATTACTTATTCCTTGTTAAGTACTGTGAGATTTAATAATTATTTTATATCTGCCAAAGAAAATAGTTTTAAGTTTATATTGCTTTAGAGAAATTAACGAAACATAATAAAAACAATGAAAACCAAATTTTAAATCCAACCAGGCTGAATAAACTAATTGTTAATGGTTCTAATGTCGAATACATAGAAATTACGGTTATATCTAACCAACTCAACTTTAAATTGATTAGACCAGTTTGTTAATCTAGTACTGCGCTTAATTTCATAAATTCTAGGTACCATCGTGAAGAGCCCACCCGAATAATTACCATGAAAATATAGAAAAGACACAGGACAGCTACAATTTGGCAGTGGGAAATTGACTGAACCCGAATGCCATGCCTGGACTAAAATTAATTGTACAGTGTAACCCGGATATAAGAGAAACCCGGGTATAATAGAGATTTTATCTGGCCCTAAATTAGAGCCATACTTACCTAAACAAAATAGACCAAACCCGGGTATAAGAGAAACCCGGATATTAGAGAATTATATCCGGGTTACACTGTAAAAACAAAGTTTATTTCAACATGTTTAATTTTTGATGTTTGCATATTCGCAAACATAAAATTCTTATTATCAACAATTTTTGCTTACCAATTTTGCACAGGCAAAATCTCTGTAAATACATTAATAGAAAAGCATTGCAAATAATTTTGCTATAATTTAAATCTATGTATTTTTACTATAGAGAAGAAAGTCGAAGTGAAGGATTTTTTCAGTAGACATGAATTAGAACTATTATAATAGCTATTTATTATAATAGCTTTTTATATGGAAAATACTCACGAGATATTTGGTTTTCTATATACGTACATAATTAATTACTAAAATAACTTATGATGTTCAACATAATTGTAGTGTAAAGTCTCATCAGATTAATTATATTTAAATAAACCAACACAATAGCGACAAGATAAAACAAAAGTTTTCTGTAATATGGTTTTCAACAACGTGTTATTTCAAGTAATTGTAACATTTCCTGAAAACCTTTTAGTAACGTTTTTTTTTTTTTCAAATGTCTGAGATTATAAAAATTGCTTTGTGAGGTGTCGGTCCGCCGGTAATAAAGATTTATATATTTTTTTGCGAAACTGATTTTGTGTTGTGCATAATTTTTACGACAGGTTTAATATACGTCTATTACCTGTGGTTCTAAGAGAGATAAAGCGAGAGACTGAGAGGGCGAGAGGGAGAAAGAGTGGGAGGTGGAGGCACATAAAAGTTTTAAAAATATAGACCAAAAAATGTGTAGAATTAATATATCCTGTTATTATCTGACAGACCTTTTCATTTAGGAACGTTAGATAAAAACGAACCAAGAGAAAGAAAATAATATCTCTTTGCATATCGGAGTCCATGTAATCATTAGAATGGTGTTTGTATATTAGTGGAATGTTGCATGACGTCATATTCATTCAGCGCTCGTAAAATTAGGACAATGCAAATCAAAGAACACATTTCAGTACCAGACAGATAATTGTGAAAATGGCAGTTCGCTTGAATCGACACAGAGATACTTCCAAGTGGAATTAAGTGTGCTCATCGACGCGTCTTTTTTTTGCTGTCTGACCCAAACAAGATAAATCCGGGAGACTAAAAGCCGGCGCCGAAAACGCTGCGTGTCTGCGAAGTATGCCAAATATATATCCAAATAAACAGATTCATTCTCTCCTTTCTGATAGTTTATTAACCCTACACTTGATTTCTGTTCATGAGAGCCGAACAGTTCTTTTTTTTTAACTATTCAACCGAACATAATGTGAATTATACTAAAGATTGTGTAGAATCCGTCATCCATTTTGTTCAAGACGGCCAAGAATTTTCGTATCTATTTCAGTAGAATTTAATTCGCTTCCTAGGTATGTAAATCATTCGACAGATTTTATTGATTCAACTGAGAGACTTGTATTGAGGTTTGTTAGTTGAAGGATATAAAATCATGTTTTAGAAACATTGACATAGAGTTCGATATCGTTGACAGTATTTTTTACATGATGATTTTTTTTTTACAGTAAGGTTCACTCTGTACAAGGTTCTGTGGCCACTTGAGGTTGAGGGTTACGTTATAACGCAATTTTTACACATAGATTGAGAAGATAACTGTCAACCCTAGCCTTGAACAGGTCAATATTGTAGTGATCTGGTAAACATTCTCCTGGGAGTCATTTCCACAGAACATTGCTTAGTGGGAAGAAGCTGCTCGAAGGAAACTTACTTCTCACCGATGGAATACGGGGGAAATGTGGGTGGTTTACTACTGTGTAGGTGGCATGGCATGTTCTTGACATGAAGGTTAGAACTGGTTTGGTTTGGTTTATTTTGTTTAACGGCATATCAATATTTAATGCCGGCAACATTTTTAAGATAGATTCGTATGAATAGGATAAGTATTCTTTGGTTTAGATTGTTTTGGTTTATTTTGTTTTACGGCATATCAACCTCAATGGGTTATTTAATGCTGACAAAAAAAATCCTTCCTGGTAAAGTTTTGTTTTGTCAAAAATCTGTTTCTGTTAATATATTTCGTTCAAAATTGTATTGCTATAATAATTTTTTTTCAAAGAAGTATTGCTGGCAATAGTTAACTATTTGCCCATAGCTGGGACCCTAACAGGTGCTACCACCTCGGATCAGAGTGGACCTGGGAACACCAGCAATTACAAGGTCGTTCCACCGTCCTCAAAACTTCCTGTTTAGAGGCCTTGCTGCTGGATGTAGTTTAACGTCTTACCCAGGAACTGGAGAGAAGGAGAACTGCGGCATTAGTGTCTGTAGACATCGTTGTCTGCAGACATTAATATCTGCAATGGTAGTTAGGCCATTTGCATAGTCAATATCTTTTAACTGTTTTGTAATATATCGACTTAAGAGTCTTGGTGATAAAGTAAATGGAAATCTGATCTACCAGACAAGTACTTACAAGTGGTCTATTAGTATGACATCTCAACATATCGGAAGACATCTTGTTCAATCACTAACCACCTAAACTGCCCAGCTATGTCACAGAATGCCACCCTAATGACCTTACCATCTTGATGGAGGACTGTGATGTTTTCTGTGACAGACTCATGAATATCCGAGATAGCTTGACCGACAAAAAAGAATCAATCACAATTTTCGGAAGATGTAATGACAGGGAATTAGAGTAGAGTCTGTCTGGAAATTTCTAAACTCAGATAAAGCGGCTGGTTAGATCCAGTGACAGAACCCAAAGAGTGTGAGTTCAATACCCGGTTAAGGCAGTGGAGAACTTCCAGAGGTAAATTAACAGAAGATAACTGATAACTGACATCCATTACAAACATGGCACGTAGAACTAGAACAGTCTACCCCAGTGAGCGAAATAAAGGGTTCAATTCGACATTCCAAACACCTGAAGAAGGCCGGAGCATACAATGGCCGAAACGTTGTAATAAATATGGCGAAAAAAGATGAGGACAATAGTCCGATTAATGTAAATAAAGATTTATGTATTATCATTTATTAGCGGGAAGTGAACGAAAGATAATCGACTGGAATTTGAACACTGGTCGCCGAATTCACTATTTATGGCGATAAACCTTATATTATCTTGACATCACAATATATGTTATACAACTGAACAGATCAGAGATGTTAATTTGAATGTCATTCCAGTTGTTTTTACAGAGAGTAAACGGAATTAGTTAACAAGGGGTTTCACATTGAGAATGTTACATTATCGTTAGCTAATTAATGAACAACGATAAAAGTTAGCTGTAATAAACACTTTGACCCTCATTTGATACCGACATGAAAGTCTGTGGTAATTTACATTGCATTATAATTAAAGAAATCAAAATATATATTGAAGCTTGACGTAACTCATTGTCTTGAAATATGAAACAGAAGTGTTGGAAAGATCAAATTAGGGAAAGGTTAATGAACACAGAATAGACCACACCCAAATGAATCAAGACACACGGCCAGGAATTTACGTTCTGACGCTACAGCAAGGCAACCATTATAATATACAAATCTCCTTTTGCTTCAAAACTCGCAGCTGATAAATGCATATCAATCTGTTTTTTTTTTGTTTTTTTGCCTCGTGCGGAAGTCGTCATTACACACGAATTCGAAAATAGCAAATGTTACTTTATTTGAAGTTTCTAAAACTTCCGATTGATCGCTACTTTATCATTGATCTTCATAATCATCATAAAATCTTTGAAATCAGAAAATCATATTAATTTGGCCATTGTTTTATTCTTTTCAACCAGACGCCTTTTCCCGTGTCTGTAAACATAGGAAAATATTTTCTTCAACTATATTATCCCTACAGGACGCAGACGACCATGTTTCTCCACGGATTCCATTTCTTTATTAACTGTCAGTCTTCGTAATGATAGAGAACTAGTACCTAGTTGCAGCAATCAAGATATATCATTGACATAGTTTATTGGGTTATATAAAAATAATGTGTTCAAAATTTCAAATTAGGGAAATGTTATATTACTCCAAACTGTTCCCATTCAGTAAGAAGCATGGCTTTCCTATTTAAAATTTCATGCGCTGAATAATGAATGAGATTTCTTAATTTAAAATCGTTTTAGACCACTTTTAACAATTTCGATTGAAGCTTCCACTGAATGAAAAGGGGAAAAAACGCATAATGACGTTATGTGAATATCTTTCTACGCGCTACTGTTAGCATTTAAAATGCGTTACATTTCAAAATGCATATAAGCACTTAAAAATATGTATTAAATTAACAATTATTAACAAGTTACGTCATTCTTCAAGCAAAACATATGGGAAACTAAGGAAAGAATGCTGAAATACAATAGCAGACAGATATTAATATATGACAGTGAATTTTCGAAAATTAACTTACTAACAAGGAAGAGAATCAAATCGACAAAATGAGCCTCTGCAGATGTTAATATTAAAAGTCATATTGGAGCTACTGTGCAAGAAAAGAACATTCTTCGTTTGCATTTCCTCTATTAAAGGCATTATTATATCCATGATATAGTAGCACCTTAATACACAGACATAACAAAATAGTTAATAGAAAAGGAATAACAGAATTTATCCTCAAATAGATATACTGCTAAGTCATAAACGAAATTATATAAACATAGTAACACGTTTACCAAACAAAGAAGCTATAACACATGTATACAACGGGATGTATGAAAATGTCGAAGAGACATAGGCTCTTGTAGTAATTTCCAGCTGGAAATCAAGCTACTATTTTTATGAAGTAGCCATATATATATTTCCGAACTGAATTTGAGGGGGAGAGGGCTGGATTTATCTTCTATCTCTGGTTAGGACGATTTTCTTCTCAATAGCAAAACGGAACTATGAATTTTGTGTGCTGTTTAATGGAAACTGGCCCCAGGCCAGTCGGTTTAGCCGTTCCTACTGCTAAAAATAAGCAAACTGCTCGTTTCGACGTCAAGCGGTTAACTATCGACTGTGCGCTTTCAATACTGACTTCTCTACGTGGCCGTCACGTGACCCTCATGATTTCATCTCGATCACAGGGAGATAATCGCTATTTACATCCCTACAGTAATATTATCCCTTTCCTCATAGGGAAACATAAGGCAGTCACTGCCTTATCAACCAGTGCTGCTTTCAGTTTAAATTACGAAAATATTTGTATTAAAACAATTTTTCAGGAAAATAGGTTTTCAAAGCCAGTAACTTTTATTACAATTTCTAGTATCAATGGTGGTTTTCTTGTCTTTGAAGTTGTGGGAAACGACGACATCTTCATTATTTCATTATTTTCACTCCGATTTACCTGTATTATGTTTTTTTTTTTTTTTATCTCAAGTTAAATGGAATCTGTTATTTGGCACACATTTATTTTATTGTGTAACGCCTGTCCATAAAGCTTTATAGAGAATGGTCCTCACTAACGGCTACAATTTTTGTTCGACAAGGATTTATATACAGCTAACAGTTTAGTTATTTTGATAGGGTTTGGTGCCTGGCATTGCATCCATATTGAAAGCCTCGATCTGAGTTCTAAGTTAATGTTTTGTTTCGTACTAATTTGTGGTGTTGGGTGAAACTACGACTAGCACAGCTTATTCTATGTTCAAACTCTTTATCTTCTAAACTAAATTACTTATATCTGATTCATGTGACGAGGTATTTGAAATTTCTAATATTTACTAATTACTCAACCTGTATTTTTCTGAGGGATTAAGTGTAGGCGCCATCATTGCTATCATTTCATTTCAGATCCTTATTAATCTTTATATCGAGTCCCATTTCTTGGAACGCTTGATAACGGATATTGATTTGCTGTTCACGTTCTCATCCCAGCTACGGACGTCTATGTCATCGGCATGCCACACCCCTAACGCACCATTGACCTCAGGTAGCAAGACCGCTGTATTTCTCTGAGTAGTTTCGTTTCTGATGTGATATGAAATGATTAAATGATCAATGCCCATATCTTCACATCGGTGTTTGTATCGGTATAGGGAATAGTCTATAAAATAATTAAAAAGATATGGGTTCTCGTTTACCACTGATTATATTTGCGTATCGGGATATTGGCCAGACATAATTCGTATGACCAATGTAGATACACTGTTGAATCAGCTTGAAGGATGTTTTTAATGGGTGAGACGAGGATGCATCTACTGAATTGCTCATATGCTGTTGTGAAGCCGACATAGCAATTATATCATTATTTATAGGGCTGTTTTGCTAATTGTTAAGGTTTCTGATAATATATATGCCTTCATTGCACTCCTTATCAGATGAAAACCAAATTCACATCCGGGTTACTAAAAGGTTTATTCTTACTTTATCAATAAAATGGAAATAATATATGGGGGAAAAAAATGATATTTTTAAAAATGAAATCATTATTGTACGCTATATTTCTCTGTGGCAGATTCGAGTGATCACGTGAATTATTCTCTATTTAATGAAGTATGATAAGATTATTCGTCTTCACAGTGTAGCCATCAGATTTTATTCTAAATGAAGGAAAGACAGTAATAGCGACACGGCGGGTTTTTGTTTGGCGCAGAAAAGAAAGCAAGCACTCGGTTTTAATTTTTTTTTTTTTATGTGGTGAAAATTAGATTAAGTACAGTAAATTTAGAACAAAACCAAATCATCTAAAAATGTGTTGGCAAAAATTAATTTTCATCAGTTTTTGTTTTCGATTGGGTGACGAGAAAAAGTGAAGAATGATTTCTAAAATCTGAGAAAAGAAGATTGTTTTTTGTTTTTTTGTAAAATACGACTATAGTTCTAACTGACATATTTCCTTTATATTACCCGTGAAATTTCTTGGAAATCATAGATTATAGGGCCTCAAGTTTATGTCTCTAGGGATTGGAATTCAGAGTTCTCGCTCCCTTACACTCATAACCACACGTGCCTAGAGAGGATATTCGACGCTGCTATTTAATCCATAGCATGGAGTAGGTAGAAGCAATAGTTTCAAGTCTATCCTAAAGTCGTCTGTGAGAAAGTGAACACAAGAAACTAGACCGGAACTCAAAATCAGCTCGACGATCTCGTTTTCTTCACCGATAATTATTGAACATAATCCTTGTTGCAGACACTTGCTCAGGCACATTTCTGCTTGTTCGAATCTCACAGACTCTACCTGTTGATTATACAGCAACTATGCTGAAACATAGAAGAGGGCAAAGATATATTATGTAACATCGTACAGCTATATGACAGTGAATGTTGGGCCATATGGTCACAGAGTGCGAAGAGACTTTGAGCGATAGAAATATGGCTCTGTAGAAGAATGGTTGAACACATAAGAAATTAGGTTGCTTTATATAAAATGGAAACAGAAAGCATACTGATGCAAATCATCAGAAACAGTTAAAATTTATAGGATATATAATGAGGAAATGAGGCTTGGAAAATTTCATACTGAAAACAATGAATGAACGAGGATGAAAGGAAAGCATCCCATAACCTATTTAGCAAGCATGTGTCACTTCTGGGCAGAGAATTGAATAGTAGATGTAGCAAAAGGACATAAACTATTGAGAGCTAAAAAAAAAAGAAAGACAGAAAATTTTGGAGAGCCATGATCACCCACAGAAGTAATACAGTACATAGAAGAAATGGACCTTAGTTACAGATTCAAGGAAAGAGCTCATCATCTAGCTTAATCAGCATTTGGGACAAGGTCGGTACGGTAAATCCATCGGTCAGGATGACTTGGTAAGAGAGCACTAACTATCGATAATAGCACAATCTAACCAATACCGGCATGGATCCAGGAACGTTTCAAAGGGGCTTCACTTTCACCCCCCCCCCTTTACGTCTTAGTTCTATTATGGCCTTGCTTCGAGTAAATTGTTTAAATAAGTATTTGTATTTTCACATTTGCTTCATTTTTCATAAATCCAGTTTCTCTTCCAGATGAGGTGACGAGAAACAGAATGATTTGTAACATCTGAGAAAAGAAGATCTTTTTAAAATAAGGCTATGGTTCTTAAATCGATCATTGCTTTTCTATTACCCGTGAAATTTCTTGGAAATCATAGATTATGGGGCCTCAATTTTCCGTTTCTATTGATTGGAATTCAGAGTTCTCGTTCTCTTAAACTCCTAAACGCTGCTATTTAATCCATAGCATGGAGTAGGTAGAAGCGATAGTTTCATGTCTATCCTGAGGTGGTCTGTGCGAAAGTGAACACGAGAAACCAGGCCCGAATTCAAAATCAGTTCGGCGATCCCGTTCTCTACAGCGATAATTGCTGAACATAATCCTTGTTGCACACGCTTTCTCAGGCAGATTTGTGCTTCCAGATAATCTGCTTGAATATTATTGTGATGATTCACACACACACACACACACACACCCACACACACACATATATATATATATATATATATATATATATATATATATATATTGCAGAAAGCAAGTAAAGTTAAAGATGTTGTGAAAAAATTAACAATATACCGAAGAGCAGAAAGGATGAAAGACAGTTTCATCGCCAAAGTTTTAGAATATCGCCGTAAAGTACCCACACTATCACGTTCCACACTCTTGCCCACGTGGATGTCTATTACACCCTTTTCTTTACACCATCTATATTTGTGAATCCATCCCTAGTTATCCCGCCAAAACGATCTTAGTTTTGCGGATGAATATATTGTGGTCGAACTATTTTCTTGGTTGGGGTGATGAGGCGAACTAAAGGATTGAAATAATAAAAAAAAAAATGGCTATATGGAATTCAGCGTATAAAGTTGCTTTAATCAACTTAAAAAAACACAAAATAGTGGGTGATTGATTTTAAGAGAAATACCACCAAAAGTATTCTTATGGTTAATGCCAATTTTCTATGAAGTAGATGTTATAAAATTATGTCTTTAGGTACGTGCATTGCTGAGGGTTTGCACCTGTTTAACAATATAATAGGTATTAAATCGTAGGAACGAGAACACACAAAAATATTTACAAATACAGTGTCTAACACTTCTCTACTGAGGTAGATACACCATTTGTAACTGCATGCTGGCGTACTACATCAATTTTTTCAATGTCAGCAGAGAATAAGAGAGCCCTACAACGGATTGTAGATGTTTCCCAGAAAAATAATAAACGTTTTAGATGCCTTGATTGGTAGACATTTCTAATTCTCGCTGTCGCAACAGAATAGAAGGACTAATGAAAGACAGCACACATCAGGTGTAAATGTTATTTGAACTGTTGCTCTCAATGCGACACTTTTCTTTTCTTCCTTCTAGGATAAAATTCATGAGAGAAAGCTTGGGCCCTGCGTAACATGGAGGCCGCCGCAAGCTGGCAATTTTAAAGTAACAATTCAACGTTTCAACTTTCATTCGATGCTCTGCGCGTGTTTTGTTTTCATCTGTGCTGAGTGCAGTTTTTTTTAGACACTAATATTATATTTACCGGGTAGATTTTATTGTGAAAGACACATTTGATTCTGATCATTTTTGTTGGTATGTTTCTGGGTCGGCACTTATTTTTGCCCAGTCTTGTAGGCATCGAACGATACTTCACACGCAATGGCTGCTAGGAATGCCTTCGAATTGAAGAGGTATTGTCCACTAAAGGTCGGCTTGTGATATACGGATGTTTTGAACTCCGTGCGAGTTATAGGCTAGCTGATTATTATTTTCTTCTTCCATTGTGTACTTGATCGAAGGTCTTATTGAGTTCGCATGGTTCAGCGATATTTGTACAACTGCTTGGTGCGGTCACAGTATAAAGGTGTCATCTACGTGTCTCAGTCATGCTTTTGGCTTTAGTGGTGCCTTTCCTAAAGACATTTCCTCGAAATATTACACGAATGTGTACGCCATCAATGGTGATAACGTTGAACCCATAACCAACACTTCTTCCTGTTGGTATATGTCAAACTCTAGTTGGAAGAATACTGTCTGTACACAAACCGTCAACATTTCCATCAGATTATTAAAATATTAGTACGTTCTCCCAGGGCTGGCTCTTATTCCAATCGGATTTGAACCACTGCCAGGGCTTTAACTGTATTAACAGTGGTGAACAGGATTACCGTCCCAGCTTACCGTCCGATTGTTATAGATGGGAGCCCCTTAAATCAGTTTCACTAAGTTTCTAAAATAGGATGAGGACTTCCGTGTTACGGTTGATTATGTACCCTAGTAATCTGCCCAGCGCGTGCCATGCTGACCTCCTGCAGCTGATAATATGTCTCAATGGAAAAATCCTTTTTTGAATTATGGAGAGATTGTATAAATTCGGAAGTCTGGTGTAACTTTATCAGCTTTTGCACTCATTCAGTGATTAGTAGTTCTTATTATTTAGGATCTGTGACAGCTTCCACTCAGTTGTGAGGGCTGGATCCACTTTTCACTTTGCTACAGCAACCATTTCCAACTAGGCCTGTCAATTTTTCGGAGTATTTCACTTTGTCCGTTAGTACCATAACATTGACTTTGCGAGCTAGCAGTATTATGATACTAGTGTCACTCTGTAAGGAAATGACTACCAAATTTTCTTCTATTGTTTAGGTTTTTCTAGTGCTTGTCTCACTTTCCATCTTAACTCTTCTGTCTCTGACTTCAAGGCCGTTTCCTACACTGGAGATATCATAGCTAAGTCTGGAAATCGGCTGCTAGTAGCGGATGATTTGAAACACTTATTTTGGCCCGATTCTCTCGTGGCACTCAACTGCCGACTACTGAATTAACAACTGTTCTTAGCGAACTGCGGTGGGACTTGTTGCTGTTCTAACTCTGTGCTTTCATCCTTACGACTTTATGTATTAGGCTAAACTTGGCCCTTTGAAATTCTTGACTGTATGACTTATTCAAGTCTTGTTGGATTGTTGTCGGATTCGAGCTTTATTTCGCTAAGTAATTGTTATGGGATCTTACCCATAATAATAATAATGAACTGTTCCATACTTAATACGTTAAACCGGCCTTGTGCTACATGACGCCCACGTGGGGGGCGGTGACTAAATATAGCCCGTCGCTCAAGAGTTGAGCGACGGTTCGGTTCAACTCTTCTGCTTTCGGGCGGGAGGAACCCGAAGGAGGCTACGCCGAAGGGCGGAGTCTCCTTCAGGGAGGTAGACCGGCCCTGACCCCGTTTATACGGGTTCAATGGGTATATTTTGGGCCGAGTTCAAGGGCTCGGCGTGGCCACGTTAAGCCGGCCTTGTGCCACATGACGCCCACGTGGCGGGGTGACTAAATATAGTCCGTCGCTCAACTCTTGAGCGACGGTTCGGTTCAACTCTCTGCTTTCGGGTGGGAGGAACCCTAAGGAGGCTACTCCAAAGGGTGGAGTCTCCTTTGGGGAGGTAGACCGGCTCTGAACCCGTTTATATGGGTTCAATGGGTATATTTTTGGCCGAGCCCACGTTAAACCGGCCTTGTGCCACATGATGCCGACGTGGGGGGGGTTACTAAATATAGTCCGTCGTTCAACTCTTGAACAACAGATCAGTTGAACTCTCTGTCTTCGGGCGGGATGAATCCGAAGGAGGCTACGCCGTGGACGGATTCTCTTTCGGGGAGTTAAAACGGCCCTGAACACGTTTCTATCGGTTCAATGGGTCGAGCACACGGGCTCGGAGTGCCCACGTTAAAAAAGCCTTGAGCCACATGACGCCCTCGTGGGGGGTGATTGAATATCGTCAGTAGTTCAAGTCGAGTCAAGATTCGAGTCAGAGGTAGTCCGAAACAGTGTCGCGTTCATACAGTTACAGCAAGACACTGGAATAGTGATACTCGTTGAGACTACATTGTTCTCTCTACTAAATCTGATTGTTCATACTAACACTTCTACTTCTCTGTATATATTCCTGTTTGTAATATATCTGTGTTATTCCATACATGTGTTCGAGTTCTTCTTTATTGGTTTTACCTTTGACTATCACCGTGGTACAAGGACCGGAACATATCAAGTGGCGATGAAGATTCGAATTCATTCTGTGGAAGAAAAAAAAATTCGTTCCCCACAGTATAACATGTGGCGACGAAGGAAACCAACTCTCTAGGCCGAGGACAAACATTTATTTATTTTATTTTTATTTTTGCTATCCGTCGCGCATAACAAGTGGCTCTAAAACTCTAAAAGGTAATAGGAAATAAAAAAAATATTTTTTTATATATCAAATATTCACTGACAAACAAAGGAAAGTAATTTTTGTTGCGTGCACAGGCTACAGAATATCAGGTTACACACAAAAAATATACGTTAACATGGAAGAGTTTAAGTCTACCATTATGGAACTTATCAAAATCCAATTTGAACAGAAACAAAGGTACGAACCGATACAGCTGGAATTGCAAGAATTATTGTTACGTGCAATGACGAATAAGGAACAAAAATCCGAGAACGAAACAGTTCTCTCACAAGACGCTCTTTGGAGTAATATCGAAGATTTCAAGTACGCACCCGACGAAGATAAAACTTTTGCAAATTACTTCCGAAGGTACGACGATAGTCATGATTTTGACTGCAAAGATTGGTCAGACGCACGTAAAGTCCGCCTATGACTAAGAAAATTAGACACAGGCGAATATACCAAATTCGTAGATTATATCCTTCCCAGAAAACTAAGCGAGTTAACGTTCAAAGAATCCATAAAACTGCTATCGGAACTTTTCAGCCATAATACTCCACTATTCCATAAAAGATGGAAATGCTTGGACCTTACAAAAAAAGGACAGCGAAGATTGCATATCTTTTGTATCCATTGTTAATAATTATTGTGACGACTTCAGATTATTGGAACTCAGCGCGGACTATTTCGAATGCTTAATTTACTTCCAAGGCCTGGTTTCAACCAAAGACGCGGATATGATACGCAGAATATTTACTAAATTGAAGAGTTAACAAGATCTGACACTTCTAAAATTAACCGAAGACTTCCAGTGATGCATCAGTGTGAAGAAAGACTCAAAAACATAGAACAAGCTGGCATAGCACACGTACGCAAAGTACGAAAATGTTCCCTCCTTACAAACAAACCGAACCGATTTTCCCGCCTCAAGAACAAGTAAAACAAAATTTTCTAATTATAATCAACATAAAAAACTACCAAGTCCATGCTATCGTTGTGGGTCTTGGCATTGGGTTAAAGACTATACATATCGTTTTAACACTTGTCTATCATGGAAAAAAAATGGCCACAAAAGATCTCAATGAGGTATAGAAAAGAAAGCAAAAGCAGAATAAGAATTACGAGGACTGATCAATCAGATGAGACTAATGTAAGAAAATATGTACAAGTTGAAATGCAAAACAGAAAAGTTAGGTTACAGCTGGATTCTGGCTCAGACTTAACTATCATAAACCTACAAACATGGAGAAAACTGAACAAACCTGTCATGTTAAAAACGGATAAAATTGCTAGATCAGTTACGGGAAGAAAGATAAAACTCGAGGGTGAAGTAATTACAAACGTAACATTTAATGGAATGACGAAAAAACTAAAAATGTACATCTTAAGAAATACCGAAAACCTATTCGGAACAGACTGGATGCAAAAATTTGAATTGTGGGATTTACCTGTTAGTACGTACTGCCAAAATGTAAAAAGCTTATCAACCGAGGCAGACAAATTAAAAGGAAAACTAAAAACGAGTTTCCCCGAAGTATTTTCAGCAGGTCTCGGAAGATGTAAGAAAATGGCAGCTAATAACGAAAACATTCAAACTTTTTTCAAGACAAAAAGTAGCGTACCGTTTGAGTCAATAGAAAAAATTGATTAAGAATTAACTAGACTCGAAAATACGGGCATATTGAAAAAAGTAGAATATAGCAAATGGGCCTAACCGACGGTCTACGTCAAAAAGAATTCAGGAGAAATTCGAGTTTGTGCTAATTTTTCTACAGGTTTGCACGCAGCAGTAAAGGACTACCACTATCATCTAAGCCAGTCCAGAAGAAGTATTCACTAGATTAAATGGCGGAAAATATTTTTCAAAAATTGATTTAAGTGAGGTGTACCTGCAAATTCCAGTCGATGAAGAAAATTCAAAAATTCTATGCATAAATACACACAAGTGATTGTACAGATACCAAAGACTACCATTTGGAATTAAGCTCGCGCCGGCTATATTCCAACTGACAATGGATACGATGCTTGCCGGACTAGACTACACAATTGCATATCTGGATGACGTATTGATTAATAGAGAAAGCGTTGAACAACAGTGGCAACATGTACAAGAAGTTTTTAAGAGAATTCAAAGCTATGGATTCAAAGTAAAAGAAAATAAGCGTGATTTTTTCATGAAGGAAATTAAATACCTTGGCCATAGCATAGATCAAGACCGTAGACGACCAGATCCTAAAAGGTCTACAGCAATAAAAACATTGCCAGAACCAAGAAAATCGTCAAGAAAAAGAAACTTCACTGAACATTTGGAAATAGATCTAAAGAAAAAAAGATATTGAAAAAAACCCTGCTACGCAAAAGCTTCGGGAGGGGGGTGTATGGGATCTTACCCATAATAATAATGGACTATTCCATATTTAATAAATACTATGCCTCAGTCAGTAAGCGAGAGTCCATCGCTCAACTCTTGAGCGACGGTTCGGTTCAGCTCTCGGCTTTCGGGCGGGAGGAACCCGAAGGAGGCTACGCCGACGGGTGGAGTCTCCTTCGGAGAGGTAGACCGACCCTGAACCCGTTTATACGGGTTCAATGGGTATATTTTTGGCCGAGCCCACCGGCTCGTTGTGCCCACTTAAACCGGCCTTGTGCCACATGACGCCCACGTGGGGTGACTAAATATAGTCCGTCGCTCAACTCTTGAGTGACGGTTCGGTTCAACTCTCTGCCTTCGGGCGGGAGGAACCCGAAGGAGGCTACGCCGAAGGGTGGAGTCTCCTTCGGGGAGGTAGACCGGCCCTGAACCCGTTTATACGGGTTCAATGGGTATATTTTTAGCAGAAACCACGGGCTAGGTGTGCCCACGGGCTCGGAGTGCCCACGTTAAACCGGCCTTGTGCCACATGACGCCCACGTAGGGTGTGACTAAATATAGTCCGTCGCTCAACTCTTGAGCGATGGTTCGGTTCAACTCTCTGCTTTCGGGCGGGAGGAACCCAAAGGAGGCTACGCCGAAGGGCGGAGTCTCCTTCGAGGAGGTAGACCGGCCCTGACCCCGTTTATACGGGTTCAATGGGTATATTTTTGGCCGACCCGACGGGCTCGGAGTTCCTTCGTTGAACCGGCCTTGTGCCACATGACGCCCACGTGTGTGTGTGGGGGGTGACTAAATATAGTCCGTCGCTCAACTCTCTGCTTTCGGGCGGGAGGAACCCGAAGGAGGCTACGCTGAAGGGCGGGGTCTCCTTCGGTGAGGTAGACCGGCCCTGGATCCGTTTATACGGGTTCAAATGGCATATTTTTGGCCGAGCCCACGGGCTCGGAGTGCCCATGTTAAACCGGCCTTGTGCCACATGACGCCCTCGTGGGGGGTGACTGAATATCGTCAGTCTTTCAAGTCTTGACCGGCTGTTCGGTTGTACTCTCTGCCTTCGGGCGGGAGGAATCCGAAGGAGACTACGCCGAAGGGCGGATTCTCTTTTGGGGCGGTAAACCGAGCCTGAACCCGTTTATACGGGTTCAATGGGCATATTTTTGGCTGAGTCCACGAGCTCGGAGATCCCACGTTAAAAATGCCTTGTGCCACATGACGCCCTCATGGTGGGGTGACTGAATATCTTCAGTAGTTCAAGTTGAGTCAGTAGTTGAAGTCGACTCAAGAGTCGAGCTCGAGGTACTCCGAAACAGAGTCGCGTTCATACAATTACTGCAAGACATTGGAATAGTGATATTGGTCGAGACTACATTGTTCTCTCTACTAAACCTGATTGTTCATAGTAACACTTCTACTTCTCTGTATATATTCCTGTTTGTAATATATCTGTGTTATTCCATACCTGTGTTCGAGTTCTTCTTTATTGGTTCTACCTTGGACTATCACTGTGGTACAAGGAACAGGTCCATAACAGTAATATTCAAGTCTGATCGTATATTTCATCTTTCAGCTGATTTTCCTCCAGCGGTCGTGCAGAATCCTTCCACCCACGAAGGCGTTTCCTGCTCATTCCATTATCATTTGTGCTTTGCTGGAACTAACCAATGTCTTGATTGTTCCTGGTCGAACTAGCTTTAGGTATCTACATCTGTATTGGAATGTCAGATTGTTTGGCATCCGTATCAATTTTTTTTATGTGGTTTCTCAACCTCCTCTATTGATTTATCACATCGGGTCTGTATCGAGTTGACATTATCTGTCTGAATTTTTGGGATGGAGTGTTATCATTATTTACACTATTTATAATCAAACCATTGTCGCCATCTTTGTTGTTGTTATAGGATGTACCTATCGCAAAGAACTTTTCGAAGTTCGAGGTAAATTTGATTTTTTGGAGGAGGACATTAGAATATCATAGAGCATATACTAATAGAAAATAGCCTGTACCTTGAACTGAATTAAGTACATATATAAAAATCGAAACCTTTATAAGATAAGGATGCGTTTTCTCAATAGATTTATTCAACCCTTACAGCGGTTAATCCCGTGTGAATTATTCCTACCACATTCTTATCATGCAAAGGACAAAATGTTGAGAATTAGCACCAAAAGGAAACTGAACTAACTCCGACAGAATTTAGTAAAAGAAAGCAAGAAAAATGAATAAGCATTAATTATAAACAGACAGTATGGTTGTCAGCAAAATTTATTAAATTTGTTTTTTTCTTCTCTCTATTGAGAGTCAATTACTTTCTCGTTAGCCTTCGTAATCCACGGAATCACCATCTTGAATCATCATCGATGACTCAGGATGTGTCCAAAGACAACGCAACTCATAGCTACCTTAATTGTCATGCAATAAGTCATGTAAATGCATTTGAACTCTCTCAGGGTTGGAAAGAGACCATTAAGAATTCCCTGTCCTAATATTGCCAAAATATTCAATTCTTGTTCAAATCAGATTCATGTAATGATAAAGAATGTCAGGAAGATCTAGGTACTTTCTGGAATGATACAAGCAACTGATCCTTGTTCTGTTATATTTCTGGTAGTGATGAGTCATTTATATATATATATATATATATATATATATATATATATATATATATATATATATATATGAATTCCATATGGGAGATGGTTTGAAGTTGAATACGATTCAATTTACGGAGCCTGTTTGTAATTACAACTGCTTAAGAAGACTAAACAAAAACGCTTTGTAATGATGGAACGATACCAGCTTGAATTTCGGGTTATTGAATGCTTTTTTACGCAATGTAATAAAAATCGGAAGGGTCGTAAGATATGGGTGCGTCTTGTCAATAGATTTATTCGACCCGTAAAGTGGTCAATCCCGAGGGAATTAGTTCTACCACAGTCTAAACAGTATTAAATATTGAATATAAATGGACAGCGTCTTGAGAGCAAGAACCAAGAGGAAAACTTAAGTAACTCCGACAGAAGCTAGTAACGGAACGCGAGAAAAATGTATAAATATTAATTATAACCAGTCAGTTATTGACAGCAAAAGGCGCATTCCCATATGCGAATTACAAATTGGGGTTACGGAAATCAAACAAGTACAAAAATTTAAATAGCTTGGAAGTGTTGGAATATCGACCGTAAAATGCGACACAAAAATCCGATGCATTGGAATCGAAAAAAAGATGTCTTGTATTTCTTTATCCCGTAACCCTTAGAGTCGTAGGGGCACCATGTGTACTGCAGCTACAACAGAAGTGCTGTTTTTGGGGGGATGAAAGCCTGTGACAGAGCATAACTCCCTCCAGGACAGTTTTGAATTCAGAGTTTTTCCTTCTCCTAGACCTGTTGCCACCCAAGGCTATAAGTGAATGCAATATATCTGACTTGAATTCGAACTCGGCTCTCCGATTCCTCAATCCGAGGCGCTATCCATTACACCAAAGATGTCTTTTTAAAGTTATGCAAATTATTAAGAAACAAGAATATTTCATTAGAATGAAGATAATAATATTTATGTGAGTCGTTTGTAAATGCTTTACAAGACAGAGTTAGAAGGGCTAGCAAAAAGACAGCATTTACTAAGTGCTACAAAGAGCAGAACATTGTGGAGAGCCATGACCGTTGACATCCGGAATAGACACGGAACATTGAAGAAGAATGTACAAGTAGGTACGTGTAACTTAACCGTTATCGCCACGGAAAATGAATCAAAAGGGGAAAAAAATCGCCATGGCATCCGTTTCTTTCCCGCATAGCTATGTACTAAATTTTATAGTAGGATGGGTTGCTACTCTAAGGGAACAGAAACGGAATTTCTGTGAAGGAAACATAATTTGTGAATGGTGTTCAACCTTCAGAAAATATTAATAGAAAATTGAATTTAGCCTTAATAAAAACCAAGGTAACATATCTTATTGAAATATTTCATAAACTTTCAGGTCCTGGGCGATAATTTACACCACAACATCCCCTTTGTTGTTCCTGTAAAACGCTTGCAATTTTCCTCCTCCCTTTTATCATCCGTTCACTCATTACTGGATTCGTGATTGGTGACTTTAACGCCCATCATACCAAGTGGCTCGAGAATGCTACTACTGACCGGGCTGGGATTCAAACACTTAACTTCTCAATTTCTCAATCCCTCACGCAGATAGTCAACTTCCCCACGCGTTTTGCCCCCAACCTGGCAGATAAGGCCTCCTTTATCGATCTGTGTTTTACCTCCATCCCCGAATCCTGTAGCGCCACACAGCTCTGCACACTTGGTAACTCCGATCATGCCGTGGTATCTGTTAACATTTCCTTCAACTCCACACCCCGCAAAGAATCTCCCATTACTAGAACCTCGTTCTACTACCAACGATCGGATTGGGACTCGTTCCGTGACTTCCTCCGCGATCTCCCCTGGGATGTTGTCTTTACATGAATGTGCTTCTGAGGTCTCATCCTGGGTTAAAGCTGGAATCGACGCTTTCATCCCCTCAAGGAAATTTAAGGTTAAGTCGCACTCCTCCCCTTGGTTCTCCGCTGCTTGCTCAGCCGCCATTGCCCATAGGAACCACTTCTTTCACATATTTCGTAGCGACATGTCGGGCTGCAATAGACGTCTCTTTGCCTCCGCCCGTGGCGAGTGTAAGCGTGTCCTCAACGAAGCTAAGACAATATTTGCTGCTCGGATGAGGGAGCGTATTGCATCTCGCAAATTTGGCTCCAAAGATTATTGGCGGCTCTGCAAGAGTGTCCTGAACAATAGAAAACCCTCCATACCTCCTTTATTCAACCAGTTCGAGGTCTTGACCTCCTCAACCGACAAGGCTGAATGCCTTGCTCGGAAGTTCTCATATAACTCGACGCTTGACTCCACCGGTGTACCTATACCTCACTTCTCTCTAAGAACTGAGGCCCTATTGAGCGGCTTACGCATAACCCCGTCATCAGTACTGGGTATTATCTCCAAATTAGACCCCCACAAGGATAGTGGTGGAGATGGCATACCAGCCATTGTCTTGAAGAAATGTGTGCCTGAGCTAGCACCCGCCCTCTCTAAACTGTATAATTACTGCCTCAAGGAATCTTGCTTTCCTGACTGCTGGAAGTCCTCATACATTGTTCCTGTCTTTAAGAACTCTGGAGACCCCTCTGACCCCTCTAATTACCGTCCTATTAGTCTCCTACGCCTCTTCGGCAAAGTCTTCGAAGCCCTAATCAACGCAGAAGTGGTTAACCACCTTACCACACATAACCTTCTCTCAGACAAGCAATATGGTTTCCGCTACGCCCGTTCTACAGCTGACGTGCTTACGGCCATCACTGAAACTGTCTACCAAGCACTTCAAAATAACGGTGAGGCTCGTGCCGTGTCCCTAAACATCTCCAAAGCGTTTGATAAGGTTTGGCATGTTGGCCTTCTTCGTAAGCTCCAGGGTTACGGTATTACTGGTCGACTGTTTGATCTAATACAATCATTCCTGTCAAACCGAGAATTGAAGGTCGTTCTCAACGGTTTCTTCTGCAGTTCCTATCCCACGAACGCAGGTGTTCCCCAAGGCTCCATCATTGGCCCCACACTTTTCCTTATTTTCATCAACGACCTTCCTGACGCCATAGGTTCCCAAGTTGGCAGCTACGCGGACGACACTACAATTTACTCCTGCCTCAAAAACAAATCTAGTGTCGCGGTCAAAACTAACCTAGCCGCGCGTCTTGAAATGGACCTCCAATCGGTTGTTAACTAGGGCAACAATTGGATGGTCAAATTTAACGCCTAAAAAACTAAACTACTCTCCATCAACCACCATAGAGATCCTTACCTGCCCCCCATTAGAATGTCTGATAGTAAACTTCTTGAGAGCGATTCCCTGCGTCTGCTCGGTCTCACGTTGACTGCTGACCTGAGATGGAACAAATACATTGAGTCAATTGCATCATCCACCGCGAGGAAAGTTGGCTCTCTGTACCGCGCCAGGAAATTTTTCTCCCCTGAATCGATACTTCAAATATACAAAACGACCATTCGCCCTTGCATGGAGTATTGCTGTCATATATGGTTTGGGGCACCTTCTGTTTACCTCGGAGTTCTTGACAAGATCCAGAGACGGATATGTAATGTGATTGGCCCTGATCTGGCGTCTCGCCTGCAGCCACTATCTCACAGACGCGCCGTCGCATCTCTCTGTCTCTTCTACAAATACTTTCATGGCAATTGCTCCGATGACCTGCTTTCCCTGGTCCCCAGTCTCCATGAATACAAGCGCTTTACGAGGCTGGCATCCCGCTCTCACCCTTACACTGTAGAAACTTTAAAATGTAGCCGTCTCTTCTACTCCAATAGCTTCATACCTCGTACCTCTCGCCTGTGGAACACCCTTCCCAATTACTGTTTCCCTGATAGCTATAATCTCTATTTATAATTATTTATATTAACTATTCAAATGTGATGTCAATCGACATCTCCAGTTACCTTGATCTACACACTATCCTTCCCTTCATCCTTTCTTCTATCACTCCTATCTGCTCTTGCTACAAATCTTCTGCAACCCCCCTGCATCCTAGCGGCTTCATGCCTTGCTCGGGGCGCTAAGCTTAAAAAAAAAAAAAAGACTACCCACTGTTTCCTCTCTATTCAATACTCCCATGCTTACGGTCAAATTGTATCACCGGTTCCCGTACTATCACCGAACTTAAGCATCGCCGAGCATGGTTATTACCTAGATAGGTAACCGCTTGTGAATACAAGGAACTGTAAGCTCGGAGGTGCCGCTGATGCGCGGGATAATGGCTCGGAATTGCTACTCGGAGTGCCGAGTTCCAAATCCAGTTGGGTTCGTTATATTCATTTCCGTGTAAAGACAACTGGAAAAGCTATGAGATCACTTCTCTTCCAACCAGCTATGGAGTAACACTAATTAGTAAGGCTTCTATCACTAAAGCATCATAAATATTCAAAAATAAATAAAAGAATGTTTAGATTTCGGCATTAAATAACCATAGAGGCAAAAACAACCAAATCAATATACCTTTCCACTGTTAGACACTAAAAGCTGTTTTTTCTTCATTAGTTATCTACGGATTTGCATGTATCACATTATGATTGTAAGCATAATGTTATTTTTGTTATTTGTATTTTTTTTAAAGATTTCTTGTTACTCACATTTTCTTTCCAATATATTCGCAATATTTGTCGCTATAGCTAGCCTCTACAGCTGAGAGCAGATTGTTCATTATTCACAGTTACATCAGGCATTGCAGCTATTACGGTTTTCTTTTTTTCTTTTTCTAAACGCATTATTTATTTCTTAATACTTTGCTTTGTTTCGAGAAGATACTTTCCAAAACGATTTCGATACTCTAATTTTGAAAACTTCTTTAACTTAGATATCTGTTTCGTCTCTCATTGATTTTATCAGCGTTCGAACGCCGATCTCCCGTACTTGATATTAACGAAAATCTGTCTGCTTCTCGCGCAATATTGACGGAAATCTACTGAGTTCACACACAGCATCGTATCAATGGCGATGAAGTAAAGAAAGAAAATTATGTCAATAATCTGCTTGCCTTTCTTAAAAAGGAAAACATGTATGGTGTTTATTTTTATTTTGTGGTTATCACGGAGTAAATACCTTGCCTATTCGACATTTTCTTCCTTTTCCCTGTGCGTATACTGAATGGCAAAATATAAAGATGTAAACACATTATTTTCAATAATATAAATATTATATGCATGCCATTATATATTCCAAATGAATCTCCACAACAACTTCCACATATAAATATATAGTTATGCAGAACGTTGTATTCGACAATGGCGCATACTTTCTTCATACGAATCTAAGCCAAGACGTGCTTCTCACTAGAATTATACATTACGCAGATTATTCAATTCGTTGCATTAATTAAAATGTCCAAATATATCAGCTTCACACAAAAGCAAGCAGATCAATAGGCGAAGGCGTAGACTGAATGGGTCCTATACAAGAGTGTGTAACTATAAATTCCATTACTTTCCAAACTTAAATTCGTGCATAGTGTAACAGAAGGCGTCAGGGCATTAGATTTCCTGACAGGCTTCTGACGTCACCGGCATTCGATTGATTTTCCTGTTTCACTTATGGATTGTCTCTTGGAAAGAAAACACTTCTCTCTTTCATTTCTATATGACACTTCATTCACGACGACAATCGCAAAACATTTTCCTAATTCTTTATGCTGCTATCTTTCTTTTTCATCATGCCTTACATGAATGGAGCTGGCATTTATTTTTATTAAATTTGTTTATTTTTTTCCTCTTTTGAATGTCTATTACTTAACGGTTAGCCATCATAATCCAAGGAATCACCATCTTGAATCGCCATCGATGAACTCCCGATCTGTCCAAAGCCAACGCGAACCATAGCTACATTAATCCTCATGCAATAGGTCGCATAAATGTATTTGAAATCTGTCAGGGTAGCAAAGCAAAGATTAAGAACTCCCTGTCCTAATATCGCAGAAATATTCAATTTTTTTCAGATCTGATGCTTGTAATGATAGAGCATGGCTGGAAAATCTAGGCACTTTCTGGAATGATACAAGCAAATATTTCTTCTTCTAGTATCTTTCCAGTAGTGATGGATTGTAGGTATGAATTCCATATGAGAGATGGGATGATGTCGAATACGGTTCAATTCACAGAGCCTGTTTTGTAAGCCGTTTAACAAGAATGGAAAAAAACGCTTGATGACGAATTTGGGGGCGTTGAGTGCTTTTTTTTAATCAATTTTGTTTGTTTGTTTGTTTGGGTTTTATGGCATATAAACCATTGTGGTTATTTAATGCCAAATCCATTTTATGTGAATTTTAAATGCCTATTTTGTTCTGGCAACATTATTGTTTCCAAAAAAAAAAACAACAACGTACAGCTGGCAACATTATTGTTTAAAAAAAAAACGTATAGCTGGCAACATTATTTGTTTCAAAAACATATAGCTGGCAACATTATTGTTTCAAAAACGTACAGCTGGCCACATTATTGTTTCAAAAAACGTATAGCTGGCAACATTATTTTTTTCCAAAAACGTATAGCTAGCAACATTATTGTTTCAAAAAGCTATAGCTGGCAACATTATTTAAAAAAAAAAAACGTATAGCTGACAACATTATTGTTTCCAAAAAAACGTATAGCTGGCAATATTATTGTTTCCAAAAAAACGTATAGCTGGCAACATTATTGTTTCCAAACATTAACGTGTAGCTGGCAACATTATTGTTTCAAAAACGTATAGCTGGCAACATTATTTTTTCCAAAAAACGTATAGCTGGCAACATTATTTTTTTCCAAAAAACGTATAGCTGGCAACATTATTGTTTCAAAAAGGTATAGCTGGCAACATTATTTTTTCCAAAAAGACGTATAGTTGGCAACATTATTGTTTCAAAAACGTACAGCTGGCAACATTATTCTTCTGAAAACACTATCTGAGGCCTTCCTTGCTGTTGGACGTAGTTTATCGTCATACTCAGGACGCGGATATAGTTTATGGTCATACCCAGGACGCGGATGTAGTTTAACGTCATACCCAGGACGCTTTTTTTAATCAAGTTAGTAAACATCGGAAGGGATGCAAGATAGGAATGCGTCTTGTCAATAGACTTATTCGATACTTACAGTGGTCAATCTAGACGGAATTTTTCCTACCACAATCATAATCACGTTACGTATGTAAAGGTCACAATGTTAAGAGGAAGCACCAAAAGGTAACTCAAGTAAAGTCGACAGAAGGTGGTAAAGAAAAGCAAGAAAACTGAATAAGTATTATTTATAAGCAGACAGCATATATGGTTGTCAGCAAAATAAAAAAAAATGTATTAAATTTGTTTTTCTCTTCTGAATGTTTATCACTTTTTCGTTAGCCTTCATAATCCACAGAATCACGATCTTGAATCATCACCAATGACTCACGATGAGTTCAAAACCAAGGGCAACGTCAACCATAGCTCCCTCAATCGCCGTGTAAATCTATTTGTACTCTCTCAGGGTTGCAAAGCGAACATTAAGAACTCCCTGCCCTAATATCGCAGATCAGATTCTTTGTCATGATCAAGCATGACAGGTACCTATGTACTTTCAGGAATGATACAAGCCAATGATACTTCTTCTAGTATCTTTCCGCTAATGATGGGTCGTATATAGGAAGTCCATATGAAACCTGGGATGAAGTTAAATATGATTCGATGCACGGAGACTGTTTGTATTAGGTTGGTGCAAAATTAATGACGCAATAATGTCGTTTATTGACATTAAAAATACGTCAAAATAAACGACATTATTACGTCATTATTTTGCACCAACCTAATAATTATAAGCGTTTAACAAGAATGAAAAAAATGCTTAATGATGATGAAACGATACCAGTTTGTATTTGCGTGTGTTGAATGTTTTTTTTAGTGGTGTTCACTCCTAAGTAATCCAATAAAACTACTCGGAGAGGAGGAGTTACTAGGTGTGAAAGAATTAAAAAAGAGAAACATTATTAACGGGCGTAGACAATAAAAGTGTGATCAAGGAGGACAATAGATATCTATTGACATTGCATCTAAGTTTTTGAAAATCGAAGTAGGCTGGAAATCATGGATGCGGAAGAGTGTTTTACAATCAAGAACTGCGAGAAAAGAAACTGTTACCATAGAATTTACAATTACAGCTGGCCAATTCGACAGTAAATCGATGAAACCTTGTTGTCAATCTAGTACTGCGCATATATATATATATATATATATATATATATATATATATATATATATATATATATATATAGTATTGTATAGTATAGATACCATCGCGAAGAGGTCATTCCAAACATTACCATGAAAGAACGAATTAAAAAGGCACAGAAGAACAAACTTATGGCGGTCGTAAATTGACTGAAGCCGATATGTAAGGTTAGGGCCAATAATATTGCTGATTCTTCTTTAGGTTTTATCAAGAATCTCTAATTATACAGCTAGAGTACCGGCCATTTGTGGTAGAAATATACGAAGCATGGACGAATATTATACTTATAGATATGTCAGATAATTTTTGAGAGAAAAATTGTCTAGCCCGGTAATGTGAATTAGCTCCCTTAGCATTTGACATGGCAGTAGATTTAATATGGTCTCTGCACATCATGTCAGCCGAAAATCTTAGCCCGAGAAGGCGCAAAGAGAGACTCTCCTTGAGGTTAGCATCAACCTTGCGGATGGAAGCCAGAAAGTTTCCTTCACATAACTAATAAAGAACTGTTTTGCTTTGGAGGCGTTAAACGTAACAGAGATAGGTTTTACCGCAATGTACACTTACAGCAAGATGAACGGAGACATTTTGCAGGTGAATCCTTATACGGGACTATTTATCTGCCGGGGTGCATTGTCTCATATTTCTTAATAAAATAGCTCGTATTTCTCTTTATTACGTGTCAAAGTTTCGTGGTTTACAAAAATTACCTAATCCAGTACACGCACGCACGGACACTCGCACACATTATTTACTAAGTTTAACACATGTCCACACATATCGTAAACCCCCGCAAACATATCTATCTATCTATCTATCTATCTATATATCTATCTATCTATATATATATATATATATATATATATATATATATATATATATATATATATATATGTGTGTGTGTTAACCTATATATATATATATATATATATACCAAAATTCATGTTAAAAAAATGAAAACTACAGACAAAAGTTCATTTTCTCCATCAAGATATTCATTTCTGTAGTTCACTGCTACCAGCAAGCAGAAGTTTTCTTTTTCTACTGATGATGCCCATGTTTGCCGAAACTATTTGAGGAATTTAAATCAAATAATAATAAAAACAAAAGAATATTGATATACAATCCAGTGTGTCCTAAGATTTTAAATTTTAATATTTTTATTTTTCAATATATATATATATATATATATATATATATATATATATATATATATGTGTGTGTGTGTGTGAAAATATTGTAGAAAATAGGAAAGAAACTGGTTTGGTAAATAATCCAAAGTTCCTTAGTATTTTTGTAATTATTTTTAAAAAATAGTGCTCGATACGAAAGTAGAGCATAAATATAATTATTTATTTAAAAATATGATTCCAACACGCTACATAAGTGGGGGTGGCTAAATTTACGACGTCGTAAATTTAGCCACCCCCACCTTACCGTGACCCGGCATCTATGAAAGTAACTCTATACCGATACAAATTATTAACACCCCACCCCTGCCGATTCTAAACAATCCGCCCTTGATGTTACCATGGAAATTTTTGATTTCAATTCTGACCATACTATTAAAACTCGTAAATTTCAGAAATGAGTCATTCCCAAAAAATTCCGCTTGAATATGGCACAGAGCCTACTTTAACTCAAGTTAATTCAAATATTATTTTGAAGTTTTCGGCTCTTGTTTTGAAACATGAGACCTCTTATGTAGCGTGTTGGAATCATATTTTTAAATAAATAATTATATATATATATATATATATATATATATATATATATATATATATATATATATGGTTTAAGCCATTTTTTTTTTCTTATTCACTCGATCTGTCTTGTTTGATACTTCATAATCAACACGTATATGAATCTGACCAGATATATTTAAGGGTAATGCCGTAGTGTTTATGCGGGTATATCAAATTGCAGTTTAATACAGATTATTATTTATCCTTTGAGCCCTGATAGCTGCTTTACCGGTGGCAGAGAAAAATGACGTATTGCCCAGCCACCGCTTGAACAGTGGTTAAACACTTGTAACCATTTATTGTTATATCCCATGAAATCTTACATAACAATTATTTGCGAATTTTGAGCCAGGAGATCAGGTGGAAAGATTAAAATTGTTCATGATAACTGGGATCAAACGGTTAAGCTTTTGTCGGAAAGTATATCAGAAAAATCACCGACCTGGTACTAAATCGACTGAAGCAGTTCGAATTATTATTTTAGTAACTGTTGATGTTATTCTACTAAAAGTAGAAAAGTTACCATTTCCTACTTTATAATCGACACAAGTAAAATCCTTCGTCTTAACAGTTGGTTGTATATCAGGAATTTCTTTTGTATAATGCAGAGGCATTGACTAACAGTCATCAAATGATTCGAGAGCATCATCATTATTAGTCGCTGTTGTGTTTCAAAACATAAATTTTGTGTCGTAACAAATTATGAATAAAACTTTAAACGTTTACTGTGTTATTACAATATTCGCTCGCAAAAAATTATTGAAATGAAAAATGTTTAAACTTTAATGAATCCACAAATGTTAGATTAGCCGTAATGCAATCAATTAACCAACACTCAACAGTATCATTCAATATGATCTTTGTTAAATTATTCAGTGAATGAACACACATTGCTATGTACACGACAGAATAAACACAACTTATGTATAAATACATTTTAAAACGGTGAACTCTGAGACCTGACAATTTGCTGATAATTTTTTCTTGGGTATTTTAGGTCTGTCTGCGTAACAGAAAAATGTGCAGTGAAAAACAACAAGTGGTTAGTTAAAAATCGATTATACGAATAGATTTATTCTAGTTACATGTTGAGGCGTTGAATTCTAAGATAAGCCAGGCCTGTCAACAGGATTCTCGTTGGATATAAATATTTTGACAATCTGTACTACGGCTAACACAGCTTGACTGGCGCCTCAATTTTTCTTTGTGCAAATCTAAAACGTTTTCAATTCTTCTCAGATACATGTAAATAACAAGTGCAAGTGGATTTAACATATTTCGTAACATTAGAATTTAATATTTTCTATAATAAAAGAGACAAGGAAAAGAGGAAATACCCGTCAAAAATTAAGCATCATTATCAATATACTAAGGTTCTCCAGGACTTTAATAAGGACGATATTGTTTCTCCGTGTTTATGTCATCCATCGTTCTGAGCAACTATGGATCTGGACCTGGTATTATTTTTAAATAATTGAACCGGGTGCGTTTTACAGCGTCTGTTATATCAAGCGAGTGCATGTGAGGCGAGGGTCGTTTCCCACACTTGAGCTGACGCTTCGGCAGGGCATTTTTTTTAAAAGTGAGATCAACAGTTTCCCATGCAGCACGTCTTCCCTTTCCTTTGTCAAAGGAAAATTCTTACTCTGATATTACTTGGCATCGATGTCATTATAAGAACGCTGTTGGTTGTACCTTTAGACTGCACCGCGGACTCGGGTTTCAGATTGTATTTTCACAGTTAACTTCCAAAAGCTTTTCTCCTGATTACGCTTGTTCGCAAGCTAGAAATGATTTGAATCCAATTTTTACTTCTCTAATAAGTCCTCCTTAAACTAACAAGTTCTTTGCACTGAATTTAAGCATTAACTCACCCATTGCCTATCGGTATTACGCGTTTCAAATCAAACTGTTAGAAATTGGTAGCATCATCTTGCTTTACTGTAATATACAAATACTTCGTTTTTTTTGCATCCGAATTGTATTTCAAAAATGTCTAGAAGAAAGTATTTCTCAGTAAGGTAGCAAATATAAATAGTTATTCTCTTTCGACAAAATATGCAGGTTTATTGAAAGAACGTAGTTCAATGAATTATTCATTCAACTGGAAATTTCAAAATATTAATTGTTTCAGAGAACGTCACTCAAATTTTTCCTTGTAAATTTATTCATTAAATGAATGGAGACAAAGAACATAGAGAGAACAAAATTTTCTGACAAATTATTCGGGACATAAAAATAAATTCCGCCTACAAACACAAAATGAATATTGTACCATCTAAAAAGATATCGCTATTTAATAAATGCAATTTTAACAACGTGACTTTTGACAACAGTCAAGTCACATTTCCCGAGAGAGAAGAAACAGAACTCTTATTTACTCAAATATATTTGGCAAACGCCGCGACGGATTTGATTTCATCGATATAGGCATATAAAACATCATATTTCATTGTCTTAGAGCACAATGGGAAAAATCTACATATGTCGTTCTTGTTTTATTTTTACAGTAAGGTTCACCCTGTAAAATTCCCATTGGTCAATTGAAGCGGAAGGTTATTAGGTGTAGAAGGGGAAGGTAACGTCTAACTATATACCATATCAAGTTCATTTTCGGTCGAATCAAATTCATTTTGTGACTAAACTAGTTCATAATGAAATAGCCAAGTACAGCATGGGACATAGCAAATTCAAAATGAAATATCCATGTTCAGAATGGGACGTAGCAAATTCAAATTGAAATAGCCAAGTTCAGCATGGGACGTAGCAAATTCAAAATGAAATAGCCAAGTTCAGAATGGGGCGTAGCAAATTCAAAATGTAATCGCCAGGTTCAGAATGGGACGTAGCAAATACAAAATTAAATAGCCGAGTTCAGAATAGGGTGTAGCAAATTCAAAATGAAATAAGCAAATTTTATTTCGAACGAAGCAAATTCCTAATGAAATGAGCAAATTTGAATTGGGACTAAGAAGATTCATTATGGGAAATTGCTTCGAACTTAACTGTGCATTTCAAGAAACAAATATCATGGATTAAAAAATCAAATGGGCGGTAAATCAGATAATTAAAATTCGGGGCGCAGCGTTGCGTAGATTTTACTATCAGTTCCTTCCAAGAGGTTATTCTTGAACGGATAATTTTGTGTCAAAGTTAGATTTTCTGGCACTTTCATTCGTAAGAAAATCAAGGAGAGGAGAAGAAGAAAGAAAGAGATGGTTAGACTATATAGTGTTAAAAAAGAGAGAGAATAAGAGAGAGTTATTCAAATTAAAATGATTTGGAAAACAACAGGACAAATCCCGAAAGTCCCAAGAAAAAGTAGCAAGGAAATATTGAATGCATATATCAAGACAGAGTTTGAAAAAACACAGGTATAGTGAGAGATTTTAAGCGCTGAAAGTTGCATTCAAAAAACATAAAACTTTCATGAATTTTCTTGATTTCGTGATTGCTCCTAGAAGATAAAACATTTCAATTTTAAAGTTTAGTTGAATATTATTATTTGATCATGAAAATATTCAATTTCAAAGTCTTTTTAGCAAAATAATAGCTCAGTCCCAAATTTAATTGCCTCGTGCATTTTGAACATGATAAGTCCCAAATCAAATTTGCTTATTCCATTTTGAATTTGACTATTCCCTTTTGAATTTGTTATGTCCCAATTTAAATGTGAATATTCCATATTGAATTTGTTATCTCCGAATTTAAATTTGACGATTCCATTTTGAATTTGTTACATTCCATTTTGAATCTGGCTATCCCATTTTGAATTTTCAAAGTCCCATTTTGAACTTGGCTATTTCATTATGAACTTTCTTAGTCCCAAAATGAATTGATTAGTCCCAAATTTAACTTGAAGCGGTATAGAACTGAACAGGTTAAGATTGTAGTGATCGGCGGAATATACACTTGAGGGTCTGTTCCGCTGAGAAGTGTTTCGTGGGAGGGAGCTGTTCGAGTGGAAAATACTTCTCACTAATGGAATACGGATAGAATGTCAGTGGTTTGCTACTATGTAAGTGGCATGGCGGCGAGAGCTGGTGGAACCAAGGAATGTAGTTCGTCCGAGTATTTTCCATGGAAGCAGCGATAGTGTAGTGAGAGATTCACTACATCCCGCCAGTGGGAGAGATGTTGGAGGGCGGAAAATAATTCTTCTCAAACAAGGGGGCGAAGACGCTTTTGAGCTCTATCAAGTCTTGAAAGTGAAGAAAAGGTTGTTCCCGCCGAAGTATGACAACAGTACGCCATTTTCGGCCTGATCTGTCTCTTATAAAGGCAGACGATAGTATGTTGAATCAGATACTTACTGAAGCAGTACAGGGAGACGATCATTCTACCTGACGCGGGACACCAATTCACTTGAGCCAACTTAATATATTTTATTTATATAGTAAAACCAAAATGATGTCAGTGTTGTGGATAAATTAATTATGATTTAACTACTGTAGGTATACAGAAGGCAAGTATCTTCCTTTGGTTGAGATAAAGTCACATGGGTGAAATGACGGTCGCTTTCCGATCACTTCATATAGTGACGAACATGACATATCTACGAATTAACTTCCAAGAGTGAAACCGTGGAGTCTTTTTTTTTTTATCACGGACGAGCCGGACCAACAAACAGATGCCACATGGGGCAACTTACAATCACATGGCAATGTTTTCATTTGGAAATATAACTTCACCTGATATAGAAAATATTTCCTGCTCGCAGTCCTCATGTTGTGAAAAACACATGACAATTACTTGTTTAAGGAATATGTCCTCGCTAATAGAGTAGATGATAAATCCGTCCAGCTCGAATCTAGAATGTTAAATATGGCTTCTCCAGTAATACAGATAAAGCCTCCGGCAGTTTAAATTCTCATTTGGAATTATTACAAATAAAACGCTCTCTTTTCACCTTTTCACACTGCTTGTGGTTGCATATGTGTTTTATATTCTCTTAAATTGGTTGGGGTGTAATATACCGCTTAAGATGTATCATAGGAAAACTGATACATACAAGATTAAGTTTTAGCATTACGTAGATCGATATAACAAAAATGAAAAAAATGATGATTTTGAAGAATTGCTTGAATATAACAAGGCTATTTATTTAATGTTATAAAGTTGTGTTTTTTTCTGGAACATAATTAAATATAAACATATATTATTAAGTAGATGCATGTATTTCTTGAATATATAAATGAAGTTTATATACGCTGGATCTATATATCAGTGATTTTATTTGTATTGTATCGGTAGCGTTGTACGGGTGTATACATTAAGAAAAAATTCAATTCGAATTTACTAGAGGCTGATTGGATAGAATTATTTGAACTATGGAATTGGCCGATTATTTAATTCTATGAAAAAATTGATTGTTGATCAGAGAAAAAGATTACAGCTAAAGAAACACCGAGTAACTAAAAAAATAAATTCCCGAATATTTTTTCATAGGAGTTGGGAAAATATACAAAGTGAAAGTCATTTTGTTTAAAATTAAAAGAAAATGTGGTACCAGTGTTTAAGCTTAAACGAAATATACTCTATATTGAGTCTAGTAACACCGAACTGGATAGGTTAGAAAACCGTGGAGTTATCGAAAACATAGATATTCTAAATAGGCCACACCAGCGATTTATATTAGAAAGAAAAATAATAAGATTCAGTTATGTGCAAATTTTTCAACTGGATTGAATGCGCCTGTTTACTCTTCTATGTATACCGCTACTAACTCCACAGGATATATTTGCCAAATTTAATGGCGGTATTCTTTTTTTCAGAAACTGACCTGTCATCAAATAAAATTGGGATGATCAATATCAGAACTGTTTGACTATTAATACGCACAAAGAATTCTACAAATTAGAAGGATTACTCTTTGGTGTAAAGTTTCATCCAATAAAATTATATTCCGGCAAATAATGGATAAGATAATTACATAGATTATATACTTATTAAAAGTACTACGAAAAATACAGCATGCGAATCTCTGATTCAGGAAATATTTCAGAGGCTACATGATTAGAGTTTCAAAATCAGTTAACAGAAATGTGAATTCTTTCTGAACAAGATTAAATATTTAAGTCAGATAATCGACGAAAACGGAAGAAAAGATCCCGCTTGAGCAAGTGCCATTAAAGACGTGCCTCCTCCGACAAATATGGTAACCCTGCAATTATTTCTCGGATTAAAGAATTATTATAATATTAATGTGCCAGAGATGTACAAACTGCCGGTACCTCTGAATAATTTACTTAAGAAAGGTACGAAATGGAATTGGTCAGCGGAATGCCATAAAGCTTTCGAATGAATTAAAAAAGCTGCTAACTTCAGAGTTATTGCTGACATATTAAAACCCACACCGACATATGATAGCAAGATAGGACGCGAGCGAATACGGCATGTGAGGGGTAATAAGCCATAAAATCGAAGACAGTACAGTGAAAGCAGTGGCCCATGTTTCAAGAAGTTTGACCAATACGGAGAAAGGCTACAGTTCAATTGAAAAAGAAGTGCCTGCTATAATTTTTGCTGTGAAGTAATTTCTTAGGATGATATTGGGAAGAAAATTCATACTGTAAACTGAGCATCTGTCTATATTTGTGAGATGAGGGATTATGTACAATATTTATAAAATTCGGACTATTTTCCTCATCTTTGTTGCCATATTTATCACAATATTTGATCCGTTGTAAGCTCCGGCATTCTTCCGGTTGGAATGTCAAACTGAAACCTTTATTAGTAATAAGGATTGCAAGAGAAAAGCAATAATAACAACGAAAATTGCAATATGAGCTCTAATAAAAACAAAAATGCAATGATAACAGCAAAAGTTGCAATATGCGGACTGGTAAAAATGGTTGCTGAAGACATAAGTTTATAAATCTCAGAAATTCATACACAGATGTACGTAAAGACACATGGCTTTACTTAGATCCAGTGACAGTGTGAGTTCTACTTGGTTAAGGGATTGGAGAACGTGGAGAGGTGAATTAACTGGAGATAACTGATAACTGACATCCATTAGACATGGCACGTGTAACTAGAACAGTCTACCCCAGCGAGCGAATTAAAGGGTTCAGTTCGACATTCCAACCACCAGAAGAAGGCCGAAGTGTGCAACAGCCAAAACGTTGTGATAAATATGGTCACAAAAATGAGGACAATAGTCCGAATAATGTAAACATTGTGCAAACTGAGCATCGTTCATTATTTAGTCTATCCTGTTCTAACAAAGGGATTCCCACACATACTGCAAACATGATACCGCGTTGGTTTACGATTTTGTAGATCTAAGATTTCGAGATGGAATTTCTATCATCAAAGAAATTGGGACACGCAGATTGTTTGCTCAGACTGATATTGAAAGACATAGAAGATTTTAAAGATACTGTGATTGCTTCGCAGGAATCCGAAAACGGAAACTATTAAAAATTGCCGGTCACGATAGACAATATGAAGAATCATTCTAAAATGGATATATTTATTCAAAAAAAACTATGAATAATGTTAAGTCGAAATGGAATCAAACTAACAAAGAATCCGCTAAAAATAATACATTTTCTATTTGTGATGGAGTACTTTTTGCACGCGGAAAGTGTAGTAATTCCTAAATCACTACAAAACTTATTTAAAACAATTTCACGTAGGTCATCTGAGAATAGTGATAATGAAGTCTGATATGTCCCGGTAAGAGATATCTTTGAACGAAGTAGGTAAGTGGTTTTGGCTACTATAACCAAGTAGAATGCGGTAGCAGTAATCGACAGGTACGCGTCGTAGTCGCAGGTAAGAAGTGTAGATCAATGGCGTACTCCAATGGGCGTCGTTATAGACTTAACTCTCAGACTAAGGATCTGATACTGTCGTAGCTACACGTCCGTTGGTATTTATGACAGACACCAGCCAATCATATTCCAGTGAGGGGGGACACTGGTGTACGTATATTCCATTATATCAAAGTCCTTGATGAAAAAGCTATATTTATTGGCCAATGTTGGACAAATATATCCAATAAACAGTTGGAAAATGTAATGGTGAAAATCAGTAGCAAAATCAACACCTATAATTTATCAGTTATGTCCAAGCATTGATAAATCGTGGGCAAGACTACATATGGAATTTGATGGAGCATTAAATTGTTCATAATATTTAATTGTGGTCGATACTTTCACAAAAAAAGGCCCGTCATATTAAAGAGGAACCGACCTTTGCCAGAATAACCGTTACATTTTTATGCGAACTATTTTTCAGGTTTGCAGGACGTGGCAGTGCAATAATGAAATGGAACTGACTTTATTTCTAGAATTCAGTTTGTTAATGGAACTGATTTTACTACTAATGAGTTTAAAGATTTCTGCAAAACTACGCGAATGATTATTTGACAACACGGATCTATCATGCGAGATCTTATGGTCAAGTGGAACGGTTTGTTGACAAATTCTAAATAACCTTGTGAAAATCTAAAAGCTTGGAAGCTGAAGAAGTGATACTAAAAGAATTTTTGAACGTGCATCGAATGACGTCAAATGCAAAAGTCACCGCGAATATGTCAGCTGAAGAGCTCATTTTGCTAGAAAATCTAAATATATTTCTGACAAATTACTGCTAGGGAATACGAAGAAAGTTCGACAGTTTTAAAATACCAGGTTATTTAGGATCGGAGATAAAGTTTTCTTTAAAAGCTTTAAGGTCGTGAAAGAAACTTGGGAGTAAGGAAAATTATCCAGCGCCTTGGTAGTGTGATGCACATTGTTGAATGTAGAGGAATTGGACTAGAGATATATAAACCAATTGGGGTCTAGATATGGTGCAGAATAAGCAACCAGTACAATTGAATTTACCAGTTGGCATACTTTACGATACTTATGAGCTACCTAGTCATAAAACTGAAATTACAATACAACGTCAGGTTAAGTTCTTCCAACAGAAATGTAGAGAGTGAACCCAAGTCGTTAAAAGTATTGACTAAAAAGTGCATATCTAAAAAAATGTAGGGTGTGTTCTGTTGATTAGCACACCTCTCCAAAAGAGAACTGGCACCCGTCAAATACATATTTCCTAACATCTAAATTCGCCATCAGATGCAATAGTTAGAGCTCTATCTACTCTGCTTACTACCTATTTCAATAATACTACGTCGACTCCAATGGACATTCTGCTTCTTGATTGTGTTATGTTCATTCAGTACAACGAAGACATAACGCTCTGAGAAAAAATTAAGTATATGCGTTGACTTATCAAGGCATATAACACGCCTTTTATGGGATACAAGTTCTATCGAACAATATTTAAAGACATATCACTATCCACCTTTACAATACAGGAAATACTTTTTAACAGCAATATACTACACCATGAAAATCAAAAACACAAACTTTAGATTCCCGAGGACCTCTCCCTCAAGATAAACCGACAAACCCTGACCAACATTTATTATGAGTGTAGTAGCATTGTTTTCAAATGGATCTAAGTTCTCTAACTTCTTACACCATGTTGCATTTTACCATCTCCGGTTACCCCCTTGCATTGTGAACGCTTGTTTAAAAACCATCGTAAACACAACGGTGAACGTTAGAATAATTGTAACATAGCGTGTTCACGCGTGTTTTTACAAATCACCGTCACAATGATTACAGTTAATATTAAGTTTCTCTTCGCAATTCACCACTGAGGATAATCGTGGAAGAGATTGAAAGCACATGAATTAACAAAAAATACAATGGCTTCCTTGATGAATTTCAACTTTATCTCAAGAAGATTATTAGAGAACTAAAAATGATTATTATAAAAACAAATAGACATATGTATATATTATTTAATGAAACATGTTTGAATGAAGATATGCTGCCTAAATATACATACACCAAAACACACATATATGCATGTTTGTATTTTTGTGGTATTGTTACATTAAGATTGCAAATAAATCGGCAATAATTTTGAAATAGTCTTATCTATATAAAATATAACAAACGCTAATATTACTTTCAATTTTGAGACATTAATAATATTTAATAATTTTATAACATCTTATCTTTCATAAATTCGCGTAAGCAAATTGTTGTGACTCTTTCTCCGCGTATTATCCATAGAAAAAAAAAACTTTGTCTGCGCGTAATGTTTCTTATATTTTTGATAGATATTAATATAAAATGACGTCTACATCATTAGCGGAGATATTTATTTGCATAAGAAATTTAGAAGCATATTAAAATAAATATTTAATTCTGAATGTTTTTATAATGCTATATAAACAACATTTCTGTAGATATTTTTTTATATTTTTAAATTCATCATCTGTGTATACAAATAATATATATATATATATATATATATATATATATATATATATATATATATATATATATATGTCTGCTTTTACAAAATACAACCGTATATTGGAAAGATAAAACCTTCATAATAAGCTTTCGTTTCTTCTGCTGAGATTAGTCGAATGGAGTCGAAAATAAGTTATTGGGTTTAGTGAAATAAATTAGAAAATCTGATTAATTAGAGATAGTTTCTTGTGCGAAATTGTTTTAAAATAGGAAAATGTTAAATTTGCTGAATCAATTGTTAATAGTTTTAATCTGTGAAAACTTCATTACTTTCCTATTTGAAATATCTGATGAGTGTTAATTCTTCAATTATTGATTGAATAAACTCTGACGAGCTCTCCGACAATAAAATATCAGTAGAAAAGCTTTTATCAAACCGTTAAATATTTGAGCTTAACAACTTTAAAGAAATATTGCAATAACACCCATAACTATGAATGCTAGTCGTTATTTTAACAAGATGGACGAAATAAAATATTTGAAATTGACAACTTTTTTTACTGAAATATGCATAAAACTTTCGCTTGCTTTTTTTTCTGACCGAAAGCAAGTAGTGCTTTGATATATCTTTGGTCTCCTCAGGGCCCCAAACCCGAATAGTCCATTATTTATGGGGTATTGGCAAGGCGTAACAGTCGTGCAAACTAAGGAACTAACAACGGGAAGGACAACCACAATTATTACAGGATTATTATTAAGAGCATCAGTCAGTTATATGTCATGCTGGTAAACGTTTAGGCGGTCATATATCTTTCGATATATGACTGACGAGGCATATTTTTTCCAGCATTAAGATGCCATTTCTTTCTGCCATAGAGACCAGTTGCATTCCAAGGTCTGTCCTGCTATTTACCCATAGCTGAGAGGAGAAAAAGTGCATCCATACCTTTCCCAATAGTATTAGCACGTAAGTGAATGTAATGGATTCGACTGGAATTCGAACTCGGCTCTCGGAGTCGCTATCCATTACTCCACTGTTTCTCCTCAATTAAAATCATAGGCAGTAGAAAATTATTCAAATGTTTCTCTCAGTACCAGTTCAATGTAACTTTCAATACATGGAATAGGAAAAAAAACGAACTTAGCAAAGTAACAAAAAGAACATCAAAAAAAGAGATGATCCGCCGAAAGCGTTGTTTATACAGGAATTTATAATTTCCTGATTTTTGACCTAATGTTTGAAAGGCATCTTTTAATATTTTAATGCGGTGTTATATTTTACGCCTTCTCTTAGAACACTTCCCACATATATTCGTAGATTCCGTTTCAGGCTGTTGCTCTAGCTGACTACCATAATTTCTGTCTTCCTGATAATCCTTTCTACTTTTACTATCATCTGTAGGAGTACCCCAGTTTCAGTTCTCTACTTGATTTCAAAACAGTTTCATCTGCATAGCGTATGCAATTAAGAATGTGTCCCCAACCATAATATATTATAGTTATGACTTCCAAATCTCTCCTCGTCGATTCGCTGTAACATCAGAATAAATCCGGTGAAAAGACACATCATTGACTTACACCATTTTCTATTTTTGGCGTATTTACTGACTTCTTTTACTATTTGTATTCAGGCAATTTATTTCCCAGTAAAAGTTATAGCTTATTCGAATATTTTTTCCAAATTTGTTAAGCTTGACTAGTAGATGAGACAATAATGCGTGTCAAACCTTTTCCCGTAACAGTTCAGTGCTTTTTTCTTTGCTTCCAAAGACATTTTTCTATCTCTTAACAATCTCCGTAACATTTAAAATACATCTTTGCCCATCCCGATATGTCTTTGGATCTCAGTGTCGCATTTTCCCTCCTCTGTTTAAACACTTCTCATATATTTATATTTTTGAACTTGTTTGATTTTAGTATGTTCGATTTGTAATTTGCATTTGGTCTGCATCCTTTTCCTGAAAACCATGCATTCTGCTTTCTTTAAGGTTTACCTAGTTATTTCTATCCGCTTTCCTTAAAAAAAAAAAAACTTAATTAGGCGATTTTTGTAGCTTTCTTTCCGTGTCTTTTATACATTCTTGCCAATTGCAGTTCTTATGTTATTAAGATTGTGGCCGTCTATAATACATCTTGGTAACAGTTCTGATTCTTTCAGAATTTTCTCGCTGTATAGGTTAAATAAATCTGGCGAGTCAACATATCCTTGTCTTACACTCTTTTCTATACCAATCTTAAATGAGAATCTTTAGTCACCCTGTTACAAAGGAGCCAGGAAGCCTCAGGTAAATAATAATGCTTTTAAATTGTTCATACATGTTATATCTTATATGTATTTTGTTGTGACTAAATGAATGGCCATGGAATAACAAAAGAAGTGTTCGCAGATTCGTTGTATTATAACAGAAGAGAAGTACTCGACTTGGGAGTGTGTGACGGTACACTGTTAATATCTAACAGTAGAAGGGATATATGTGGCACTAGTCTAACGCGGGTCATCCTTGCCCGTAGGCTCGGCGAAAAATTCCCGTAGAACCCGCATAAACGAGTTAGGGTCTGTCTACCTCCCCGGACGAAACTCTACTCATTGGCACAGCCTCGGCCGGGTTACACTCTGCCCGAGGCAGATAGTTCGACAGGTGACTGTACATTGTTAATATTTAACGCCCCCAACGTGGGTTGTATGTGGCACAAGGCCGAGTTTATCGTGGGTTCTCCAAGCCTGTAGGCTCGGCCAAAAATATTCCCTTAGAATCCACATAAACGGGTTCGGGTCTGTCTACTTCCTCGGACGTAACCTTGCCCCGCGGCAAAGCTTCGTCTGGGTTTGACAGTCATGAACGGTCTATAGCACCGTTCCCGTGACGGTACACTGTTAATATTTAACAGCCTCACCACGAGGGTGTATGTCGCACAAGGCCGGTTTATTGTGGGTACTACTAGCCCGTAGGCTCGGCCAAAAATATTCCCTTTGAACCCGCCTAAACGCGTTCAGGGACTGTCTACCTCACCGGACGAAAGATTGCCCTGCGGCAAAGCTTCTTCCGGGTTTTTCTCTGCAGAAGCAGAGAGTTTGACAGTCATGAAGGGTCTATAGTACCGTTCCCGTGACGGTACACTGTTTCCCCGGTAACCTGTACAACCAGTCTTAAACCTAGTGGAAGAGTCCACCATAGATTCATTTTAGGTAGTACACTACATATTCACTAATTTTAGTTTAGTTTTAGTTTTAGTTTAGTATGATACAAGAAGAGATGTGTGAGCACTCGGTGTATATCGGAAATTTAGAGTCACAGTGATCTGCGAGACGGGGTGTGCTCACCAGTGCACCACGATGAAGCTTCTTTTCTTTTTGCCAGACTGTTGTGGGAAGATATTGTTAAAGAAAAAAAAATCCATTATGATTACATTTGTCGAGGGATCATGACAAAAATCATCATCTGATCCTGAATTTCTTCGTAAGAGCAGAGAAACCATTTTTTTTAGTTCTCCTGAAACATCATCCCCCAAGAAAGTCGTAAAAATAAAGAAAAACGGAAGACAGAGAGAGAAAAATCATGAGAAAGGAATGGTTGTTGGAGTTGAAGAGATTCTAATGAAATGCTTGTAGTAAATTTTCTTGAAGGTCAACAGTGTCAATGTTCAGGATAACTCGATTCTTCAATTCGAAAGAAAATGAAACCCGTATTTAACACGGCGAAGGGAATACAACATGACTCAATTAAGATCGTTGACCTCCCTTACACGGCTAACTTAATTATTGACGCAAGGAAACAGTGGGGAATTCTTTCAAATACAGCAAATTGTTTTAATCTGCCGCGCACAATTCGATAAAATATCATTATATCTATGAATGGCTTGTTAGGACTGATTTTTCTGTGATTTTCAATGAAAATATTTGTAAAAATACGACGTTAAGAAGCCCATAAAGTAACGTGTACAATTTTGATTTATGCAGCAAATATATATACATACATACATACATACTCACACACACAAACACACATACATACATACACAAACAGACACACAGACACACACACACACACACACACACACACACACATATATATATATATATATATATATATATATATATATATATTGAAAACAAGGGAGAAACCGCAAATATTTTTGGTTGTAAAGTGGACGTTAAAAAAAAAATTATGCTTTATTTTCCATAATTTTGCTACACGCGTTTCTGGTCTCGCGACCGTCATCAGACAAAGGGTGGAGATTTTCACAAATTATTAAAAGTAATATTTTCATTTCCGTTATGCTTTTTAATGTTAAATATTCTCGATATGAGACATCCTTTTAATCTGTGTTAGCGACACAAATGCCTTTCTTGAACTAGCAGTGAAGATTTCTGCGTGAATGGTTATAAAACAATTAAGATTAGTCCGATAAATGGAGTAGTTATCAGCATTCTTATCTTTTAACTACCTCTGTGCATTCTTAGATCTATTTCCATTACAACCAAAAACGTTTGCGGTTTTTCTCTTCTTTTTAATATACACACATTTCGCTCGTTGCAACTACTATAACCTCTTCCTTATATATATATATATATATATATATATATATATATATATATATATATATATATGAAAAATATTAACTGTTTGATCAGAAAAACACAGACATTGCACTTTATATATATATATATATATATATATATATATATATATATATATATATATATATATATATATATATATATATATATAAAGAAAGAAAGAACAGTAAGATATATAATCCGGTGTTCTTATAGATATTTTTATTTTTACAAAATAGTGCTCAATGTAAATTTACAGATCATTAATATTATAAATTAATTGATTTAAAATATGTTTTTTCTCGCTAAAAATTTCTAACCATGTTTCAAAAATGGAAGCTAAATGCTCCGAATTTAATTTTGTAATTAAATTAAATTAAATTAAAGACGTTAGTTCCATTTCATCCTCAAGTGAATTTTGGAGTAACTTTTAAAATTTCTTGGTTTTAAAGACACAGTTAATATCATAATTCACGTTTCCAAGGTTACAGATAAATCCACTTCCATTAGACAAGGGGTGTCTGCATGTTCATTATGTCTGTATTTTGATGTATCAGTTACGTTTTGGTAGGGGCTAGGGATGTATTTTTCAATGAAATCTAAAATCCTTTAAATGCATGTCGTCTGGATTTTTTAAAATTTTATTGTTAACGGCAAAAAGTATTACGGCATTTTTTTTAATTTGTATATTTAAAGATTTTTGGTGGGAGTTTAGGTTAGAATACGTTTTATTTAACTACGATTTGAAATATATTCACTTTTAATTTTTAATATACTATATTTCTTTTAAGAACAATTAAATGTATTAGAATCACTTGCAGTATGTAGAATTATTTTCACATCAAGTATGTATATTTTTAGTTTACATTTTTTTTTATATTTAAATATTATTTAAACAAAAGCTATGACAATGACAGCAAGAATAGCTACTTAATTTCTCTGATTTATTAAACCTTTATTTTTTTATATAAACCTAGTAATATATTGTTTTATATAAGCCTAGTAATATATTGTTGTCTTTAAATCCCAGTAATTTTAAAAGTTACTGCAAAATTCGCTTTAGAATGAAATGGAACTAACGACTTTAATTTAATTTAATTACAAAATTAAATTCGGAGCTTTTAGCTTCCATTTTTGAAACATGGTTAGAACTGTGTAGCGAAAAACATATTTTAAATCAATTAATTTATAATATATATATATATATATATATATATATATATATATATATATATATAATCACACTAATGAGCTGTGATACAGCGAAACAGTGTGTCTGTAGATAACAATATATATGCTCTTGAAAAATCATTTCGTTTCAGCTCTCAGGGGAGAAAGTATAAGTTTGTAAACTCTGACTACTACTGCTAATAATGCAATACTCTTCGATAAAACGCATCGAGATTTCTCAGTGACTGGCGTATTATATAAAAATAAGTAAGCTTAAGTTCACATTCATACCTACCGTGTGTCATCGGGTTAGGCGTAGATTCTCCGACTCACGCCAATTCAGCTTGTTTTCGATCAACGTAACAGCCTCTCTGTGGATGACAAAACTATATATATATATATATATATATATATATATAGTTTATATAGTGAATAATTTTAAAATTAAATTTAAATTTCTTAATTGTGCAGTTAAGAACTCTGTGTCAGTGCGTTATTGCTGACACTATCAATTGTACACATTTTAAAATATTTGTGGAGTATTCATAATTAATTTTTATTAAGGTTTGGTTTCAATTTTTTAATATAAATTAGCTTCGAGAATTTTTAGTTTATGTTAATTATTTTCGTGAAAAAATATAGACACAAGAATTTTTCTGAATTATGAATATCGACATCTATGATATTGCTTAGAAATATTTGGCATATTATTCAAATGAAAATGTAGCCGTTTTCTCGTTATTTTCATTTGAATTTGAGTTAGAAATTGAACTTTCCGATAAACACAACAATTTTGTCTTCGACACCCACGAAAAGTAGAATATTTGTCTTACAATAAACAATATCCCGATGATGACATTGTGCTATGTGGAAAGTACTCAGAATAAAATAAATGTATCAACACGTCGATTTTCTCTGGGCCTTCAATAACGACTCCAAAAAGCTTATCCCTGAATATCCAATTGAAAATATGTCTGACTTATTCAACGAGAAATATATATATATATATATATATATATATATATATATATATATATATATATATATATATATATATATATATATATATATTAGTGGTACATATACACATACATATGCAAAATATATAAATATATATACATAGGTGCATACATATACATATAAATTTCTCAACTCAATGTCCAGGACAGAGTAAGGATATAATAAAAAGGCTTAAACACTAATATTCCATGGTCTGATGATTTGGATCGTATTTACGATTCCAATGGATAAATTATGACCATGGAATATTAGTGTTTAAGACTTTTTATTATATTTTATTATATATATATATATATATATATATATATATATATATATATATATATATATATATATATATATATATATATATAATTGGGGAGCAAAATTTTTTCAAGCGTGTTTCGTTCAATATGACAGATAAGGAAAATTTTAGTTTCTTTTATTGACCTTTTCTATTATTCTAAAATTTTTCTACTTTTTCGGAATTAAGGGAGTCTAAATATTATCCGTAATGTCTATTGTCCCAGTCGCTTTTGGAAACTTCTTCAAACATTGTTAAGGTGTTTGTTGTTACTTGTTAATAATTTATTTTTACGGTTGCTTTTTTTTTTTTTAAAAGTACAGGGTGCGATGGGTAAATTGCCGCCAATTTATATTTTTAATTTGGCGCATCACGTTATTTGATTATGATTTTGTCCACTGTACTGTATAGTAGAATCAATTGGGCACAGTCTGCGAAAAAAAAAAACTACAGTTTCACTGATAAGAATAAAAAAAAGCAGAATAATTGGAGCTGACCTAAAGAGACATATTTTAAAATAAGCTTTCTACAATTTGTTTCTATTCATCTGCCATCATTAAAACAGTTTTCATAATTCATGAATAGTAAAGACATGAAGCCTACAGAGCCGTGATCTTTTAACCAGAAAGTACAAGTCTTTAAAAATATGCGTTTTAACATGTGCGGCAATTGAAAAAGACAAAACATTAATAATATAAAAGTAATCTGTGGAGAGCCATACCCTATTATATCCTAAAGAGACATGTTAAGAATAAATTAAAGTCTTTAAACTATGGAACTGCTATAAGACAATTCTGTTCATATCATATTACAACTAGAACTACGAAGCGGAGCGAAATTAATGTTTTGTTAGTACAAAATCGAGTATAATTCCTACTTTAAAGACCCAATTTAAAAATCAAACAATTAACGTATTGGTGATGGATAAATTCTTCTCAATGAACAGTAATAGATTTCAACCTTTGATGATGTCAACGGAAATAGTTATTATAATCACTACTTACATTATTCGGACTATTGTCTTCAAATTTGTTACTATATTTATCAAAACGTTTCGGCCGTTGTACGCTCCGGCCTTCTTCAGGTGTTCGGAATGTCGAAATGCACCCTTTCTTTTGCTTGCTGGGATAGACTGTTCTAGTTCCACGTTCAATGTCTAATGGATGTCAATAACAATGAAAATCGCAATATGAGCTCTGGTAAAAAAGCAATGATTAACAGCAGAAATTGCAATATGATCACTGGTAAAAAATACTTCCTGAAGACATTAAGATTATAAATCCCAGAAATTTACACAGATGGCACAGTGGATAAAGGCGTTGTTTGGACAGGAGCCAAAGTGTTTTGAGTTCAATACCTAGTCAAGGCAGTGGAGAACTTGGAGAGGTCACTTAACAGGAGATAATTGATAACTGACATACATTTGATATGGCACGGGGAACTAGAACAGTTTACCCCAGCAAACGAAATAAAGGGTTCAGTTCGATATTACAACTACTTGAAGAATGACGGAGCGTACAACGGCCGAAACGTTGTGATAAATATGGCAACAAAGATGAAGACTACAGTCCGAATAATATAAATAGTGTACATAATACCTCAGCTCAGAAATATAGACAGATACTGATTATAATCACTGTTAAATATTCAGATTGATTTAAAATTTTATATTATGCTACATATTATTTTAACTTTTATATTTTATTGCATGTTTCGTTTTGATTTTTTATAAATATTAATGTCTGGTATTTTCATATTGATACTGATAAATTTAATGCCATTTAATGCCATTCTTCGATTGGCTGGATGCCAATTTTTGATATTTCCCAAAGGTATTTTCAAAGCAAAAAATGTGGATGTCGTTTTTTCAAATCGGCAGTTTGGCGAAACGTACTTCATAATTCCGAGTTTATTTCCTTAGGCCTTTCATTAAGCAATGCTTATAAAAATATCATGATACTTTATACAGAGATGTTTTAATCATTCTTAATTGCTCTTTTTATTATTTAACCTCAAGCAATGTAATGACGCCTCTAAGATGCAAGGGGTTACTGAGAGTAAAAAAAATAAATAAATAAAAAAATATAGAAAGGCGAAAGAAAGTAACGATTGACTTCGCATTTAAAGTTTTGAAAATCGTTGTTGACAGAAAACCGGAAGCCGGAAATGATTTCCACAAGCGAGAAGTGTGATGGAAGAAACCATTCTTGCAGAACATAAGGTGACACCAAGTAATTTTAACAATGAAATTACAAGACAAATTTGCCAATCTAATACTTCCGTAGTAACATAAATAGATTATCAGAACAAAAAGCACAATCTTCTTTTCCTGAAACCTCTTCTTTTATTGTCCTTTCTCCTTACTATTTTTTTTCATTTTTCAATTTCAATAACCCCTTACATCTTAGTAGCATAGTGTAAAATTATATCATTTAACGTGTATCAATAGTGTTCTTATTCGACGTTTCCAAATTTGGAACAATCATTCACAGACAAGGAGAAAAGTCCCTCGGAAGTTGTTCTGTTCGAAAGAAAATTACAAGCAATATGTTCCAAACTTACAACTATGTTAAATCATCATCAGGATAGGTAGAGTTGATGATTTTCGTAGAACTACTGAGTATTGTGACATAAGTGAGGTTTTTATTTCTGCTTTAGATGCATTTCAGGATGCTGGAGTTTAAGTGCATGTCGTTTTTAAGTAATTATATTTGCCTTAAAGAACATTTTCTGCCTAAATACACAGAATATATATATATATATACATACATATAAATATATATATGTGTGTGTGTGTACATACATACATATATACATACATACATACATATTTATTAAAGACATTTTTATGTTTAAAGTTATAGATACAAGTATTAGGTTGGTGCAAAAATAATTTCGTTTTCTAACATATGTTACTATGTGGGAAAACGAAATTATTTTTGCACCAACCTAATATTTAAGTAAATGCTCTGTTTATAATAAACAGTATTAAATAACATTTACCGGCCTGAATGTCCGAGAAATTTTCATAGAAAATATTCGTTCTTTGACAGGATTCGAACCTGCATCCTATACGGAACCGTCATTTACGCTGACGTGCCTTACCGTTAGGCTACAAAGAAGCGTTCGGTAGACAAGGTCGAATTTACTGCTTATAAACTTCAATCTTCCATGAATCTCGAATATTCAGAACTGCTCATGGCGTATCAAATGTAGGCACGTCAGCGTAAATGACGGTTTCGTATAGGATGCAGGTTCGAATCCTGTCAAAGAACGAATATTTTCTATGAAAATTTCTCGGACATTCAGGCCGGTAAATGTTATTTAATACTGTTTATTATAAACAGAGCATTTACTTAAATACTTGTATCTATAACTTTAAACATAAAAATGTCTTTAATAAATAAATTGTCGGACTTTGTCCATTTCGTAATATATATATATATATATGTATGTATATATATATATATATAGATAATATTAGGTTCCTCCACTTTTTCGCGGGAAAATAGCATAGCGTAATAAAAAATACCACAAACTTAACGAAAATAAAGTTTTATCGTCAAAATGCTTATCTTATTATTAAGATGAAAGACCAAAGTACTTTTTGATTATTTTTTTGAAATTTTTTAATATTTTCTAACACGTTCGAAATTTTGGTTAAAGATTTCTTTTGTTTAAGTCATCGCGGGGGCGTTAAAATAACATTGTTTTTTTTGCGCTTTTTTCCTGTTGAAAACACATTGATTTGGAAATTCTTGTAAAATTCAAGTAATTGCCCGATTTTAATTAAATTTTCAGGACTTATTCACAATTGAATGAAATTATTTTTGAAATATTTCTTTTGAGAAAATTTTGGTAAAAAATATTTTTTTAAATATGTTACACCCCACTTACTTATTGTCCTGAAATTTCGTTCAAAACCTTTCTATTTCCTGAAAAATGTTTTTTGTTTAAAGTAAGACTCATTGGAGACTCACCTACTTTTTTTTTCAAATTTGAGCTATCTAACTGAAAATCAGCTCTGAATTGAAAAATAATGAATCCAATAAAACTATGATATTACTTAATTAGAAAAGATTTTAATTGCTTTTGTAAATAAGTAATATGAAAGTCATTATTGTCTGAAGAAATAAATATTTCCTGATGAATAATTAAATTTTACAAGAATTTTTTCATTTGTTTTAAATTTTAATTATAATAATTTATAATAGTTTAAAATCGTGCAAAACTCTGTATTAGGCTATTTCCTTGTGGTAATTAGTAATTAAGTAGAAACAAAATTTACGAGTTCAGAATTGCAAAGTTTAATAAACTTACTTGAGCTAATTTTTTTTTAAATAATTTTCATGTTGTATTTTTAATTAATACGTTCCTTATTTTCATGTACGGTAGACTGAAATTGCCATTATTATAAAAAGAGTTATGTCCCTTTATTCTAATAAATAAAGATAACAGTAAAACTAAAAAAAAAGCGTTCACTCAGATTTCTAATAATTTTCATTTATGGTCATCCGTAGTAGCTGTCATCACTCGTCAATCAACACATAGATCAAATATTGGATAAAAATAGCAGTACCAATCGTTAATAACTGGTTGTATATTACTTTTTTATGCTATAAGTAAGTAAAATTTCTTTTGAATCAGATTAATTTAACATTAGATTTTCTAATTTTAGTAAAATAACGTGTCAGAAATTTTTAAAAATATTTTTAAAATCGATAAATGTGTGTTTGTTTACAAATTTCTTAAAATTAAGAAAATGGCCGTTTTTAGAAAATTTAAGAATTCCAAAATTGAATTTGACATTCCAATGTATATAGTTTCTATCTGAAATACACCAGAATTGTTTACTTAATGGAAATAATACATTTAATGATTAAACTTTCAATTAAAGCTAAAATGAAATCTTCAAACATGTTTTTTTCATTTTAAAAAATACATTTTAAACTTAGGTATCGAAAATTTATGCCGAAAAAGTGGAGATATAATATTATATATAATATTAGTGGTAAATATACACATGCAAAATATATAAATATATATACATAGCTGCATACACATACATGTATATTTTGAATAAAAAATTCCGAGAGGATAGAATCCAGGTAGAATTCAATGTCCAGGACAAAGTAAGGATATAATAAAAAGGGTTAAACACTAATATTCCATGGTCATAATTTATTCCATTGGAATCGTAAATAGGATCCAATTCATCAGACCTAAAAATTCAAAAAGAAAACCGAAAAGAACAACTCCGGAAATAAATATAGAATTTAGAGAACGTGTAAGTATGAGAGTGAGGGACGAATGTTAGAGCTAAAGAGAGGGGTAACAGACGAGAGAAGGTGGGAGATTAAAACTTAACTATATATATGCGTGTGTGTGTGTGCATAAGAAAGAGACAGTAAGTAAAAGTATACTTCGTGGAATCGTTTTGTCTTCTGAAAAACTTTATCATTGCCTTGATAAAGTTCGTCAGAGGACGAAACTCATCTGCTAAATATAGTTTTTCCTCTTGTCTCTTTTTTATACATTTTTTCTACAGTTACACTGTATCTGAGGATATTTACACAAACAATAAACGCACACACACGCACACACACGCACACACACACACACACACACACACACATATATATATATATATATATATATATATATATATATATCTTACGTGTATTTTGGCAGCATTTTTTCGTTAAGACATGTCTCTAAATAATTTAGCCAAGTTTTTTTTTACTTATTTTTAATAGGTTCCTCTCATAATTACAGACATAATTGTCAGTATCCTTATTAAAGGAAGAAAGAAATTTACCATGTTGTTGAATTTTTATTCCGAGTACTTTCGACATTAGTGCAATGTCGTCATCAGAATGGTGTTTTTTCTAAAACAATTATAATTTTCAGATGAATAAAACAATTTTGTCTGAGAATGAACACAAATAGAATTTTGTCTTAAAAAACAACACCCTGATAACGACATCTTTCGGAATCAGATGGATATACCTCAACATGATAATTGTCTTTCTTCCTTTAATAAGGATACTAAGAATATTATCCTTAATTATGGGAGGATCCTATTAAAAATGAGTAGACAAAACGTGTCTAAATTATTATGACTTATATATATATATATATATATATATATATATATATATATATATATATATTTGTGTGTGTGTGTGTGTGTGTGTGTGTGTGTGTGCAAGTTATAAATATAAAATTAGGTCTCAACAGGAGCTTCTCGATTTAATTTAAGCAAATCCGTCAAGCTAGGTCGTAATATATTAAACTTAGTAAATATCCAGTCAATTTACCGGGGGTCATTTTTTTTTTCGGGCTATACTTGTTCGATTGTCTATTCAACGTTTTTTCCCGCTTCTTTTCGTTCTTTATTTATCATTTCTCTTCATCCAAACCCAGCCAACTTTGTGTCGTTCTATTTTCACTTTCGTTATTAATTTGCGCACGTCTTAGTTCCACTCCTACGTCGCGAATACCGCTTCATTTTCTTCTGTTTACGTAAAACTTTTACTCTTTGCCGGCATTCAGTTTCTGCTTTCCATTGTGCATCCAGGTTCTATTTTAAACCGACTTTCATGTCATATTTCTTTTACTCTTTTATTTTCGTTCGTCCTTCAGCGTTCAAAACCGTGTTTTGTTTTATTCTTCCTTTATTTACTCTCGCCTTTTACACTTACTGATTTTTCCTTCCTTCTGGTTTCCTTTTTTTCCCGCCCTTTCTTCGCGCTTTAACTGAATATTCATTACTCGTTTGTTCCCAGTTACGCCTTTCTTCACCTTTTCGCGCGTTCTCTTACGATCGAGAGGTATTCCTGTTGTTTTCTTACAACCTTTAATCTCGCGAGATTTCATTTCGTTACCCTTTTTGTACCTTCACGCCTACGTCCCAAACACTTTCTCACTTAATCTCGAACGTTTTAGATTTGTAACACTCCGCCATTTTTTCTATTGTTTTTCTTCCTTCGTAAGTGTTTTTCTTCTTTTAGCTCGTAATCTGCGATCACTTCTCGCTTTGTCTTTTTCTCGTCTTCAACTAATATTTGATATTTCCGCCGCCAATGCATCGCACATTTAATGAAAGAACAGCCGAATAGCAAATCGAGAGCTAGTTTGTTGTTTTTTTTTGTTTGTTTTTTTTTGCATTAGAAAACATTATATTACCAATTTTAATTTGTAGTCAATAAGCCGTAAATAATACAACATTTTAGCAGTATTAGCATCGTTTATATGGCTTGTTGAGTTGACTGAAGTAGTTGCGTATTTGCAAACTAGACAAGTCTTAATACTTTCAACTTAAATATCCAGGTAGAATGAAGATTTCAGACGATTCCATTTCGTGTCATCAACGTTTTCCAGGCCTATTTTTGTATGTTATTTGTCTCTTCGTTCAAATATTACTAATCTTTTGTTGTTTCATTTTCAAATTCGTTACTCATTTATTAATATGGATGAAATTGCCTAAAAATTGAACTTAAGCTTTGTTTTAACGTCTAAATTAATCGTTTAAAATTTAACAAAAAAATTCAGAGCAAATAAGAATTATTGAAATGTATGTGATTTGCATGATAACTTCATATATGCACATACATAGTATCGGCTGGCTACTCTTATCCGAAGATGATCGTATCGTGTGGTGGCTAGTTAATTCCCGTGACAGAAGCCTGCGCAGGCACATTTTTTCAACACCCAGAGAGTTCACCTATTCACTGGAAGAGAACGCTTTATCCGGGGTCATGATTTGTCGAATAAGGTCAGCACGCCCAATCCCTTACGATGACAAAAGATCAGTTTTACTCACTGATGTGGGCCCAACGTCGGGACCACAGAAAGAAAACTCGGAACACGGATTAGAGGTAAGAAAGATATATTAAACAAAAAGGTTACAAAGATAGTGTAAGTGTAAGCGGAGCTTACTATGTGCTAGTGTCCAATATTGGTAGTCGTACGCGTCTGATACTACGGTATTAGAATACTCTCTCTCCTCCTCTTCTTCTCTCTCTAGAGTGTTATGTCGCATTCTTTATATAGTCCTGGAAGAGTCCATGTTGTAGGTATGTTACGGTCTCACAATACCCACCTTCCAAGAGTTTTCTTTTTTTTCTTCTGTTTTTGAAAAGGAGAAAAAACATAAAACTGTTAATACTTTTTTTCTCTTAGGATTTACGTCGAGCGGTTGAGTAAATTTCCTTTTCCTTCCTGAGCGTCTCACTTCAGGATAGACTTGGGGCGTGTCGAGATCGAAGTGATCGAAAATTACGTCGATCGGTTCTTCACAGCCTATTTTGTAGTGATTCCTCCGATTCCTTCAAACGGCATTTTCTGAGCTGGTTCCATCCAGCGGCGTTTGTGAGTGTTTTTCGGTCCTTGGACAATATAGACCAGTTCGCCAATTCTTTGTTTTATGGTGCCTACTTCCCAGAATGTTATGTTGTTTGTGTAAGCCTTGAAAAAGACTTTATCGCCAGGATTGAAATATTTCTTATGAGGCGATACGGTTTTTTTTTTAACTTTGCTTACCGTGGAATTAGTTTATCGAAGACAGACATGATTTTCCATGCAAACATTGTTTCTGCAGGCGAGCTTCCCATAGGCGTGTTAAGATTAGGGGTTATCCGATACACCTGCAGAAACTGTTGCAATGCTCTATCTGTCGGTGTGCCTAGTGCCTTTTTTAAAGCCCTTTTTAAAGTGTCCACGAATCTTTCGGCCTGGCCATTCGACCTAGGGTGATACTGAGGCGTTGTAATGTGGTCCACCTGATATGACTTGCAGAAGTTTCTAAATTCACTTGATGTGAATTGAGTGCCATTATCTGAAACTACACAATCTACCACGCCAAAATGCGGGAATAGCTCGTGTAGAAATCCGATCGTGCAGTTTGTAGTTGGTCTTTTGCATTGTAGGCCTCAGGCCATTTTGAGTGGCTATCCACAACAATGAGATAGTACATGTTGTCCATAGGTCCTGCAAAATCTACATGAATTCTTTGCCATGAATGATCTGTGTTTGGCCATGGTTTGCACGTCGTGGTTGGAGCTTTTGCTGCAAGCGCGCATCCTTTGCATGATTCTATCATGTCTTCTATGTCCTTGTCCAATAAACATAGCAGCGCATGAGACTTTTCGTACGGTTCTTCCCCGGATATCCCATGTGAAAATCCCTGAGGATTTTTCTATGTAGGCTGTTTGGAATCACATCGCGGTCATTGTATAGTAGGACATCATCGCAGACGGAGAAAACTTCAGGCACATTGGGTTCTTTGTTGCGAATTTTGCTTTTTATGGATTGAATGAATTCATCCTCTCGAGACTCCATTTTTATGTCGGCCAAAGTAACTGGGAGCTCTCTTATGGTACTCGCGATCATGTTTTTGATTTCACAATTTGTCCTTAGAGAAGAAATTATTGAGTCTTCAAAGACTTCTGTAATTTTGGAATGAGTCGCGATAAGCTGTCTGCCTGGCAAATATTTTTGGATGTTAGGAACTCTATCTTGGAATTATAGTTTAAGAGAATCGTACCCCAACGAAGTAGTCTATTTGCAGTATAGACTGGCAGACCTTTTTAAGAAGTAAAAATTGTAATTAGAGGCTTATGGTCCGTCTTCAGTATGAACCGTCTACCATGTAGATATCTGTGAAACTTTGTCACAGCGAATATTAACCCTAGAGCCTCTTTCTCTGTTTGGCAATATTGTTTCTCAGCTGGAAGTAGAGATCGTGAGCCACAGCTTTTCGCGAACCATCTGGCAGTTTATGTAGAATGCAAGCACCAATGCCGTACGAGCCTGCATAACTTGCGACTATGATGTCGAGACTAGGGTCGTAATGGGTGAGGGAGAGGTCCGAAGTAAGAGTTTTCTTGATCTTCTCGAATGTGTCTTGGCATTCTGGGGTCCATGACCATGGTTTGTCCTTTTTTAAGAGTTGGTTGAGAGGCCCTCACAAATTTTGCATGTTCTTAATGAACCCTTGGTAAAAGATAGCTAGGCCGATGAAGGTTTGTAAGGCTTGAACGTTATTTGGGGCCGGCATGTTTCTGATGGTGTTGGCTCTTTCTGGATCCGGCCGACGACCGTCTTTATTCATGATGTGCCCTAAGTATTTAATCTCTGGTAAGAAAAAGTCACACTTTTCCTCATTAACCTTAAATCCGTATTCTTGTATCTTTTCGAATACCTTTATTATATGGTTCCGGTGCTCTGCCGTAGTTTTACTAGTAACCAGTATATCATCCAAATAGGCTGTTGCGTAGTCAAGGTCGCCCAGCATAGCGTCGATGACCTGCTGGAAAATTGCAGGCGAAAGCTTTACTCCAAAAGCCAGTCAGTTGTATTTGTACAACCCTCTATGGGTGTTTATGCAGAGCAATTTGGAACTTTCTTCTTCCACCTCTATCTGAAGGTATGCGTCCGAGAGGTCGATTTTAGAAAAAAAATTTCCACCATTTAGTTTGTTGAAAATTTCTTCAGGGCTTGGGAGAGGATAGTGGTGATCTTGCAATGCATCGTTTAACCCTGTGGAAAAATCTGCGCATACTCGTATTTGATTGGACTTCTTTTTTACATAAACCGAAGGTGCTGCCCACTCGCTGAAATCTGTTTTTGACAGAATAGCTGCTTGTTCGAGTCTATATAACTCTTTGTTGTTTTGCTCTAGAGCAGCGAAAGGGACATTCCGTTTCTTTTTGAATACCGGTTGTGCACCTTCTTTCACCTTGAACTTAGCTTTCATTTTAGTACATTTCCCAAGGCCGCCAGAAAAAACCTTGGGAAATTGTTGTTTGAGTTCCTTTTTGAGATTTACCAAATTGTACGTTGTACTTTGTATCTTACGACAAAATGTACTCATTGGGCAATTCCAAAGATTGAATTTTTCTATCCAATCTGTTCCAAATAAGATATCTGAAGTTTTCAATACGTTGGCTTTGAGCTTTTTGGTAACTCCATTTAGTGTTACTGTAATTATTACCTCGCCTAAAATGTTAATCTTTTCGCCAGTTATGGATTTTGCTGTTTTATCCGTTTTTAATAAGACCGGCTTGTTTAATTTTCGCCAAGTACGCCAGTTAATAGTTGAATGATGGAAACCCGAGTCAAGCTGGAAATTAATGGAATTATTGAAAATATCCACAGTTATATATTTCCTTAAATTCCTATCGACAATATTGTCAGATTGAGCTTGCCTAATTTTATTTCTGGGTTTTCTCGTTCTGTTTGCGTACCAGCACGAAGTTAACGTATGCCCACTTTTATTGCAATTTTTGCAATATTTTTTGTTCTTAACTGGACAGAATTTCATCCAATGCCATTTACCAAAATGGTAACATGGTCCGGGCGGTTTCTTTAACCTATTTGGTTTTTGGTTACTGCGGAATTTAGGACATGAGATTTGCTTTTTGTCTTTTTGAGGGGAATAGGTGGTAAACTTGCTTCTGGTTTTATTAATGTGAGTCACACCTGATTACTCGATAGTGTTTGAGTCACACTTTACAGATATTACTCTTTGACAGTCCTCTGCCAGTTTTTGGAGAGTCAATACTTGTTCGTTCTCAAGCTTGGTCGTCTGACTTCGGCGTCTTCTGCTGATACTAGACCTTATGCGAAAATCATTAGTAGTCAGTTCGGATAGTTTAAAATCATTACAGAGCTTGTTTACCGATGCTGCAAACGTTAGAAAATCTTGCCGGTTCTCTTTGACTGTGTTCAGGCATTTCCAACGTTTGTGGAACAAGGTTGCGTTAGGCCCGAATAGTTCCGATAACAACTTAATAGTCTCTGAAAAATCCAAGTCAGTGGTTTTCTTGTGTAGTATGAAGTCGACGAACCTACTATGTTCTGTAGTTCCCAGTTTTCTCAATAGTAGACGTACCTTTTTTTTACTGGGCCATTGTTTACAGTCTACGTTGAAAATATCTTCGTAGCGCCTGTAAAAACCCTCGAACGTTTTGTCTTTTCTCTGGTACGTATTTAAAGGTTTCCATTGAATTGTAGATTGTACTCTGGGAGAATATTGTATCTTTTTCGGAGTTTGAGCCTTTTAATGCATCTATGAATAATTCTTTAAGTTGTTTCTGTTGTAGTTCAGCATTCTGAAGCGTAATTTCTTGGAATTCAATTTGTTATTTATGTAATTACAAAAATAGTTGTTGTTTTCTTTCTTCTGATTTCTGTTGCTGATTTAAATGTACTTTTAGCATTTGGACGATTACTTTTTGAAAATCTTCCATATTTAGACAAACAAAAATGACTGCGATTTTCTTTTGCTTTGAACCCCGTGTACCAAGGGGAGGTACACAAAAAAATCTTGATAGGTTTTTTCTTTTTTTTTCTTTTATAAATAAAATATGAACAGACAATTAGTTAAACAAAACTAATTATGTGTTTAACTTTTTTGCGATTCCGTGGTTCCGTTAATGTTAACGTAATTGTATTAATTTTCACCACATTTATGTATTTTTTTATTTTTTTTATAGAGGTACAAAAAGAGAAAACTCGCCTCAGTGAATTTGAGGGGAGAATAATTTTATGCCAGAGATTCAACTCAGTTACATAAAAAAAAAATTAGATAGTTTTTTTTCGAAAACTTGAGACGTACGTAATACTTCGGCTCTTGTGTTGTCGGTTTGTTTTACGAACAAACTGTTTTTTTCTGTGTGTGGGTGTGTAAGAAATCGTTCTCGTAATGTTATTTGGACAGACTTTAATATTCCGTATATGTCGAATCGCTAGTTCGTCACTGCTGTTTGGTATCAGAATATATTTTTATATATTGACGCTGGGTGTTGCGTTTAAATCGCTAATGTAGTAATACCAGCTAAATTTCTCGTTCAACACTGCCGTGGGAACGCGTGGAGTTTCTGTGTATTTTTCGAGTACTCTGTCGCTATTGATATGGTGAGAACGAAATTCTCGAATCTTTCTGTCGCCACTGATGTGGGACTGGCAAGTTATTGCGGTTTTCGACGTGAATGCGTTTCACAAATTCTCCGTCGCCAAGTCAGGACCACAGAAGGAAAACACGGAACACGGATTAGAGGTAAGAAAGATATGTTAAACAAAAAGGTTACAAAGATAGTGTAAGTGTAAGCGGAGATTACTATGTGCTAGTGTCCAATATAGGTAGTCGTACGCTGGCTGATACTACGGTATTAAGAATACTCTCTCTCCTCCTCTTCTTCTCTCTCTAGAGTGTTATGTCGCATACTTTATATAGTCCTGGAAGATTCCATGTTGTAGGTATGTTACGGTCTCACAATACTCACAAAGCTTGTGTCAAACGGAGACATCGTTTTCTGGTACTTTCCAAAGGTGCTGCAAACTAGGATCACTTCCCCTAATCCAATAACATCAAGAAGTTAGCTTTCTGACAAATCGACCCTGGTGATATTCGAACACTGAAAACGTTCTAAACAATCGGGCATGTGCCCATATGCGGATACATTATTATTGTGACGTCCCTCGGGTGTCGCTGCGCCAAATGTGACGGCTGCCTGGTTGCGTCCGTCGTGCTATCTTGTCCTGTGACGACCAACTGGCTTGGTATTGGTCGCGGCACCAAATGTGACGTTCTAACCTTTTGGTGATTCGGATGGGAATCTGGTTAGATTCGGTATAAGTCTTGTCGTTCCCAGCTCGCCTCCAACGTCTGGTTACCGAAGTAAATGCTTTGATTTCCAGTCTAACCTACCCACGTTGTGAATTGATCTTAGGCAGACGAAATCAATCAGTCGCCGGGCCGTAATGCAAGTCGAGTTCGAATAAGGGTGATATCGCACAAGTATATGTAAAAGAAAAGAAAATAATAAGTCGAAAAGTTCAAATGTGTTAAAAAAGGATAACAATATTTTATATATGGTTGCTGAATACAGGACTGCGTCTACTTCCCAACCCGCGATATGGATTCGTGACACTTTGTGTTTGTTAGGCGAGTCTTAACATCTTAAGTTGTTTGTTCTTTAAGAAAATGGTTCTTGGTGTATCTTCAGGTGATATTCGTAAAACTTGTTTTGGTGGTGTGAGTCTAAGTCATTCTTCAAAAATAAATTGTTCTTGGTTAGAAATTGAGTTCGGAATTTGCGCGAATCTAAGTCAGCTTTTTCGAGGCGGGTCTTCAGAGCTCTCAGCTCACTGCAACTGATTGCTTGTCTGTCTCCAAGCCCAACTGCAAACTTGAACTCGAACTCAACTGAACTTAACTCGCAGCGACTCTGCTTATATGGACGCCGACCAAAACCGGGATGGGCTTGTCGGGGTTTGAGGTTCCTTGATAATTCTAAACCCACAATCCACTTCTTTGTTTTCGGTCAGGAAAATTTTATTATTTTCCATTTTTGGAAGTCTTCCGTCTTCCCACCTTCTTCTGTTCTCATATTGGTATCTCACCCATACCCTCAGAGGGTGTCAATGGGTTTCCCCTCTCTCTCACAGTGGCATCTCACACCTATCACTTCAGGGGGCGCAACAGGCCTCCCCTCCTTCTTCACATGGTTACCTTCGCCTAACGCTCATGCCACCATTCAGCCAATGGGCGCTCAGCAGCGTGGGTGTGGCCAGACTAGCCTCGGTTTAAAAAATCTTGCTCAAAGAAAAAAAAATTATCTTCTCTTTTTTTTTTTCTTTCTTTTCCTTTTCTCTCTTCACTTCGAGGAGACCTCACACCCTAGACTCTTTATCTTAACGGAATCACCTGGAATTCGTCAATCAGCTTTTCGCCAGCAGCAAGTGGGTGGCCATTTGGATGTATTTGCATTCTTGGTGCCAATTACTGATCCGATAAAATAGCTTCGCTATCCTAGCCAGTTCCGACACAAAACAGATGCCTTTTCCAAACGACCTTTCCGTAGATAACTAATGTTTTAGTCTTTTGTTTTTTGTAATTCTGCGGTTGATCCAATGGACATTTTCTGCGACCTA
>OZ010581.1:22994570-23017070 GCA_963932145.1 Acanthosepion lycidas | reverse complement strand
AATGCTCAGTTCATTGTAACGCTCCAGTAAGTACCTGACTCACGTAATATTATCTTAAAGTACAGAGTATGTGTTTGTGCGTGTGCATGGGTGTGTCCGAAAAAACTTTCGCTCCCACTGGTCCGATTTTAATGCATCATAGCTCACCCAAAAGCCCTAGAAAAGTTAGGCACAGGGAACGATTTTCGTTAAGCCCAGATGCAGGGTTGCCAGATTATGCGAGTTTAAAAATATATATTAATATATTACACTAGCCATTATCGTTGCTTTCGTGGTTCAAGTGGAGTAACTCTTATTTTTCTTTTGTATCCGAAATTGCAGTGCTCGTTTTATTATAAACTAGCTTAAAAGACGCACTATCAGGCGGCATTTAAGCTAGCTCCTGGTGACATTTAAGCTAGCTCTTGGCTTAGCCATCATCCCACTAGTAAGGAAGGAGTAGATGCGATAGGCATTATTAAACAACAAAACGCAAAATTGATCGCAGCATTTAAGTACTGAATTAATATTTAAGCTTAGCATTTAAAAGTTCAACGATAATTCATCTGCTGCCACTTAATTTAAAGACAATTTGATGTACCTAGATCCTTATTTTCTGGACAAATAATTATTTTCATTTCATGGGTGACAGAACAGAGGAAAATTTATAAGATAAAAATAATATATGTAAAGATGGGAAAATGGAATTTAAAATTAGTTATACATTCAAAATTTGAAGAGTTAGAGAAACATAATAGCTAATTAAGTAAAACCTATATAATGGAATTTATATGAATAAATGCGAAATTATCGAATTAATTCTGGGGTTAAAAGGCCCAAACTCTACTTTATAGTAATTTATACGCCGTATTTACTCTGTCTCTCCACTGAGACGAGATGTAACACAAGGTCTATTTTAAGGTGGGGACCCAAGCGTGAATAATCGGGCAAAGAACAAAAATTGCCCAGGGGATAAAATAAAAGAACGGGGATCAAGACAACAGAGGATGATGATTGCAGTTAGAATTGCATTTTTGAAGATTATATTTATCAGGGAAGCAAGTAAGTGGAAGGGATTTCTACTGTCGGGGAATTCGAGAGCAGATGCTGTTGGTGTAGAAGAGGCGGATATATTTAAATGTTTCAACAGTAAAAGATGCCAACCAAACCTAGGTTCCAAACTAGTAGCACGCTTAAATTATTGCACTCTGGGCACCGCGGAAGCTAGCTCGTCAGAACAGTGGCCATGAAATTATTTATAGAAAAAAAAAAAAAAACAGAAGGAAGATACATCATGTAGAAACAGACTGGAGTCGAGTCCCCAAGTCAGGAAGGATCACTTTGGCTTTTGTCGAGAACTTCGTGATGAACAGCAGGGCAACCAGACCATATATAGCAACAGTATGCACGGACAAATGTGAATGGTGGACTCATACGAGAAAAAAAAGATTCTGGCTCGATTCCATGCAGTAGGTGCAGCTATTGATTCATTGTCGTTGTTTAATCTAAAGCCAGTAGAAAACGTGAGGCCAACAAGTCGCACTGTGATACTCTCGTGAAGTCTAGTATCAACCATGCTGATAAGGCATAGGGATGTTTCTCTATGGTGATTAAATGAAAGCAGTTTCGTTTTCAAGGCTTTAAATTTTACAAGCCATATCCTACCGCAGTTAACCACTGCTGACCGTCCTTTTACATACAAACGGACAGGTTAACTTTGTCAGCATTGCCGAATATACTATTGAGACAGGAGTAATATGGTCATCTGCACTACAAAAACTGACACAGAGACGGGCTTATTAGTCGTAGCACTAGAGATGACGATATTATTTTTAACATTCGCTTATACAATTATATTTCTTTTTTATTTCTCTTTCAATTAAGTTTTGTTTTTCGTTTTCGTTTTCTTTTCTTCTCACTCTTTCATTCAATTTTATATATTCTCCTGGATTTATGATTGTGTTATCTCTTTTTTTTTTCTCTCGAAGTTATTCATTTTTTTAAACATGTTTCAACATCGATCTTCGCTGTTGGCATTGTTATTGAGTCGGGTTTCAAACGATTCCCTTATGTCGACGGATATATGTTAGCGTATGAAAGATTAAAGGTAGCAAGGTAGTTGAATGTCGTGCAAAGATCTAATGCTTTTTGAGGAAAGCCACATGGATGTTTTGCACGCGACAGGAATATTTCAAATTTCGCTTCCACTAAAAAAAAAAAAAAAATAATATAAATAAAATAGAATGATTAAAAAATAAAACCAGTTGTGTTATTATTTCCAAAGTTGTGAATAGCTCAGGCCGAGGTTGCAATCTTGTAAAAGAGAGAAATATGATAGGTTCAACGAACGCCTTATTTATTAAGAAATAGCGTGACCGATTACCTTGGGTTTTGTAATAAAATATCGGAAGAGAGACATTCAAACTACGATTGCAATATACGGATTGAAATTCATGCACCGCAAACTGGCATATATATATATATATATATATATATATATATATATATATATATATATATATGCACGAAAGTTTTTTTTTATATTCATTTAAATATCTGTATATGTGAAGGATTTCTGAAACTTTCATGTCCCGATGCACCGCGGAAACCATAATTTCAATGGTTAAATATTAGAATAGGAATTGTGCAATTTGCGTCAAGAACTTTTAGAAATTCCCTATCACGCACGCACATACATACACAGAACACTCCACACACACACACACACACACAGATATACGCAGTTCACATACGTATTTATATTGATATAGTTGAAAGATTGCTCAATATGTGAGTTAGATCTTTTACAGATAAAAAGATTATCGATATTGCCTGGTGACTATCAATTTGCCAACCTCACACACACACACATATATATATATATATATATATATATATATATATATATATATATATATATATATATATATATATATATACTTTTATTATAAAGAATTACAATAAATATCTTTAACATTTTCGTCAATTAAATGGGATGGGCATAATTATAACTTTTTGAGGTAAAGAGTTGCTTTGTAAATTTCCCTAATAAATCTTTTATATGATTAGTTATCTACCTTTGTCTGCAGAAGTACCGTCTTAGTACCGAAACATGAAAGTTTTCGTAGCGATGTAAAATGTATTTATTCTAATTTATTATCAAAAAATATTATAATTAATTTTGCTGTACCTTGTGTTTTAAAAATAAATGCTACGAACTGTGGATTTTTACTTTCACATTTGTGTGCGTATATATATATATATATATATATATATATATATATATATATATATATATATATATATATATATATATATAAAAGAGCAAGATCTAAGACGTTTAGACGAAATTGACATGTTTTCATCCTGGTTCAAAAGAACTCAAAAAGAAAAGTTTTTTGTCTGTATGTATTGTGTAAAAAAACTACATTTTTAAAATGATATGTGAATTTAACCACGTACGTCCCAGCTATAAATGGGAAGCGATACGGCCTTTTGAAGGCTGAAGTTTCCAGCAGTCAGCTCTGACAGTCGGACCGAAACATTCTTGCTGTATCATTCTCGTTTGTATATGTTTGTATTAATGCTTTCTGTTAATATATTTGTTTAACTCAAATCCTCTCTTGTGTCTTTAATTCTGAACCTAAGAAGGTCACGACAACTTGGCGTCAAGTACTCTTAAATATCCTTGAGGCCCCAACAGGACTACTTGTAAATTGTCAATATTGGTTCAATTCAACAGTTCTTGACGATTCAGAAAAGGAAACCGAACGAAGAAAACGTGTAACTAAATTATACTGAACATTCTGAGAATTCATGTGTCTCAGAGAAAAAAAAAATCACTCGTGATTCCCTGAGTAAGTAAGAAATTAATGTTATTTCGTTTTTTTTTTCTCTCTCCTTAGTTAAATTCTATTTTGGTTCAATCGTAAAAAAGGCACAATCAAAAATGGTCGAGTTCAAATCCGCCATGCTTGATTTACTTAAATTCCAATATGCCCAATATGCACAACAAAATCAACGAAAACTAAAATGTCAAGACAAAAAAAACTTGAACAGCTAAAAGGAATGGAACGACTCCAGTTGGATATACAAAAAAGAACGGCTTGAAATTCAAAAGCAAAATAAAAAGGATGGCTTGAACTTCAAAAGCGAATTGAAGAAAAAAGTCTCGAATTAAAAAACAAAAACAAAAAAAAAAAAAAAAAAAAAAACGGAAAACAGACAATTTAAAGAATTCTACTTTAAATTCAACAAGGGCAAAGATATTTGCTTAAACTGACAAACAGGGGGCAAATTAATGAAAGCAAAAATGCTTTCACACAAAACATGATCTTGTGTGCAATAGACAATTTTGCATATTCTCCGAACGAGGATATAACTTTCGTTTCCTATTTTAGAAGTTACGAGGATTTATACGCCACAGATTGAGCGAATAGTGCAGACTCTATAAAGGTTCACCTACTACTTCTAAAACTAGGCACCATGGAGCACACTAAATTTGTGTACTATATTTTACCCCGTAAAACAAGGAAACTGAAAATTGCCGAAGCGGTTAAATATCATACAGGACTTTTTAGCCCAAGCGTGAAACCCAGGATTACAAACTCACATAAACCCAATTGAATATATATATATATATATATATATATATATAAATAAATAAATGTGAACATAGAAGTCAACACTTAGAGGCGACAGTCTGTTTCATGCTATATGCAATCGTCAGGCCACATGTGCTGTTATTTTTCTCGGCTATTTATATATATATATACGGGTTAGTGGTGCATTGTGGGTATTCTGTTATGGCGGTTATTTCACCGGAAGTCGTTTGTTTATCTATTTAGGTCAAATTATATTGCTTGTTTTTATTTTTGTTTCTTATTTTATTTATTTATTTATTAACGTAGTAAAAATTTGTTTATATCACTTATTTAACAGTTTTGTTTTGGTTTGGGAATTTAATTAAAGCTATTTGTTCAGTTTTGGGGTTGATTGTTGTAGTTCATTCTAAGTATTATTTTGGCGGGAACAGTTTGATTATCTTTATTTCGGATTGGTTTGTTTATTTATTTACTTGGATGAATTTAGGTTAATTTATTTTACATGTATATTTTCTCTTTTCGGTTTTCGATTTTTAAGTAACATAGTATTTTTTTATGTTTTATTTCTATTATTTTTTCATTTTTTTTTGTTGTTATTTTGTTATTTTGTTTATTAGTATATTTATTTGTTTTTATTTTATTTTTTCCGTTTTTAATTTTTTAGGTTACGTAGTAAAAATTTATTTTCATGTCTGCATTTTGAGATGAGTTCGGATCTTTTGTTCAATAATTTATTTTGGTCGGGGAAAGTAATGATAGCTAACTTTTCCTCCGAGCAAAGTTTGCAAGTTTTTGATTGGTTATTGTAGGCTGATGATTTTTTCCTTATCTTCCAAGATATTTTTGGTGTGATGTTCGTTTTGTTTTTAATTTCACAGATATACTTAGAAAGCATTGTACTGTTTGCATATTTACTATTTGTATTTGTACTATATCTCTGATATTGAGCACTTTATTCCATAAATATAGCACACCTTAAGACTATATTTCGTTATATATATATATATATATATATATATATATATATATATATATATATATATATATATATATATATATATATATATATATATATATATATATATATATATATATATATTATAGTCAGTCACCTTCGACTTTAAGAGTCGGAGATTCTACCACTAAGCCGTCGGCTTAGTTGTAGAATATACAACTGACGTCAATACAGACGGGTTTCGATCCTAGCTAGAGGCAACCGGACGTCTAGACACACTGTAGAGCTTTGATACAGTGAAACAGTATGCCTGTGAATGACAACATTTATATATATATATATATATATATATATTCCAGTTGAATCCATTACATTCACTTACGTGTTAATACCCTTGGGAAAGGTATGAATCCTCTTCTTCTCCCTCCAGCTATGGCTAAAATAGCAGGACAGACTGAGTTCTATAGCCTTGGATGGCAACTGGTCTAGGAGAAGGACAACTCTGAATTTAAGACCTGCGGAAGGTCTTTTGGGAACTTTGTGGCATTCGGTGCACCAGGTCTCTGTATTCGTCCCTCCAAAAAGTGTGGATGGTCCTGCACGAGGCCTTTGCCACTATAATCAAATCTCATGTGCCGGTGTCGGGCTGTCGGTTTCCTGGAAACTGATCTGCTTGAACCTCATACGTCGAATCTCGACGGGAGAGTCGATCATAACGATAATAGCGAATACCGTACTTCAGTGCAGCAATGTCGAATGCGTAAAAATTAATAATTTTGGGTCGTGAGATTTAAATGTTCCACTATTCTTCATTTTACACATATGTATAATTTTATAGTTATTGATATTTCCTTCTAAATGTGAGGTAATTAAGACACATCCTTTCCAATAGGAAGAGGATAATGAGTGATTAGTTTGTTTGTCTGTTTTCTTTTACGGCATATCAACCAAAATGGGTCATTTAATACCGACAAGATTTTCATTGCTGGTAATAATTTGTTTTTTTCTAAAAATGTATTGCTGGTAATAATATTTTTTCCAAAATGTATTGCTGATAATATCTTTTCTCTCAAAAATATATTGCTGGAAATATGTTTTCCTTTAAAATATTTTGCTGGTAATATTTTTTTACTTCAAAAATGTATTGTTTGTAATATTTGTTCCTTCAAAAATGTATTGCTTGTAATATTTGTTCCTTCAAAAATGTATTGTTTGTAATATTTGTTCCTTCAAAAATGTATTGTTTGTAATATTTGTTCTTTCAAAAATGTATTGCTTGTAATATTTGTTCCTTCAAAAATGTATTGCTTGTAATATTTGTTCCTTCAAAAATGTATTGTTTGTAATATTTGTTCCTTCAAAAATGTATTGTTTGTAATATTTGTTCCTTCAAAAATGTATTGCTTGTAATATTTGTTCCTTCAAAAATGTATTGCTTGTAATATTTGTTCTTTCAAAAATGTATTGCTTGTAATATTTGTTCCTTCAAAAATGTATTGTTTGTAATATTTGTTCCTTCAAAAATGTATTGCTTGTAATATTTGTTCCTTCAAAAATGTATTGCTTGTAATATTTGTTGCTTCAAAAATGTATTGCTTGTAATTATTGTTCCTTCAAAAATGTATTGCTTGTAATATTTGTTCCTTTAAAAATGTATTGCTTGTAATATTTGTTCCTTCAAAAATGTATTGCTTGTAATATTTGTTCTTTCAAAAATGTATTGTTTGTAATATTTGTTCCTTCAAAAATGTATTGTTTGTAATATTTGTTCCTTCAAAAATGTATTGCTTGTAATATTTGTTCCTTCAAAAATGTATTGCTTGTAATATTTGTTCCTTCAAAAATGTATTGCTTGTAATATATGTTCCTTCAAAAATGTATTGCTTGTAATATATGTTCCTTCAAAAATGTATTGCTTGTAATTATTGTTCCTTCAAAAATGTATTGTTTGTAATATTTGTTCCTTCAAAAATGTATTGTTTGTAATATTTGTTTCATTCAAATAATTCTTGCTGGTAATTTTTTTACAAAAACTTATGGCTGGCATTAAAACCTATTTTTACACTTTCATTGTTTTTTGGTCACAATTTGGGAGTTAACTATTTACCCATAGCTGGAACCTAAAAGGAGCTACAACCCCGGGTCAGGGTGGTTCTCGGAACACCAGCAATTAAGAGGTGGTTCCACGCTCTTCAAATTCTCCTGATCAGAGACCTTTCTGCTGGATGTAATTTATAGTCTTACCCAGTACGCGATAATGAGTGATGTGAAGACAACTTTTGTTAATGTTAAATAGTTTTAGAGAAAATATCGATCAATGAAAGAGATTGTTAACATTTGCAAGATAAGAAGTGAAAATTACTTGACGAATGTCACCAAAAGAGATCTGAGAAAAATTAAAATGATAAGAAGCAAGTAGAGTTGAATGACCAGCAAGCCATTCATTATCATGGCAAGATAGTGTTGCGAACGTAAATGAAAGATAAGAGGCAACTTATTAGAAGAGTGTCTGAAGATTTGCAAGTAAAATGAATACAATATTGAAGTTAAAATCACAAAAATAATCATGCATACAGCCACATCAGGCTGAAACAAAGGTTCCCGTACGATCGGCGAAGTTAAGCAACGTCGGGCCTGGTCGGTATCTAGATGGATGATCGTTTGCAAATACCAGGTGCTGTAAGCCTTAATGTGCGGCTGGTGTAGTGGGTAATGGCTTGTTATTTAGAGAGATAAGTTCAAATTTCTGTTGAGTTCTTTATATTTCCTAAGGGCTCATATTATTGATGAATCTAGCTCTTGCCCCCTGGCTATGGGTTAATTAGTAATACCTGTATCACTAACACCAATATTAATCCCCCCCAAAAAAAGAAAATTTTGTGGAAAATCTTTAGATTCCGGCACTGCATAATCCATTGATGTTTATCAGCTACTAAACAAATACATCCGAACAATAAAAATAATAATGAACATCAGAAATCTTCCTGGTTAAACTCTGAATTATATAACTAACAATCATTTTCCCTTTTTTATGAATCTATTAATGTAAGGTTCTAAACGAAATCCAGAGACCGACATGCAGTGTGATAGGTCCTGATCTGGCATCTCTTCTACTGTCAATTTCTCATACACTTGATGTGGCTTCCCTCTGTCTTTTCTACAAGTATTGTTATGGCAACTGCTCTGAAGTGCTACTTTCACTGGTACCTCATCTGCATGGATTTAAGTGTGCTACTCAGTTGGTATATCGGTCCCAGCTTTTCACTGTCGAAAATGTAACCTTCTCTTCGTCTCCAATAGCTTCTTCAGTCGCTCTTCACCCCAGTGGACTCCCTACCTCCTATATGCTTTCTTGATAGCTATGGTCTTCAAATATCAAATGTAATGTCAATCGACATCTTCCGATGCCTTGATCCTCATCCTCGTCCTCCTCTATATACATTCCACAAACGTCCCTATTTAGTCTTGCTCTCATTCTGTGTTCACCTTGGGTGCTAGTGGCACACATGTCTTGCTTGAAATTTAAAATCTGCTTACATTACAGTTACTATTACACAGTAAGACTGTTTATCTAAAAGGAAGTTTAGAAAGTGTTTGTTTGATTTTGTCATTATTATTATTATTATTGGCTATATGATAAGTCTCTAAAGGAAGATAAACACGTCTGGCATGAAGTGAGCTAGTAAATTAGTTTTGAAAAAGATATAAAACATTCTATGTTATGGCGATTCTTCGAAATCCAGAGTTCACTCTCAAATCTCAGTTCTACGATGTAGATGTTAGGCAAAAGGGGTAGTTAAATAACTGATTTGTCAAAAGTGATTTTAGTAACGAATTTATTGTTACATGCGTGGTTATTAAGTGGAGAACTAAATTTCAGGGAAAGAGTTAACCGAAACAGCTTTAAGAAGTTAGGAAAAGTACTAGCATGCGCGGTGGAGTAACGGATAGCGACTGGGATTGAGGAATCGGAGAGCCGAGTTCGAATTCCTGTCGAATCCATTGCATTCACTTACGTGCTAATACGTATGAATCCTCTTCTTCTCGGCTCAGATATAGGTAAATAGCAGGACAAACTGGGTCCTATAGCCTTGGATGGCAACTGGTCTACCGCAGAAAGAAATGACAATATACTGCGGGGAAAAATATCTGCCTTCACATTCATGTATCGCCTAAACGTGTAATCACGCATAGCACATAACTATCTAATTATGTTGTGATATAATTTAAACTAGCAAAATCATAGTTCCCTTAAGAACGAGTTATAATGTCAAGGTAAACACAATGGCTTATCTTTAATGTATTTTTTTTCCGTAATGGTAACAGTGGCATGAAGAATTATCAAGCAGTTTTACTATTAAGAGTAAATTTATGCAAAGGAATATCTCTTTACCATCTTTATAATTAACTATTGGCAGCCTTTCTTGAATGTTTTTTAAATACATGGAATGGCCTCTTCAGATGTTAATCGAATAAAAATGTTGTACTTTTCTTTAAAATAAAGAATGTAGTGTGACGTCGCCCTGTGCCTCTGCCCCCGTGCTATCCTGTGACGACCAATGTGACTTGGTATTGGTCGCGGTGCCAAATATGACGTTCTAACTCTTGGCTGATTCGGATGGAAATCTGGTTAGATTCAGTATCAGCTTTGTCATTCCCAGCTCGCTTCCAACGTCTGGTTACCGAAGTAACTGCTTTGATTTCTAGTCTAACCTACCCACGTTGTGATTTGATCATAGGCAGACGAAATCAATCAGTCGTCGGGCTGTAATGCAAGCTGAATTCGAGCAAAAGTGACACTGCAAAAGTATATGTAAAAGAGAATAAAGTAACAACTCGAAAGGTTCAAATGTGTTAAAAAAAAGAATAACAAATATCTTTATATCTGGTTGCTGAATACAGGAGTGCGTCTCTCTCCCAAACCGATTCTATGGATAAGTGACATTTTGCGTTTGTTAGGCGAGTCTTAATATCTTAAGTTGTTTTTCAAGAAACTGTTTTTTGGTATCTTCGGGCGATATTCGTAAAACTTGTTTGGGTGCTGTGAATCTAAGTCGTTCTTCAAAAATAAATTGTTTTTGCTTAGAAGTCTAAGTCGGAATGCGTGGGATCTTTCAGTCAGCTCCTGCGAGGCTGGTCTCGTAGCTCACAGCTCAACTGATACCGTCTGCCTGCGGTCCGCTACTGTCTGCTACTGCCCAACTGCCACATAACTCCGTTTATATGGACGCCGACCAAAACCGGGTGGGGGCCTGTCGTGGTTTGGCTTCTTCGATAATTCCAAATCCGCAATAAGAATTTTCTTTGTTTTCGGGCAGGAAAATTTATCATTTTCCATTTTTGGAAGTCCATTACTTCTGTTTTAGAGGGGTTCTTAATGGAATTGTCCTATCAAATTCTTCCTTTCTCATATTTGTATCACACATCAATCCCCTCTGAGGGAGTCAATAGATTTCCCTTCTTTCTCATAGTGGTATCTCACACCAATCCCCTCAGAGGCGTCAACACGTATCCCTTCTTTCTCATAGTTTACCTCCGCCCATCGCTCACGGCACCATTTTGTGGCTTGTCTGGCCTCAAGTTACAATTATCGCTCAAAGAAAAAAAAATCATCTTTCTTTTTCTTTTCTTTCTTTTACCCGACTGGGACCCCCACGACACGTAGTGTGGTCATTAAGTCTCTATCTTAACTGAATGTCATCCGGAATTCATCAACGAGATTTTCGTCAAGTGATTATCAGAATCTCCTTGTATCCTGAACGCCTTCGTACTTCTGTCGCCAACAATCCGTCCCGGCAACAAACTTTTATCATGTCAATGTCTGGACATAAAACTGGTTATCCCATGTTGTTACAATGATTTGAATAATTATTCTGTTACAACCGTTACATACATACATACATACATACATACATACATATATATATATATATATATATATATATATATATATATATATATGTGTGTGTGTGTGTGTGTGTGTGTGTGTGTGATTGAGGACAAAATAAACGCCAATCTGAAGAAGTACTGTCGAGAAAATATATTTTTATTTATTTATCATACGATCATTAACGTTTGACATCTTTTATAAACGCTTTTTTTGCACATATGATTTCAAGACGTCAATGATATTCTGTCTTCATACATTCTAGGCAGTTGGTTCCTATAAGTAATACTTCTCTCTGAGAAGTGTTTTAACAGAGGACGGAAAGTGTGAAACAATAATCTAAAGCTGCAATAGGATAGCGAAAGATGCCTTCCAAAAGTTAAGCAGAGTATTAAAAAGCAGGGAAGTTTCGTTATAACAATGGAAATCATACTGAACTGTTACATATTATCACTCCTCCTATGTGGTAGGTAATACTGGACAATCTTCTCACAGATAAAGAAAAAAATGTGATTCTACAGAAGGATGTTAAGAAAAGCATGGGTCGATAATCCGAGCAATAACCAAGTTTTATAGAAAATAGAAAGAAACGGAACATTGATAATTAACATTTGAAATTTCAATGGAACAAATGACTAAATTCAAGGGGAATCTTTACATTGTAAAATTTGATACTCTCAAACCAGATTGAATACAAGGGGAGAAGGGGAAAGCAAGACATCTCCTTCCTAGAGATTTCGACTATACTGATGATAAAGTTTAGGGAGATGACAAAAAAACAAAAATTATGAAGAGCTACAAGAGGGAGGAAATTGAGGAGAGCAAAGTACAGATGGGATACAGTACACAGAAAAAAGATAATGTAAGAATTTATCATTCATTTTTGTTCCTAATCTACCATCATGTCATTCAAACCTGTCTCGTAGTTTACTCTTTGTTCTTGTTAGACATGACTTCATGATTATAGGTAAATCCCTCTTCAATCCTGCCTAGTTATTCAAATGTTCAATTCACCGTCTTCTCAGCATTCATTGTTAGAACAACGTCTCTGACCCTGTACATTTAGTTTCATCGGTGAAGAAATTGTCCAGCCTTCACTGATACATCCCGTCCTTGGTATGATGATAAACTACATCCGGCAGCAAGGTTACAGATAGAGTTGTTGAGGGACGTGGAACTACCTCTTAATTCCTATTTTTCCCAGGTCTACCCTAATCTGGTGTGGTATCACGTTTGAGGGTCCCAGATATGGGTAAATAGTTAATCCTCAAACTGGGGTCAAAACATTATGAAAATATAAAAACAGATTTCTATATTTAAAATACCAGCAATACATTTTTTTAAAAATTCCCGCAATATATTTTTGGGGAAAATATGACCAGCAATACATTTAAAAAAAAAAGACTTACCAGCAATAAATTTTTGAAAGAAATTATTAATACCGACCTGGGTATGACGATAAACTACATCCACATCCAGGGTAAGACGATAAACTACGTCCAAAACAGCAAGGCCTCTGATCAAGAGGATTTGAGAAGCGTGGAACCACCTCTTAATTACTGGTGTGCCCAGGTGCATTCAGACACGGGTAGGTAGCACCTGTTATAATCCCAGCTATAGGCAAATAGTTAACATCGAAACTGAGGTAAAAAGCATTATGAAAGTGTAAAAAAAATTAATACCAGAAAATACTTTGTAAAAATCATTACCAGAAATAAATTTTTGAAGACAAAAAATATTGCCACAAATAGATTTTTAACAAAACAAAAATATTACAAGGAAAAAAAAAACAGATGTCGGCCTCAAATGACCCATTGAGGTTGATATGCTGCAAACCAAACCAAACCATTAATAGATATTTTATTCATATTTAACTATCCTTAAAGACTTGTTGGTAGTAAATAACCCAGTGAGGTACATATGCAGTAAAACAAAATGAAACAAACCTGAAATATCGAATCGTGGATATTGCATAACAGAGATATTTACTTTCTCTTAAAGGAGGTCCTATTTCTTCAATCTTAGATTATCCCATAGGACGTGATTTTTTTTGTTAGCCGATATTTTTTCTACTAATGATCATTTAAAATATATTAGGTTATGTCAATAATTTATCATTTATATCTTAACAATATGTTCACTATAATGTTTTTAGGTTGTTTCTTCAGTCATATATATTACTGGTATTCTCATGAAGATAATAGCAATTAAGCAATCTCGAGTGTTCATATCATACAGGTTCAAATAAGGATAGAAAGCTAAAGGAAATATACGATGTGTCTGAAAAGTAATGGGCCTGATGTCAAAGAAATTATGTCAATTCCCCAAAAAATAAGTACATGGTTTCCCCGTCATCCCATCGAGTCTAATATAATTTTACACCGCTCTGCCATGATTCTATGCATTTACGAAAGTATTCTTCTTGGATGCCCCTCAGCTCTGTCGTTATGCTCTATTTATGGTTTCCACGCCTTCAAAAACTGGCCTCCTTGATGATCCCTTTCATTTTGAGGGAAAGAAAAAGTCACGCGGAGCAAGATTATATGAATAGGGAGTTTGATCCAGTAGAATGAAGTACTTCTTGACCAAAAACTGTCGGATGCTCAGGGAATTGTTGTAGAAAATCAGAAACGATTTGACCTGCCACAAAAAGGCACGTAAGGAAATGTTATGGTTGCTGAAAGCTGAGATTACAGTCATATACTCCAAAGATATGTTAGATGATAACACAATACGCTTATGCCTCTTTCGCTCATAGCTCACATAGCACACCCAGTCTTGTTACTTTTTGGAGATTGGGTTACGTAGATGATAACATCCAACGAATATTTTTAAGGGGACAAACCGCTTCGGGTTACAAGGTTAAAAAAATGAAGAAGAAACCGGATAGCTTGATTTAACAAAAAAACACTTTACATAAATCAATTCCCTTCAACACATTTCCTTTTGTCTGTTACATTACCCAGATAGTCAAATTCCTGTTGCTTCTTGATTCTTACGTCCCTAATATGTAGCACAGACATCAGAGTGTCTCTTTTGTTGACAACCATGCATTGTGTCCATAGTAAATACTTTCTCTTGTTTTCAACTTATTTTTGTATTTCACTAATGAGAAAAAGATTTATTATCAAATATATTATTTATTCAGCATTTTGATTATACCTAATCATTTAACTTTTTTGTTTATTAAATAAATTATATGAATTTAAATACAAAATAAGGACTTATTTAACATATTTAAATAATCTATTTTATATAAATATTCAAATGCAAAAAAAGACGCATAAATTATTTAAACTTAATTACTTCAGTTTTTTGGAAATATAATATTTTTATTTACCTTACATTTTCAAGAAATCGAACGTGACGTTAAAATTTTACGGAGCGGAATAATATTCCTGGTAGCTTTAAGGGGAAACTTGTCATAAAAGATGGTAAAAAATGAGAAAAAAAATAGGAAAAAAATGTCTTTTATGAGTAGATACGAACGTATATTTTCTGACATTAGGAGATGGAAAAAATTATTTATGCAAAACATATTAAGATTTGCAGTTACGTCAATCAATCAAAAAAAAAAACAAAAAACCCTCATTTTCCAGGTCAAGAAAATTCACCATCTTGTCATAAGCAAAATAAACGAAATTAATCAGGAACAGGAAGTGAACCTTTCGGGAACGTAAAGAACGAAAAGATGCAGTATCAGCAGGAGGACATAGGCAAAAACCTGGAACGATTACTCAATGATAAACGTAATGAGAGGAGAGACATGAGAAAGAAAGAAAAATAAAATTCTTAACATCAGACTGTATAAAATAGGCAAGAATACAGAAGATTGTGCAGTGCCGAGAAATGTAATATTGTTTTGTTTTTTGGGTTTTTTTTCTGTTGATATGTTCATATTACTAATATAGTTACTCTCCAAATTAAAACTTTCTTATAAAGGACACATAAATGAATATCGTATTGCAAAGTCTTTAAAACGAGTATCTAATAGAGATATGTTTATCTTTTTTTTTTGGTATGAGATTTTATTAGAGGTTTTTGATTTTAAAAGGGGATTTCTTTTTTTTATATATATATGATAATGGGATTAACTGTATTGATAAAATATTAGATTATTTTTACAAAAACTATAGCCAATACAATTGTGGAATTATTTACAAATTGTCATTTTCTGAAGGTATGATATAACTGTAATTGTTTTGGTCTCCTGTCTTTCTTACACTTTTATAAGACACCAAACGTCCAGTTATTAAATTTTGTGTTTCTGTTATATTTCAATAGGTTCATTACATATTCCAGAGAAAAATCTGTAACATTATTAGTCCTAACATCACTCACTTTCTCAACATTGTAACTCATATACACTGTATGTATTTTTATAAATATTTTTCATGGTAATTTTTCTCGATTCTACGAATTTAAGCTCAGTAATAAAATTGGCGGCTAGGTCTCATCATTTTGCAATTGAAATTATTAGATGTAACCATAAGATCAATGCTATCAGTTTTCTCACCCGCAACTCTTGATTGTGGATCTTTCGGTTTGTTGCTTTCTACTTAATTTTGATCTTCAAAAATTTAAATTCAATTTCAATCGCCATCTTTTGTTCGCATCTTTTCAATTCTGCTCCTTTATGGTCCTTTCTCCTTAATAAGAATTTCTTTGTTTTATTCACTCTCTTTAACCCAATTTGTCTTAGCGGCTTTATTGCCTTGCTTGGGGTAAAAAATGATTAAAACAGAGGTGCCATAACAGTAAATGAGAAAAAGTTTATCTTGACAATATAATTCCTCATTCCAATTCTACAGAAACAGGCTGCCATATATATGTCCGTTTGAATTTGGTACGAGTGCTTTTAACATGTTCAAAAGGATTTCACATTGCAGGTGCTTAAATAGAATGTATCGATTATGCCTTTAAAATATAGTAGGTAATACCGATCGTTTAATATTTACAGCGTTTTAAAGTAGACACTGAAAACAAATAGCAAGTATTCTTACCAATATATTATGGCTCGATTATCGAATCGTTGAAATTCGTTCAAATTTTCCCAGATTAAAAAAAGAGAAGCTTTTCGAATATCAATCCATTTTTTTTCTCCCATCACAACTATTCTATTTTTGAAAATTCGGGCGATTTTAATAAATGTCTATATTTATCTCCGTCATTCGAACGTTTATCAGGGGAAATGACAGACATTTTTCATGTGTGGGTGTTTAAATAAAGAGATGCAGATATAGCAATTATAAAAATGGTGTTGGCACATTTAGTTGATGTGCCTTCGATGCGGTTACTTGAGATAAGTGGGATATTTAAATGGTTTAATATGACTGTGATCAAACACCTAGGCAAAATTTGACGGGTTGATCACACACATGAACAGCCAATTATACACATGTAAAGACATTTCACACACGCAGTAAAAGCTTGTATTGTCTCACTGAAACCTAAAATAGCAAATCTACTTCAAATTCTGACTTTATGCTAATAAGATACGGTCTATTTCATTACCTGATTAGATGAAAAAAATGTCTTCCTCTCCGCGGGACTGAGAACACGCCAACCGCATTTCTAGTGTAATGTTAAGACCCAGTCTCCTGGGTTGATAAGTGGACCTATGTGTGGAAATGTCCATGTGTTTGTTCTCAACTCGGGTGATTGTGAATAATTTAAATACAGTAGAATCCCTCATATCCAGAATCCCTCATATCCGGAATCCCTCATATCCGGAATCTCTCATATCCGGAAACCCTCATATCCGGAATCCCGCATATCTGGACATGATTTTGTTGAGTATATTTGAACTATTTGGGTGATATGTTACTGATGTGAAATTTCTGTTTTTCAGGAAAATTTCTTTGGATAATTGCTTCTGCATATTTCACTCTAAGGGCTTGTATTGGTGGAAAAGATGATGGGAATAAGATGAAAAGTGTGAAAACGAGAGACATCTGCAACAAGATAGCGACGAGACGCATGTTTGTGATTAAACTTGGACTGAAATTGAAAATGCTGTTGAAAAGGTTGTCAGATTTATGGAAAGAAAGCCAGCATTCAGCTATGAGGATTGCAACAACGCATGCAGAATTAAAAGTGTCTTTTGTTTAAAAAAGAACAAAAGCAAAACGAAATGATGAAGAAGTTGAGAATGACATTAGAAGAGAAAGAATCATCATGCAACAGCGATTAAAGAAATCCTCGTTACATTATTTGTTTTGCATACGTGGCAGACTTAATTTAATGAATTTTCATTAATATTGCATAATTTATTTATTTTCACTTAAAATTAATTCAGTTATATTTCACTCACCATTTCGTTTATATAAAACATTGAAAATAAATGTTAAACCTAATTTCAGTTCTTTAATTTTAATCTAAATATAACCACTCATATCTGGACTTTGTAACCAATTTCTCATATTCGGAATCACTCATATCTGGACTTTGTAACCAATTCCTTATATCTAGAAGACATTAGTTTGGCTGTCACGGATTCTACTGTATATAAAATTGTAATTCGATAAAAAGTTGAACAAATAGGTTAAATTTAATTGTGACAAATTCTCAAATATAATTGCATCTTATATTTGAGAGATATATTTTTAGAATTTTCGGAAATCAAAATGAGACGTGCGTATTTTTTTTCTGAAATGTGTTTTTGAAATGTTTACATGTAAGTAAATGTAAAGGATTCGACTGGAATCCGAACTCGATTCATCAGTTCCTCAAACTGATCCACTATCAATTACTCCACCGTGCCTCCATAACTTTCAGGCAAATATCATTGCGAAAGGTATCAACCCATGGCTTCTATAACCTTGGGTGTCAACCGGTGTATGAGAAAGACAACTCGAATGTCGAAACCCCCAACTAGTCGTTACATAGTCTCACCTACCAGCAATTGGACAATTACACCCCTGAGACATAATCAGTCAGGGAGTGGACTCCCCACGGAGTGGACTCCCCAGGGAGTGAGAAATCCCGGAGACTGGAGCTGGTTTTGGAACTGTTCTACTGATATGTTTTAGACTGGTGATAATACCTAGCTTATTTACTATGTCCTACTTCATACAGATTTGCTACGTTCCTATTTAATCATAAACGATTTCCTTTGATCATCGACATATTGTAACTGTAGCAAAAGCATATATCGAAAAAGAGTGATAATAGAAGCCGGAAGACTTTATGTAGTTACATTTCATAATTGCCAGCCAAACATTAAAATTCAAACACTCCCTGCGAGAGCGCTTATATGCATATATTATATGCAAGAAGAGGTATTTTAAGCAATATATACATTAATGGGAACAATTGCCCGATTCTTATCGTTTTGCATAAGTCTTCGTGTGCGTAAATATGTATGCATAGAAAACCAAAATATAAAGGAAAATGTCCTTTGATTTGATGAGAATATTCTTGAATGTCACAGATCTGAATACATACAAACTGATTTTTCCTCTGAAGTATAAATGGTTTGCAAAACCAAACGCAAAGACGAAATAAAGAGAAGTAGACTATAGTGAAATATGGACAGCACAAAAAAGACGAGAAAATATACATAATCTCGAGAGAATATACAAAATCTCGAGAAAAAAAACCCCTACAAAAAGCATCCAGTCACAAAGCCTATTCATTGTTGGATTGGCTTGCTTCTTTTGTGCTATGGGAGCGTCCAATTTCGCTCAAACATCTATGGTCCGTTTTTGGCTGTTCGTCAAAAATTACGCAGTAGTAGTCATTCGACTATACAGTAGAGCTCCGGAATGTGACATTTTCAGACCTCGAAGAAAGGAAGATGACTTAGAAATATTTCTCAACGGAATTGTTCAAGAAAAATCCAAGTGATAAGCCGTTTGATCCATGCATACTATTAGGAATACTACCTAACGATTTTTGCAATATACATAATTCTTATTACCTTGCGCTACGTTACCTTTCTATTGGGTTTAATGTAGGTACTAAAGAGATCATAACTCTCCAGGCGGAAAACGAAACTAAATTGGAAAAAAGATAAGTACCGGACCCCTGAATAATACAACTAAGTAAGAGTGAAGCACGGGTTTTTATTATTTTGTCTCGCTTTTAATTGTTTCATAGAACCTTCATTGACTTCCCCCATCCTGACTGAAGCTATCCTCTAGGATACTGACTCATTGCGCCATCTCTGAATTTAGTTTTCATTTGACACGAAGCGGAACGATTATATTGAGTCAAGTCATAAGTCTGCTGTCGAATGTTTGTTTTGTTTTACGGTATATCAACTTAAACTGGTTATTTAATGCCGAAAAGATTTTTATTTCTGGTAATTTTTTTTTTGCAAAAATATATTACTGGTAACTTTTTCTTTCAAAAATGAATTGCTGGTAATATTTTTTCCAAAAATGTATTTCGAGTAATAATGCATTTCTGGTAATAATTTTCCGCCAAAAACTTATTGCAGGTAATATTTTTTTACAAAGATATGTATCTGGTACTAAAACCCATTTTCCCACTTTCTTGATGTTTTGACCCCAGTTTAAGGGTTGCCCATAGCTTGCACCCTAACAGGTGCTAGAGCTCTGACTCATGATAGTTCTGGGGATACCAGCAATTAAATGTTCATTCTACGCTCCTCAAAATCTCCTGATTAGAGGCCATGTTGTCGGATGTAGTTCATCGTCTTGCCGAGGACGCTCGAACGTTTTGTTTACTCTTTCGTTTAGGTTGTTAATGCGTTGAATATTACAGCCGTATCTGATCTGAACCTCCTGCTATGTATTTAGAGATTCTTGATAAAATACAAAGAAGAATACGCAATATTATTGGTCGTGACCTGGCATCTCGGATTCACTCACTTACTCACCGTCATAATGTAAATACCATGTGCTTTTTCTGTTGTAGCGGTTATAAAGACTGTTAACGAGAAGTTATAAGTTTAAGTACATTTGAGCCGCAAACATTTTTCGGCTGACTCGTATAAATCGAAATAATAATACGTCATAGAATTTGAACATAGAAATATTGACAAATATATTAAAGGAAAAGATGATAAATGAAATGAAATTTGAAAGGTTCAAATCAAATTTAAGTGCCTGTAGTTGATTACTGACATTTTACACGAGCGAAATGAATACGTTTTTACGCTCTGAAAAGTCACCGAGAAAGAGAATGAGTCTTTCAAATCTCACACCGTCTGTAAATTGTCAGGGGGTGATAATTTCAAACACACGCCGCAGTGAGATTTTTTTAACCGGAAGCGGTAATCCAGCACTATAGATAATTTATTCATTATTGTTCTGTTGAACTTTCTCCTATGGTACCTTAGCATTAAGAATGCAAGCGCATGACGACAGTCTCATCCATTTAGAGTTGAAATGGATAGATTCTATGGATAGTTCTATCCTAAGAATTTTTTTCTCGCAGACTCTAGTACATGGAACTCTCTTCCCGCTTCATGCTTTCAAGTCAATTTTTATCCTTAAGAATTTAAATTCAATGTCCGTCGTTTCCATATATCTTCTCAATTCCTCTTCTTTTATTTAATTTTTACAATAATAATATTTTTCTTGGTTTCTTTTATACTCCGTTCGCCTTGTGACTTAGTGGTTGGGAGAAAACGATTTTTAAAAATATGCAACTAACTTCATTCAGCGGTAACATTAAGGCGCCATTGGAAATAGTGACAATTGCATTGCACAGTTCAAGGCACTACTAGAAAACATGCGTCATTTCTTCAAGGTTGTGCAAAAAAATTATCTCTATACAGATAATTCTGAGCATCAAACGGAATCTCTGTCATGGACAATATTGATTTGTCTACGAGTATCTATACTGTACACTCTACCTGCAAATTATAACGACAGTGGAAATATAACATCTGACGATGTGATATAATAAGTTATAGGATACAAATCCTATATCATTCCAACAAATGACTAAAAACCGCAAAGTAGATTTGCACACCCGCAAAATCGGATCAAAACGATTTATCATTCCAACAAATGACTAAAAAACACAAAGTAGATTTGCACACCCGCAAAATCGAATCAAAACGATTAAAAACAGATTTCGCAATAAAGTGTGAAATTAATTTTCTGACCAATGAAAGGAGGCGATTTGCTAAACCAAAAAAAATTATAACGAGCCAGTGTGAAAAAAAAATCAACAATAAATACAGAGTTTCAAGTCAGTCGAGAGTCAGAAGTGCTCAGAGATCACAAAAGACTGACAGTAATTTTCATCACTGATTCAACCCGACACTAAGAGCCGAAAGTGGGTTAGGGAAGAACAAGAACAACAACAAATTTACAACTGACTCCAAAACAATTCATAAGTACATTTTCCTTTTATCTTTTATTCCTCATTCACACTCTCTTTTTCAACTTAAATTGATCGCCACTTTTTCCTTTACACATATACAAAAAAAAAAAAAAAAAAAAAACAAAAAAAAAACACAAAAGGAACAGACATTACTCTTCTACTCTGTTAAAAGACAGCGAACACAGACAATTTTGTGAAAATCACATTTTGCTTAAACTAACTAAAACATTAATTAATCTGTTTTACCCTACTCACAAGATAATAAATATACAATGTTCTATTTTATACAAATGTTCCTTATCATGTTGTTTCTTCTTGAAATTTGCGTTGTATTTTGTGGGCAGGGTATCCCGTATTAAATTCTCCTTTAATCCGGGTACGCTGAACCCCACAAAGTAGACGCAGATATATTAATATACATATGGCTATATTCAGTTCCATATCAAATGCAAGAAACAGAGGATTCTTAAAATAATGGTATATATTGCTAAATACTGGCCCACAGTTCATCTTTCATGAAATAAATACTCTATTTGATAGCACAAATGCTTCTCGGGTATCAAGGACGCAGACTGATTTCTGTAGAAAATAAAATCTTATCGTATATTAATGTTTGCAATATTTAACTCATTAACGTCCAATGCTCTGTACTGTAGACATTAATCATTAGAAACGTATAACTAATATAGGTAGACCTATAGTTTGATAGCATACTCAAAAATAATACCACAATACCTCCTACAGAAAATAATGAAGGAAATTGAGAAGAAAGG
>OZ010581.1:22974570-22989570 GCA_963932145.1 Acanthosepion lycidas | reverse complement strand
TGGAGGAGACAATAGATATAATCACCATTCCTGTCGAAAACAAATTACTAAATAAACTACCAGAACTTATCTTAAAATGCAGAAGTGAAAACAAAATTTGTCAAAGTTACTTAAATATTCAAAACTCAAAACAACCATGAAAAATAACACCATTAAAAATGAAAATATACGCACGATATACAACTCAGATAATGTAACCAACCTTAGACAATGATAATATTTTAAACTAAACAAATAACATTTCCAAACTCACAAAATATAAAGAAAGGCAATAAAAAATTTAATAAAGAATAAAGCAATTAGTGTAATCTTAAACAAATTAGCAAAATATTAATAAACATATAAACACATGTAAATGTAATAATAATAATAATAATAATAATAATAATAATAATAATAATAATAATAAACAAACAAATAAATAAGTAACAGACAGGATATAATGAGTAAAAATTGAAACTATTATACATTGTAAAACAGCTACAGTTAATCGCACTCGGATCTGCAATTATTTCTACTGAATACCTTCAAGAATAATTTGGAACCTAACCTAACTCCCACTCAATAAGCGTCAGGATAATACAATAGAACTTACTAATCATTTTGAACCATCTTTATGTGCCGTGTCCTTTCAGGACGTAGGTAATAATGACTCTCCACTTCCCCCTATCTCTTCTATCTGTTATTAAGTTTCGATATTCTACCACCTACCCCAAATCACGTTCTGTCATCCACATACTTAAGCCCGCCAGGTATCAAATGCGTTGCTTTCCCTTGTCTCTCATTCCTTCTATTCGACTTGTGAGTATCAGATTTTCTAGGTTGTCCTTTTTCATTAAGTGTCGTAGAAACTTCTGCTGCCTCTTCCTGATGTTAAGTATAAGTACCCTCTTTTCATCCTCTCCAAGAATTCATCGTTGCTCAAGGGTCGGTACATGATATCCTCAGTTTCCTTCTGTAGAACCACATCTCCATCGCCTCGAGTCTTTTCTTCATCTTTCAGGAGACGTCGAACATTCGCTGTTGTAAAGGAGACACCTACGCATATTACGCTCGCGATCATACTTCCGTACATACAGAGATAATATCTTCGTAAATATTTATTGTAATAGTTCTTTTATCGTTCTAATAATACATTTTCTATTTTTATTCAATTGTGACCATTGTTGTTATTAAATTGCATTCAAGTAATTAAACGTCGATTTTCATCTTCAAAATTCGCTACAACAGCAAACTTGCGTTGATGTCTTCTTTATTTACTTTAATCTCGGCTGCAACATCGTCTTCTCTTTAATAGGGTTGGCATTTAATGTCTTAACCGTCAACATAAAGCAGCAACATCGTACAGCACCAGCTGTAATAACATTGTATTGGTTGACTGATCCTAATCCTATCCTTTGGAAAAAACATCCTTGGTATGACGATAGACTACATGCGGGTCCTGGGTAAGCTGATAAACTGCATGCAGCAGCAAGGCCTCTGATCAGAAGGTTTTGAGGAGCGTGGAATCAAGTCTTAATTGCAGGTGTTTCCAGACCTGTTAGGATCCCAGCTATGGGCAAATAGTCAACACTAAAACTGGGGTAAAAACAATATGAAAGTGTAAAAACAGGTTTTAATACGAGAAATACTTTGTAAAAAAATTATATCAGCAATAAAATTTTTGAAGAAAAAAAATTAACAGCATAACATTATTGAAAATTATATTACCAACAATGTTTTTTTGTTTTTTTTTAAATAGATATTACTAGCAATATATTTTTGAAAAATAAAATATTACCAGCAATACATTTTTGAGGATAAAATATTACCAGCAATACTTTTTTGAAAAAAATATTATCAGAAATACATTTTTGAAGGAAAATATTACCAGAAATAGATTTTTTGACAAAACAATATATTACCGCAATAGTAATTTTGTCGGCATTAAATAACCCATTGAGGTTGATATGCCGTAAAACAAAATAAGCCAAACCAATCTAAACCAAAGAATACATATTCTATTCATACGAATCAATCCTAAAAATTTTGTCGGCATTAAGTAACCCATTGAGGTTGACATTCCGTAAAACAAAATAATCCAAACTAATCTAAACCAAAGAATACATACTCTATTCATACTAATCTATCCTAAAAATCTCGTCGACATTAAATAATCCATTGAGGTTGAAATGCTGTAAAACAAAATAAACCAAACCAATCTAAACCAAATAATACATATTCTATTCATACGAATCTATCCTAAAAAGATTGTCGGCATTAAATAAGCCATTGAGGTTGATATGCCGTAAAACAAAATAAACCAAACCAATCTAAACCAAAGAATATATATTCTATTCATACGAAACTATGCTAAAAAATTTGTTGGCATTAAATAACACATTGAGATTGATATGCCGTTAAACAAACCAAACCTATTAAATCCTTTGGGAAAAAATAAGGAAAATTATACTCTAAATATTATTTGGAATATTGTAAATGCTTCATGTCAGAGTTTCAGACTTCGTTAGAAAGGTTGACACAAACAGAGTATATATGACGTTGATAATCAGAAAACTGGAGACAATATCCAAAACTCCTATGTAATAAAGTATATATTTAAATCAGTAATTTCCAGCTGGAAGATATTATCTACTTTTCCAGAGATCAAAATCTGTTGAAGTTGTTAATTAAAGATTAAATTAGCATTTCAAATCATTTATCAATTAAAGAAAACATATCTGATCAATGTTTCATAAAATGAAATGTCAACCGGAACAGAGAGAGCTTCTCAGAGAAAGAAAGAAAGAAAACAGAATAAGAATATTGACAATAATTTTTTTCAGTTCTGGTTCTAAATGCATGAAAACGATTACTTATTTTCTAGAATCATTCTTTGCAATTCGGTAATAACCGAAGCACACATAAAGAGAAACGCTTCCCGAGGCTTTCATAGACTTTTTCTTTGTAACTATATCTGGGCGTACAATACACAGTCTTCATTGAAGTACCAGGGCAAAGGCTATCAGATTTCAAAGCTGAAGTCAGAACGCCAAATCGATTGTCACCTCAGTTGAGAATTGTTTCATGAATGTTTGGCACAGAGAGAAACAGAACAAAGCGACATTTCCGGTCTTGGAACGCCGAGTTTATTCCGATGTCAATAAGCAGCTTTCACCTTTGGTTGACTATCAAACCCCAATGTGTAGGCACTTGAAAAGAAAATTAAACTAGTTAAGTAAGGGTGAAACCATTGCAACGTACGCAGACGCAAGATATTTTCTTTCAACCTCCTCTGCTTTTCCTTACTCTGATCGAAGCCCACCTCGTAATTAACAGCATTATCTCGTTCTCAGTGTAACTAAGAGACGCGGTTGCTCAGATAGACTTTTACATAAGGATATTTGGGTCGCCTACCATAGCGTGCTGTTTACGTATCTAACTTTGCAAAATCTTTTGCTCATCTGCACTGCAGCTATATGATCATGGCGCTCAACAACTACCTACCCCAGTGACTGTTCTGCCGTTCATTTTCATAACATCGCTATGTAGGTCAATCACTGTTTACCAATGCTGATCTTGCTGTCTCCGAGTATCAAAATTCTCCAGGCCCTCTTTCCGCATTTTGCAACATCGAAAGTTCAACGTTTTCAGACACTAAGTGGCATGAGCGGGTGGTGTAATGAACTGCAACTCGGAATGAGAATTTCGAGGGTTGATTTCCAATCCCAGTCTCGTTCATCATAAGTTCAATTTACCTTATTACAAAGTTGGAAAAACTTCCTCCTCCCATTTATAAGTAAAATACCAACATGTGTATCTGGAAAAATCATTGTTATCCTTTAAAACATTTGTAATTCGATATTCACTCGAAAAAATATTCTTACAAAATAAATATGTTTTTTTAATAAAACACAAAGTGTTGCTTAATCGTAAAAAAACTACTTTCTGAAATTACGATTGTATGTGCAAGAGAGCAATTGATTTACATTTTTCTTAAAACTTCCTCATTACTATATGTTCAGTCCATGATATTATCAGTATTCTTCTGCAGAACTACACCTTTGATGCTTTAATTTTTTCCATTCCTTTGTGTTTAAAATATTCAACATTCATTGACATAAATATGGTAAGGTTTTACGAACTGAGAAAAAGGAATCATTAGTCGTACGTAGTTATCAAGGACGTAAGGAGACTTTCAAGTCTGGCATTTCTAAATACAAATGTACGGAGGATTCTGTCAAAAACCAGTGATCGATTTATGTAATGAGGAGGTCTCTAATTCTAAAATCAATATTTTTGGATGCTGAGAAAGAAATTCCCGTTTCGATCAAAATCTAATGAATGTTCGTGAATAAAAATTATCCTCCACCTAAAATATTTCCCTGTATTTACGTGAAGACCGCTGAATTTAACTGGTACTTTCTTATATATATATATATATATTTTTTTTTTTTGTCACGTTTGAAAAAGCTCTTTCTTTTTCTTGAAAGAAGAAATCTTTCGACATGAATAGTTTACGCGTTGAGGCTGCTCTCAATAAACGCCTGCACTGTTAGTCAATTCAGATTCCTTCAGCTCCGGATAGACAATAACAGTTTCCACCCAACACAAAGCAAACTGCTATGAGTATAGAGTTCTTGTTTTGGTGTTCGCACTGATTTCGTATTTTTTTTATAAGTCATTGTATTTTTCGTTTTCGATTGAAATGGACACCTCAGTTTTCGTCGCTTGCAACAATGCGATGGCTTTCCCGCTGTAGATGTTTGAATATTGAGTTCACTTCTTCAGCGAAATCTCATGAAGAAACCACATTTGTGCTTTGACAGTTTTCGAAAGTAAAATTTGAAGTGAACAACGAACAACAAAAAGATAAATTAATTCTAGACGCAGTATCTTACCATTCTGTTTTGGTAATGTATTGTCATTTAAGGTCATAATTCTTATCCATCTAGTAAGAAATTACTTTCCACACAGTAATGGTTATGAGATGTGCTTGCCAGAGAAGTGCTAGTTCATAACATCGAATACGTATATATGGTATTTTCGTGCAAATGTGGTTGGCGGCTAGTCCCACGTACATTATATTGTTTTCGCTTCCGCCATGACAGTAGAAGCTACCATGTTAAGTTTGTCAGAGAAATGAGAATATTATAATGGTACGCATGTCGTGTATTATTCACTTTTGCTGTTTTCCAATTAAGCCTTCGCATATATATATATATATATATATATATATATATATATATATATATATATATATATATATATATATATATATGCACTAAATGAGTGAACTGACATTAATAAATTAATAAATTATTTTAGGTGTTTCTGAACCCGGATGGGCAATAGGAAATAATTGTTTCCCCCTCTTTTCCTCACTTAAAATACTTTTTCAATTTTTTCATCACTTAAATATTTTCTTCCTTCTCTCCCCTCCCCTATCCTCATAATTCTACCATCTCACTTCCAGAGTTATGCTATATTAGATTAGTTTCTTTGCATGTGCGTTCTTTCAATTGTCTGAAGAGACCACACAGTCGAAACAATTGTTGGGCTGTTGGTTATCATATTTGCCTTTTCTTAAATATGTTTGTTCTACATATACGATAGTGAATATTGTTTAGAAATGTATATATATATATATATATATATATATATATATATATATATATATATGTATAAAACACAGATGAGGTAAATTATTATATATGTAAATATATAATTATATATATGTATAATTCTGATGAGGTAAATTTGGATTTCAATTTCATGTAACTTATATGGGCTGATATAACATTGATATACATTGATCCCTGGTTGTGGACCACTTTTAATATTTTAAATTTTTTAGGATTCACTTGGGTTATATACCAACTGATTATTACACACACACACACACACACACACACACACACATATATATATATATATATATATATATATATATATATATATATATATATATGTATGTATAGAGGTCAAACATAATTATTATCCCCCACCACTACTATCTTCATAATGTTCTGTAAGTGTGACATATTCATAGCTCTCTTTCCTCCTAATGTGTTATTAATATAAAATATCTCTTTATTTTTGTAAGTATAAGTACTAAATTGCTATTTTCTTAATAAAATTCCAGCATCGCTAACCTGTCCGGGCAACGGTATACTCAAAATACGTCTCTAGAACCACAAAACCGTCGATCCCGAACGATCAGTGAACATAAGCAATATGGATCCTGGTCAGTATCGAGATGTTAGGTCGCTTCGGAATACCAAGTGGAGTAAACTTGTTTGGAAGTGCGGTGTAATGGACATTGGCACGGAATTGTTCATAAGAGAAACGGGTGTCAAATTCAATTGGTTTCTTTATATGCTTATGCAAACATACTTTTGGTAAAGTTATGAATCCATCTCTTCTTCCCCCATCTATAGGTTAATTATTAAGATTTTTGCCACAGAATCATTGTTATCTAAAAAAAAATTAATTACAAACCTTTTGGCTTTAAATAACCTGCAAAGGTTTGATAAGCCGTAGAAAATGAATAAAATCAGATATACATAAAATAGCATAGTATTTCAACATTCTTTTTTGTTTCAGAAAATATATTCATTTTTTAATGCTTTGATTAGATTCTGGAAAACCTCTTTTTCTAGCCCGATAAACGTTTTGTCTTTATATTCGATAAGAAGTTACTTCAATGTTCTCCGCTTCTAAAATGTCTGATTTGTCATGATACCCATTTGCTAAACATCTGAAAGAATTCCACTTCTTTTCGAACTCCACGTCCAGATTTTTCATGCTTCATTGGCATTTTTCTTGCAGCAAAACCATACCGGCTGACCCAAGACACGTAATTCGCTTTCGGATTTATTTCTGCATTATTTCTGCTAACACGTTTAAATAAACTTGAGGTCCAAATGCATATGCTTTACCTTTCATCATCGTTCAACCGCCAAATTTCATCTAAGTATAATTTATTACATTCTTTTTTTTTTCACTCTCTCTGATAAGGACACAATGAAATATTTGTTAAAGTGTTGTTTTAAATCTTTCAGGAACTAATACGATTTGGTAAGTCGTATACATTAAGTTGTGTTCAGTATTTGAAAATACTGCTTTATTCCTTCGGTGGAAATGTCCTGGTATTGCTGGAAATTCTCCTGTAAGCACCTGTCATTCAAGAATGTTTGTTTCCTATTTTATTTTTATTATTCCATTTTCTCTGATTAATATAATAGTTCCAGGCTGTCATCGCATGCCTCGTATAAAAGACGCTGTGCAACTTTATTGGCTGTAAAAGCTCACTTTCTCTTTTCTCTCTTTGAAGGGAGCAAGTTTAGCAGCCTCTCGTACAAAGAAACTAAGGCGGGAGAATAAATATTCTAAACCACATTATTACCATTCTCCTGAAATATAAAGTTTCTAGAAGTGATTTATAGATTCCGCGAATTTTTGCTTAAATAAAAAGTTAATTTATAAACGGATGTACGAAGCATTTGAGTAAATCTGGAGCAAATATCTCTACTGTCGGCTTTGTATGGTAAGCATCTCACTAAGAAAGGTACAACAATACATATGAGAAAACATAAAGGCTATAGTTTCAAAATCTACTATTTCACACTGCATTTAAGAATTCTACAAATTCTGCTGTTATATTGAAATATATTTTTGCATACTTATTAGACCAAAACAGAAAATAAATTAAACAATCGGAACTCTAATTCTTGCATAAAGATTAGGGAAACTGATTACTGTTCAACATCTTATGTTCCTTACAAAAGATAGGATAGGGCATTAACCAATTTGGAGGGGATTATAAGATATTTTGTGAGAAGTTTCATTATTAATCCAATATCTGAACAAATATCCCAGATATACCGTATTTTCCGGTATACAAGACGCACTTTTTTTTCCGAAAAAATTTAAAAAATATGTGTGCGACTTCCAATGTAAGGGAACGACTAGGCTGAAATAGACTTGAATGATCCCCTAATTGGCTTGACTAACAGGGACGTGCCTTTTTCGGTTGAGTCATTACACTATAATTTTAGCCATCTAATTCAGACTTTTAATATGTATCCTCAGTACTTATAAGTATTTCCAAGATTATAAACCTTCCTGGAGTCGAGCCGCAAACTTAACATGCTCTGTTTACTAGCCTTGTTGGAAGACTTTCTGCTCTTGACTAATATGTCATTGCCATAAAATAAAATCGGACGAGTGATTAATGTAAACAATACGTGATGCCAATATGTGAGGAATGTATGGTGATTGTGTTGTTGTATGAGAATGACATTTCTTTTTTAGAAATTTATTTCCAATATGAGGGTGCGTCTTCCAAGCCGCATCATCTTTTAAGCCGGATAATACGGTATATAATATGTTAGTCCTTTTTATGCAATCATTTAAGCGGGTGGGGAATCAAATGTCTTCGTAAATGATGAGAAATTATGAGGGGAATCATGATTTTCTTATGGCAGATTACATTTTTTCGCGAGACATTTTCTCGCCATTCTTACTGTATCAGTGAAACGGATAATGACACAAAAGCATTCGTAAACGCTAATGAAGGCATTAGAAATAATGTCCTCCCTGGAACCGCTCTCATGAAACCCTGTGAGAATTTTTGTTGTTGTTGTTATTGGTTAGCTTAGATGGTCATGGTAATGATTCAAGAGAATCTATGAACGGCAATAAAATCTGTGAAGGTAATGATTGCCTTAAGGCAGCTTACGTCATATTTCACGAGAAACTTTTTCATACTTAAGGCGGATGAAATATCACCAGAAATATCTCACACTGAGATTGTCTTATTCAGCTAGAGAATCTAATATTGATTCAGCATGGTTACTAGTTAGTGATTAAAATACTTAGGCTTGTTGTATTTTACTTCAGTCTCCCCACTGAGATGGGATGCGATACAAGGTCAAGCTTAAAGTGGGAACTCCGAACACGTACAATCAGACCAAGTACAAAAACTGTCTAAGCTCTCGCAACCATCGGTTGCTCTGGTCTCGGGGCAAGGGGAGTTGTATAGCCTGGAGCACCTCTTCTCCAAGACCGGGCACCTCAATGCACTATTTCCCTCAATTACATCTCTGTCCGCGTCCAGAGCCACAACTTAGTTGCAGTGAATGCTGAGGCTTCTTATTTCGCTCGAGATGCTTTCATCAGCCAAATGCCATAGAATGTCTTCAGAGATTAAGACACTCTTCTTCTATGTGCCATGAATTATCAGGAAAAGATCTTTCATGGATGACTACAACAACCTAGTAACGTTTCTCTTTTTCCTCTCCCACTCTAATTAAAGCATCAGTTTACGCAAGCTGGTCAGGTTAGTGGCCCGCTGCATCTCATGAATCTTTTGCTTTCGATATGCCCTAGTAATGTCAAATTCTCCACTTTACTGCCTCATTATGCGTCGGAGAAATTTCAGATGTGTCTTACTGATTCTAAGTGTAAGTGTTCTTAATGCTTCGATTTTCCATGAGACTTCGTCATTTCTTAGCGATTTAGATGACTAAATAAATTAAGCTAGATAAAAAAAAATCTAAAAGTTGTAAAATCCTCAACACATCTCGTACTTGCGCATGTGTAGTCGTAGCAGTTAACAAATATAGTCCTACGGAACCCTAAAGGATGAAACCCGTCACAGTTATACTTTTTCACATTTTCGTAAGATTTTCCCAATATTGTTTTGTCATATATATATATATATATATATATATATATATATATATATATATATATATAAGGCTCAATGACTAATATTCCATGGTTATAATTAATTACACGATCCAATTCATCAGATTTACAAAGTCAAATTTTTGAATTCATAGGTCTGATGACTTGGATCGCGATTACGATTCAAATGTAATAAATTATAACTATGGAATATTAGACTTTGAGACTTTTATATTATATTCATGCTCTGTCCTGGACATTGAGTTCTACCGGCTTCTAGCCTCTTGGGAATATATATATATATATATATATATATATATATATATATATATATATATATATATATATATATGTATGTATATTGACCACTGTTATTATCAATGTCTATCTATCTATCTATATATATATATATATATATATATATATATATATATATATATATATATATATATATATATATATATATGTTTGTGTGTGTGTCTGTGTCTCTCTGTGTGTTTGTGTGTATATACTGTAGCGAGCATGAAGACCGGATCTATGTTAAGAAAAAGTCTAAATGTGAAATAACTTTTTATTTTAAAGTTTCAAAGAACATTTTATCAACTGAAAATAAGGATATAAAGGTAAATTATATAATTCCAAAATATAAAGCTCAATAAACTTATTTTGATAAAGTTATAAGAATAATTATATAACATTCGAAAAAAAAATAGATGATTAAAAATATCAGAATGATAAAATAAATCCATAAAATTTAATAATTATTTTGCATTATTGAAATTTTTAGGGTAAGAATATAAAATAAGGTATTTTATTAAATTACACTGACAATTTGCTGGCTCTTGGATTGTAAATATGGCGAAAAAATCTGTGACATCATCGGAACTTAGAAAACTAATAGTCAAGTTATGTAATGTAGATAAACACTCGATTGGGGATATTTCAAAGAATCTGGGGAAATCTAAGTCGTATTCATAGTATTTTAAGAAAACTTAAGGAAACTGGGCCATGCGAAGCCAAGAAACCACCTGGCAGGCCCAGGAAAACTACTACAAAGGAAGACAGATGGATTGGCAATGAATCACAAAATGATCGATTTGCGACAGCAACCGCTATCTCTAAAAGAGCTAATGCCTACTTGACATTAAAATATCAAGACACTCTATTCCCCGAAGATTTAATGAAATAAGTTTAAACAGTCAGGTAGCCTCTACGAAGACTTGCATTTCTAAAAAGAATCAAATGAGCCGTTTGAAATTTTCCACTGAACACGTCATATGGACAGAAGTACATAGGGATTGTGTTCATTTCAGCGATGTTTCAATGTTTAACATGTCCAGTTGTGAAATGAGAAGGTTCGTTCGACGCAGTCGTGGGGAACGATGTTCGTCTCATGGCACTAAAAGCAGCGTTAAATTTGCTGTGATGGTGTTTGGCATGATTTCAACTTCTGGTACGGGACCTGTTGTTAGGCTACACGGTAAAATTAACGCAACTGTATACAAAGAGATATTGAAAAAACATGTTCTACCTAATCTGAGAACTTCAATTAATCAACAAGCTGTATTTATGCAAGATAACGCACCGTGTCATACAGCGATATCTGTTAAGACATTTCTTTCTGAGGTGGATATTATTGTTATGGCGTGGCCTGCTCAAAGCCCAGACATGAATCATATTGAGAATGTTTGGAAGTTACTAAATGAAAGAGCGAAGGAAAAGAATGCAACAAACGTCGAAGAAATATGGACTAATTTGAAAGGAGAATGAGAGAAAATATCTGTTAATGAATGCAATACATTAATTCGCTCATGTAGCAAAAGATGTCAAGCAAGAAGAAGTTCTACCCATCAAGTACTAATGAATTATGAACGCTATTTTCATTTGAATATGATGTATCCATTATAACAGTATGATTTTGTTACTTGTTCTGATGTTTTTGATCATCTATTTTTTCGAATGTTATTTAATTATTCTGATATTAGGTTGGTGCAAAAATAATGACGTAATAATGTCGATTTTTGACGTAAACGTCAAAAAACGACATTATTACGTCATTATTTTTGCACCAACCTAATAACTTTATCAAAATAATTTCTAATTATATAATTTACCTTTATATACTTATTTTTCCTTGATAAAATGTTCTATGAAGCTTTAAAATAAAGCATTAGTCTTTTTACTAACATCGTTCTTATCTTAATGTATATATATATATATATATATATTCCTGAATAAGAATTCTTTTTTACTGGTAAATTTTCCGTCAAAGAAGATGGATTTCTCGCCATTTAATCATTAACCTTTGTATTTGTTTTATGTATGAATAATTCATGGATTTGTAAATTAATTGCACCTTTATTGAAATTAAAATAACTGATCCAAGAACAACTTTTGGATAATAAGTGCGGCATTACTGTAATTATTGAACAATATAGTTCATGCCACTTTGACGGAAAATTTACCAGTAAAAAAGAATTCTCTATCACTACATTTGTACATAAACGCAGAACTTTAACCATAAAATTTAAATTCAAACTCAGCGACTGCACGTTCCAAAACTATAACACACATTTCTCATAGCATTTTTCGGATTACAACCTTGTTTTCGATTGTCCACTTATTACTGAAAGTATAAACAAAACACAATATTTCATACCTGAGGATGTCTGTAGGAACAGACGAAAGCTTGTAAAATAAAAAAGATCTAATGCGACGGAAATTTATAAAACAGGATCTTTTCATTCATAAACAGATTCGGGGTTTTTGTATATTATTGAATTGTTCACGAAGATGGATTTCTCGCCATTTAATCATTAACCTTTGTATTTGTTTTATGTATGAATAATTCATGAATTTATAAATTGATTGCACCTTTATTGAATATATATATATATATATATATATATATATATATATATATATATATATAGGTAAAAATCTGTCGTTAATAATCGCAAGTAAATCTTATTAATGTAAAATATTAAAACTAACCACAAAGAGAGCTCAATATAATTTTTAATGTAGAGCATATAAGTGAATTTGTCGATCATGTTCATTTCCCTTAGGTTTTCAACTACCCAGCCTGAGTTCTTGATATGAAAGGGACTGATTGTGTCATGGAGGGAAATAAGAATATTTATGGCTTCGCTATTTTTTTGGGGGGGTGAGGGAGTCGCTGTATTTTTTGGTGCATCAGGGTCCCTGTTTTGGATATTCAGTGCATAGGAGTTTGATAGCCTTAAAAATATGTCTGATATATTCTTCATGCTAGACCATCCATCGACCACTGTCTCATCAACTGACTTTCATTCAGAAGGCAAGGGTAAATTCTTGGTATTGTCTTCACGTACTTTTCGTCGAAGCCGCAGGCTGTGTTCCCCTCTCCCGGCCGATAATATCAAGAAATCGCCACAATTAACAATATTTACATTATTCGGACTATTGTCTTCATCTTTGTCGCCATATTTATCACAGCGTTTCGGCTGTTGTACGCTCCGGGCTTGTTCAGGTGGTTGGAATGTCAAACTGAACACTGGGGTAGACTGTTCTAGTTCCACATGCCATCTATAATGGATGCCAGTTATCATTTATTGCCTGTTAATTCCCCTGAAAATTTTCTCAACCGCCTTAACCAGGTATTGAACTCAAACTCTTTGGGATCTAACCAACGCTTTTATCCACTGTGCCATATCCTTGAGTATATCTGTGTATGGATTTCTGGGTATTATAAACCTAATGTCATCAGCAACCACTTTTATCAGTGCTCATATTGCACCTGCCTTTCAAGAATGTTTGTTCCTTGCTATATATTATTATTCCTTTTTCACTGATTAATATAATAGTTCTAGGCCATCATCACATGCCTCGTCTAAAAGACGTTTTGGAAATGTATAGGCTGTGAGATCAGGTTGAGATCACAGACAAAGAACAGCACTGGAAAATTCATAAACTTAAGGAATCAGCGCATATGCTAGGCGACAAAAATCTCCTGAGCCGGCCAAGCATAGAAATGAATACAATATGAGAACCAGTAATACGGGGTGCCAGAGAAAAGCGATAATGACAACACAAATTGCAATATGAACTCTGGTAAAAACATGAAATGATAACAGCAAAAATTGCAAATTGAGCACTGGTAAAAAACTGGTTGCTGATGACATTAGATTTATAATACCCAGAAATTACAGATGTCCTCAAGGACACATGTCATAATGGATAAAGTCGTTGGATAGATCCAGTGACAGGACCCAAAGAGTGTGAGTTCAATACCCGGTTAAGGCATTGGAGAACTTGGAGAGTTAACAGGAGATAACAGACATCCATTAAAACAGGGAACGTGGAAATAGAACAGTCTACCCCAGTAAGCGAAATAAAGGCTTCAGTTCGAGATTCCAGCCACCTGAAGAAGGCCGAAACGTACAACGGGCGAAACGTTGTGATAAATATGCCGACATAGATGAGGACAATATTTCGAATAATGTAAATAGTGTACATAATACTTCATCTCAGAAATATAGACAGATCTAAATTTGTTTTTACATTTTAAGCCTGGATCATAATTTACTGTGTAATTCATACTCATTGGTGTATGTGTGATTTTATGTTTTCATTTAATATTTACATTTTCATTAATTTTCTTTTTGCATGCATATGCCTTTTCAGGAAAATGGCAACCATGATTCTTCACAAATTTTCTTGATCTCAGCATAACTTTTATATTTAATAAATCTCGTCTTTGAGATAATTATTTCCATATTTATAAAAACAGTTTTCCAAAATTAATAAGATAGTGAATAAAAATCTATAGCTGAAAGGATTATTAAAATAATAAAAAAATAACTGGCATAATTGTGTGGATGTATTTATAATCGAGAAAATCTGAATATGATGTCCAGTCGATGTGTAACATTTGGGATGAAGAATAAAGGGTAAGGATTCATTATTATTTAAGGGTAAAGATTCATTATTATTTAAATTCAGTTCATTAATCGAAAATATAACAAAGTTTCTCGGAGAGACTCAGAATTTCAGTCAAGATTTTAGGTGACCGGTGTATGCGAATTATATGATTTAATCTTACCACATTTTATTTTGCATTCATTTAAAAAAGAAACGGTTTCTCTGAGTGTTCTATAAATACTTCTATCAATGTGTACAATCATTTTTTCTCTCTCAACCGTTTTCATTCTCCATATACATGAATATATATGCGTGTTTGCTTATGTGTGTTTGGTTCATTGCATGTTGTTATTATCAATATATAATTCTCACACTGTCTCTATTTATCTATCAGTTTATCTAATTTTTCATATCTATCTATCTATC
>OZ010581.1:22959570-22972070 GCA_963932145.1 Acanthosepion lycidas | reverse complement strand
GCAATTACAATTATGCTTCGATACCAAGTCAGATTTGAATACATCATACGAAATTTTGTAACAATCTGTATCTGCCTATACGGAAATTGTCAAGGTTTATATGCAGACAATTCCGTGTCATGACCCATAATAATTTTTTTTCGGTGAATTTGATTTTAGTGTAGGTAACTTTCGACTGGTTAATCACGACAAATAAGTCATTCTTTTTAAAGTATACTTTTTGATATTAAATTAATCTTTCACTCACCAGTAGTTCAACATCGCTTGAAGAGACACATTTATGGTATATATATATATATATATATATATATATATATATATATATATATATATATATATATATATATATATATATATATATATATATATATAGTTTGTTTGGAAGTAAAGTCTGATCATCCACAGTCCTGTTAAAAGGGCTGTGATGAAATAATTTATTACATGGAACCTTAAAGTGGTCTGTTTTTATTAAAATTATTTTGAGCTCTCTGGATTTTATCGTCCTTAGGTTTACCCATACGGATTACCTAGTTTTTCATAAACTATATATATATATATATATATATATATATATATATATATATATATATATATATATATATATGTGTGTGTGTGTGTGTGTGTATGCGAGTGTGTGTATATATATATATATATATATATATATATATATATATATATATATATATATAACCTCTTTTGCTTGGTTTCATGGTATTCTTATTTGCTATAAGGCCGGGCTTTCTTCAAGTTACCTCGTAATACCTTGAAAACCTCAGTTTTACTATTAATACTATATACTCGTCAAATCTGGCTGTAATTCGGCCAAATTAGTTTAAGTAAGTAGATATACGATTAAGCGTTTTATACTTTGTATGACATCTGTCTGTCTCGGGCGATTATGTTTATGCGTCCGGAGATTTATGCACTCCAAAGGACGCAGTCTTTGCCAGTGGTTTTTTTTTTTTTTTTCTTTTAATGAGACATCGGAAATTGCCCAAACAGTAGATATTCTGCAAGAGGAAGACAAAGGCAAATACAAATTGGTAGGATTTGCCAGAACGAAATTGAACATGACATTGGACTCTCTAAGAGACTTTGGCTCAGGATTTCAATTCAGAGTTTTCCTTTACCTAATCTGTTTGCCAAACATGGATAAAGAACACAAATTGTCCCACTATTTACTCATAGTTGGAGGTTTTGAATTTAATGTTATTCCTTTCCGTGACCAGTTGCCACACAAGGCTATAGAACTCAGTTTGTTTTGGTATTTCCCCATACTTGGGTATTAGCTGGTAAATGAATTAAATGAACTCGATTAGAATACTAATTTGTCTCTCTGATTCCTCAGTCCGAGCTGAAATTCTTTACTTCGCAATTCCTCCACATCCCACCGTTATTTCATTTTCTATTATTGGTGAGTATAAAAGAAGACATTGAGATGAGTCGGCCAATAGTTTTGCATGAGTCGAAAATTAGTCATTCAAGTCGTCGCCATTTTGTAGCCTGCCAGAAGGACAGCCTCTCGGCAGAATTGTAACCGACAGTTTTCACTAAACTCCAAACTGACGCTCGATTGCCAGAAAATTTCGCTCTCAATGGAAAATTCTATCTTCCCCCAAACAAAGATCCTGAATAAAGGGATTAAATGGTAAACAAAACTAAAAACAATCAATTTGTAGTCAGACGAGCCTATTCTTAGGTCGATACTCATTGCCCTACGAAGTGTTTTCTCGATAAAAAATGCAAACCACTTCTTATGTTTGACGTATGCTTTCAGGACGTGGACGATCTTGGCCCTCCACAAGTCACTGTCCTTTATAGCACTTAATAACATTTGTCTTTTTGCCCTATTTCCCAAACTCTTCTCCTCCGTCCATTCACTGAAGCTTACCAAGTAGGCTCTGCATTGAGTTCATCTTGCCTTCTTACCTTACAATCCGTCCTGTGAGTGTCAAATTTTCCAACCTGTTTCCTCATTACGTGCCACATAAAATTTATTGTCTCGTCCTGCTTTTGCGTGTAAGTGTCCTTTTTGCTGTCATTGTCTATAGAACTTCGTTCTTGCACACATGCGCTGTCCAAGTTATTCTCAGTTTCTTTCTGTATATCTATATTTCTAATGCTTCAAAACACTTCTTCATCTGACTTGTACTTAATCCACAAGTATATTATACAAGGTCAAAAAGTGTTGCTTGTTTGATTTAATTTTAAAAGTACTAAAAGTGTTAGAGATGTTCTAAATCTATAGAAGATACTTTTTTACAAACCCAACGGATGTAATTCTATAGGTACATTCACTTTTACTATTCGTAATGTTTTCTTTCAACATGGCTACTCTCTGGCAAACGGAAATATCAAAGAACACTCATAGACAGTTTTGAGTAGAAAAAAATGGTGCAAACGTACAATGGAAATTAATGACTGGATATGAAAATTCTTCGCTCGATATAAATTACAATAGAATTAGAGTTTATGACAGTCCGAGGAAGAAAGAATAAACTTATTGAGTGTCTATCACATTCTGTAATGAATAAGGTTTACACCAGAAATGCAGATAGATTCATCACGGCTGACATGTTGAACGTTCTGTGAATACTTATAGTTGGGCCATGATAGGGTCTGCTCTTTGCGCCATCTCTTGGCTATTCAAATGTCTGATAAATGTCTGTTACCAGAACGGCCAGGCTCTGAATTGAAACATAGAGGAAATAGCCCACAATATTGGCGCATTGTAAGGTAATACTAGATGAGGACAAGACATGAAGAAACGGTTAAATATGAACCTGGGAAAAGAAGAATGGCCCCTCCCTTATCGCTTACTTTCCAAACAATTGCATACACAGGTTTTATAGCCACATTCGTATTTAAGATATATCACCGTAATACACATTACTTGTGATGTTGTGGGAATGTCAACTGTGGATAAATCGAATGGCACTTTTTAATTTTTTGATGAGAGAGGCTAGTGACATCATCCGACGTATGATCATTTTTGAGACGCACGCGAAAAGAAACACCATGTTTCTTTTTTGTTCAAATGTGTAGAAATGTGCTACACCAACATTAGTGTGACTTATAGTTAAACATAATAATTCACCTCCTAGTACCGTCTCCGAAACTATTGATATTATCATTAATTTGGTGTATAAAAATAATTTAATTTCACCGCCATCAATCCAACCCAATATTTCAAGAAATCTACTGCTTGAGTTTCTTTTTATAGCCAGAATGGTACTATTTACACACAAACTGATAAAGTAAGTATGGGAAAACTTCTCGGGCCTTTCTTCTCCAATTATTATATGTCCTATGTTGAAAACAAGGTTTTTACTAAAGTTATTAAACCTAAAATATATGTTCGTTATATTGGCGATATTTTCATTTTGGCTGAAAACAAGAAAAAAATAGAAAATCTGAAAGCTATATTTTTACAAAACTCCGTCCTAAATATTAACAGTTAAAATATAATCCTTGAAAATGGCTAAATCTATAGCCGAAAGAGCTTGGATAAAAAGAACATTCAGACAGTTTTTATATAATTTATCATCTGAAAAAAAAAAAAGATTTATTAGCTATTATGAGAAATTGTATAAAAAAAAACTAAATAAAAGCACCTTGTCTGTCGTTTTTAATGAAATCTTCATGAAAGAAGGATTGCTTCCTAAATAAACACACACACGCATGCACACACACGCACACACACACACACACACATATATATATATATATATATATATATATATATATATATATATAATTTTTTGTTTTTATAAATGATTTTTTGTTTTTGTTTTTTGTATTTATAATTTTTTGTTTATATATATAATTATTTGATGATCCGCAGTCCTTTAAAAGGGCTGTGGTGAAACAATTTATTACATGGAACCTTAAAGTGTTCTGTTTTTATTTAATATATACACACAGACACACACACACACACACACACACACACACACATATATATATATATATATATATATATATATATATATATATATATATATATATATATATATATATATATATCTGTCGATAGTTGTGCTAGCAAAAAGGCACTGATCATCGTAGCCGAGGGCTTGAGCGTTCTGGCCTTGTTCAAATTGTTGATCCCGCTAGATAACACGCTTTTTTCCCAGAAACTGGAACTAAGAATAAGAATCACTGAAAGACCCTTTGAGTTATTCAGCTAGAATGAGAACAGGTTAAAATCCACTGTCTTCTCAATTGACTAATAGTGAGAGAAAAATCATTCTGGCCTTAAGTGATGGTAGCAACATTCTTACTCTGGCTTCCATCTTCGGGGTCCATTCAAGAACCATCAAGCGAACGATAAATAAGTCTAAAAAAGCAGGACGAGTAGAGAGAATAACTGGATCAAGAGGTCACAACAGGAAAAAGGAGAATCATTTCAACTTAGAGCAAAAGTTAGAATCAGAAATGATTAAACTCAATCTATTTGACATTTAGCCCGAGAGATAGAGAGAGACAGAGATAGATGACAGTCCAAAGAGCTGTGAAAAAAGGCATGAAAATAAAATCGTACGTGAAAACTGTGAGGCAACTTGCTACTCGAGAAACAGAAAGTTAGAAAGTGAGACAGGTTGAACATCATCCGATATAAGTTGGAAAATGATCCTCGAATAACAAATACAGTGTAACCCGGATATAAGAGACCTGGATATAAGAGAGACTCGGATATAAGAGAGATTTTATCTGGTCCCAAATTAGAGCCATGCTTACCTAAACAAAATAAACCAAACCCGGATATAAGAGAAACCCGGATATAAGAGACTTATTCTCCTGTCGCGACAACTCTCTTATATCCGGGTTACACTGTATATATTTGAACTTGTATGTCAATCCTTTATGAGCTTCCGATTTTTAGCTCTGATTGATTAAACATAAACATGTCATTTTCGTTTATATATTAATTAAGAGGTAAATTATGTTATGACTTCCATATATATATATATATATATATATATATATATGGAAGTCATAACATAATTTACCTCTTAATTAATAATTATCGTAATGATTTTAAAAACCATGACAACTTCACTATAATTGAAAAAAAATAGAAATATTTTGTAAATAGGTACCTCCACGAAATCGCTAAAAAATAGTGCATAACTTGATGAAAAAGACGCCAACCTTGCCGAAAACAAAATTTTATCGTTTTATGTTATTATTAAGAGGAAAGACCAAAGATTTTGTTTAAATTATTTTTTTTTAATTTTTCCTTCTTTTTAGAAAATTCTAAATTTTGATTAAAAAACCCTTTCTTCTCTTTGTATCACCAAAACTACTGAAATAACATAGACAAATTTAGTACATTTTTTTGGTATGACACACATTAATTTGGAAAATATTGCAAAAATAATTGTCGGATGTTAATGAAACTTTCAGGAACTATTCACAGATGACCGAAATTATTATAAACTCGTCTTTTTCATAAAATTCATGGCAGAAATATTTTTTTTATATATATTTATTACCCACCCCGCCATAACTAATTTTAATCATGTTTTTTTTTTGTTTTTAATTGAACCCCCCTTCCCACCTGAAAATCAGCTCTGAATTGTAACATAAAAAACTCAACAAAACAAAGATATTATTTATTTTCAAATGTTTTTATTTGCTTTTAGTTGTTTTTATGGATATGGACAATATTTTCTGAAAGCAAAGAATTTTTTCGATGAAAAATGAATCTTTAATACAATTATTTGTTATTTCTTAATTATAATAGATTTTTACATTTGAGTTGTTAAAATATTATAGAATTAGTTAAAAGCCGCATCGGGTTTCCTAAGTGTCCTTATGTGATAGATCTTTATTTTAGCGCGTTGTAAATTGTATCATTTTGACGAATCAGAAGATCTGCTGTAATTAAGAAATGTAATTTTGTGTTTATAATCGGGCTGTAATTACAAAGTACGGAAGACCAACCAGAATACAATTAATTTGCGTCATTTGAGTTAAGCATTGTTCCCCGTTGTTAAGGCCTTTACTTTTGCGAAACACGTGTGGAGAAGTTGATTTGATTTTTCAATTTCAACCTTGAAGAGTACCTACGAGTGTCAGTATCATCTTATGAAATTTATATGATTTTATTTCTATATTAATCACAGTTATGACATTTTTCCATAAATGAAATATCAAAATTAATAATAAAATGAATGGAAATACAAATAACACAGTAAAATGTAATAAATGTACATAAAATTATAGTATTTTATGTACACTTCTGATAAAATTCCATTAGAAAGGTACCTATAAATTAATTAGATACCTTTCTTATGAAATACGAAATTTAATCTTACTCTTAACATTCTTATTTTAATTTCTTTATTATATATTTTCCATAAAGGATCTTAAACGTAAATGTGAAAGCTAAGTAGGAAAAAAAATAGAGCGCTGAAAGTTTTCCTTAATATTAACGAGGTAAATAATGTGTTCACTTAAATATAAATTATTTCACTTTTCTACTTCCGTAGAGCAAATTATCCAAACGGAATCCGTCAATATGTCATCATTCATCACCTGTCAAGTGACGCAAAAGTTTATGACCTGCTTTGTTTTATTTTCAAATTACATCTTTTCGGGGCAAAACCTAAGTTAAGCTCGATTCAAAATATTTTAAATAAACATTACAATTTCTGATTTTCTTAAATTAAGTTTTGAAAAAATGATAATTGATATTTAAAATAATTTCAAAGTGAGATTTCCAGGTTTTATAAAATGGAAAAAAATATTCAATTTTGCTGATTCAAAAAAAAACAAGATTTTTAAGGAAGATTTCGGAAGTGTTACGAACGATTAAATAATGTAAAAAAAGTACCCTAAAATACTTTGATCTTTCCTATTAAAAACAATATAAACATTTAGACGATAAAATTTTGTAAAAGTTTGTCGTCTTTTTCATCATGGTATGCTTTTTTTTTAGCGATCTCGTGGAGGTACCTACGTAATATAAAAACAATTTTTATATATAGCATAACCGACAATACATATTAATACTAAAATTACCAACAATACATATTTATTTTTAAATAGCTGAAGTCATAAAATTGTGTTGAAAATATTTAGATTTCGTCATTAAATAACCCATAAAGATTGATATGCCGCTAAAGAAATGAAAACCAGCCGATATGATGGAAGTCTTTCATGATATTAATCCATCAAATATTCTACAATTTCTTAATGAACGCAAGCAATATTCAAAAATATAACTACTACCAAAGCTACAGCATAAACGACACATATCACCGCCTCTAGTATTCATATCGACACAAGCATGTATATGCACAAAAAAAGTATCAGCTAATATGTATTCAATCGTAAAAGCCCCTAAAATTAAATTTCATCATGAAATAACCCATAAGGAGTTTATATGCCGTTAAAAAAATCAAGTCACACACACACACACACGCATATATATATATATATATATATATATATATATATATATATATATATATATATGTGTGTGTGTGTGTGTGTGTGTTTGTATATATATATATATATATATATATATATATATATATATATATATATATATATATGTCTGTGTGTGGGGGGTGTTTGTGCGTGTGTATATGTGTGTGAGCGTGGTGAGGTGTAATAGTAGCCGAGTTCGAATTCAAGTTGAGTTCATTACATTCACTTACGCGCAACTACCCCTGTAAATGTAAGGAATCCATTTATCGTCCTCCCAGGAATCTGACAACAATAATATATGTGTTGAACTAAAAGGAAAAGATCACATTGTAGTACTGGAGAATGTTACATATTTAAACCCCTATTAAATTATTTTGATATTTTCGGGGAAAATCTCTCTTTTAAAATAAACAAAAAATGATTATAAATTTCCCCATCCCAAGAAAGAAAACAAAAAAAAAACATTGATAATACGTTTAGACATTGAACAGACAAATTGTGGGTTTTCAGAAGAAAGGCTTTTACATCCCTTCTAAGAATTTGTAGAAAGCACAGTGATAATCCTAATAGGTTAAGGAAATGTTTCTCAACAGTATATAACGGCAAGGGCGAGGGGGAAAGACCATAAACCGCTCTACTTGCATTGCATATATGCCAGTTACATCAGAATATTCTAGATTGTTCTACAACTTTCCATTCGATACTATTGGACAGATTCGCATACTACCAATTTGCATTGGACAGAACTAGATGATAGCCATCTACACAACTCTTCTCCACAAAAACCCATTCTACACTAAAAGCATCATAAAAAATGTTTCTCTGTGATTGGGCGTTCTATTAGATCATCTAGGGTTGTTTGGTCCATGCTCTGGTACAGGTGATTTGGTATGTCGTAGAAGTGCTTTGGTTTGTCCCTGAGCTTATGGCTCTTCTTTCAAGACCTCTACTGGATGATCAGTTGGAAGCTCAGAAACAGTGTTCGTTTCATTGCTAGTTCTTCGTCCTCAGCAGAAGAGTAGCGCGGACGTAGTTGTTCCCAGTGTCGTCTCCATACTGGCACATGAAGAAAAACATTGATGTTGAAGCAACTAGTACTCAATGACTTCGTGACGAATGTTGTTTTCTCTTGAATACCAACCTTTCTATTTGTCCCATAGTTACTTTTTCTTTAGATGAGGCTTCTCTTAAGTTTAATTTGGCCGGCCAACAGAAAAAGAATAACATTTACGAAAATTCTACTCTTATAATAGATCGTCCCTGATTCTCCAAAATGAATGATATATATATATATATATATATATATATATATATATATATATATATATATATATATATATATATATAACGAAATTGTTAGAGGAATTTAATAAAATCGAGACCAAATGCTTACATTTATAAGTATGTGTGTACAGCCATGCATCTATCCAAAAATATAAACTGTAAAAATCATCAAATTTCAAATTGGAGATACAAAATTCAAACAAGTACATCAATTTAAATATCTCGGAAATTTTTACACATAGAACAGAAAGTGCGACACTGAAATTCGAAGGCGCATTGGGATAGCGAAATATGACTTCCAAAAAATAAGCAATGTATTAATAAACATAAAAATTCCGTTAGAAACAAAGAAAATAATGTTGCTGTTACGTAATATCATTCAATCTATATCGCAGTAAATGCTGGCTATTATCATCGAAGATAAAGAATAGACGTAAAGCAAAAGAAATGTTGTTCTACAGGAGGATGCTGAGAATACCACGGACTTAACACCTGAGCAACGAAAAATAGAAACTAAAAGAGAACTTATACTTAAAATTAGGAAAGACAACTGATATTCTCATGAAATATAATGAGGAAAGATTGCTTGGAAATTTAGTTACTCACAGGAAAGAAAGAAGGCAAGAGTGTCGGAGGAAAACAACGCATAACCTACGTAGCAAGGTTGATTAAATTGAAAAAGGAAGAAGTTTTAGGAGAAATAACTGAAAGACAATATTTATTAAGAGCTGCAAAGGATAGAAACTTGTGGAGGGTTATAATCGCCAACGTCCTAAATGGTCGCAGTACATATAAGAAAAAGAAACCCAACAGGATTCCTTTCCTAAATTCTCGAGACAGCATATAAATAAATGTCCTTCATTAAAACAATGGGAGGGAAGATAATACAAATAGATGGAAGTGTTGAATGTTAGAGATGGAATGAGGTAATGATCTCGTTGTCATGGGGACATTCACTTATCACGACACAAAGTAATCTGTGTGCGAGGAAGCTGGCGAGAATTAGACGAGCTACTAGACTTCGAGCGATAAACTGCGTTAAAACAGGGTCGTAAATTTTAAATTACCTGTCGGTGGAGATCGACAGGTAATTTAAAATGTTTCACGTCACAGGAATGTAAAGATAGCTTTCATAGAAAAACATGCGTGTAATTAATTGTTCAAACCACTTTTTAATAAATTCGGCTGGTCTGCCACCCAACAGATGCAAATGCATATATACAGATCGATCTTGTCTTGGGGCCGCACGTTCTGTCGAACATAAAGGGAAGCACACCTAACCTAATTTTACGTAGTAGGCGAGATATTATGACATTCACATGTCTACTACAGGCATGTACAGCTTCCAAACGATGACGGGGATGGAAAAGGAAGGTTGTGCTCGTGTAGCGAGATACCAATTAGAGTCATTGGGTGGATAACAGATTAGGTTAAAATTGGTGTTAGAACAAGACAGCTAAGAGATAGATAGAATATTTATTTTATAGAATTACAAAACTGTGGCAGAAGGTTGAAACCAACAGCTGGATAGAAGTAGATCTAGGTGGATCCCACGGAAATACTCACCGTGATGGGCAGCAACTACAAATCTGCAGTAACGCTATGAGCAACCATGTCAAGAGAACTATTTAATTATTCAAATACATCGTCTACATAGTATTCGTGTCCATTAGAAATCATAGTCCTCCACAATTTCCTAATTTTTGTAGCTCTCTCTTAATAAATTTTGTCCTTTTGTTAATTCTCCTAAAACATGTCCTAGCATTCATTTACTCATTCTCGATAAATAAGATATATCTGTTGTCTTCTGAAACACACACACACACACACACACACACACACACACACATATATATATATATATATATATATATATATATATATATATATATATATATATATATTACAATGAATCATTCATTCAAAAAGTAAATTAGTAAAGTTAATGATATAAAGGATCATATCATACATCGAGTGATTAGTACGTTAATTAATCTTTAAAAACAAATGTTAGCGAAATGATTTCGCCATCTTATATCATTAACTTTGCTAATTTACTTTGTGCGTGTATGACTCAATTGTAATATAAATTGAACTGCACCACATACTTGATATATTTTTTCTGGCTTTAAATAATGTGTAAAGTGGTGATAAGCCATAGAAAAGGAATTAATCAATCAAAATATATTCCGTCTTTTTTATTTAGCTGGTGTTCTGAAAGTCATGTAAGAGTCATATCATCAACCTTTTTACACTATCATAAGCGTAATATTTATGATGGAAAATCTATAAAATATTTTTGATAATGGCGTAAAATTCTAATTTTTATATTGCACCATACTTTTTCATTTTCTATTATAATTATTACATCCTTGATTAGTTTCATACGAGCGTTTAATATACTATAAATATTAAAAGAATGAAATATGTCATATATATATATATATATATATATATATATATATATATATATATATATATATATATATATATATATATATATATATGTATGTATGTATATATATATATATATATATATATATATACATATTTAGTTTATGCAAAATTATGTAATCCGTATGGGTAGACTCAAGGAGGGTGATATCCAAAGAGCTCAATATAAATTCAGAGCAAATATGTTTAAATAAAAACAGACCACTTTAAGGTTCCATGTAATAAGTTATATCATCACAACCCTTTTAAAGGGCTCTGGATCATCAAATTTACTTCCAAAAGTTGAAATAAAAAAAAAAAAAAAAAAATTTATTTTTTTTTTATTTCAACATTTGGAAGTAAAATCTGATGATCCAGAGCCCTTTAAAAGGGTTGTGGTGAAATAACTTATTGCATGGAACCTTAAAGTGGTCTGTTTTTATTCAATATATATATATATATATTATATATATATATATATATATATATATATATATATATATATATATATATATATATATTTATATATATATATATATATATATATATATATATATATATATATATATATATATATATACATATATATATATATATATATATATATATATATATATATATATATATATATATATATATATATATATATATATATATATATATATGTAATGCTACAAAAACTGATAAGTCGATATTTTGTATAACTATATAGAGTAATGACTCGTTTTTAATCACTTCACCCAAATAATGTGGATGAAGCCCCCAGGAGGTTAGAGATTACTTGGAGTGGGAGGAAATGAAAATAAAAGAATAATTTTCAGGAAGATAAAAAATGGTGATTGATCTAGCTTTTAAATCGTTGAAGATATATGTTGCAGGGAAGCAGGAAATATGCTCATCAGAACAATTGTCATTAAAAATGTTTGTTGAAAAGTCAAAGGGAAGGATCTATGAGAAAGTCACTGATGTCGAGATGTTAGATCATATCGTTAGGGATCCTTAAAATAAAAAAAAACTATCTGACCGGATTATTTCGACCCACGCACTTCGGAGCCAAACAATAACGAACGTGTTTATTTTGTACACATTTAGAACGAATTAAGTACGCCTAAGTAATCAGCAGCGAAAAAGCTATCACGCTCTAATTTCATTAAAACCTAGCAGTCATTATTTCTGCTGCTTACAGAGAGAAGGCTGTGTAGACTTAATATATAATGCATTTAATATTTTCAAGATGTAATCTGATGTGCATAAATGTAATCAGGATGTTATTTTTCTTTGATAATTTCCTGGCTGTTACACATTGTTGACTAATCTTAAACTTTTTTTTTGTTTTTTAGTTT
>OZ010581.1:22912070-22954570 GCA_963932145.1 Acanthosepion lycidas | reverse complement strand
GTGTGTGTAAATATATATATATATATATATATATATGTAAAAATGTATGTATATAAATATAAACATATATATATGTATGTATGTATGTATGTATATATATATATATATATATATATATATATATATATATATATGCAGAAAACAAAAAGAGAAACACGTGGAAAATATTCGCTACACAATCCAAAATTGAATACGGCAATCAAATGCGTACGTATGTACACGACGGCACATATATACATACTAGCAGCATGGCCCAGCGTTGCCCGTGCTTGATTAAAAAATTCATACAGCAATCGCTATGACTTGACTTAAAATATTTTTAACCTTCCTTGCCTTTAAAGGAGTGCCCTTTGCCCTTGCTACATGCTACTTGCCTTACTTCTTGCCTATCTCATACTGCGACTTTTATCTAAGCTCTATACTAAACATTAAACCTGTTACGAAAAAAGAACTAAACAAAATAAACACAAAACGATAAGCTTTGAAAAAGGACTCGTAACTAGAAAAACCGAATGAAAAAAAGAATGTTAACAACAAATACTTTTTCACACCCAACCCACTTCTGCGGAATCAGAATCAACGTTGAGTTTAAGCAAGCGAATGAGCCAAATGGAGTAAAGTGCCATACAGATTTAAATTTTTCCGACTTGTGACGAATGCAGCTATCGATTTTTTTGGCATGCTAGCATGCTAGTTAACGTTCGTGTCAGTCAGCTGTTGGATCGGACGCTAGCCAATAGAATGTTCCTACCTATTCGTGACATCCAGCTATAGGCTCTCACCCTGGTTAGTAGAAAATGGCCGAAAACTACATGAAAACTGCCGTAGAAGCATGAAAAAATCGATTATTTCCACTATCGATGTGAGTTGGGAAATGCAAAGTCGGTCTTGGACTTCCGCTAACTTGGAGCATGTGCATGTAAATTTTAGTGCAAATCCGTCGGAAATTGCGGCCGTGCATTGGTTACACACACACACACACACACAGACACACACACACACACACACACACATATCCTGCCTTTTACAGACAATACCATACAGTTCATATATGTTTATGTTTGTGTGAGCTCCGGTGGGCGAGCGAGCGCGTGTTTGTGTGTCTGCCTATATCAATGGGTGTACGGGCGTGTATGTATGTTTGCGTAACTAAGAATGGCGTCATGATGACGATTTTACCCACCGCTTCCAATACCCGCAACCGTACATACATCTTAAAAAATTAGTCAGTTTGTCTGACGATCGCAAAAACGTAAAACCCAGGTTCACAAACTTACATCAATCCAACTATATATATATATATATATATATATATATATATATATAAAGATAGACATATATTTTGATTATTACAGTGTTATTTGAATGGAACCAGCAGAAAGACGACGATGCATTTTAATTGTTTCCTTATTGTTTTGTAAATGAGGCTGACAGGAGAAAGCGAGGAAAGAAATACAAACTCATACAGAGTGATAAACATATTAAAACGCAGCTGCCGGTGACCTTGTTGAAATGGCAAGTGCAAAGAAACAGTTCACGCAGAGTAATCAAGCAAGAACCAGCGAAAGTCTTTGGAAACGGATGTGAGACAGCTTTCACCCTTTCTATTTTGTCGCGTGTGACTTTGGTCTGTCGACACGGGAAGCGCCCTTGGCAAAGGAAATGTTTCGCTGTCGGCATTTTCATTCCGTTATTCCTAATTTGATTTCGCTTCTTTCTTTCTTTCTTTATTTTTTTCTGGCATCTTTTTTTTTTTTTTTTTATTACATTTATTTTCTATTTTTGATCTTTTACAACATGTTTCTCATTTTCCCGCCTTTTTCTTGTTCATAACATAACCAAAAGAATTAAGAAGAAGAAAAGAAGAAAGAAAAACTTAAACAAAGAAATGAAAAATGTAAAGAAACGAAAAACAATTTTTAATAATAACAGACAAATGTTATGTCGAAGAATATGCCATCCAGGAATAAGATATTAGCATTTTCTGTATCTTCTCTTGAATTTTCATCCGTATTGATGGTTAAGACGCGAACTAGCATCAGTGTAAGGAATATGGGTTCAATGTCTTGACGCCATATCTACATAACATGCGCCACATATACCTTTTATTCATCGCATGGAAAAGACATTTTGTTTTGGATCTTTGTTTTGAAGAATATATTTATATGTGACACCGGTTCCAGAAACTCATAATCGGTTGGATAAATCCAGCAGATTGAAGAAGAAAGGTATAAAACAGAGAGACATGGACGCATAATATTTATATATTCCCAATAGTGAATGAATAAATAAAAAGGCAAACATGATGTTCTATGCCCATGGACCCCAGGCGCACAAGATTCTTTGATGCCTATCTTTTATATATACGCTCTCTTTTATGACATGCGTGATCATGGCTTTCCACAAATCTCTATTTTTTGTTACTCTTAGTGTGTGTATTTTTTTCATATTCACTGTTGCTACCATTCGCTCTTTTGTCAATCATTTACATAAACTGGTAGCCATGTTAGTCGCTGTCTACCTCTGTCCCTCTCGCCTTCAATTTGTCACGTGAGTGTCGAATTATTCAAGTACCCTTTCCTCATTATGTAGAATAGAATAACCAACTGTCTCTTTCTGATTCTAAGTATAAACATCATTTTTAAAACTTCATCCTTCCTCATATGTTCCGTTAATATTATTTTCAGCATCCTTCTGTAGAGCTACATCTCTTTTGAATCAAGTCTATTTATCTGTGAGGTGATTATACTTTTTTTACTGATATATAGGAGGAGTGAAATTGTATTATAGTTTAGCATTATTTATTTAAATATTTTATATATAACAGCTACACATACTTCAATATGTAGTTCGTCAATGTATCTGATTAGATTAATTATTGCAGCAAAAATTAATAATTATAAAAAATAATATACTGAATAAACTTTCAAATTAGACATTCAAAGGAAGCCAATCAAATTGGCTCTAGATTACCTTAGAGTATCTAGACACAGATCTGGATTTGGCTAACATGGACTGCAGCTCAGGAGCCCCCAACACTAGAGGGATACAAGACTAGAACTGATAAGATAAAACAAAATAAAGATATAACAACAGGAAAGGGTTGTTTATTTTAGTTCTCCTTTGAATTAATTTGAAACAATTTAGAGGATTTGGACCTATCTTCTTGGAGCTTTTAAATTATTTCCTCACAATATGACAAAACCCAATAATCTTTTATTTCCTATCTAATCACCATCATTTATAATTACTAACTTGACTATTTGAAGTTGACAATTTTAACAATGTCTATATTTTCGGTGATTAACAAACTGCATGAATTTAATCGTGTTATTATGTTGGCATCTCAATCCCATCCGTTCACTGTCGAAACTGTGAAATGTAGCTGTCTCTTTTACTCTAAAATGTTCATGTCTCGCACATCCCCTTTTTGTGGAACTCGCCTCTTCATACTCGCTTCCCTGATAGCTATAACCTTTAAATATTCTAATGCAATGTCACTCGACATTTTCAGTCCTTCTGTTCGTCTTTTCCTCTATCACGTCTTAAGTTGTTAAATCTAAAACCAAAAGAAAAAATATCATTAGACGCTTAAACTTAATTCACATTTAAAATCGGTCCAAGTTTTTGTAACAACATATATTTAAATCTCTACTTTAAATAGCCCATTGAGATGTTGATATGCCGCTAAACAAAATCAACGAACCCATGTAATGAAACATGAACATCTTAGAGCCTAGGTTGAACAGTGATAAAGAAAATGACTTACTGCCCAGACACCGGTTGAACAGTGGTAGAGAAAATTGATTAAATATCGAGGCACCGATTGAATAGTGGTAGAGAAAAATGACGTAATGTCCAACCACTGGTAAAACAGTAATAGAGAATATCGATTTAATACACAATCACCGGTTGAACAGTGGTAAAAAAAAATGACTTAATGTTCAGCCACCGGTTGAACAGTGGAAGAGAAAAAGGACTTAATGCCAAGCCATCGGTTGAACAGTTGTAGAGAAAAAATGATTTAATGCCCAGCCACTAGTTGAACAGGGGTATCGAACGGTGGCTTAATACCCAGCCACCGGTTGAACAGTGATAGAGAAAAATGACTTAATGCTCAGCCATCTGTTGAACGGTAGGTAAACACTTGAAACTATTTTTATGTCTACTGTGAAACATTGCATAGCAATTATTTGCGATTTTTTTACTCGTGAGCTCTGGCAGAAGAGTTATAATTGTTCCTGAACGCAGGGCTCAAAGGGTTATAGTTTATAAAATCTCGCATAAATTTACCAATTCGACGAGTTCTCTTCTAAATGTACACACACACACACACACATCACGAAGGGCAAACAATTACGGAGACATACTCTCACATGCATACTCAGACATGCACACGTAGGCATGCATTAACTCACACACACAATATATACATAAAAATAAACGTGTTTCTCATATTTTATGAACTTCCAGGGCTATTTTAAGATTGGCTGATATTCATGCATTTTTAAAAATCGCTAAGCGTGAAGCAGTACTGTAATTTGAGTTACTAAACAAAAATATAATTTTTATGTGTTATAAAGCTCTTTGAAATATTAAAAAATGACTAACAAGAAACTTATATACATAAGTAAAGGAATAAAAACATAATAATTAATGTATAATATATAAAATTTTGTAATATATAATAGAAAATTATATGTATGTATGAATAAAGACAAGATTTATCATAGCCGACGCGTTTTGTCCTATGACAGACTTTTCAAGGCAAATGTGATGATTCGTCCTATGACAGACTTTTCAAGGCAAATGTGATGATTCGTCCTATGACAGACTTTTCAAGGCAAATGTGATGATTGTAATGTATAATAGAAAATTATACGTATGTATGAATAAAGACAAGATTTATCATGGCCGACGCGTTTTGTCCCATGACAGACTTTTCAAGGCAAATGTGATGATTTTATTTTGCAATAAATATTTATAAACAAAAATAAAATTCTGTTCAATTTTTAAATTTGTTTTCAAATGAAGAGACGCTAATACATAATCATCAAGTTAAGTGAGTAAATGACGTTGTTGAATTTTTTATGCAATTAACAATCTAGATTAATTTAGTAAAGGGATAAATGTGTGCATTTTATATTTTTAAATAACAGGTGTTATGAATTTAACTTTTTTCTTTTAAATTATTAATATTTGTAGATATGTATGTTGGCTTGGGAAATATTTTCATTTTACAGGCATTTGAAATGTTTTACTCATACGTGTAAGAGAATAATTCGAATACTGCGTCATACTTTACTACATTAGTCCACAAGTTAAGATGCGAATGTTGGTTACAGAGCAACAAATGTCGGTTCTTCTTCCTAATAACCATAACTGAGTTGGTTTGTAATAAATAAGAGTGTGGCAAAATATTGTCTGAAGGATATAAGTCAATGTAAAAGCGAATATACAATTCTGGAGAACATCTTATTAAAAATACTATTTAAATGCTATGCAGCAGAATCGTTCAGATTGTACATAATTTCAAATGATATCTAATCAATAATACACATCAGTAAGCCACGAAGATTAAATGTCATTGGAGGATCTCTTAAGACAAAGTAATTGTAATATTCTTACATGTCAATCATTTGTTATTAAAACAAATCAAAAAGATTATAAACTTCTGGTTTGATATATAGCCTGTGATATCAGTATGAGGCTCTATAATTTAGAATCCGTAAAAACGGATTTTCCCATTCTACGCGCGTACACACACAATTTCGCGCACACACACACGCACGCTCGCGCACACACATACACGCGCGCGCGCACACACATACACGCGCGCGCGCGCGCACACACACACACACATTAGGTTGGTGCAAAAATAATGACGTAATGATGTCGTTTTTTGACATATTTTTAACGTCAAAAAACGACATTATTACGTCATTATTTTTGCACCAACCTAATATATATATATATATATATATATATATATATATATATATTAAATTCTGTGGTGCACTCTTGGAAGATAGGAGGAAATTTGTACATAATTGCTACTAACATTACATGGTTCTTTCCCTTTCCTGAATTGAGCTCTCTTAATGAATGGCGTACGCAAAAATTCTCTTTTCTTTCAACCGTGCGCCGAGACAAAATCTCCCACTGATGCGGAATCAGTCGGTTTTCGATCCTGTCTTGAAGCAATCGGTTGTGTAGCCATGTGTGTGTGTGTGTGTGTGTGTGAGTATATAAAATTGGCATTTGTGGGCGAACTGACTTTGTACCTGTTCAGAAACATTTAATGAACAATGACTTTCAAAATACTAAGCTTAAAATTAAAAAATAGAAAGATATTTCTAGCAACAAAGAGTGCTTAAAATTTATGTAATATCAGATTTCACATAAAGAAGTTTATGCTCGACTAACAAGGAAAAAATGTAGTTCTACCGACTAATGCTTAGAATAGAATGTCCAGAACAAGTGAGCAACGATAAATGTTTTAAATAAAGTGTCTGCTAGGATTACGCTTAGACTTTTTTTTATAGAATAATCAAATTCTTCGTCCTATGTTCTCAAGTGAATAAGGGAAGTTAGATATTCCATTGGATCCGGTCTTTTAATAATTTGGTTAATATCGGAATGTCGCTTTTCGCTATTCACATGAGTCTTCGGATTTCTGTATCATAATATGTGTCGTCTATAGTTCTTTAACCTTGACAAGCTCCATACTTCGAATACACACTGGGCGACTTCTTTTGACGACAGTCATGCATTCCGTCTTCTTACAGTTAACAGGCTGTCCTCTCTACTTGTTTTCCTATTCTATTTTGTTTTTCATTCAGTTTTCTTCTGAGGTGACCATCACAGCAATATAATCTTGTATCTTATGCTGTTAAGATTATGTTCTTAGAAATAAATCTTGGAATGTCTTGTAGTTCTTCCCCGATCGTCTCGCTGAACAGGTTAATTGAATCTGATGCCGAATCCAATTTCTATCTTTGCATGTTCACTGAACCCGTTCACAGTGCAGGCTGTTCGTTACCAGTAGATATTTCGCTTTCCTTGAATATGTTTCCTGTGCAAGTCAAGATTATCTAATATTTCATGTCACACTCCCTCAAATCCCTTATGCAATCTATTAACAATATGGATAAGCCATATTCCATTTCTATTGCTCTCTTACGAAGCAGCTGTTTTGTACCCGTGTCTTAAAGAAATCTATATCCATCATGCTCTATAAGAATTCTAATATTCCTACGAGTAACTTGCTTCAGAATCGAAATCGGATCTTCAGTTGGTTGGAATGTCGAACTGAACCCTTTATTTCGCTCAGCAACACTCAGAATACAGTCTGCCTGCCTTATGTGAAGGGGTTATCAGAGAAAATACAAAGGATCTGCGGTCCATATAACATCAGGACAATCTTCAAAAGCTTGACGACACTTCGCAGATATCTCTCCCGACTAAAACCAGCTATAGCGGAGAACATGACTAAAGACTGTGTGTAAGCTATCCCGTGCAGCTGCGGAAAGAAATATAAAGGGGAGACAGGCCGCCCTCTTAAGTTAAGGCTTCAAGAACACCAGAAAGTTATAACACGTAGGGAAGTGGACAAATCAGCCGTGGCTGACCACATATGGAGAGACAAGGGAGATCACCGCCCTCTGTGGGATCAGGTTGAGATCATAAACAAGGAACACCATTGGAAAAATCGTAAACTTAAGAAATCAGCACATATGCTTGGTCACAAAAATCTCCTGAGCCGACAAAGCATAGAACTGAATACAATATGGGGACCAGTAATAAGGAGTACCAGAGAAAAGCGATAACAACAACAAAAATTGCAATATGAACTCTCGTAATAACATGTATGATAACAGCAAAAATTGCAATATGAGCACTGGTAAAAAAGGTTTCTAAAGACAGTCGGTTTATAATACCCAGAAATTCAAAGACAGATGTATTGAAGGACACTTGGCATAGTGGATAAAGTCGTTGGTTAGATCCAGTGACAGGACCCAAAAAGTGTGAGTTCAATACCCGGTTAAGGCAGTTTCAGAGGAAAAATAACAAATTAAACATAGCATGTAGAACGAAATAAATGGTTAAGTTTGACATTCCAACCACCTGAAAAAGGCCGCAGCGTACGAAGGCCGAAACGTCGTAATAAATATGACGACAAAGATGAAGACAATAGTCCGAATAATGTAAATAATGTCAAAATGATCACTTTAGTAATGTGACTCTTCAAGCTCATTGTCCGATTTTTTACGTGGTTCTGAAGATAGATATTTTCTGTTCTTCCAGAATTTCACTCCTGTTTTATATTTCATTTAAGTTATCGATTTTTCTCTCTGGTTATAATTATTCCACTTCCCAAAGAATTTGAGAAAAAACAATTATTAAAGAGAAGTGTCAATAAAAAAATGGGTTTAAGAATACAGAATATAACGACTGGTATTGCATTTAAATGTTTGAAGATCAGTGTTGACTGGAAAGCATGATATCGGAAGAGAGATTCACAAGCGATAAATGCGGGAGAAAAAATCTGTTCGCATAGAACATATGGTAACTTTTATCAATGCCAACTATAAAATGATGGGACCTAACTACCAAACTAGTAATCCGTAAAATTGACGGGCCAAAGAGGAAAGGTCGTCAGGACGGTTACTATGAAAATGTTTATAGAAAGAAAAAACATGGAAGCTAACTTACGGCAGTGAGGACGTGATTGAAGCGGAGATGTCAAAGAGAGACATTATCGTCCAGGTCCTTAAAGTATATAACATTTGAAAATAGTATCGAAAGCTAAAATTAGCGAGAGCTGAACAATTTTATCTGACCAAAAGTTCAGGCTTTTCAATTGAAAGCAACAGCAGACATTACGTATTGACACGAATATTTCAGTCTCACCACCACTCTGCATAATTTGGGACAAATACCTATATTTATCGACCAACATGACAGTTTTAATTTGCAGATGCATATAATTAAAATACATCTATAAACTGTTTAGAATAAATGCTTGATTGCCTTTTTTATTAACTGAATAAATATGTCAACAAAGAATCGATCTGATGCGCCGATACTGCACAAAATAAATATCTAATAAGAAAGACAAATGCATCTGTTATATATGCATATTAATAAAAAAAATATGTGGTTGTTGAAAAAGATATGTCTGCGGGAATTGGTACATAAATGCAGCTTAATGTTCTTACTGGGCACCTTATCAATTTACACTTGGGCATGAACCAGTTAGATCACCAGTAACATAGTACCCACAGCACTAGTCAATTAAACAGGCTAGACAATCGTTATTCCAAAGAGAGACAACGTAATTATTACCAGCAATATATTAAGACTGCTTTAGTACATGTCCAAAATTATTTAAATATAACGAGGGATCAAACTTAGTAATAAGTAGTAAACATTTGCTTAATTAACTACCTAACAATTACAGAGTTTGTAGATTATATATATATATATATATATATATATATATATATATATATATATATATATATATATGCGATGGTTAAATTATCGCCATTATATTTTTTCTAATCCGCCCATGCGTGTTTTATTTGGGGTTTTGTCGACTGCACCGTGTAGTAGGGTACGTTGGTCACACTCTGTGAGGAAGTGAGCAGTATAACGCAATTCACTCCTTCAGAAATTTGGAAAAAGCATATATATATATATATATATATATATATATATATATATATATATATATATGATGACCATTTTGGTCGAAACTAGTTGAGGAATCTAAATGGAATAATAATAAAAAAAACGAAAGAATATTAAGATTTTTATTTTTTTATTGTTCAATATATATATATATATATATATATATATATATATATATATATATATAATTATTTATTTAAAAATATGATTCCAACACGCTACATAAGAATTCTTATGTTTCAAAACAAGAGCCAAAAACTTCAATATAATTATTTGAATTAAATTGAATTAAAGTAATTAAAGTAAAGTAAATTGAAGTAAAGTAATTAAAGTATAGTAAATTAATTACTTTAATTCAATTTAATTCAAATAATTATATTGAATTTTTCGGCTCGTGTTTTGAAACATGAGAACTCTTATGTAGTGTGTTGGAATCATATTTTTAAATGAATAATTATATTAATGCTCTACTTTTGTATCGAGCACTATTTTTTTAAAATAATAACTTTCGATTATTTACCTAACGAGTTCTTTCCTATTTTCTATATATTTTCACACACACACACACACACACACACACACACACACACACACACATATATATATATATATATATATATATATATATATATATATATATTTATTTATATATATCACTTATATATATATATATATATATATATATATATATATATATATATATATATATATATATATATATGGAGTGATGGAAATGATTATTATTATTATTATTTTGCAAACAGGCGTCCGTATTCATATTTGATGTCATTTAGTGTTAGTTTTTACGTTTTATTATTAGTTTATATATTATGTTTAGCCTTTGTTTACCATATGGATGAGGCTATTATATTTGTATTGTCTACGAGTATGTTGTAGACGGAAATTGGTGTTTCCTTTTTTGTTTAAATGAGTCCTAATTAAAAAGAATATTAATCACTTATAACACTTATATGAACACAAGTAAGATTAAATAAAATGCTTCATCACAGTACTTTGTCAGTCGTCTTTGTATAAAAATATATTTTTGTAGGTACAAAATTTAATGATCGAAATAAAAGTATAAAACTTAATATTACGAGACATTTAAAAAAAACGGGCGAAGCAGCCGGTTTCGCTCTCGCTCTTCAGAATTCAACGGGCAATTTAAAATCAACACAGAAAAATGTACAATAAAAGGAAGTTGTGAAAAAAAATATGCAAAATGAACTAGAGACAAATGACAGCGAGTCCCAACAAACACTCGCGTTGTTTACACAAAGAAGGCTTACGGGACCCGATGAAAAGTGCTTCCTGAACCTTTAGATGAAATAAGGAGTGAGACCGGGACAACACGTTGAACTAGTCAGCACTAGTATTTAGTCACCCCCCACAAGGGCATCATGTGGCACAAGGCCGGTTTAACGTGGGATCTCCGAGACCGTGGGCTCGGCCAAAAATATGCACTTTGAACCCTATAAACGGGTTCAGGGTCGGTTTACCTCCCTGAAAGAGGCTCCACCCTTCGGCGTAGACTCGTTTGGGTTCCTCAAAGCCCGAAGGTAAAGAGTTTAACCGATCAACCGATCAGCCGGACGTCCGACTTCAGACTGAACCAGTCAACACTAGTAATTAGTCACCCCCCACGAGGGTATCATGTGGCACAAGGCCGGTTTAACGTGGGATCTCCGAGCCCGTGGGATCTCCGAGACAAAAATATGCACTTTGAATCCTATAAACGGGTTCAGGGTCAATTTACCTTCCCGAAAGAGACTCCGCCCTTCGGCGTAGACTCCTTCGGGTTCCTCCCCGCCCGAAGGCAGAGAGTTCAACCGATCAACCGATCAACCGATCAGCCGGTCAGCCGGACGTCCTACTTCAAACTGAACCAGTCAACACTAAATTTGGCTGCAAAATCTCTGTTCTTTAATAGGTGGTCGCATATGGCGGAACTATAGGTGTTCGGGATGAGTCCATTCAAAGGCAAGGTGTGATTTCTAATTTTTTTAGGAACGTGGTGTTTTATTCTCATGTCTAGGCGTTGAGTTGTTCTCCCTATGTAGTCAGCTCCGCAACTGCAAACGTATTTGTAAATAACTGAATTAATTTGGCGGGGAGGGAGAATGTCTTTTCACGCAGATCGAAACATAGGCTGAGTTTGAAAAATAATCCGAACTTCGGCAGAGAAAAAACAACAACGAACATTGGATGAAATTTGTTTAGCAATTTTTTCACATTTTCATATGTATATATATATATATATATATATATATATATATATATATATATATATATATATAGATAGATAGATAGATAGATAGAAAGATAGATAGATAGATAGATAGATGAAATAAAGATAAAAAAGCAAAATCTCCCAAAACCTATACCTGAAAATAAGAGAATCACCTAAGAATCATAAACCAAAATAAAATGACCTCCCTATAACAGTAACCAGGAATGTTTATGCCTAGTTTATTAAGACATTGCAATGGGTGAGAATTTATCTCGACGAATTCGCGTATGTTTATTCCAAGTTTCGTTTTTCATCATTTAATTTCGTCTTCTTCTGTATATCATATCATTTCAGCATCTGATTTGGTAACGCTTGTAATTCAGCCTCACTCTCTGTCTCCGTTCTGGCATCGATTTACACAACGTAGTTAGATAGTTTTACACACTGTTTCCCAGTGACCTCTTGAATTTATGATACCCTGTGAAAGCGAAATTCTACATGCCTTGCTTCTTCATTATGCGTCCCTGAAATTTCATGTCTTTCTGAGTTTTTTTCCTTCAATTTTCCAAAAAAAAAGAAGCTTCTCGGTAGGCCCATGGAATTCTGTCCTATTCCTTCTGCAGAACTATATTTCTGTTGCCTCAAGTCTCTTCTTCTTCTGTGAGGACATTGCTCATTATTTACTGCCGTGTAAAAAGACCGATATTACATAAGATTTTAGAACACTTTTTTTTTTCTAACAAGATTTTAATATTTCCTAACGCTTTGATTAACTGTTGGAAGTCACTTTCCTTATTGCAATGTGTCTTAACTTTATCCGCTTATGGAGATCCAATACATTGGACAATATATTGTTTTATCAGACTATTTTGACTCCAAAGATACTTTTTACTCCAAAGATAGGCATTCTAAAGAAATAATTTGTGCCATTAGTCAGTAGGACACGAAATATTATAATCCATTACGCTAAAAAGCTGTGTGTCACCCTGTAGAATTAATGACAACGCCTAATTAGGTTTCGTACACCCAGTGACGTATCAAACACGACACAGTATTAACTGTGGGCTTTGATACATTATCTTATGTCTGGGCACCCTTACATATTTATAGAGATTTTTTTTATAAGAAATTAACTAATTTTTTTAAATCCGAGTTTATTTATAAGCATTTATATATTTTTAAGCCTTACACCCAAAGCAAGACAATAAAGCCACTAAGACTTAAGAGGTTAATGATTGTGAGAGAATATAAAAAGCATTATTAAAAAGAGATCAATAAAAGAAAAGGAATTAAATGAAAGATCACAATTGATATTTTATTTAAATTTTTGAAGATCAAAGTTGGCTTTTGAGCAATAAGCTGGAGGAAAATAGACAACCATGATTGAGTTGATAGACGTCTTTTTAGACACTGAAATTAATATCTACCACCCTAGGTATGGAAAGTCTTCATAAAAAAAGATTCCTATTGATGCGAATTCAAGGAATAATGGTAGCTTCTTGTCGGGTGACATTTTTTTTAATCAAAATTTTTAACGTTTAAGCTGCTAGACATTGCATTCGACGTGTGTATAACAGTGATCTCTACGCAAATACATATACATACTAAATTTAATGTTTATATTAATTTATATAATTGATATCTGGGTGAGTAATACCGGATTCTGTACAGGTTTATGGGTGGATATATTGTTTGCCCGAGAAAATTGGAAACTATTTTTTCGGAGGTATATTCATCAAATAATGTCGACATGCTAGAATATTTCAAAAGAAGAGCATCACTAACAGAGAAAAAATAAAACGCGTAATGGATTTTTGCTGTTTTACGCCAGAGGTATTCTACAAAATAACACGAAGTCAATCCAGTGATAATGACGCAAACAGCTGCTCGCAGACATACTTTTTAAACCGCATTTGACTTGATGTAAAATCGGCTTATTTCGAACATGAACATTCATCCAAACTCATAACAATAATTTTCTTTTAAAATATTTAAGAACATATTCAAATGTTAAAGCTTGTCCTTGCAGAGCTAGGTCTAAGTGACACGCGACTAAATTTCAGTAATATTTCATAGTTTAGACATCGATAAATATTTACGCAGCCTAATGGGAGTGCTATGCGAGAAAAGAATAATCTGTTTGTATTCCTTCCTCATTATTGGTATTATTATATCCATGATATAATAACACCTTAATGCACAAATGGAACAGAATAGCTAAAAGAAAGGGAATGACAAACATGCTTTGTTCTCAGAGTCTATTTATATCACTAAGTCATATACAAAATTATGTACATATTTACGTATTCCACATAGAGAAACTATAACACATGACTACAACAAGTGTGAAAATGTGAAGAAAAGAGAGAGTCTTACTTGTAATATTTCCCGAACGGTAAACTGGGAGTACAGTAGTTTATCTATGAATCTGGTGATGTCATGTGTTTTCTCCTGTAAGACCTACCTCTGTAAACTTGTGAAGTCCTTAGTCTCTTCTCCCGTCTTTACATCGAAACAGGTTTTCGTCAGTCTATGCCCTGGCATCACGGAACCCTCTGTTGTAGCATATGTACGGAAAATAATGTCCCCATTCTCATAAATACAGTAGTAAATACTGTATGTTGATCTGCAGTTGGAGATTCATTGCGGAATTCACTTGACTCACTTCTAGCAGTTGACTACTTCTACGCGCCGCTGTCGAATCTTATATGTGTTGTTCTTGTCGCAAGTATTATCGTTCGTTACCAACCTTGGTGCGATTATTCTATTTATTTACCTTCCCTAGGTTACAACACCTTCGGAATTCTATCTTAGTCAAGGAGAAACAATCGCATTTGGCATCCCTACACAGCGCACATCAACTATTAGTTTTATTTATTTAATCCACAAAGTGAACCACTATATTAAAAGTTTTTTCTTCGGAATTTATTAGGTTGGTGCAAAAATAATGACGTAATAATGTCGTTTTTTGACGTTAAAATACATCGAAAAACGACATTATTACTTCATTATTTTTGCACCAATCCCAATGTTGGATATTCAAGCACCGACTAAAAGGCTGATTTTCATTCTAAGGATCACCCTGATTCCAAAACGATATAATATGTGTATGCATGGCAATTGTGACTCGATTTAGAAGAGTTTCAGCCACACGGATAGACAGAAAGAAAGAATTTGGCCTTTATTTAATTAAATGTGTTGTATTTTACAAAGTCGGTCAAATTTAGTATCCCGAAGTACTGCGCATTCAATAACAATATAATTACATTCTCTGAGACTACTTCAATAAAAATTTTCTTTTTCAAAGCGTACTGCTTTAGATTTATTTTTTTAGTCTGATACAATGCCAGTATTTTGAGACAAAACATGATAAATAAACTAATTACCGTGATAACGGTCTACCAAATATAACTGTTAATTATTGATTATTAATTAATTATTACGAAATGTATGTTGTACGACTGTTTCAGTTTGAACTAATATTTCCTTGACGACAAATAAATATATTAGCGAAAGAAATCTAATATATGCGTCTCTATTTCGATACGTCTTTCAGACCAAAACAAATAAAAGAAAAAAAAACCTTTAGGTTGGGAAAAATAACTTCAGACGTACGTTTTTGAAAACCTAAAAAAAAAAATACGAATTCCTTTCTCTTAATAAGATATAATAAAATAAAAATCTTCAAATCCAATGAGAACGGTTCACCCCCCTCCAAATGTTTTATTCTTTGTTATCTTGTTTCCTATGACGCAGGGTATCCTTGCTGTGATACTGAGAAATTCCACTTTGTGGCATCTTTCATGTCAATCACGGTTACTGTGACATGGTACAAGCGGCAAGCAAGAGCATTGACTTGACGGAATCTCAAACGCGTAAAAGTGATTGCCTTTAGAAAACTAACGGGCTCCCTCTACCCGCAGGGAACAGCCAAAAATAGAAACAGTACGACGCTGATGCGTTTTCTCGACGCATTTAGACCCTACGGCGAGGAAATCTCAAGAGAAATACAAGACCGAGCAGGATTTATTATGTGCAAATAAATTCCTGACATTATTGATGCAATATCTGGCATCGTGCTTCTGGTATGTCTGTAGAAATTCTTGGAAAAATCGAAACAATAATATGCAATGCTATCCGTTCTGACATGGCACCTCGTCTTTAGTGACATTCACACAGCCTTTTTTTAAATAAATATATCCATTGTCCGGGAGGTGTAATGGATAGTGGGTCAGGTTGAGATATAGAAGAGCTAAGTTCGAATTCCAGTCACGTTCACCGCATTCAATTACGCGCAAATAAACTTAGAAAGGCACAGATCCATCTTTTCACCACCAGCTTTGGGGTAAATATTATAGTAAACGCATCCATTCTAGTGTTTGACGTAGACAAAATGCCACTGTCTCATTTCGAAATTCGGAAGCATATCTTCTGTCAGTAAGTATTGGACCACATATAAATCTGATTATAAAACTCAAATATATTATCAGAAAAATAAACAATTAAACGGGAATCTAAATTATGTTTTTTAAGACACATAAGGCAAATAAAATTTGAAAATGTGCATTGTAAGCTTATTTCGATTTCGATTTCGAGACGATTAGAACAAACTTACGGCGTCCTGGGTATGACGATAAAATACATCCAGCAGCAAGACTTCTGATCAGAAGGTTTTGAGGAGCATGGAACCATCTCTTAATTGCTGATGTTCCCAGGTCCACCAAGACACGAGGTGATAGCACCCGTTAGGATCTCAGATATGGACGAATAGTTAATACGCAATCTAGGGTCAAAACGTGAAAAATTGGTTTTAATAAATTATTACCAGCGTACTTTTCTGGAAAATATTACAACAAATATTTTTTTGAAAAAAGATATTAGCCGCAATAAAAATCATGTCGGCATTAAATAACCCAATGAAGCTGATATGTCGTAAACCAAAGCTTCCAAAAATCTTCCGATTATCTAAAAAAAAAACCGATAAGAAAATGTTGGCAATCTAATACTGCGATTATATTTATAAAGTCTAGCTACCATAGAGCAACCATGAAAATATGTATAGAAAAAAGCACAGGAAAACTACAGTGTGGTCCAAAAGTCATGCCATCCCTTACCAAAGAGGAGCTGGTTTGCCGAATCTTGCTGTGATGCCATGCCGCACATCCTCCATGTTCGTACCAGAGTGTACACAATCATGAGCCAATTCACTTGTAAGCAGCCACTCTTCCAAATAAACTTAACGAAGCATCAGCTTGAAGAAGATATTTTTAATAGGAGCCGCACATGAAATACGCAACTCAAAATTGATGCATCTAACTAGGTATTAATCTATCAAGCAAATGAATATAAATATTAAATAATTCAAGTATAATTTCATGTTCGTGAGAATTGTGCACCGTTACGACATGAGGCACACGTCATACTAACTGTTGAAACTTGACTAATGCATGGAATAATAATGCAACACAAAATGTACTTAGAACAAAATGTATTGAAACAAGAAAGTGTACACAATATTTACATATAGTCTTTTGTATATTCCTGGGAAGACCGTTCCTGGAATGTGTGTTGACAGTCGCAGTCGGGCAGAGTCTCTGGTTGAATCTCTCGATTCCTCACCTCTCTTCCCGGTTCCAACCATATGGTCGGTACTCCACTATGCAAATTAGGTGGATCCTACCACAACACTAACTGTCCCAACCGGCCTCGGCGACGAAGACGTAACGAATTAGACTTGATATAGCGCAACTCGATCACATATCCCGTGGTGGAACTCATTATACATATATATATATATATATATATATATATATATATATATATATATATATATATATGTGACAGGAAAACACTCCAAAGAGTGCTCAGGATCGCCTCGTCAGTGATGTAATGACTTGGGGTCATGACAAGTTTCGGGTCTTCCAACATCATACTTGTTCACCCAAGAGACCCTACCGAAACAGTACGATTCCGGTAGGCGATCCTGAAGCAAAAAAAAAAAAAAAAAATACGCCAAGCACGAACCAAATGGGTTCGTCAAATAAATGCCATTGCTGACCAATCGCTAGTGACTTACGTCACTTCCTCCTCAGCCAAAGACGATAAATAAAAAGAAAAGACAGAATGCTCGTCTTTTCTTTCCTTTTTTTCCATCTTTGCTTCACCACGCGGATATATATACATACATATATATATATATATATATATATATATATATATATATATATATATATATGAAGAAATATAGTCTTATAGTATTTTATAGTCTTAAGATGTGCTATATATTTATTTTAAAAGTGAACATAGAATCAAGACTTATAGGCGACAGTCTGTTTCATGCTAGACGCAATCGTCAGCATGAAACAGACTGTCGGCTCTAAGCGCTGCCTTCTATGTTCACACACACACACACACACACACACACACACACACATATATATATATATATATATATATATATATATATATATATATATATATATATTGGCAGAAGGCTTTCATGAAGACATGTCTCATTAAATCAAGTTTTCTCTTCTTATTTTTAATATGGTCCTCTAATATTTACGAACAAGTGTCTTCGTATCGTTATTAAAAAAAAGAAAGAAAATTACCATATGGATGCATATTAATTTATTCCAAGTACTTTCGACAATAGCAAAATGTCATCTTCAGGGTCTTGCTTTTAAGAAAAATTCGTTGTGTTTATCTGAAAACTAATTTTTTTTTATTTGTGAAATGAAAAAGACTAATCTTATGTACTGTACAAATTTTATATATTATGATGCAATCGTACACGCCCACTAACCTCAATGAACTTAATTTTACTAAGATGTCTACCTATTTAAAAAAAATATTTAAAGATACCAGTTAAAACCTAGATATTTTTAAAATCTATACTCTAAACATTTTAAAATATTTTTGCTGTATTCATAAAAAAAAATTAAGAGTTGAATTTAATTTTTTAGTATAGATAGCTTCAAACATTTTTAGTTTATGTTGATTATTTTCATGAAAAATTATAGATGTAATTTCAACAAGAATTTTTCTAAATTGCGAATATAAAACAACATGCTTCTCTACATTCGCAACTTAGAAAAAGGTCTGTGGGTACTAAATAAATGCAAATATGCCTGAGTATGCGTCTGCAAAATAGATTGACAAGGCGCCGTAGCAGACATAATAGTATACGAGCAGAATTCTAGAGAATCATATAAAAGACCAAGTCGATTCTCTCCTCTTCCTACAAAGTGTAACGTCCAATTAAAACTGTGTATGTCGTGTTTTCAGGTTTGATCTCACATAACAATTACAAAGTCAATTTATAATATGGATTTGTGTGTTTTCCAGATTTATATTAATAATTTATCAGGCAAATTATCAACACTTTAAATGAGTGTTTGAAGTTTTTAATTAAGTCGTCTAGAAGAATCAAAATGAAACATCATATATAATGAAGGCCACACTTTAAATCAATGCTACATATCTTTTGTCAGTTTTATTCCTGAGGACATTGATTCCTGAGCAACATCTGTACAAACAATGAAGATTCAATGTTTTGCACATTATGTACACATAACATCCTGCAGTGAGATATCTCTGATTCTGAGTGAGGAATATAATGAAAGAATGGTTAGTCCAAGGAGATATTCGATGTATCGATCATGGGTTTCAATGCTTTGAAAAAAAACAGTGTAGCCGATTCGAGCGATTTGACGCTATTGATAAGTGTATTTCCCAATGGTGAAAGAATAGGGAAAAATATACGTTACTCATTTCATTTTATCAAAACGTCTATTCAAATCTATTTTAAGTAAGATGAAATCACTTATCACTGTGTTTATAAATGTGTTCAATTCGGTAATGGCACAATGTGGGCACGAGAGCGTTACGACGTTTCATATTGATGGGCATATTCAGCTGTTTATATATAGAAAATTATATAGGTTACTGATTATTTGTATCGCTAACTGTACTCGATAACATGTATATAGATTGGAAATAAATGAGTCAATAAAATTGTTCAACTATCCAATCAGCGTACTGTAATCTTTTTGTCTATTTCATGCCTTTTCGCGACGCCCCCCCACACACACACACATATATATACAAATATATATATATATATATAATATATATATATATATATATATATATAATATAAAAGGCTCAAAACTAATATTCCATGGTTATAATTTATTACATTGGAACTCTATATTATATTCTTACTCTGTCCTGGACATTGTTTTCTACCTGGATTCTACATCTTGGGAATATATATATATATATATATATATATATATATATATATATATATATATATATATATATATATATATATACACCTTTAAAATTGTGCTTACCAAAAGATCTTGCCATTTTATATCATTAACGTTACTAATCTACTTTTTGTATGAATGATTCATTGTAATATAAATTGAACTGAACCACATACTTGATTTAAAAAGAACAGATCCGACGTGCAAATTTTGGGGATAACAAATGAGACATTACTCTATTTGTTGAACAATTAATTTCATACCACATTGACCGATAGGCTCCTACAACAAAAACAAAAAAATAAAATTACCCTATTAGTAAAAAAAAAAGCACTCTCTTAAATTAAAAAAAAAAAAAATCATCCTTAGCGTTGAGACTGCGCGCTACAAAAGATTGTATCCATTATCAATAACACATTAAAAAAAAAAAAAAACATATTTTGATTAGCATGTAATTTTACATCTCGGATGCTACGGAATTTTACCAATAACAAATGCCTAAGGATGACTGATTGTAGAGTTGAAAGTATTAGCATATTAAAGAAAGACTTTATACAGCTCATAATTTTAAAAGCAAGGATCATAACACTCACCGTTAAAACTTTTTCAACACCGCAACCCGTTGGTCTAGTCCGTATGAAGTTACGATCCGGGTTCGATTCTTGTTAGGGATGCTCATTGCTTATGAGTCCCAATATAAAAGTAAACAGCCGTCCAGTGCTTTCTACACCATGAATCGATGAATTACTTAATTGCATATGAAATAATAGGGTAAAAATCCGTTGGTATATAATCCAAGCGGATCCTAATATATATATATATATATATATATATATATATATATATATATATATATATATATATATATATAGTGACAACTTCTCTCATGACTTCCTTCTTTCTTTTTCTTTTTATGGATTTTTTTCTCCTCTACCCCTTCGATATCAATATATAACTTCCGTTAAGTTAACCGTTTAATGCGTCAATATCTGGACATCAAGTAATTTTAAGTATAAAAAAATAGAAATTTTAAATTACATCAAACTCACTCATGTCTTCTCTCTCCCCCCTCACTTCCTCACTTCCTTAATTTACATATTTTTAATACGGCCCGTCAAAAATGTGTAAATTTTCTTTTCATTTTTTGTTTGGAAGTAAAGTCTGATGATTCGCAGTCCTTTAAAAAGGGCTTTGGTGAAATAATTTATTACATAGAACCTTAAAGTGGTCTGTTTTAATTTAAATTATTTGCTCTGGATTTACATTGAGCTCTCTGGATTTTATACTCCTTGGGTTTACCCATACGGATTACCTCATTTTTCATAAACTATATATATATATATATATATATATATATAAGATTAAAAATCATAAATTTTGCAACTGATAATCTTGGAGATAACAAGGAAAATGACATCACCGTTTTAGACATTTACTTTTAAGATTATTTTGATTGTGTTTAACTATTTGAAAGTGTCAATTAAACTATTCCATTTTCAACGAATATTTATTCGTTCAACTCATTTCAAACACAGCAGATTGCATTAGAACTTTTCTTTGAATATATATAACATATTAGCAAACAACATATATGTGTATGATATTTTTTGCATAAAATAGATATGAAAAAGATAAGTAAGAATTACAGCAAATCATTTAATCCAAAATATTTTAAAGTAGCATGGTTCCGACAAGAATCAAAACGTCACTATAGGAATTCTCACCTATAATAATAAAAATGGCCACATGAACACCATCACATGAAATGTAGGTACATTGAACCAACCTATGAGAAAATAAGAAACCGAAAATTTTAACTCTAAACCTAATTTTTTTTCTCTAAACTCTTATTCCAGGAGATAGGACATCTTGAAATTATATATATATATACACACACACACACACACACACACACACACACACATATATATATATATATATATATATATATATATATATATATATATATATAATGAAAAACAAACCACTTTATTACATATTAGCTCTGTCCTAACATTGAGCTCTCAGGATTTCATCCTCTTTGGATTTACCAATTCGGTTTACCAAGTTCCTTATAACTTAACTATTTATATATATATATATATATATATATATATATATATATATATATATATATATATATATATTATAATAATATTTTTTGTTTAAAAATATGATTCCTTCGCTACATAAGAGTTCTCATGTTTCAAAAACGAGAGCCGAAATCATCCAAATAATTAATAAAATTAAGTTGGATTGTGGTGTTTAGTCCCGTTTCATCTTCAAGCGAAATTTTAGGAATTATTCCTAAAATTTCGCTTGAAGATGAAACGGGACTAAACAATATTATTATAATATAATCTCTACTTCTGTATGGAGCACTCTCTTCTTAAAAATATAAACAAAAATACTAAGGAACCCCGGATTATGCACCCAACGTGTTCTTTTCTATTTTCTGCATACCTGCACAAGGATACATATATATATATATAGAGAGAGAGAGATAGGTAGATAGATAGATAGATAGATAGATAGATAGATAGATAGATAGATAATGGTGATTTTTTCAAAATAGTATGATTCATAGCTTTGCATTCTCAGTGGATACCATGTTGATATTGGGCAGTATTGCATCCTCATAACGCTAGGGATGCTGTTATTTTATTTCGCTTATTGTTATTGTTATTTTATTGTATTATGTTATTGTATTATTTTATTGTATTATTTTATTGTATTATTTTATTGTATTATTGTTATTTTATTTTAGTTTATTGTTATTTTATTTCTCTTCCGCATGGTTTTATAGCTAATGGCTGTCGAAAATTGTTACTTTACGGTATTTTAGTGCGTGTTTTGTAACCAATATACGCTGAGACATTAGAAATAGACAGCAGAAATATTTATTTTAGATTAGTTACAAGATTTCTAGTGAACAAATATTTTCAACGCCGGACTCTAAAAAAAAAAAAAAACCCTTAAATAAACCCTTTTTCGAAAGTCTACCAAATGACGTAGGCCGTTGAATACATGATGTATATTTGTTCAATTATAGACCCACCTCTTATCTTTCACTGGGGAAATAATAAAACTAAATTATTCGATGCTAAGCTAGTAAACACAAAATCGAAAATGATCAGGCAGATGTTTGTCATGCGTGATACACGCTTAGGCGATCATGTATCTTTCGATATATGACTGTCGAAGCAGATTTTTTTTCCGCAGTAGGTTGCCATTACTTACTGCGGTAGACTAGCTGCTATGCAAGGTTATAGAACTCGGTCTTTCCTGCTATTTACCCAGAGTTGGGGGCTGGGAGAAGAAAAAGATGATTCATACCTTTCCTAAGGTTATTAGCACGTAAGTGAATGTAATGGATTTGAATGGAATTTGAACTCGGCTCTGCGATTCCTCAATCCAAGCCGCTATCCATTACTCAACCGAAAATTGAAAATGATACACACACAGAAAGAAAATTCTAACATTTAAACACACAAACATACATACAAACACAAGATACACAAAATTGAAAATAGATTTCTCAGGGGTGGGGCGTTAGGACATTTATCAACAACATATCTGTCATCGACACCACTAAAACCAAACCTAATGGTTTTATTACCACTTAGGCAGAAATTCACTTTTGCCAACTTTTCAAGAATGATATCAAGACTCACTACAGATAATCAAAATGACATGTGCAAACATTAAGAGAACATAAGGAAATTTATACACTTAAAAATTGATTCCTTTAATTTTCCCGAAGAAGGTCACGAGACCGGAAACCCGTGTACCAAAAATATGAAGAATAAAATATAATATATATATTAACGCAAATGTACATTATAAAAAAACGATGTATTTCGGCGGCGATCATTATTTCAAGATTGTTTCGTTAATATTGTTTTCAAATCCATCAATCTTTAATATACTAGGAAAATGTAATAAGTTTAATATATATATATATATATATATATATATATATATATATATATATAAAAATAAATAAAAAAAAGAAAGAAAGAAAAAAGTAGTACATCGAGTCTAGAAGAATGCACTGGACGACCGTTTCGTCCTATATTCGGGACTCATCAGAGGCGCGCATCCACTACCGAGAATTGAAACCTGGACAGTTACATTAACAAGCAAACGTTATACAGCTGTACTATGACGAAGGGGCAGCAGACAAGACACGATTCATAAATTCCGTGGTTGAACTCATCCAAGTTCCAAGTTCCTTTACCCATAGTACTCTCCCCCTAAAGCCACATCTGCTATCTCCAAGTCGCTACATTCAGAGCATTAGAAGCCGGTTCAAGCAAGGGTATACAAATGACAGAAATTAAACAGGATTTGAGATAAATTAAGTAATTCATCGTGTCTAATATGACATTTTCCTGTCAATGTAACTGTCCGGGTTTCAATTCTCGGTAATGGACGCGCAATGCTGATGAGTCCCAAAGGCCGTCCAGTGCTTTCTGCAGGCTGATGAGGTTCTTCTAGACTCAATGAATTACTTAATTGTCTCAAATCCTCCTTAATTTCTATCTTATATATATATATATATATATATATATATATATATATATATATATATATATATATATATTGTTTGTGTGTATTTAGGCATCGAATGTTATTTAAGGCAAATGTTCAGGATGATATATGCGCTGTGTGTGTAGCATTTTCACCAAGGGAAGAAAAACAACTGCTATTCTAAGCAGCACTGTTGCTGCTCGATATTGTTATCCGTGACAGTGCAAAGAGATTATGTTGATCCTAGACAGATGGCAGGGAAATGCTCAAATACTTTGATCCCAGGCAGAAGTGCCAATCCATATGAAAATAATCCCGTCATATATATATATATATATATATATATATATATATATTCCTCCAGCTTATTTTAATCAATTCACCCATAAGCAATGCGATTTTGACACCAACACGCAAGTGGCTACTGGGAATGAAAAAAGAATGAAAAGACTTTATTTACGAACTGGAAAAACAATCCTACACAGGGAACAAGTGATAAACCTCTACTCCTGTTTTAAAAGACTGGGAAGGACTGGGAAGTCAATACTGGACTAACATATCTACTCCTATTCAGGGAGTAAGAAATAAACATTTAAATAAGTAGTAAACAAAATTTCAGAACTGGGGCAAAGAGAAGTAAAGAGGTGAAGTAGACATAGGAAAGAAGCGAAAATCCAATCCTTAAGAGGATACATGGAATAAACATTTACTCTTGTTCACAAACTGAGGAAGAGTGTGACCCCAACAATAAGCGAATCTGTTTACCTCTATCATTTCTCTCTCTCTTTCTCTCTCTCTCTCTCTACACACGTACGCGTGTGCGCACACACACACACACACACGCACATATATATATATTATTGAACACTTTATCCCATAAATATAGCACACCTTAAAACTATTTATGGGATAACATGGTCAATATTAGAGATAGATCGTATGTAAATATAAAGTGAAAATTGGAAGTTTAAACTTACTCACCTCTGAGGTGTTGACTTCAAAGTTCACTGATATATATATATATATATATATATATATATATATATATATATATATATATATATATATTATTTGGGAAATATTGTATGTATATATATATATATATATATATATATATATATATATAGATAGATAGATAGATAGATAGATAGATAGATGTACAGGATGCGATGAGTAAATTGTTGCCAGTTTATATTTTTAGCTTCACGCATGCTGGGTACTTGTTTTTTGCGCTACACAATATTGTAGTTTCAGTTAGGCAGTCATTGAGAAAAAGAACATGACGCAATTCTTATCGTCAGGAACTTAGAAAAGGCATGCAGTATTGCTTGGTATTCGCGCCTGAATCTCCAATACGAAAATGTCAGAGATTTGGATATCTATCAGATGATAGTGATGAAGATTCGGAAAGATTTGGAAGTGTTTAATGTGATTACGTAAGTGTTTGAATTGATCACTCGTGATTCCGACATTATGCCTCCATTCCCCTAATCACAGGGCGTCAGATTGACCACAGAAAATTACATAAAGTGGTTTGAGGAGATAGTGTTTTCCCTGATGGTGGCTGCTGGATTACCATGTCTGGCAATAGGACTATGGAACATGCCACACATGCAGGAGAACAAAGTCATGGCTGTCAGACAATTTCTGCGATCATATTACCGCATACATCTGATAACCTAACTCCGCAGAATGCGGTCCCATCAGTCTGTGAGGAGCAGTTGAGCGAGAGTCCAAGAGACTCCTTCTAACACCAAAGGTGAATAGAAGGCAAATATTATAGCAGTATTCACCAACTTAAACAAGGAGACCGTCCAGAAGATTTGCATTAGTATCTGAAGTCATCTGTGGGTCGTGGTGGAACACAATAGCGAATTTTAAATAAATTTATCCTTTAATATTTCAAGACATTTTGTGTAATTTTGGTAAATATATCTGTTAGAATGAGATGTCAGTATTTCTTCATTTTTGCGGTATTTATAGAACAAATTTATCCATCGCATCCTATATATGTGTGTGTTTGCATATATATATATATATATATATATATATATATATATATATATATATATATATATATATATAAAAGTGAACATAGAAGTCAACACTTAGAGGCGACAGTCTGTTTCATGCTATATGCAATCATCAGGCCACGTGTGCTGTTATTTTTCTCGGCTATTTATATATATATACGGGTCAGTGGTGCATTGTGGGTAGTCTATGTTGGTGGTTATTTTACCGGAAGTCCTTTGTTTATTTATTTGGGTTAAATTATATAGCTTGTTTATTAATGTAGTAAAAATTTGTTTATATCACTTATTTAATAGTTTTGTTTTGGTTTGTGAATTTAATTAAAGCTATTTGTTCGGTTTTGAGATTGATTGTTGTAGTTTATTCAAACAGTTATTTTGGCGGGAACAGTTTTTAATTTGTGTTCATTTGGGTTGATTATCTTTATTTGTTTTTTTCTAACGGTAACTTCATCGGGATTGGATGGTTTATTTATTTACTTGGATGAATTTAGGTCAATCTATTTTACTTGTATATTTTATCTTTTCGGCTTTCGATTTGTAAGTAACGTAGTATTTATTTTTTTTATTTCTATTTATTTTTATTTTTTTATCGTTATATAACAGTTATAGCTATTTTATTTTTTTTTTTTTTTTTTTTCATCCTATTTTTAGGTTTGGTTTTTTAATCTAACTAATATTTTGGTCATAATGGTTAGCTAATTTATTTATTACTTACTTTATTTATTTGGGTTCGTTTGTTTTTTTTTGTTTTTTTTTTGTCATTATTATTATTATTATTATTATTATTATTATTATTATTATTATTCCATTTTGTCTATTCTAACAGGTGTGATTTGGTAATTTGTTTTGATTAATTAATTTTGCTCATTTTTATTATTATTTTGTTTATTTGTTTATTTATTTGTTTTTATTTTATTTTTGCCGTTTTCAATTTTTAAGTAACGTAGTAAAAATTTGTTTTCATGTCTGCATTTTGAGATGAGCTCCGATCTTTTATTTCATAATTTATTTTGGTCTGGGAAAGTAATGATAGCTATTTTTTCCTCCAAGCAAAGTTTGCAAGTTTTTGATTGGTTGTTGTAGGCTGATGAACTTTTTCTTATCTACCAAGATATTTTTGGTGTGATGTGCGTTTTGTTTTTAATTTCCCAGATATACTAAGAAAGCATTGTACTGTTCGCATATTTACTATTTGTGAAAGATGTTTTGTGTGTATAATTTCTTTGTTTCCAGGGTCCTTCAGTTACTCCTATGTATAATTTTTCTTCATTATCTGGTGATTTTATCGTGGCTTGGTATATTACGTTGTTTTGTAAACAATTTCCGTTTAAGGGACATTCGTTCTTTATTCTACAGTTTCACGTGGGTTTAATTTGTTCGTGTGGTTTGTTGATAATTTTCCTATTGTGCTTTTTTATTATTTGTGCCATGCTCTCGGTGCAGCTGTAGCTGATGTTACTGTGTTTATGTTGAATATTTTGTGTAGGGTGCTTGATTCCGGGAAGTGTTTGTGTAAGAGTTTGAAGAATATTTTCCAATGTTTGTTTATTCGTTTTTGCTGTACGTTGGGTTGAACGATATGATATTTCTTTTTGTGTTCTGTGGTGAGTATGTGAGTGTTGCTGGGAATCTGCTATCTTTTAGGGCTGTTTCATATTCTTTCTTAGCTTTGTTAAATAGGGATTCATTGGAGGAAATGTCGGAGAGCATGCGGTTAATCGATTTTGGTATCTGTTTGATTATAGAAGGCGGGTGGTTGGAAGAGGTGTGTATGTAGAGTGGTTTATCATTAGGTTTTCTATATGGTTTATATGTGTCTTTTCTTAGGTTGAAGGTAACATCAAGAAAGTAAGAAAATGCACATATAGAGTGTTGATACATATTATTTTATGCCGAGTGCTTTCGACATTTAAAAATATCATCATCAGGGTTTTATTTATTTCGAGACCATTATTATAGTCTTCTTCATTTTCAAAATTGCTGTGTTCATCTGAAAATTATTTTTTTACTTGTGAAGTGAAAAAGCTTAGTTGTGGTTTCACACCTCATCAGGGGAGGTATGGTATTTCGAGACACACTACCACACACTACGGCAACGTTGTCTCGGCGGTTGATTTTTCATTTGAATGTTACATGTCTAACATTTTCAAAACATTTACAACAGCATACGTTTCCGCATTCTCAATTCATAAAAAATTCTTGTTTAATATACATCTGTATATTTGCATAAAAATAACAACATACACTAAAAATTATCGAAGTTATCTATATTAAACATTGAAACAAAACCTTAATAAAATTAATCATGAACGCTGTACAACTCTATGTACAAAAAACAGTTTAAAATATCAAGTGTTGCACTAATAGTTTCGATTTTTATTTCTTCAAATCTCTTGACACGTCGTTCTTATTTACCTACCCTGAAGCCTTAGTCAAGCCATCATTACTTCACAAGTAAAAGGTTTAATAAATATAAATATGTATGTATGTATCTATGTATGTATCTACATGCATCTATCTATTTATCTATCTATCTATCTAACTATCTATCTATCAATCTATCTATGTATCTATCTATCTATCTATGTATATATATATATATATATATATATATATATATATATATATATATAGATAGATAGATAGATAGATAGATAGATATGTATGTATGCATGTATTTTTGTCCGTTTATTCTTGATGCAAAATGGTCCTGCATATTTTAAGCAACATCTTAAATTAATTTAAATGCATAAATCAAAATTGAAAATTTTCAATTATAACGAGTTGATTAAATGCAGGCAAATAATTTGATAAAGAAAAATAAAGGTGTCAAGTTCTATTAATAAAATATATGTTAAATAACATATATTTTATTAATAGAACTTGACACCATTATTTTTCTTAATTGAACATTTTCGATTTTGATTCTCATATTATTTCCGGTGAATGTTTCGTTATATTAAAATATATGCCCTTACGAGTAAAGAAAATTTTGCACATAACTAAACAGCTGGTAGCCTGAATGTGCCCTGTTTTAAAAAATTGGCTTGAATATGGTATCACTTCCTATACCAGCTGTGCTACTGTTTCTTTTATCGAATTTCTGATATGCGGTTATTTCCTGCGAAAAAAAAAAAAAAAATTGCAATTGACTTACATAAATAGGAAAGATTTTTTTCCTTTTTATCGCACCATTCAAACGCGCCAAATGTTCTCTGTAACGTTGCGCAATAACTCATTCTTCAGGTTTCAATAATTCGTTGCAAAAGAAATTATCTCCAGTTTAACACAGAGAGGAAAACTGCTTGACATTACATCGACTATTTTTGTTAGGTAAACATATACCAATCTTTTGCCGGATCAAGTCAAGTTCTTGATCGCATTTGATTATTTTAATAAATCCAATATTTATCGATTGTGAATATCTGGAGAGAAAATTATTATTTTCTCTGTCACACAAGGGGAGAAATATGAATGTATATCTTTGTAAATTGGCATAGAAATCATTTTCTCGGGTTTTGAATGTTTTCTGTCTTTAAAGTACACCGTATTATATTAACATTTGACTGATATCACACACGATCCTTTTATCTCGTCAAATCCTTTTTCGGCGTAAACAATAATGTCCCACCACAACGTCCTGTTTTTATTCATCTTGGCAATTCTGACCATTACGATTCATTGCTTTCCTTGTTCTGCCATCCATTCACAGAAATTACTTCTTTTGGTGCTTCGCAGTTTCCTCCTGTGATAACCCTCATATTATTCAAAACACTTTAGAGATAATATTCGTAGCAAAATAATGCACACACACACACACTTGAAATTTCGAATTTTCTATCGTTATAACAATTAGCAGGGGATTATATTAAATTCAACCAAATACGGCCCAAGGCCAGGTACATTATAAAAAGACCTTTGTACTATAAACAATTTAAGCAGCAATTTTTTAAGTGTCTAATTTACGAAATAATTATATAGAAACTTGGCTGAACGCTATTATTGTCTGTTTGCTTAGCCAATCCCTTTTGCAGACGTCTGCTCGTATATATATTTTCTTTGTTTCTGTGGTTTATAATGCAACTATACTGAACGGATCTTAATTACAGTTCTATGCCAGCGCGTGCAATCTGGCATGATTAACAGATTGAAAAAGGCCAGTACGTTGAAACCCTTGGTCACAATGACTTATGACTTGGTGCTAGGGTATCATCAAAGAACAATTACGTTTATACAGTTTCATTCACATGGCTTGGATCATTTCGTTGTATTATTTTCAAATAATTTCGAATGGCGCCGCCCGCCGGGATTTCCTCCCCAGTCCGATATTATCAAGAATTTACCTTCGATCGAATCCAAGTCTCGTGATCTGAATGAAAACGTTTTAATCACACGACAACGCACCCGTTACTACACAATATCTCACTTTGATCAAAACAAAGGAATGAAAATAATTCCTTATTTAAAAAAAATAGATGTATGAGTGCGAGTATTTATCTGGGTTGAAGGTAAGGCCAAGAAATATACCAGATTAGCTTTGCAGACTCCTGGATCAGGTGGCAACGAATGCATTGGCACAGCTGATGGAAAATTACTTCATCTAAATGGTTATACCAAACGTGAAGGAAATAACCTTCTTGCAATTCACGCTATGCGTACGCACACCTGTTTTACATTATCTTGTCCTAGTCGCCAGTCAATGCTAGGGCGTCCACTCTTCCCCAGCTGCTTATGATGAGAGAAAATAATGCGTACCTTTCCCGCACTCAGCATTGCAGACTAAACGTAAGAGATTCATGTGGAATTTGAATTCTACTCGGTGACTCTATTTCCGCGCTGATAATGCTGCAGACCATTTGATTTCGGCGGCGATTACGTCAATGCAATAATTGACAATAAGCAATATTATAGGAAGACCAGCTCATTCAATGTCGAAAAGGGTTGAAAATCATTTATACCAGATTGGTTATTATAGTCGACCTGACGTGCTTTATCTAGATAATGTAAACGAATTCTCTGCTTAAACTACAAGATAAGGTTCAATCTTTTAAACAATTTGCGATGAACGATGAAAATTTGATACTTTAAAACAATATGGACTATTTTTATTATTATTATTTTTCTTTTTTACAGTAACATTGAATCAATATCATCATCTACCGCAAGGAATCCATCCTTCAAATCTATAAATCAACCATCCATCCTTGCATAGAATATTGCTGTAATATACTGTCTTGTACCTCCGCTGTACGTCTCGAGGTCCGGGACAATATCCAGAGACGAATATGCAATGCGATCGGTCCCGATTTGGCATCTCGTCTAGAGTCGTTTTCTCACAAACGTACCGTTGCTTCCCCCTGTCTCTTCCACATGTATTTTCATGGCAAATGTTCCGACGAGCTACTTTTGATGATTCCCAGACTGCATGCATTTAAGCGAGCTACTAGGATAACATCTCGGTCCCACCCTTTCACTGTCGAAACGGTTAAATGTAACCGTCTCTTCTACTCTCGCACTTCCTGTCTGTGGACCTCCCTTCCTCTTGCTAAAAAGACATTCACTTTGTACAAGGTCCGGGGACACACGAGGTAGAGGGATACGGTAAAGTGTATTTCATGTAGTCGGAGAGGAACATAACGGTTTGACTCTAGACTTGAACAGGTTAAGATTGTAGCTATCAGGGAAACATACTCTGGGAGTCTGTTTCGCAGAACCGTGATTCGCGGAAAGATACTTTTCGAATGGAACTTTCTTTCACCAATTTGGTGGGAATGTTGTTTGCTACAATCTAAATGTCATGACAGTTCCTAGCAGTGAATCTTAGTCATGGCGGAACCAAGCAATGTAATTCGTCAGAGCACTTTACATGGAAGTACCGAGAGAGCAGTGAGAGGCGTGCCATATCCCGTCTGTGAGAGGGAGGTCTGAAGTTGGGAAACAATTCGTCGCTCACAATCTCTCGGAGACGCTTTTGAACTCTATCAAGACTGGAAAATGTGGACTGGGTAGCCTCAACCCAAATATAACAACAGTAATCAATTTTCGGCCAGATATGCGCTTGTAAATATACGGGATAGTGCTTATTGGAGCGATTCAGAGATCCAGCCATTGACCTGCATCTTTAACGATGAATTGTAAGTCCGAGTTCCACTTTAGGTTAAGTATCATTTTTCCCAATATTCTCTCAAGGAATGGTATTGTAGCGATCATCATCGTCATCACACACACATACATACATACACACAGATCATACACTAAGCATTCATTGTCTAATCTCAAAATTAGCTTGGAGATTGGTCAATTCCGACCAATCAAATCGCCTGCACGCGAGGAATAATTTTCCCGCGCACAAGCTTTGGAGCCTGTTACGTGAGAAACAACCTTATATAAACAAAACACAAGCCTCTCTCGTGTTCTCTTCATTCATCTTTTTCCTTGCTGCCAAGATGTAATATTCAAGAGCTCTCGTCTTAATCGTGCGGTCAGACGTTAAAGATCATTACCAACAACTCTTACCGACTTTCTCGCAAGCCGTCAGTAGAGCCCGGCTATTTTTGTCTGTCCACACAAATCTACGACTTTACTCACAACATTTCAAACGCGCACACAGACAGATTTTTGTAACACATTATACATATCTCTCTCTGTGACTCGGCCAAATTCATGAACCAGAACTCTATTAATTTCTCTAAACAACACATTTCTTAATTAACAATATTCTATTCTAACAGCAAACTCTATTCAACATAGAATCCTGAATATTCTTATTCAAGAGAAACTCTTTCGAACATTCAATCATAAATCAGAATACAGTTGAAGGGGAACAACTTTTTTCCTTAATCATTACACTTCATTGTATGATTGTTTTGTTTGTTATATTACACTATATATTTATTTGTTGATCCACATATGGAGTATCGTTATTTTTTCTTGAATCTTTAAATATACAGTAGATATATGCGCTAAGAACACGCATCACAGTGTCTCCTTTAGGAAACATCCGTTCATCGTGACTGCCATTTGTTTGGTGTTCGAACGGCGATGATGGAATATATTTTCGTGGCATGAATGTAACCAGCCATTTTTCTTGCCCCTGGGAATTTGTTTTATTTTGTTTTACGTTATATCAACCTGAATGGGTTTTTTAATGCAGACAAGATATTTATTGCGGATAATATTTTTTTTCAAAAATATATTGTTGCTAATATTTTTTCAACAATGTATTGCTCGTAATAATTTTTTTAAATGTATTTCTGCTAATATTTTTTTTTTAAATGTATCGCTGGTAATAATTTTTTTTTTAAATGTATTGCTGGTAATATTTTAAAAAATATATTGCTGGTAATATTTTAAAAAATATATTGCTGGTAATAATTTTTTCTTCAGAAATACATTGCTGGGAATAACCTATTAAAAACATGTATTGCTGTTCTTAAAACCTATTTTTACCTTTTCATAATGTTTTAACCCCAGTTTGAGGGTCAAATTTTACACATAGCTAGGACGCTAACAGGTGCTACCACCACAGGGTGGACTTGGGAACACAAGCAATTAAGAGGTGGTTCCAGAGACATTGCTGTTGGATATAGTTAATCGTCTTAAAAAGTATATTTGTTGAATGAGAAACGTGCCGCTACAACCGAGCCCTTTAAAATAAAGTGCACTCGCACATTCAGCCATTAGCCCAATCAACATCGTATACGGAAGATTATAATTAGTGAGATTTTATGGAAATGTAAAGCATTTTTCTGTATGAAAGTGAAATGATAGTAAAAGAAATTAATTTTCTTATCTGTTGAATTATAAAGAATATGCAAATTTTCAAGAATCAGCCGAGGAAAAGTTGTATAGTAAGACACATGGAGATATTGTTAAATTATTTAGAATTTAAGGTAGTACTTGGTCCCGAAAATGCCTGACAATTTTTTTTTAAAAAATGATAAAATGACAAGAGAGGTTGTGTTGACAGTACAGTTCTATAGCCGTCGATGATTGCGAAGGCACAATGTCACTAGTCAACTTGACCGAGAGTTTGAACGTGCTTGTCTTGTTGAAATATTTGTTCTCGACATATTATGTAGTCTCTTTCAGAAAGAGTATCTGAGGTCCGGTTAACATAATTGAACTATTAACTACTGATGGGCTAAGTGAACGTTGAACAAATACAAAATTATTTCGACGAGCAGACAGCACTAAAATGATATTGATTATCCGATTTACCAGACATGGGTAGTTGTAACCGAGTACATGGCCATTACACAGGCACACATAAACACACACAGACACCCCCCAATACACACACACACACACACACATATATATATATATATATATATATATATATATATATATATATATATATATATATATTTCTAAATGATTATTGGATTTACTTTTAATCCGATATTTTTCTTCATTCGAGATACCTTCGCTTTTTCAAGGAAACATAGCGTAATGAAAAAGGCCACAAACTTAATAAAAATAAATATTTGTCGTCAAAATGTTTACGTTATTATTAAGATGAAAGACCAAAGTATTTTTTTAATTATTTTTGAAATTTTTTTAATCATTTCTAACACGTTCGAAATTTTGGTTAAAATCTTCTTTTGTTAACATTATCTCTGTGCCTAACTAATAACAATGACGTGTTTGCGTTTGTTTTTTTTTTTTCGTTGAAAACATGTTGATTTGGAAATTCTTACTAAACCTTTTAGGACTTATTCATAAATGAATCCAATTAATTTTATAATTTTTTTTTTGAAAATTTTGGTAAAATATATATCTTTTTTACATATGTTAACCCCACAACTGACTTAATTTCATGAAATTTTGCGCAAAACCTTTCTATTTCCTGATTTTTTTATTTTTTAGGAGCGTAGGAGTCCTTGGAGATTGTAAATCGGCTACTTTTTTTTTCAAATTTGAGCTATTCTAACTGAAAATCTGCTCTGAATTGAAAAATAATGAATCCAATAAAACTATGCCATTATTTAATTAGAAAAGCTTTTAATTGTTTTTGTAAATAAGTTTTATTAAGGACATTATTCTCTGAAGAAATTACATTTTTCTGAATTAATTTTTACAAGATTTTTTTTTCTTTTTTGTTTAATTTTGATTATGATGATTTATAATATTTTAAAATCGTGTAAAAGTCTGTATCGGCCTCTTTCCTGGATATTATATGGTAATTAAGTGGAAACAAAATCTACAAATCCCAAATTGAAAAGATTAATCAACTTAGTTGAGCTATTCTGTTTTTACAATAATTTTTTTGTATATTTTTTTTACTTAAGACGTTCCTTATTTTCATGTATGGTAGACTGAAATTGCAATTAATATGATCTAAAAATGTTATCCTTTTATTAGGTCTCTTCAGTTATGTTTCAACAGGTCTTCAAAATTTCCATTCAGCTTTAAAATTTTAAAGCTTAAACTAAGTTTTAGCTTTTTCATTTACTATTTCGCTAAATATTATTTTATATATTTACATTAGTGTGGGACATACTTCATTTGAATAATCATGTCATTTTATTTGTTATTAAATTTTAAATTTAATTGAAGAAAAATTTATAGTATTTAATTTTTTTTATTTTTGCATCTTTGAAAGGTAAATAAAAGTCAATATAATATTAAATAATTGCGGGAAATGTGTTCATTTATAAAAATTATTAGGTAGTTAAACAACCAAAAAAATGTGTTCACTTAGATTTCTGAGAATTGGGTCATCCATAGTAGCTGTCATCGCTTCGTCGATTAGCAGTCCATCAAACGTTCGATCAGATGAACAGGACCAATCGTTAATAATTGGTTATATATTAATTTTTTATGCTATAAGAAAGTAATATTTATTTCAAGTCAGATTAATTTAACTTGAAATTTTCTCGTTTTACTAAAATAACGTGTCAGAAATATATATTTATTTTTTGAAAAAAAATTAAACATTTTTGTTTACAAATTTCTTAAAATTAAGAAAAGGGTCGCTTTTAAGAAATCAAAATTAAATTTGGCATTCCAATCTATATAAATTCTATCTGATATACACCAGAATATTTTACTTAATGGAAATAATAAATTTAATTACCAAACTTTCAATTAAAGCTAAAATGAAATCTTCAAGAAAGATTTTTTTTTTTTTAAATTTAATTTTAAACCTTAGGTATCGAAAATTTATGCCAAAAAATGGAGGTGCCTAATTAATTCTAACCTTTTAGTGGATACATCTATTCAAAATAGTTTACCAATTTTTATTTTACTTTAAAGAGTGTGTAATACATCGAGTACACGAGCCGATAGACGTAATACACACCGTGTATTCAAAGTAAAAATAAAAATAGAACATTTGTCTAAATATATATATCCTGTATAATAGCGTCTATGTATGTGTGCGTGTGTGAGAACATTTTCCTTTAACATTGCGTGTACGTTATCATTTTTTTTTTATTCACGAGAAAACGGACAAGACATTTTTATCAATAATAACCAAAGTCAATAAAAACTAAAGAAAAAAAAATAATTTTGACTTCTGAGCAATAAACATTGCTTTTGGTAATATTTAAATTGATAACAAATTGACAAATTAAGTCTTGAATAACATTGTCACGCTTATTATTCCTTGTATCACAACAAGTAAATATTTGTACGCATTCGCCTATGTATTTTTGTATAAGTTCACCGTCTGCGGGCACGAACAAACATGTCTATATTAATAGAAGAAGAAACGTAATTATATATTCGTACACACGCCAAGGCTTGGATGAACACATATTCATATATGCAAAGTGAAACAAAATAATTGAATTTGAAGCCAACTCGGAGCCAATTAGGGAGACATCTCATATAACACTTTCCTGGTTAGTATATATATATATAACCATACTGTTATCGTAAGAGGTCTTTACGGACGGGTAAATATATTTTATAAGAGTCTCTTTCAAAAACAAAATTTGAACACTCTCCGCTTTATTTTATGGATAGGAATAATGAATTAAACTGGTACCATTCTTCTGTTATATATTGAAAGGAAACAGAAGCCAATAAATCTTGTTAGAAAATGTCTATTCAAATCTATTGAAACGTAAATCATTGAAATACCTATTTGAGCCTACGACATAGCGATAATGAATAAACCGAATATCGATATTTTTCTATATTTTTTTTCCTTAACTGTGCTTTATCCGATTCAAGGGTGGATTGAAATATCCATAGGTGTCCATGAATTACTTGAATGGTATGAACGCGTACCAATTATTTTTCTATATAGATATATATTTTCAAGTCTGCACGTTTCGGGTCACGATGACGGATCGCCAAATAATTTAGAATAAATGTTTTTTTTGAAATCGTATAATAAAAATGATAATTTCTTTGATTATTTAACATATATATTCGTTCGGTTTATTAAATTAAAATAAAAAAAAAGAAATTACTTAAAAATTAACCGTTATTCAAAAATATATTTGCCGATTTTGATTTACTACCATCAAACCGAGCGATTTCTTAAGACAATGCTTTTTTCACCATTTCGAGAAAAAAACTGACCTGTGAGCCTTTTGCAGTCTGTCTCTTTATATCTTTTATTGAGAGAATTCATTAAAGACGAGAAAGAAGCACCTGTCCATATATACGTACGAATCTTGGAATAATGATGGGGTTGAATGTACGGCCGGCCGTCACAAGTTGTAATTAATCAAACCACTCACAGATGGGGCTTTAATATTTGATACCGAGATGACAGCTATCACCTTGGCCCTCGAAAACGTAGATTCAGGTAAGCATGAGGAATGTATTCCATACGCTGGCTCCAAGTCGTTGATCACGACACTCAGGAGCAGTTTGTTATATAGGAATAAATTGTCGCTGCCGAAACTTGAATTTGAACATAAATCGCTAGTGAGCAAACACAGGCGATCCCATTATTAAATAGACCATGAGAATATAGAAGAAACACATATATGTAGGAAGTAGCTGACGACTAACGGTCGTTATTTCTAGTCTATCCTCTATAATATACAGATCGCATTTCTATGCATCCTCTTTTACTTTTCGGATCGCTACTTCTCCTCCATCACTATACGGACCACTATTCTCTATTCCCTTCTTTACACTGTTCTCTGTTCTTATCAATACGGTGATAACTATTCGAGCGAATATTATCGAGCAAGTACTATTAGTGCGATTGATGTTTGAAGGTGTCTAACACCAGTATTGTTCAACGGCGAACTATAGTTGTATCTGCGATTACAGTCTGTGGCAACGAGTGTTCGTTGACATCGCAAAACAAGGTGTTGTCAAAGCCACTGATCATTGGACTGCACACAAGGATCAATGACTTAAATGGGGAAGTTGTCTTCTGCTGGGTACCCGGATATATTTGTGTCTCGGGGAGTGATGGAGCGGATTCCAGAGCCGAGTGTGTGGTGGTGGAGCGTCTTTTGATCTGTAAGACGTATCAGACCTCTTGGTGTCAAATTACTATATATCGATGTGAAACCAACAATCAATACATATGTTAGAGATTAGTGGCAGAATCTATGGAACTCTTGCCCAAACAAAAACTTTACGTAATTAAACGGCATGTCATCACAAACAGCAAATAAGAAGAGAAGTGCTAATGTCTTCATAATGGTCCATCATACATTCGTATTTCTTAAAAGAGAAACGATCTTCCGATATGTGTGGCATGCCAAGAGCCGGTTACCATAAAGCACACACTGCCAAACTACAGCAATTTTAATTCAATCAGGTTAAAATACTACCAAACTACAAACTTAAAAGAACTTTTTAAAAGTACTGATTCATTTTAAATATTCCAGTTCCTAAGAGAAATTATACTGATTTCAAAAATTTAATATATATATATATATATATATATATATATATATATATATATATATATATATATATATATTGCGTCATTTAATGCCGAAATTTAAAGTCTTTTTTTCTAAATAATTCTTTCTATTTAAGCAGTCCAAAAAGAATGACACACACACACACACACACACACACACACACACACATATATATATATATATATATATATATATATATATATATGACCGTAAATAACTGCAGTCTTAATTTAAAAAAAAAAGTATTTTAAACAGTAAGACTGCTGTTATTTATGGACATATTTTATCGTAGCTTGGTATATTACGTTGTTTTGTAAACAATTATCGTTTAAGGGACAATAGTTCTTTATTCTGCAGTTGCACATGGGTTTAATTTGTTCGTGTGGTTTGTAGATAATTTTCCTGTTGTGCTTTTTTATTATTTGTGCCATGTTCTCGGTGCAACTGTAACTGATTTGTACTGTGTTTTTGTTGAATGTTTTGTGTAGGGTGCTTGATTCCGGGAAGTGTTTGTGTAAGAGTTTGAAGAATATTTTTCCTACGTTTGTTCGCTATTTACATTATTCGGGTTATTGTCCTCATCTCGTTCCTACGAGACAGGAAATTTCGTTAAAATCAAAGGAAACGGTTCCGAATTTCTCTGTATTATCGGTCCTTCTACATGGCAGTGATGTAGTTTCTTGATAGAGGAATAGAAGGTATGTGGCAACAGAGATTCACTTCTACAAAAGGATGATGAGAATAGCAAGGATGGAACATATAAGCAAGAAGTAACCTTTAAGGAAATGTGAACAAAAAATAAACTTTACTTATAATCAGAAAGCGACAGTTAACATTTCTGTGGCACATACCGAGGAAAGAGTATTAGTAAATTTGGCATTCAAAGTTCATGATAAAGTCAAAAGGGACAGAGGGAAACAGTCTAACTAATTTAACGAACTTGTATAAAGAGATGGCAATATAGTAACTAGAAAGGATAGACATTGACTTTAGATATTTTAGACAGAATGTTGTGGTGAATCATGATCGCCTACAATTAAGAAGAATTTTCGCTATTTCATGTTGAGAAATTCGTTAAAAATATTACATCTTATCTGAACAAAAATATATGCTTGTTACTAATTTCATAAGTTAATCGATAGATGAATTTATCTGAAGCAAAGCTTGAAAAGAAACGAAATCAAATATAGTTACAATTATATTTAAATTCCATTCCATTTAATTAGTCATGCGTATATAACCTGAATTAACTTTAATTGGCTATTGTATGTGGAGGCCGGCTAACTATTCTAAGAATGGACAATGTAATCTTTGAGCCAAGTTCTAATTTCTGGCAAATCTGTTTTACTTGATGTTCATCTCGTACAAATCCTTGAGACACACCACGTAGAGTGTTACAGGTTAAGAGGCGAAGTTTATTCGGATATGTGGGGAAGATGACGGTTAACCCTATACTTGAACAGGTTATGATTGCAGTCATCGGGGATACATCCTCTTAGAAGTCGGTTCAACAGTGCAGCGATTTGTGGGAAGGAGATGCTCGAGTGAAACTTACAGCTCCCCGATGGAATACGAAGAGAATGAGTGTGGTTCACTACAATGGGCCTTGCATGGCTTTCATGTTTAGAAGTGATGCCACTAAGGAATGTAGTTCGTCTGGGCACTTTCCATAGCGATAAAGAAACGAGAGTCTTGCGGTGTTTCGTCTGTGAAAAAGGTGTTGTAGGAAGGAAAATAATTCGTCAGCCCCAAGTATGTCGGGTAAGCTTTTGGACGCTATCGAAATTGGAAAGGGAAATTTGGGTTCATCACACTTGTGGAAGATAGAAATCCATACGGTTTAGTTTCATAGCTCTATAAGTCTTAGGCGTCATCCAATCTTTTAGAAAGGCAACAATGAATTAAAAACTGTGTAGAAAGCAACAGGTAATTATTCGACGAAATTAAGCAAGAACAAATGAAGTAAATTATTTTTTGGCTATGTGGCTAGCATAGCCAGTCTTACTGACCCGAGTTCAAACTTCTAGATAATATGTTTTCGGTTTGGTTTGGTCTATATTGTCTTATGGCATATCCTCTTCATTGTTTTATTTAAGGATCTTTGGGATAGATTAATATGAATAGAATATCTGTTCTTTGTAAGAAATCAGTTTCTATGAGATCTTGTTTCATTGAAGTATTTTTGTAAAGAGGTTTTGTGCTGATTCATTTTTTTTAAATATATTGTTTGTAATATTTATTTCTTTTTCAATAATGTATTGTTGGTATTTTTTCAAAGATTTGTTGCTAGTAATTTTTCAGGGATTTATTCGTAATTTTTACTATAAAAAGCCATTTTTATACTTTCACAGTGGTTTGACCACAGTTTTGTGTTTAAGTATTTGTCTGCGACCCTAAAAGATGCTACCACTCCTTATCAGGGAGGACCTGGGAACAACAGCAATCAAGATGTGGTTCCACATTCCTTAAAACCTCCTGATCAGAGGCCCTGCTGCCGGTTCTAGTTTGTCGTCATACCAAGGACTGTGCTGGGTTTCGCACAGTTTCAATTGGTGATGTTAGTAATACATTCGTAGAGGTTAATTAGGACTAAAGACGACTGTCTAGCCAGCCTGTTTGACAGCCAGTCGAAAAGAAGAAATTCAATAGTTTAGAAAGGAACTGGATATAGTTATTTTACATAAGAATTTATAGCAGTTTATACTTTTAAAAAATTAATAAGAATAGTACTGACCCCAGATATACTGAATGGGCTTTTTAAAAACTGTAGCCTCATACTACATTTATAAGTATTGTCTAAACCGAAAAAGACAAATCAAATGCATTACACCGAAGAAAATAATTCTGCTAGAAGTGTTGTTCAAGACGTAGGTGATCACGG
>OZ010581.1:22889570-22897070 GCA_963932145.1 Acanthosepion lycidas | reverse complement strand
TTTCGTACCGTACTTTGCAATGTATGCAAAATGGCTTCTTATGATTTATGAGGAAGCGTCTGTTCTCACGCGCATGCGCATGCGCTTGAGCTCGAGACTTGTTTTAGCTCGGAACGCAGCACAAGGAACAGCAGAATCGTTATGCCATATTTCACATCACCACACATGCTTTCGATGTTGAGTGATGAATGCAGATATAAAATGCATTTGGGCGCCTCGTGTTGGCCTGTCAAAATGAATAATTGCCGTTTGCTAAACTAGTTAGAGCCTTTCTATTTGTCTTGCCAAATATGCATGTGGGGTTGCAATATTTCCCCAGTATTTTGCACTGCCTTTCCTATTACATGTATCTATGCATGTTCATATAAATTGCTTGTCTTCGTACATGCATTTTCAATAGATGGTTACATTAATTTCTGTCTTCTAATCTCGTGGGGTTTATAAAAACATGATAAATCGCTATACATTAATATATATATATATATATATATATATATATATATATATATATATATATATATATATATATATATATATTCAAGTATATTAGAACAAGGTAAGTAAAATCAAAGAAATATATGCTTAATGTAAACTGATTAATCAAAAAATTATATATATCAGCTGTTTGAAAAATGGCAGTCTGTTATCAAACAGCATCTAACGATTTTATTGCGCATAAATCTAGTAGTTCTACCGGATAAAAATATATATTTTATATATTTATTATTAAATAAATTATAGCTCTGTTGTTGTATATCGAGCACTATTTTATTATCATCAGCACTCAATGTGATATATATATATATATATATATATATATATATATATATATATATATATATATATATATATATATATATATATATATGATTTATTCTTACGTGTTATGTACAGCTGGTCCTCCTCTTTTTTCATTTGTATTCAAGTCGCATGAAGATCACGTGAGCGTGAAAGTCAAGTGAGAACAAAGGCCATCCTTTCATAGGAATTAATGTTGTTTAGGGTTTTTTGTTTTTTTTTTTTTGCTCCGTCTAGTTAATCTATACTTCGAACACTTTATGGAGGAGGTAGGCTTGCTTTTCTGCCATTCGTGTTCTTTTTTCTGTATTCTTATTTTTGTTCAAGATCTTATCTGGATAATATATATATATATATATATATATATATATATATATATATATATATATATATATATAAAGATATGTTTGGTGGTCCAAAATTTCCTCACTGGCTTGAAAAGACAAAAATTTGTTTTATTATTACCACCCCTGATAATAAAAAAGTAAAAATGAAAAATGGGTTAGCTAACCGGTTTCGTACCGCGCTCAACAGAGCTAAATCGAGGTAAATAGTGTAAATTATACAATAAAAAAAAGGACAACGGAAAATATATTCGTTCCATCGAAAATCCGAAACCGGAAGTCCACTCCCTCGGACATTCTGACCAATACGTATGGATCTTCCATCGGAGAACACCTTATAAATAGCCATAATTGTGTTGTTAATTTTAGTGCGAACGCTTTTACCATCCTTAGCAAGTCTCACTCAAATTATCACCTAAAAGTTTTGGAGGTCATCTATATTTTATCATTAAAGCCTTTCTTTGTAAACAGAAGGACTTTATATTCGGCCTCCAACAAATTACCATTTTTTTCAAACCTATAAATTTTGTCCATTGTTCTTTTTTTTATTATTATGTAATTTACTCTATTATTTACTCAATTTATCTCTTTTGAACGAGGTACGAAACCGGTTAGCTAGCCCGTTTTTCATTTTTACTTTTTATTATTAGGAGTGGTAATAATAAAACTAATTTTTGTCTATTCATGGCAGTGATATATATATATATATATATATATATATATATATATATATATATATATATATATATATATATATATATATATATGCAACAGGTTATCGATACACATATTTCACTCGAAGAGAAAAATATCCTAAATTTGAGCGAAATAATGAAAACATTTAAATGGCTTATCAACCGTTTGTACTTTATTTAATACCGAAAACTATTTTGGTATGTAAGAATAATTAATTTTGCGTCAACATATTAGGGGGGAATGTTTTCCAGACCATTCTGCTACTTAACCTATAGCTGGCGGTAGAAATGATTTTGTAACTTTCCAATGAGTATCTGCTCTTTTATTTTTTGTTTCTTCCTTCTTGTAATTTTTCGTTCTCTCTCCTTAAAAATGATTTATTTTCTTATATTATTTTAAACACACTAACTCTTTTCATTTTAGTGTCTTTATTGCATTTCATTGGTGTGAAATTATTAACAAAGTGTGACTGTAATGAACTCTTCTAGAATTCGAATTTCGAGTTAATCTTTCCGAGTCGTCATACATTACATTACTCACGCCTCCAAAATATTTAAGGGCAAGTATTATCAGAATCAGACAGCAATCCGAGCCACAAAGAGAAATGAAAAAGGAAATATCTATTCCCTTTAAGATTATGGCGAGAACCCCTTAGATCTAATAATTTGTACGGGTCTATAATAGACGGCAGACAAATGTGTAGTGACAAATGTACGCAGGTGTTAGCTTTAAGAAAGCTTTATTCATATGAGAATACAAGGTTCACTTATAGTGTTCTTTTATAGTCCCAGTAAACAGAAATATCTCTTTCAAAGAGGAGTGTATCAAAACAAGAGGAGACCACTATTGATCATTCATAACAACCTGTATGCCAAATGAAAATTGAAAAACAATATTAATAAATAACGAAGAGAAATTTTGATTTTTATGAAAAAGAAAAAAAAGGCCTGTAGACCGCATCACGTACGTAATGTCAACTTTGCAGCGAAAAAAGAAAACCATTTTCAAAGAACTCTTCTGATGTCTCTACATTGAGGTCAGTGCCAATAGGCCATAGAAAATTAACACAAGGACACATACAAAATCTAAAACAGTTTACAAGTATATTTGATAATTTGATTACAAACGTAAACCATATAAGCACATTTCAAATATATAATTTGCACACGCTCACCTGGCCCCGATTATATATTTATAATGACAAAAGTCTACATGTGTGGGCATTAAGAAAGCTTTATTCAACTGATAATTCAAGTTTCGCGTATAGTGTCCTTTTATAGTCCTAATGACCAGAAATAGCTCTCTCAAAGAGGAGAGTAACAAAACAAGGGGAGATCACTCTTGATCATTCATAACAATATTCCTATTAAATATTCAATACACTTTTAAGTACAAATATTAGTATATTTTGGAAATTTGAGTGGAAAAAAAACAAAAAACAAAACAAAAACAAAAACAAATTGCTTACCCCAAATATTCCAGCAAAAATTAAATTTCAAATTGGGTCATTTTACTTTCGTTATATATTAATCTTGGATAGAAGTCTTTTAGGAAAATAATTTCTTCCATTAATGAGTTTTTGTAGTTTTCTCGGAATAAAAATTCGATTGCTAATACCCAGCGGGTGCAAAAAACTATTTCCTTGCTACGAATCATAGCATGACTTATTTTCATCTCAAATATATTGTTCCCTATCACCGCCGTTTAATCGATTCCATTAACTCTTGGTGTCACAATGACGAGTAAAGAAACAATAAAGATTTCATTTAGTCAAAACTGATATTTTCCAGTGGTATTTAAAATATCAACGTTGCTAATGTCATATAGCAAGAGAAAGTATAACGAACATTTTAAAGCTATCACCAAAATGAATCATTGAAAATATGTAATTAAAAGCAATAATTGTGAATGAAATTATTTAAAACTGAGTTATTTTAAATATATGCTGACCAAAGCAATACTGAGTACATATTTTTGGATAGTATCAGTCAATATATCTCGATTGATTATAGGAAAGCTAGCTCACAGAAAAGAGAGTTTGTCCTTGTAAAGTATCACGTTTCATTGTTTTCTGCTAAACGAATTATCTTAATAAAATTACTGTTGACAATACAGCCTGATTAGAAAAACAGATAGAAATATATAATTTTAATTCTGTCTCTTCTAACCAAACAAGTACAAGACTGTATAGATTTCATTCGAAAAATTCTCTAACGAGTTTCTGTCTGTTTTGGAGTCTGGATAAAAAAGGTACTCGTTGCAATGATTGGAAGTAAAACAGGAACATTTTGTAATATCTTGCTTGTTGATGGATTAACATATTTTAAAACGTAGGAGGGGCGCGCTAAACAGATACTGTCAACGAATGTATCAAGTCAAGAAAAAAGACTAGCTTCATTTTCTCATGCTTTTAAAAATAAATTTTTCACTTTTTTTTTATTTATAGTAGCTAACCTTCTGCTCGTTTAGAATAATAAAAGTTTTTAAGTGGAATTCTATATAAAACAACTTCAAAAAATTATCAGAGATACGCAATTATCCATGGACTCAAATGTCCAGGGACGCAAATGTCTGGTGCAGCTACCCGTCAAATTAGACTCTGTGCCTGAGTCTCTGTCTGTCTGTCTGTGTCTGTCTGTCTGTCTGTCTCTATCTATCTATCTATCTATCTATCTATCTATCTATATATATATATATATATATATATATATATATATATATATATATATATATATATATGAATAAATATAGTCTTTATGTATGGGCTATAATGCTCAATATCATATATATATATATATATATATATATATATATATATATATATATATATATACATATAAAGAAATATAGTCTTAAGGTGTGCTATATTTATGGAATAAAGTGATCAATATCAGAGATAGAGCGTGTGTAAATATAAAAGTGAACATAGAAATCAACACTTAGAGGCGACAGTCTGTTTCATGCTATATGCAATCGTCAGGCCACGTGTGCTGTTATTTTTCTCGGCTATTTATATATATACGGGTTAGTGGTGCATTGTGGGTATTCTGTTATGGCGGTTATTTCACCGGAAGTCGTTTGTTTATATATTTAGGTCAAATTATATTGCTTATTTTTATTTTTGTTTCTTATTTTATTTATTTATTTATTTATTAACGTAGTAAAAATTTGTTTATATCACTTATTTAACAGTTTTGGTTTGGGAATTTAATTAAAGCTGTTTGTTCAGTTTTGGGGTTGATTGTTGTAGTTCATTCTAAGTATTATTTTGGCGGGAACAGTTTTTAATTGATTATCTTTATTTGGGATTGGTTTGTTTATTTATTTAATTGGATGAATTTAGGTTAATTTATTTTACTTGTATATTTTCTCTTTTCGGTTTTCGATTTTTAAGTAACATAGTATATTTTTATGTTTTATTTCTATTTCTTTTTTTTTTTTTTGTTATTTTGTTATTTTTGCTTATTAGTATATTTATTTGTTTTTATTTTATTTTTTCCGTTTTTAATTTTTTAGGTTACGTAGTAAAAATTTATTTTCATGTTTGCATTTTGAGATGAGTTCGGATCTTTTGTTTAATAATTTATTTTTGTCGGGAAAAGTAATGATAGCTATTTTTTCCTCCGAGCAAAGTTTGCAAGTTTTTGATTGGTTATTATAGGCTGATGATTTTTTCCTTATCTTCCAAGATATTTTTGGTGTGATGTTCGTTTTGTTTTTAATTTCCCAGATATACTTAGAAAGCATTGTACTGTTTGCATATTTACTATTTGTGAAAGATGTTTTGTGTGTATAATTTCTTTGTTTCCAGGGTCCTTCAGTTACTCCTATGTATACTTTTTCTTCATTATCTGGTGATTTTATCGTGGCTTGGTATATTACGTTGTTTTGTAAACAATTTTCGTTTAAGGGACATTCGTTCTTTATTCTGGGTTTAATTTGTTCGTGTGGTTTGTTATTATTTTTTATTATTTGTGCCATGCTCTCGGTGCAGCTGTAGCTGATTTTTACTGTGTTTTTGTTGAATATCTTGTGTAAGGTGCTTGATTCTGGGAAGTGTTTGTGTAAGAGTTTGAAGAATATTTTCCCTACGTTTGTTTTTACGTTCTTGCTGTACGGTGGGTTGAACCATATGATATTTCTTCTGCTGCTGGCCTTTTTTTATTCTGTGGTGAGTATGTGAGTATTGCTTGAAATCCGCTATCTTTTAGGGCTGTTTCGTAGTCTTTCTTAGCTTTGTTAAATAGGGATTCATTGGAGGAATTGTCAGACAGCCTGCGGTTGATCGATTTTGGTATCTGTTTGATTATAGAAGGTGGATGGTTGGAAGATGTGTGTATGTAGAGTGGTTTGTCATTAGGTTTTCTATATGGTTTATGTGTGCCTTCTCTTAGGTTGAAGGTAACATCTAGAAAATCTACTTCGTTTAGGTTAGTTTTTATATCTATGTCGAATCCGTTATTTTTAAAAATCTTTATTATTGTTTTTCTAGTTTTGTCTGTGTTTTGTTTGTTACAGTTTCTTAAGATTATGAGACCATCGTCCCTGTAGAGTCCTGTGTCATTTCTATCTATTATTTTGCTCAGTTCGTTTAGTAATTAAATGCCTATGATTTCGCATGCTTCTGCACCGTCAAAGCTTCCCATTGTAGTGTCAAATATCCCATCTCTCTTTATCCATGCTTCTTCATTGTGGAATAATAGTGATTTACGGGAGTGCTTAATGATGTTGATTTCGCTTGGTTGTATTATTACTTGTTCCTGAGCTAAGTTGATGGCCTTATCTAGCATACGTTCTGTTATGGATGGGTAAAATTCTTTTATGTCTAATTGTAAGAATTGGCAGTTTTGTTTGTTATTTATGCTGTGTAACCAGTCAATAGTTGTTTTCGTATTTTTCCACTGGTTTACTCCTAATTTCTTCCTAAGTTCAGAATTAATTCTTTCTAGTATTGTTTTACTTATTTTACCTAGTTCACTTTTGGCTGGGTTTATGAGTCGACATGCAGGATTGGTATTGAAATTTTCTTTATGGTCTTTTAGTGTGATAAAGGCTCCTGCATTGCTAATACAACTTATTCGGTCATCCATGTCTAATTTTTGGGCGATTGTTTTAGCTTCCTTATTGATATCGTTTTCTGTTGTTTGGGGTGCCTTTTTGTATGTTTTGGTTATATTGTTCTTGAGTAATTCATTGTGTGTAGGAGGACGTAGTTTGTATAAATTTCTCGTTTTTTCAGCAGCGATAAATACACTTGCTGAATTGTTTATTTTAGTTATATCTGCTTTTAGGTTTTTTTGGAATGCATCTTGTTTTTTGTGGAATTTTGTTTCTAACTAGGTCAGTTAAGTCTTTCTCAAAATCGTCTAATTCTTTTTGTTGTGGGGGGCAATTTTTTTGTTTTGAAGCCGTATTTTTCCTTAAGTGTGTTGTTATTGTAAAGGTCCCGGTTTAAAAAATGGACTTTCCATCTCATTCTTTTTAGAAGTTACAATTTTTTTTACTGAATTTGGTAGTTCACTTCCCTCCCCCTCTCTCTTTCTCTCTCCCTCTCTCTCTCTTTCTAGGACAGTTGCCTACTGCACATTTGCGTCCCGGACAATTGCGTGAGCCAGGCGATGGCGTTCCAGTATATTTGTGTCCCTAGACAAAAACGTCCCTG
>OZ010581.1:22827070-22884570 GCA_963932145.1 Acanthosepion lycidas | reverse complement strand
TTATTATAAACAGAGCATTTACTTAAATACTTGTATCTATAAAAAGAACGTTAAACATAAAAATGTCTTTAATAAATAAATTGTCGGACTTTGTCCATTTCATAATATATATATAAACATATATATATATGTGTGTGTGTCTGTATGTATATATTGGGATGCTTAAAATGATATATTTATATGTAAGAGGTTTCAATATCGGCGATGGAGCCTTTAAATATATAGTCATAAATACTGATAAAACCATTATATTAAGTTGGTGCAAAAATAATGACGTAATAATGTCGTTTTTTGACGTTAAAAATACGTGATAAAACGACATTATTACGTCATTGTTTTTGCACCAACCGAATATATATATATATATATATATATATATATATATATATATATATATATATATATATATATGTATATATATATAAAATAAATGGTATCTTACATATGTTTTTGAGGAGATTCTGCTGGTTATATTTTTTTTTGTGAAATGAAGATGTTTACAAGTTTTAAGAAAATGATCCTGCACTCATTGTTCAAACGTTTGTATTCTCTTCATTTTTATTTAGACAAGTGGCATTTTGAACAAGGTCATGGAGAGTGCTGACAAATAAGTCTACTACGAAATACGAAGTCATAGAAAATCGAGTTTCAATTCCGGACATGTTTTTCTATTTTGATCCGAATGCAATCCCGTGTATAAAACATGTCTCTCTTGAGTTTGATTCAAAGGGAATACTTGAAAATATATCACTGTAAATACCACAGTGAAGTCGTCTACGCGATGATCAACCCACTTCGCTAAATTTGAAATAACTTGTGATTTTAAAAATAGCGTTACATAAATAATAAAATGAAATTTGTCTGACAGAAAGATAAATTCGATGATGGAAAGATTCTGGTACGTCGAACACTTAAATGAATTCTACCTTAGTTATTAACATTTCCAGAAGAGGATAAATAGGATATACAGTATTTTTTAAATCGGTATCACCTCAGGTAAGACTATAAATCCATTAATCCATAAGAGGTTAAAGAATGTGGAAGAATTAGGAAGAGAAACATTAATAATGATTGGGAAGAGGGAGGAGTAATCAGGAGGACTCTAGATAGCGATTGACAGTGTATTTAAATTTTAGCAGATTAAAGTTGGCTGGAACGCAGGGAGCCGAAAATGTGTTCCATAAGTAAGAAGCACGAGAAAAGAAACTGTCAGAATAACTTACAATTAGCCATCGCAGCTGTCAATTGATGAGATCTCGACGCCAATCTAGAACTGCGTTTAAATTCAGGGAGACTATTTGCCATAGCGAAGAGGTCATGCGAATAAGTACCATGAAATAATTTATGGAATGGACACAGAGAGGCAACTTTACGGCGGTATGACATGACTGAAGCTGAGCCGCCTGATTAGGACTAATAATATTGCTAGGTCTTCTTTGGATCATATCAAAGAACTCTTGGCACATATCAGAGGTACTGGACCATATGTGATAGCAATATTCTAAGCATAGACGAATGATATACTAACAGATATTTCAGGTAGATTCTGGAGAGAAAAAATGTCTAGCTTGGCACAGTCAATCGAGCTTCTTAGGAGCTGACTTAGCAATGGACTTAATGTAGTCTTTCCATTTTATGTCAGCTGAAAATATTAGACCGCGAATGCACAACGAGTCTCTTTCCTGGAGGTTAGCATCAGCGATGTTGATGGAAGGCAGAGAGAAGTTTCTCAAGTGATTAGAGAGGAACCCAAACGAGACTATGCCGAAGGGCAGAGTGTCTACTGGGTTGGTAGACAGCTACCCGACCACGTTTTTTACGGGGTCTACGCGGAATTTTTACCCGAGCCCAAGAGCTCGGATACCCCACATTAACTTCGGCCTTGTGCCATATCTGAACCGGTGGCGCGGTTGGTAGATATCCTGCAATTGGAGATTCATTGTGGAATTAACATGACTTATTCTAGCAGTTGACTACATCTACGCGCCGCTGGCGAATCTTATATGTGTTGTTCTTGTCATAAGTATTATCGGTCATTAACAACATTCGTGCGATTATTGTATTCAGTAAACTTCCCTTGGATACAACACTATCTATCTATCTATCTATCTATCTATCTATCTATCTATCTGTCAGTCTCTCTGTCTGTCAGTCTCTCTGTCTGTCACTTTGTCTGTCTGTCACTATGTCTGTCTGTCCCTCTCTCTCTCTCCCCACATATATATATATATATATATATACACACACACACACACACACACATATATATATATATATATATATATATATATATATATATATATACCGTTTAATAAATAGACGTAGCGTCCACTCACATATGAGTATCTACTAAAAATAACGTTTCAATTGATGATATATATATATATATATAAGTATAAATAATTTTTAATTTTATGGTATAATTTGATATTAATTAGAAGGAATTCTATTTTAGTCTAATCCTAACATTAAAGTATTAAATTAAATTATAAACAAAGATCATTGTCAAGTTTTTGGAATTCTCATATACTTGTATTTTGATTGGTCATTCCAGCTTATGTAATAGGTTTCCCCAAGCGAGGGGTGTTTGATTGATTGGAACCTTTTAAAACCGTTTATTGTACATTCATCACCATCACTTGATAAGACACCAGAAGTGTTGAAACAAAATGGCTATTTTTGTAGTGATTTTATAACATATTTATGTTATAATTTTCGAATAAATAACTATATATATATATATAATTATTTATTCGAAAATTTTATATATATATATATATATATATATATATATATATATATATATATATATATATATATATATATGCGTGTGGGGGTGTTTCTGGTGTTTCGGGAGTGCACGAAAAAATGACAAAATAGGTGTGTATGTGGGTGAATATGTGTTTTAAGTAATGTTTCTTTATATATGTTTAGGAATTGGCAATTTACGATCACTTTCCATTTTTATGCAGTAAATTCGTACGTGCTTTGAGATCTTATAAACTAAGTACGGTCGTATCGTACATGCGCATCTGCCATTTTTGAAAAAAAAAAGAAAGTTTTATGATATCTGATCAGGTCCGTTTCGCCGCATTGAATCTCGTCTCTTAATAATGCAATTTCCAAGGAAGATATTTAATAAGAATGTGAACAAATGATTCGATAAACAAACGAAACGACTGCAATCCAACGGTTGGGAAATAACACTTAAAGAGTCAAACACTGTGAAGGAAGGAAATGAGTCAAAGAGAAGCAATTTTCTAATCGCGGAACGACGTAGATTCGAGCAGACATCGGAAGACCTAATTTGTTTGGTGAATTCATCTCCACGTTTATTGAATCGTCCGGAAAACCGACGCTCCCTTCCCAGCTGTAAACGTCGTAAACGTGATTGGAGGCAAGGGGAGGTAATTCAATCTTCTTTCTTAATTTCAAAGGGAATTAGACGGTAATTTCCACATCGGAAATTAACGTTATCCGATATTTGTAAAGTTGTAGAACGGTTTTGTAGATTATCATTTGTATTTTTTATCTGTTTTCCAGAATTATTTTGTCAGCATATTCTCTTTGTTTCATCTTACACAATCTACAGCAAATCAACAATTCTTTTGTTTTTTCTACCTATCGTCTTTATTAATATTATTAAATGTTTTGATATTTTATCTCTATTACTGTAATTGTCATTTACATCATGCAGTAACTTCCTCATAGCGAAAGGACGATAGTCATTCCCACTTAAATAAAGCATCCCCGAAAGTGATGATAAGTATGGACTATTTTTGGACACTGATCCCACGGAGAATTCGTACATGATATATCCATATTAGACCACGTACCTAATCACATTTGAGTAGACCTGAGAATAAATGCTTTTATTAGGATCTCCCTATTTTAATCTCCATCTAAAGTTTCTTTTTTTTCAATATTAATTTTATCAAAACGATTCCATAAGCCATTTATAAAGAGTCACATTAATTAACTATTTTAGCAATGTTTATTCCTTCATCGTTTTAGTCTTATATCAATTATTTATCATTAAGAAAAAATTTGTTTGATTTTGAACACAAATAGAGAAAAAATAGATATTCACCCCTATGCTGCTTCTGATTTAATTTAATTTATTTTTTTGAGATAGTAACAGACCAGATCCTTTGCTTATGTAATACATACAAGCACAGACGCACACACACATATTTCTGAAGATATGGATTTATTTTTAATCTGATATTTTTAATAAGTTACTACTTCAAAGTATATGAGATAGATGAGGCTTCTATTTCCAATACGAAGTGTTCGTATCTCCCTTTCGACCATATCAATAACGTGTTCTTTGTGAAAGTTATGCAGTGAATGTGAAGCCAATTTTAACACTGAAAATTCATTGTTATGTTCCATGAACCAGTCTTCCACATTATTTGGTTTGTGATGCCCTGGTTGGTCCAGCACAAAATAGCCAACAGAATATCGTCATAAACTGGGTCCCGTGGTCAGTCAAAATACTTTAGTAGGCTGTGGTATTCAAATGAAGTTTATGGCCACTAAAGGTTCAAATGTATGCCTGGAAATATTCTCTATTGCATTACACAACAACCATCAGGGGCCTGAATCATTGAGAGGCAAGGCAGCTATACTTATATTTCGTTTACGCCAAATTATATCTCAATATACGAATGTCGCAGCAGTAATCGAGCTGAGAAATTATTTTCCTATCTTCTGTTGTCGATTTTTTTGTGATTTTTGAGATTGTGGGCGAATTGTAGTGTACCATCTTGCGACAATATTATGTTGATTGGTTTGGTTTATTTTGTTTAACGGCATATCAACTTCAATGGGATATTTAATGCCACAACATTTTTAGGATAGATTCCTATGAATAGAGTATGTATTCTTTTATTTAGATTGGTTTGGTTTATTTTGTTTAACGGCATATCAACCTCAATGGATTATTTAATGCCGGCAACATTTTTAGGATAGATTCATATCAATAGAATAAGTATTCTTTTGTTTAGATTGGTTTGGTTTATTTTGTTTAACGGCATATCAACCCCAATGGGTTATTTAATATCGGCAACATTTTTAGGATAGATTCATATCAATAGTATATGTATTCTTTGGTTTAGATTGGTTTGGTTTATTTTGTTTTACGGCATATCAACCTCAATGGATTATTTAATGCCGGCAACATTTTTAGGATAGATTCATATCAATAGAATATGTATTGTTTTGTTTTAGATTGGTTTGGTTTATTTTGTTTAACGGCATATCAACCCCAATGGGTTATTTAATGCTGACAAAAATGTTTATTGTTGGTAATATTTTGTTTTATCAAAAATCCTTTTCTGATAATATATTTCCTTCAAAATTGTATTGCTTGTAATACTTTTTTCAAAAAAGTATTGCTGGTATTTGCCCATAGCTGGAACCCTAACTGGTGCTACCAACCCGGGTCAGGGTGGACCTGGGAATACCAGCAATTAAGAGGTGATCCACGCTCCTCAAAACCTCCTGATGAGTGGCCCATCTGCTGGACGTAGTTTAATGTCTTACCCAGGACGTGGATGTAGTTTAATGTCTTACACAGGACGCCAATATTATGTTGAAACACCGGTTTTCCTACACAACGCCAGGCCTGATCAATATCTAGTTGGGCGACCGCTTTGGAATACTGTTTGCTGTAATCCGAGATGTGGGGTTGGTGTAGTGGATAACGGAACGGAACTGGAAATCGAAGAGTCGAGTTCTAATTCTAGCCGGGTTCGTTATATTCACGTGGAAAATGTTTGCGCCAAAATCTTTTCCCTAGTTATGGATTAACTGCCAGTAAATTGTTATTATCGCCCCAAAATACTCACAATCTAAGTATAATATCTTGCTTTAAATATCCTGCACACATCTGTTGTTATTTAAGTTACGGTTGACTTTATAACAGCTTACACCAGTCTGGCTACTCTTTTCCAAAAAGGAATGTTTGCCCACGGGATTTTAGCATGCTGGAATCTTTTTCATTGACTATACTCTGTTAACACAGAGATGCCTACGCGTCAAAGTTCTCGTATATCAGCAGTTTTTGAAGTAGCTATACCCACCGATCTGTCAACAACTATAATACTCAGTTGAAAATCATTGAAATCAGATACCAGAAATTCTTTGTAAAAAATTCTTACAATCAATACATTTTTGAAAACCAAATGTTGGCAGCCATGCATTTTTGAAAACCAAATGTTGCCAGTAAAGAGGTTTTGAAAGGAAAACCTAAACAAACCTTAAAACACAAAGTAATCGAATGAACCAAATAGGAAAACAATTATCACAAATACACATAAGATACTTCACTGGAACTGTAGAGGAATAAATTTAAAAAAATTATTAGCCGAAATAAATTTTTGAAGGAAAATATATTACCAGCAATAGGTTTTTTGAAAAGATATGGCAGCTATACGTTTTTGAAAAATACTATAGCCAGATATACTGTTTGGGAAAAATACTATTACCAGTTATATAATTTTGACGAAAGAAATATTGATAGAAATGGATTTCTAAGAAAAAAAAATATTATCGGAAAAAAAAAGTCGTCAGCATTAAATGACCCATTGGGGTTGATATGCTGTAAAACAAACAAAACAATCAATGTAATCAGATTTCTTTCTCATAGTAAATCCTGAAATGAAAGTCAGCAGGTAGGGTGAACATGTTTAAATACATACATACATACATACATACATACATACATATATATATATATATATATATATATATATATATATATATATATATATATATATATATATATATATATATATATATATTAGATTACTGCCCGGTTATTGACTGGTTAACCATTTACCTATTTATTCACCTGTGCTTAATTAAAGTGACCTGTGAGTATATATAGATTTTATCATGTAATGCTGATCTAACAAATGATGGGCGCATACCAAAGTCGAAAAACCGTATTTCGGCTATTTTATTAATTCAGGTGAAATTTGGACCGTGGCCCCGATGCAACATACTTGACCAATAAATTAGAACAATTTTAACGTATCTGATATTCCGATGTATTTTATGATCCGTTTCAGCGCTTCTTAGCCGCTGTTTTCTGCGTTATTAGTCTCTCGAGATATTAATGTTTATATTCAACGTACGCTAATCGTATCACGGAAGTGGCTTCATTATAATAAAAGAACATTTTTCACGCCAAACTATTTATGTATGTAAATATAACATAGGCAAGACTACTTATTTTATAGTGCATTCCATGTTAAATCAATAGTTTGTTTGGAATTTTCATTGATTTTTAACAACTTGCATCTCCACGTTATATCATTAATTTGATACAACTAGATGTCCAATCGCTGGTGTATTGCCTATTCTTTATTTTCATATAGAAAATATTAACATTTATTCTTTATTCTTTATTTTACAGCTTTCGTAATGAGTGGTGGGAGAATTGCAATTAGTGTCGTTTTACGCTACCTGTGGATAAAAACGGACTGATTGCAAGCCAGTGGCAAAAGTAATTAATAATGAGAAAAGCCCAGGGGCTGTTAACGGACGTGCAGTACAAAACTGATTCACACGTTTCAAGGGAGCTAACTTCAGCCTCGAAGACAAACAAAGGTCAGGGAGATATTCTGTTTTAACAGAGGAGGCTTTGCTTGAAATGGTTGATAAGAGTCAAGCTCAAGCACACGCATATTGTCTGCAGAATATTTTACTTCACAAATCGTCAACAATAGAAATCTCCATATGCTCGGCCGTGTGAGCAAACGCTGTCGAGAAGGTCCTCATGCAATAACCGATGACCAGGCTCAACGACGTGTGAACATTTACAAACAACTCGTGCGAAATCCTTAAGATCCCCCCGGCATTGAATTGTAACTGGAGATGAAAAATGGACCCATATTCTTAATATTGTCACAAAATAAACCAGTGGTTTCATTTCGATCATGCTCCAGAACCTGTTCTCAAACGTAGACGGTTCTAACAGAAGGTCATTTTGCATGTTTGGTGAAGCATGTGCTTCACTTTGTGTTGGTTTCAAATAGTCATACAGTGAAAGCTGATTTTTGTGCTCAACAAATGATTCGAGTATATGATGCTTTGAAAGTCCGCTAGCTAGCATTGGTTAATCGAAGACACACCCTCCTACAGCATGACAATGTTCCGGCACAAACTGCCGATGTAACCAAGCGCAAACTTGAGGAGCAGGAAGTGCTGCTTTCCCCTGCTTACAATGCAGATCTTACACCATCAGGTTTCCAGATTACTTAGTCGTGTAACATTTGCCGTGCCGACAATAGTTGAAAAATTCGATGAGATTTAAAACGGGTACAAGAGGATTTTTGCCTCGAAACCAGGCAAATGGTATAAGCGTGGATTTGAAATCTGGCACAACAATCGTAATAGACAATGATAGGATATACTTTGTGAATAAACGCTTTTCGTTGTGTAATTTGTTTGAACTATTATTAAATGAATGAAATAAGAAAAGAAAAACACTTATAATTGGTTATTTCTAATTTCGTTTCAAGCTACAATAGAAATTGCTTAATGAACAAGGCCTGGGTAGGTCAGTGTATGTTGTAAAGAAATAATAAATAATAAAGAACATTTTAAAATCAACCGTGGTATTGGTGGCAGTAGTATTATTAATAGTTTTCTTATCTGGAAACATAAGAGATTCATGAGCCCAACAGAAATGTTATATAATTAATACCAATATCAGTGTGTCAAACATTTTCAATTAAAGGAAAGCAACTATCAACTAACTCATCTCCTATTATATAATAAATGCTAATGTCACTGGGTCACACTATTTCAAATAAAGATATACAATGCTCAATAGCTCATCTTCTTTTGTATAACAAATGCCAATGTCAGTGTGTCACACTATTTTAACTAAAAGGATACAATTCTCAATATCTCATCTTCTTCTTGAATATAATAAATGCTAATATCAGTGTGTCACTTCGTCACTCTTTTTCAATTAAAGGGACATAACTGTTTAAATTTCAATAGCTCATGTTACAGAAATTTTGGATGCCCAAGTTTTTCTTACTGCAATTGGTTTCAGTGTTATTTTACGTGGTTTTTGCGATGAAAGTTCTGGACGATAACGATTTTTATAAATTGGAAATAAACTTGAGAATAATTTAAATTAATTGCGAAATCTAGCGAAAGTCACTCTTGAAATTAAAAAAATGTAATTACCTATACAGACAGTAAGGACCTGTGTATATAAAACTGTCTATAAATTAAGTGGCTGCAGAAGAATTATCGTTGAACTTTTAACAGGCAAGGATAAATATCAATGCAATTCTTCAATCCAGTGATCAATTTTGAATTCTTCTGAAGTTAATTGTTGTCTATCGTATACGGTAGCAGTATGTCTAGCAAAAATAGATTTCCGCCAACAGAGGACCAATTTGCAATCAGAATAGCATAGGCTGAAGCGAGGAAAAGTCCCATGCAAAGGAGAACCTAAATGAAACAGTAACCAGAAGATCTTCCAATGTTAAGAATATGTAGAGAAAGTGATTCTCAAAATCCATTAGGGCGGATCTTAAGCTAGTTTACAAAATAAATCTATCAAAACAATTCTTCAAGAACATAGGTTTTTCCAGGACACTTCATAGCCCTTCGCAATAGTGACTGAGGATTTCTTCATAATCTTGTGTTCGAGCCAGTGTGGGGCTCAACAACTTATTTACGTCATTTTCTCATGTGCACTGCATTTCCGTTTTGATGTTGGTGAAAATCCTCAACTGATGAGGTTTCTGTTATTTGGTACAATTCTTTATTGGCGATTCTCTAGCCAAAGTACACGAGGCTGTAAGAATTAGCTTCTCCATGAACTAAAGACTTTTTGTTCGTTTGCTCGAAGCCATTTTTAATTATTTATTTGAGAAAGCGAACAAGTATTTATTTACCACATGATAGACATGCGAAAAAGATTACCTGTTGCCAAAGTTAATATTGATGTGCCAGAGATTTTGTTGGCAATAATACACTTTCTTTTCTCAACGGAATTTTGTGGTGTGAGATTTACTTTTTTTTTTTTAGGAATTTGCAGAAGGGAATTTCAGAAATGTCTGTATAATCATGTGGGGGCGAGCGTCTTTATTCTGTATATATTCAGTCACATTATCATTTAAATGTAGATACATACGCTATATTTTATTTTTAGATAGATACTTTGTAAGTTCGGCGGTAGTAGTAAACAGTACACATACATACACGCACACAGACACTTACAGTCTACACACACAAACAAACACACACACATACTATCCTATAATTAAAGTAGACGTAAGTTTTCTCATGTGCGCAGGTTGGTAGACGTAATAGACATGTTAAAAAAAGTAATAAAACGATGAAAATATCGGATTAAAACTACATCTAAATAGTTATATATATATATATATATATATATATATATATATATATAACATCAAAAACATGTAAAAACGCTACATAAATGCAATCATGTTTCGATGCGTATTAACACATTTCATCAAGCGTTAGTAAATAAATGGTTAGTAGAAAATTTATTGATTTAAAAACAACATACAGCCTCTTTTCACGAGAAAAGTAAGAAAAGTAAAAGGGTAAGAAAGAAAGACACAAGATATACTGCCTTCTTTCGAGAAAAGGAGGAATAAGTAAAAAGATTAAGAAGAAAGAGGGAGGAGATAGCAGCAGGATATGTTATGTTTTGTCTATATTCAGATTTTTTTTTTACTTTTCTCGCTACTGCCGAACTTACCAGTAGTTTATCTAAAAATATAGCGTACGTCGTTACATTTAAAACGTAATGTGAGTGATGCGTATAGAGAGAATAAAAGACGCCCACCCACACGTACATTATTATACAGATATTTCTGAAATTCCCTTTTGAAAATTGCTGGAAAAAAAAAAACACATCAAACCGCAAAATTCCGTTGAGAAATGGAAGTGATTATTTTTAACAAAATCTCTGGCACATCAATATTAAATTTAGAATTTAAGTAGAATAATGCCCTACTTTTGTATTCACACTTTTTAAAATTGAACGTTGAATGTTATGAACGTCGGAATTGGATTCTATTTGTTCTCATTTCACATGTGTGTATATATATATGTATATATATATATATATATATATATATATATATATATATATATATATATATATGTGTGTGTGTGTGTGTGTGTGTGTATATATATATATCTATATATATACATATATATATATATATATATATACATATATATATGTGTGTGTGTGTGTTTGTGTGTATATATATATATATATATATATATATATATATATATATATATATATATATATATATATATATATATACAGAGAGAGAGGGTGAGGGAGGGTTGCGATGAGTAAATTGTCGCCCATTTAACTTTTTTTAGCGCATGCGCGTTATATGCTTTTAATCTTGTCGACTGCACAATCTATTATCCTGAGTTGAGAAAAGGCGCACCACGACCAAACTCACTCCGTCAAACACTTGGAAACAGTATGCTGTATTGAATAGCATTCGAGCCGGAAGCTCCAATAATGAACATTTCAAAGTGTTTGGCCAGTGAAAAGGAGCCGATAATTCGGAAAGAGTTGGAGGAGTCTAATGATGATTAGGAAGTGTTTGAAGTGATCACTAGTCATGCAGAAGTCGTGTCACTGTTTATCTTGCCACAAGGCGTCACACTCAACACTGACGCCTACATCAAGTGCCCTGCGTCAGTAGTGCTACCCTGAATCAAGAGAGTGACTGGTGGAAGACCCTACGTTTGGCAACCGAACTCTGAACCATGCCACACATGAGAACCAAATCATGGCTGGTAGACAATTTCTGCGGCTACAACATCCCTTATATCTGGCAACCTGTTTATTATGTGCGGGGCGCTGTTGATCGAGGAACCAACAAAACATCTTGTAACACTGAGATGAACTGGAGGTAAGTATTATGGTAGCATTCACCAACAAAACAGAAGTGTTGCACGTGATTCATAAGCCGTCTTGAAGAAATGATTGAAACCAATAGCGATTTTATTGAATATATCAACACTTTAATATTTCATGATATGTTTATGTCATTTTGGTAGATGTACCTGTTAAAATGAGATGTCAGTGTTATTTTAATTTTTGCATTATTTAGACACCAATTTAACCACCGCAATATATATATATATATATATATATATATATATATATATATATATATATATATATATATATATATATATATATATATATATATATATATAATAATAATAAAAAAATAGAGGTACGAAAACGTAATATTGCAAGGAAGAGATCTAATTTGTATCTTATAGGCATTGTGAAATATGAAAATAAAAAATAAGAATAACACTTACAACCGGTTTCGATCCCAAGCACATCACGGTCGACTGGGAACAGATTAGTAATTTATTGCAAAGATACATTTCTCTCACAAACACCCTACATACAATTAAAACATAAAAAATTGAAATGATTAATGGTATGAGGGAAGACCAAATTCAAAACAACGCGAATTTGCGCAGCGAAAAAAAAGGGGGAGTTGTATGATTCACAGACACTAGAGTCTAATGATATAATCCAAGGAGACAGTCTTTTTGCTTACAAAGAGACGGCTCCCTGGACCGGATGTACAGAGACTGCAGTGCCCGCAAATGAAAAGGAGAGTGCTGACTAGACAGAACAGAGAACCAGTCCGGGCTGAAATTCATTGCACAAACCCTGCAATTTATAAAATGTTCAGTGATAGCTGACCCGGAAGTACTGACCAGCTGGCTCTTACGGGCATCAAAAAAAAAAACAGGTAATGGGACATGCTGCCAAATCCTACAATCCAAGCGTTGGGAAGTCCTCCCTAAGTAGTTGCTACCAGAACCACAATTAAACGAATAATCACCGAATAAACATAGGGGAAGAAGAGGATCTTTACGCATAGAGGAAAAGACGGTACGAATCGTAAAATGAAGTTAAGCAGAAAAATAGTACAGTTGAACAGCAGATAACATGCGCTTAGCCATAAGCTCGCTCCGCGTACCAATAAAAGGAAGCCGCAGATAAATAGAAGATTTCTGAACTAAGTATTGTTTATCCTTTCGAAAAGTAATTATCTTATAATGCATGACATTATCAAGAGTAATACTAGGATATCTATTTTGTAAAAGAGTTCAACAGATAAAATACAATCCATATATATATATATATATATATATATATATATATATATATATATATATATATATATATATAAGCTCGTTAGAGCATTTGCGATGAAAATATTTGTAGAAATTAGGAAAATATAGAGGGAAGGCACGTCACGCCGGTGAGAATGTGACTGAAGTGGAGATATCAAGTCATGATTGAATACACTGCTGATTCATTTTGGAATTTTGGGATCCTCGAGATGAGTAGCAGGACTGCCAGACCAGATATGCCAACAGTATTCAATGTACGGGCAAATTGTAGCTTTGTAAATGTGCAAGATGGATACTGACGAGGAAAACCTTCCAGCATGACAAAGTGATCGAAATTTTCTTGCAGTAGAATCAACTATTCATTCGATGTAGTCGTTCCACTCCAAAACGTGAGGCCAAGAAATTGCAGTAGACACTCTCGTGAATTCGATCATCAACAATGCTGTAGGGCGCAGGGAAGTTTCTCTATGGTGGTTAACTTACAGCAGTTTCCTTTTGGAGGCATTAAAATGTACAATCCGTTTTCCTGCCCCAGTCAACCAAAGAAGTCATAGTTTGTTGCTTTTCACGAGCCTAGCATCATTAAAATTATTGCTATATGCTGAATGGAACTATCCCGTCCTCTGTTGCCTGATTTGAAAGAGTTAATTCCCCAACCTACAATACCCCTTTCCTACAGACGAAGCTTTGCAAGCCTCTCTCTACTCTATCGCTATATCCAAACTAACAAGATACATTCTACTCCAGCTCTTATCACATGAACGCACGTGTTCCCCAAACCTCCATCCTGGGGCCTACTCTGTTGCTTATCTTCATTGACCATTTTCCTAACGTCATAGGTTCCCAAGTAGGTATCTACGCGGACGACACTATTTGCTCCTACCTCAAGAACAAATCTAGTATCGTTGACAAAATTAACCTGGCCGCTTGTCTCGAAAAGGACCTCCAATCGCTTGTGAACTGGGGCAGGAATTGGCTGGTTAAATTTAATGCTTACAAAGCTGCTCTCATCACAGAGAACCATCTCTGCCCTCCATTAGAATGTCTGACGCTCAACTCCACGAGAGCACCTCTCTGCGACTACTAGGTCTCACATTGACTGCTGACCTGAGATGGAACAAATACATTGAGTCAATAGCTTCGTCCACCGCAAGGAATGTTGGCTCCCTGTGACGCGCCAGGAATTTTTCTCGCTGGAATCGATCCTTCAAATCTACAAATTAACCATACGCCCTTGCATTGAGTATTGCTGCCACATATGGTCTGGAGCCCCTTCTGTTTGTCTCAAGTTTCTTGATAAAATCCAGGGACGGATACGCAATGTAATTGGCTCTGATCTGGGATCTCCTCTGCATTCGCTCTCTCACTGACGTGCTGTCGCCTCCGTCTGTCTCTTTTACAAATACTTCCACGGTAACTGCTCCGATGAGATGCTTTCGCTGGTTCTCAGACTTAATTAATTTAAGTGTACTACTAGGCTGGCATCTCGATTTCACTCTATCACTGCCGAAACTGTTAAATGTAGCCGTATCTTCTACTCCAATAGCTTCATGTCTCGCACATCTCGCCTGTGGAACTCCCATCCCATTTCTTGTTTTCCTGATAGCTATAATCTCCAACTATTCAAATGTAATGTCAATCGACGTCTTCAGATGCAGTGATCTATCCCTTATCCTTCTCTTCATCCTTTCCTCTATCACTTCAATATTCTCTCGCTCCAACTCTCTTTAAAACCATGCGTGCTAATGGCATCCCGTTTTTTTTTTGTGGGTGAAATTCTTAAAAAAAATTCTTTCTTCTGTCAGTTCCGATCTTTGAATCAGAGTTCTGTCATACCACGTACACGAGGACGAATTGCTGCTTTTGGAACACATTCCCGGCAGTATGAATCATTTCCTTAATCTTTCATTAGCAAAAAGTAAGTTCCATTCGGATACTTCGTCCCAATATCTTCTGTTTGGAACAGATTCTCGACAGAATGGTTTCTTGAACAGTTTTAACCACTTCAAGTCTAGTTGCACATTTTATTCCTACGTAACATCATAAACCTCACTTATTTTCTTCTCTTTCCTTCATATAATATCAGATTATAACGCTCTAACTTGCGGGGCTCTTATGCCTTGTATTGGTTGACCATTGGTATTATCTTAGGACAGCTTAATGTCAACCACTTCTCTCTAATTTCTCATTCCTCAACAATATTATCTCTGTTATTTAGAGCTCATTCATAGTTTGCAACATGATACTTTTGTTTTAGATAGAGTCTTCCCTTCTAGAAATATCTTCCTGTATTTGAAATTTGTATATGTTGTTCAAAAAGATCATGAATGAATGGCTGGTGTAACAGGCCAGAAGATATTCACTACAAAAGCGTATAACTGGGGTTAATCTAAACTTGGCTCTTTTATACAAGGCGTTTAATTTTGAGAAGTCGTTTAATTTAGGTTAGAATATTCCTGTCTAGGTCAGAATATGGCCACTTGAATGGAAGTATTAGCTGTTTCCTTACAAGGAAAAATTTAGCATTCATAGATCGAGCAGATGGTATAGTCTTTGCTTGAAGTTTTGTAAAAGGGTCTATATCTGTCTCAAGTACACATGGCACAGTGGATAAAGGCGTTATTTAGATCCAGTTGACAGGACACAAAGAGTTCAATACCCGGTTAAGGCAGTGGAGAATTTTACAGGGTAAATTAACAGGAGATAACTGATGATTGATATTCATTAAACATGTCACGTGGAATTAGAATAGTCTACCCCAGTGAGCGAAATAAAGGGTCCAGTTCGACCTTCCAACCACCTGAAGCATGCCGGATAGTACAACGGCCGAAACATAGTAATAAATATGGCGACAAAGATGAGGACAATACTCTGAATAATGTAAAAATCTCTCTTTTTAAACACATTTTTATAGGAAAACAGCTTTTTCAAGTCCAGTAGCCTTTATCGCTTTTTCGATTATTGGTGATGATTTCCCTCCGATCATTCTATTTTAGGTAGTATGAACAGTTTATATATTAATTATGCCATTAGTTTCTCTTTCAGTTACATGTGCTATCCATTTTAGTTGTTGCTACTGTTGGTAGTCCTCGAGTGATGTGATATCGGTTATTTGGTACAGGTCGTTGTTTGTGATTCTGTAACGCCAATCGACAATATTCAAACAAGTACGATCTCTGCCAATACGTTCAATCTTTAGTCTTCACTCACTTAAACACTTAAAACCGTTGATGTTAGGCGATTGTATACAACAGTTTTTCCATGTCCATGATTCTCCATCTAATAAGAAGTGTTATTATATCTACAGTGTCAAAAGTTCCATATGTTTCCTTGTGTGCTTACAAGATCTTCAAATTTATATTTTGGCCAGTACATTAGTAGGCTTACTATATGTTTATCGATTTCTGTCAAAATAATCGAAGAGTGGTCCTTTTTTGTGATTGTCTACTATTGTTTTGTCTAGCCGTACTCTTTCAGGCCGTGGAAGATCATGGCCTTCCACAAAATCTGCTCTTCGTAAGTTTAGTATTTTTATCATGTTTCACCAGCAATTCATACATGCACGTCAAGCAGCTGATACGCTGCTCCCCCTACCTATTTGATATTCAATATGTCCTACGAGTACCATATTTTCAAAGCCCACATTCCTAGACAAGGAACACCATTGGAAAATTCGTAAACTTAAGGAATCAGCACATATGCTAGGCGACAAAAATCTCCTGAGCCGACTAAGCATAGAAATAAATACAATATGGAAACCATTAACAAGGAGTACCAGAGAAAAGCGATAATAAGAAAAAAAAGTTACAATATTAGATCTGGTAAAAACATGTAATGATAACACCAAAAAGGCAAAACGAGCACTGGTAAAAATGGTTGCTGAGACATTAGGTTTATAATACCAAGAAATTCCTACCCAGATGTCCTCAAGGACACATGGCACATTGGAAAAAGGCGTTGGTTAGATCCAGTGACAGGACGCAAAGAGTGTGAGCTCAATACCTGGTCAAGGCAGTGGAGAACTTTCACAGGGAAATTAACAGGGCATAACTGATAACTGACATCCATTAAACATGGCACGTCTACCCCAGTGAGCGAAATAAATGGTTCAATTCGACATTCCAACCACCGTACAACGTCCGAACCTCTGTAATAAATATGGCAACAAAGATGAGGACAATAGTCCGAATAATGTAAATAATGTAACCAACATTCCTAGCTTTGCTTGCTAAGATATTTCCATGTCTTTCTGAGTGTATAAGACTTTTCCGGTTCCGTTTTCCTTAGTTGCTTATGCCATCCGTCTTTGTTATTCTCAGCATCCTTCTGTAGAACAACAGTTTTCTTGCCTTAAGTATTTTCTTCGTCAACGAAGAAATTCTCTGGCAAAGTAGTTATAAACTAGTCTAATGAGTTAAGGGTTAGACTAGTAATCTTTATGCCAAGGGATTTGAATCTCCAACTCGAACTACAGATTATTCTGGACGCGGCTATACTATAAACTTATTTATTCTGGGATGGTGTTTATTTGGGCTGCTACATCGGTTTATACACTTCATCACCTTCTCCGTCATCGCCATGGACCAACTTTCGTAAGGAGTTTGTGAAAAGTGATAGGGCCAATGAAAACATGTTGCTGGTAGGATGTCCACTAATCGTTTAGATTTGGCATATGGCCACGGCACGTTGAAGCGTCGGTTGGTGTCCAATTAGTAAAGTTAAGCAACATTGAACCAGATTAGTACCTAGAGGCGTGAGCGATTGATGAATACCATGTGGTTTAAACTTTGATGTGGGGATGGTGTAAGGGATAACGGATAATGATAATAACGTAGAGCAACTTTCGAAAGCCAGAATAAGAGAAACCGTTTCGATTCATTCAAACACTTTTGTTAAATATAGCATGCTGCCTGTAGTAAACGTGATTGAGGATTCTGGTATACGGTCTCCTAATCTTCGTCTTCGAAATAGTGATGACTGGATATGTCTTGGCAGTGCATCCACATTGTTCCAAACCCTGACGAAAATCCATATAAATTGATAGGTAATAAATTATATTTCAATGTGAAAGAAGATATTTTATTTTAGACTTTTCTGTGCATATTGTGAATAAAAAGAAAATAATCAAAATAAATGCTCGTCATGTATAAAAATATATTCTGGGTGGTTGAAAAGTAACTCTCTACTTTATGCATGAGTACCCAGACAGGAGCCTGACTGAACATCCTGTGACATTTTTCTTGGGGGTTGATTAAAGGAGCATGTCTACTATACCAAACCAAGATTTTGAAGGGACTTGAAGAGCAAATACAAGAGGTTATGTCTTCCATACCACAAGCTTTCCAGATGAAATCGATTAACGTGATTTCAGGGTAGCTTGAGAAGTTGCTAGCTAAATCTGGTAACCATATTGAATTTTAAATATAACATTATGTAAACGCTTTCCTCTTTGTCATGTAAAAATTATGGTTAATAAATAGATTACATTGATCTTAAAATGTTGAGTTACTTTTCAACCACCTGTTGTTAGAAACATATGTTCCAGTGATGGAACAATGAGCAGAAAGAAGTAATTTATATTAGAAGACTTCATTTTCCCATTACTTTGATTTCCGTTACTATTAGTTTGGTGCAAAAACAATGTCGTTATCTCACATAGTAACATATGTGAGAAAACGACATTATTTTTGCACCAATCTAATATTAAGTTCTTTGGGGCATCGTCTGCATCCGGGTCAGTATGCGTCTAGGTTAAGTTCGCCTAAGAAAATGCATCGTTCTTCAGGCCTCTTTTGTATACAGAATTTTGTTTTTCCTCGAGTGTTTTTATCAATGCACCCCGAACAAGACGATAACTCCACTAAAATGCAATGACTAAAAGAACGTGTAATAATTTACAAGAGACTGAAAACCCAACCCTAAACAGGAAAAAGATTAAAAACCTGTACTTCTGTTCAAAGGACTGAGGCGGATTGTGAACCGGGCGACAGGTGAACGTTTCTACCCCGATTGAGGAATAAATAAATAGTAAATAATATTTCACTGTCTAAGCGTAGATGGTAGAAGTATAATTTTGAAGCAGAATTTATTAGGTTGGTGCAAAAATAATGACGTTTTCTCATATAGTAACATATGTTAGAAAATGTCATTATTTTTGCACCAACCTAATAGAAAGAACGGGAAGCGCAATCCTAGACAGGAGACTTGGGATAAATATCTACTCTTATTCAAAATACTGGGGAAGACAGTGAGATGGACGACGGGCGAAGATAGCTACTTGATGTGTTGAGGGATTGATTTATACCATTCACAAAAATACTTTTGTGAAAGTGACGGTGTGGTTTGAACTCGGGACGCTATTCACATTTTCCACCCCGAAAACATCTTCGCTATATAAAGCTATTTAGTCCTTTTATTTTCGCTTGAATAGAAAATAGACACAAGAAAACAAATATTTAATAAGAATATTTTGATATATATTTCTTGTTTGTTATTTCTCATACAATTTATGTTTTTATATAATTTATTAAGAATGTAATCCCTGCCATCACAACACTTTCAGACGATCGTCTTGTTAAAGCAAACAATACGATCTTGGAAAAAGCAGATATATCACCAGGTGGTCTATGCTCGTACATTTCGCAGAAATTTATCTTTCATATACGATCATTGGCCAATAGTTTGCAAGATTTTCCTTAGTTTCTCGAATTCTCTCTGATATTATGGAATTTCATCCTTTCGTTTTCAAGTGCCATATTGTTTTCTAACTTAGTATTGCGAGTAATAAAATTAATTTATTTTTAGCTCGCTCTATTAACACGTTAACTGTTGCATTGTTATAATATTGTTATCTTGCTATGTTGGTTTGTTTTTGGAAAAAAAATAAGAACTTTTCATTTATTTAAATTAAATAATTATATAGACACTGAAGGCGAATTGTCAAGAGCGCCTCGATTTGAGTTTCGATTTAAAACTCTCTAACATGGGTTTATGTAAGTGACACTTCCTACACATGATATAATAAGTAAAAAAAACAATCCGATTGTACGCTATTCAATATTCAACGCTCGGCTTGATATAGTAGAAAACGTTGAGTTTAAGCAGAAACGGTAGGGATCGAGTTACACGATACAACTGTTTGAAAACTCCCCACACAGATCCACCCAATATATATATATATATATATATATATATATATATATATATATATATATATATATATATATATATATATATATCAGGCATACAAGTTAAATACTGATTAAACAGTCAAAATATGAGGGAAAATACCCCCACACCTAAAAAACAAACTTGAAAATGTCCCCAAAATGTCTGAAAGCGCTTGGGACAACGTAAATTATGTAAAATAATGTAATCTCTTATTCCTACAAAAGGAAGAACGTAAGCATGCTGGATAATCTAAATGTAAAATCTCCATTCTATGACGTACTTAATGAAATATGTTTCAAAGAAAGGTTGATGCCATATATATATATATATATATATATATATATATATAAATAAATTACCTCTCTACGCTACTCACTTGTATACATTATGAATTTTGATTGTCTGGAATATGTACTTATCTTCTATCAGGCTTTAAGTTAGTATCCGGCCTCTGTAAGATGTAAAATCTTGACTATGACACATTTCTAAGATAATAATTTTCTATTAATTTTTCGTTTTCGCTTACTTTGAAATTAAAGTAGGTCATATTCAATTTGTTGATCAGGGTAAAGCCCTCAAGCGTTATGTATTATTTCAAAAAATGAGCATGTATTTTAGTTTTGAAACCAAATTAATCGTTCAGTAGGAAGAAATTTACAATCACCTGAGGAGAGGCACTGTTATGCGTTGAAACATGACTGTAATATCCTAACTTTTCGTCTAGGATGCTACCGGAATTTGACCAAAAACTAAATACTTTCCATGCCTGGGGATGACTGAATGTACAGTTGAAAGTACTTGCGTATTAAAGCAAGACCTTATACAGTTTATAATTCTTAAAAACAAGGATCATAACATTCATCGAGTGATTTGTAGGTTAATGCACTTTTAAAATTTTGTTTGCGAAAGGATTTCGCCATTTTATATCATTAACTTTACTAATCTACTTTTTGTATGAAAAATATTGTGATATAGCATATCTTATTTATCGAGAATGAGTAAATGAATGTTAGTACATGTTTTAGGAGAATTAACAAAAGAACAAAATTTATTAAGAGCTACAAAGATTAGGAAAATTTGGAGGACTATGATTGCTAACGTACACGAATACGATGTCGACGATATATTTGAATAGTTAAATAGGTGTCTTGACATCTTTGCTCATGGCCTTACTGCAGATTTGTAGTTGCTGCGCTTCACGGTGAGTATTTCCGTGGGATCCACCTAGATCTACCTCTATCCATCTGTTGGTTTCAGCCTTCTACCACAGTTTGGTAATTCTACAAAATAAATATTCTATATGTTGGCTGTCCTGTTCAAACACCGATTTTAACCTAATCTGTTATCCACCCAATGACTCTAATTGGTATCTCGCTACACGAGCACAACCTTCCTGTTCAATTCAATATATAAACATACATATATATGTGTGTGTGTACACACACACACACACACATATATATATATATATATATATATATATATATATATATATATATATATATATAGTTAATTGTTACTCATTTACTTGTGCTGTGAGTTTGATCACTCAAGCAAATCGTGTAGTATCTATTTCACAAGAACGAACAATAAGTAATATTACAGGTGCAAATATTACAATAATCAACATATATTCCACTTCATCCATTTGTGCGCACGCGCATATGTGTGTGTGTATGTGTGTGAATTTGCTTGCATTCAGGTGTGTTCTTGTGCTTCTGTTTGTACTTTGAGATTCTGGAGAGATTGCGAAGCGTCTAGAATGTCATCGATTCTGACATGTTATAAACTCTTCAGTTATTTCCCACCGCCATATCGTAGCTACATCATGGTTTTTCTATAATTATTTTCAGGCTAATCATTCAGAATGTGGAACCCCGTTTTAGCGAATTTTAGCGCAGTACTACAGCTGTAGTTGTCATGGTTTTCTCTTGAAAGTGTAGCCGTAACTAGTATTTGGATGTTTTCGTCTTTCAGATTTCTTGCTTCTGGAAAAGTCTTCGAGTTCCTGGCTTCTAGCTTCTGCAAAATAATTCATGATTATTTTTCTTTTGGTTCCTGGCCTTTTCTTGTTCTCTCTCTCCTAAATAACGCTTTCGCAGTTGGTGTCACGCTCAGTAACCCCTTGCGTTTTAGTGGTTTCATCGCTAGGTTTGTTGAAATGATCAATATATATATATATATATATATATATATATATATATATATATATATATATATATATATATAAATAATGTAGCACAGTGATTTCTACTTATCTGTACTGAGGTGCATTATAGAAGAATAATGATTTAATTTGACATTAAATCCATACTCTTTCCCTGTATCTCAGAGTCATCCTTCACGAAAATCTTTTTAGCATTAAGCAAGAGAAAACTTCACTTTGAACCATTTCTCCTCTTTTTTACTCATTTTCTTTTATTTTTCCCCGTCTTATTTTTCATTATTCATTGTTGGTAATAAGGGCAAAAACAATTCGTGCATCATAGCATATATAATTTATAAAGAAAAGCGTCTATTCTCTTCTTTACTCGCCTTACACATTCCTATGTATATATTAATCTTACTGGACTTTGTACATGAAAATTATTTACGCCTGCACTCTTAAATATAGCGTAGAGAAAGGGAAGGAAGAAATAAACGAAGACGGAGAAAAATCGAGGAGAAAAATTCATAATATAACAATAGATTTGACTGTTCAAATCACAGAAATGAAAAACAGAGATGATTATCTCACTAGGAAGTTAAATGATAATTCTTGAATAACGAAAAGCAAAAGGTAGGCCAGTAACAAAAAATAAATCGACTTTGGAAGTTAAATTTGAAGAAGAATTGAAAAAAAAAATACCAACATAAAATGTCATAACCAGAAAAAAGATCAATAGTAATACGGCGATTAAATTTAATAATTATTGCAATAATATTAATACTTTTCTGGAGAAATAAATGCGAACAGTAGTTGCAATAACAAGATTATCGCATACTTTCAGACGATTAAGAAAGGAAACAAAATGTCGAGGAAAGATAGATTAAGAAGAAAATAAAAAGGAGGAAAATAAACAGCGAATGTCACAATGGTAATCGAAAAGAATTCTCGGAAGAAAAGAATTCACATAAGTGTAAAATTAATAAATATGGAAATAAAATCAAAGAAAATATTGGTTAATTTTATCGCATTTCAGACAGTTGATAAAGAGAAAAAAGTTAAACTAAGAAAGCAATAATAAATGGGAAAATATTTGCGTGTAAATATAGTGAAATAAACTTTAATTTTCCTTGTTTTAATGTAAATCTGCATATGCTTGAGTTTATCGCGCAGAATAAAAACAAATGGCTTTGTTTTTTTTTGAGAAATGTTCTACATTTTGATACTTGAATGATAAGGAATTTGTCAAGGTTTTAACGCCAATATATTTAATCAGATTGCGAAGTGAATAAGCAGGAAGCACTTGAAAGTAAAGCTTTTGACGGACAAATATTTTCTTTTGCCATATAACGATAGGTTGGAATAGCAATTAAGAATAACAGAAGGAAATGCACTTTTCCAGTATACTTCAATTGAATTGTCTATATATTGTATATATATATATATTGTTTTTCTTTATATATATATATATATATATATATATATATATATATATATATATATATATATATATATATATATATATATTGTTTTTCCCAGTATAATTCAAGTAGATCATGTATATATATATATATATATATATATATATATATATATATATATAAATAATTAAACCTAAAGAGCCAGATGAACGCACCAATGTTTCATCTTCGCGGATCGTCAGCGAACAGAGTTCCCTGATGATCCACGTATGTGAAACCTTGTAACGTTTATCTGGCTCTTTAGGTTTAATTAGGTTTGTTCTTCTTAGCATATTGACCACTTTACTTACTGGAATCGCGTTTTTTTTTCTTTGGACTCTGAACTTGGATGCTAGACAATAATTTCTTATATTTATAAGATTTGTACTACTATTATATATATATATATATATATATATATATATATATATATATATATATATATATATATATATATATATATATATATTCATCCACAGACAGATTGTTTCGCTGTATCACAGTTCTTCAGTGTGGCGAGACATCCGAGTGCTTCAAGCGGGGATCGAAACCCGACCGATTTGGCATCAATCAGAGATTCTACCCCTAGGCTGTTCTAGCAAAGAGGAAGGGCGTGTCTAACGTTTTCTATGCAAAATATGTCAGTAGCCCGGAGAACTCAATTCGGTTGAATAGCAATACGTCAATAGCGGTATGACCCACTGTTTTTAAAATTATCGTTTTCCCAAGAGAGATCGACAGGATTTCCCCGGAGCATATATTGTCATCCACAGGCAGACTGTTTTGCTGCATCACAGCTCTTCAATGTGACTAGACGTCCGATTTCTTCAAGCCGGAATCGAAACCCGACCGAGTTGATATCAGTAGAGATTCTACCCCTGGGCTATTGTCGCAAATAGAGGCAGAGAGGAAGAGACATTTTAGCGTTTTCTATGCGAGTAAACAATAAGATATTGCGTACATGCGTGAAAATTAATAACATACCTTGCAAATATTCTAAGGACAATGCTATGAGATCAACATGGATCGGAGATTGGGCCATGTTACAATGTATTACAGATATGATTAATCGACTCAAATGAATTCAGGTGGGACAAATAGTATAAAAGGGAGTTAACCGACAAATCAGAACGTTTCTTGATTGGTTTACATTAAACAGCAAAATACAATCACAAAAGACCAAACAGAAAAGCCAGAGCTGACGACGAATGAGTTATCCATGATAGAATAAACCTCTGATGGCATGCGTTTGTTACGGACAGGCGGCCGTTGATTCCATTGGGGGAAACATCCGCTCTGTCAGTTGAATTCAATCAAGTAATCGCTCCACCAAGCCATGCCGTTTGATCATGGCACTGGCTGTATACAGAGCTATCTGCATCATTATGTTATATAGTCATTGACCTTATAAGAAAATATATCTGTTATTTTACGGTTCTTGTTTTCAGTTCTTGATGTCCAGCCACTTTCCTAATTAGAAATATCGAGTAGATTTATATTGATCGCTCATGCAGCCAGTATTACCAGATTACTAAAATCTCTATCCTATGGTTCTACATTTTTGTTTACCAAATTTTTGAAGATGTACGTGATCATAGCTTTCCAGAATTTCATGTTATTTTTGGGGTGGGGCGGGGGCCATGAATGATTTTTTACATATTACGACCCTCTTTCTCTTTGCTGTGTCATTCATTCACATAAACTTGTTAACACGGTTGCTCTTTTCCTTGTTCCTTTCAATGCATGTAAGTGTGAAATCCTGCAAATTTTCTTTCATCTTCCTTCAAGTCACATTGAAATTTCAACTGTCCCGTTCTGATTGTAAGTATAAGTTTCCTTGTTTGTGTTCCCTTAAAACTCTTTCTTTGCTCACAGATTATGACCAAGTAATTTTTAGAATTCGTCTGTAAAACTAGTTTTTTTTTGTTTTTTGTTTTTTTTTATCGTATGAACATGATGATGATCATCATCAACATCGTTATGACTTGTCTCTGCGTAGTTGAACGACTTAGCAGTTCAATTCACATATGTTGTTTGGATAGCCTGTCTTAGGCCAGCAGAATTGCCGGAGCCTATGCCTTTTCAGGCTGAACCACAGCCGATGTCCTCCAGCTTCAAAGGTCGCATTTGTGGCGTACACGTGCCCGTTTATTTTATCGAGGAAACTTCGTCTCTGACCGTCGACTTTAATGAAGACACCACGCTGCTTACATATATAGATATGGAGTCTAGTCTATTTAATTATGATAGAATTATGTCGATACATGAATAAAGTTCAGCTATCCATTGCAGTTCTTTTTTTTATCCTGATTTGTTCTAGTCACCTTCCTAACCAGAACGGCACTTTGGGAAAACCGGTTGATGAACCTACAAAGCGGGCAGTACTTTGTTTCATGGTAGTAGCAGCAAGTATATAATCTACTGAATATATATATATATATATATATATATATATATATATATATATATATATATTCTCGACTCTCCCGTCGAATTCGACGTATGAGGGTCAAGCAGATTAGTTCCTAGGAAACCGACAGCCCGACAACAGCTGATGAGATTTGATCATAGTGGTGAAGTTTTCGTGCAGAACCATCCACACTTTTTGAAGGGCCGAATACAGAGACCTGGTGCACTACGTACCACAAGGTACTCAAACGACCCTCCGCAGGTTTTAAATTCAGAGTTGTCTTTCTCCTAGACCATTTGCCACCCAAGGCTATAGAACCCATCTTGTCCTGCTATTTACCCATAGCTGGAGGGAAAAGAAGAGGATTCACACCTTTCCCAAGGGCATTAGCACGTAAGTGAATGTAATGGATTCGACTGGAATTCGAACTCAGCTCTCCGATTCCTCAATGCAAGCTGCTATCCATTACTCCACTGTTATCCATATATGCGATACATTTTTACCTTTTAAAAAAGAAGTTTTATTAAATTTAAGGGTTCAAAAAGAAAATTATTTCCGACTTCATATATTTATACTTTAATGCGTTTTTTCACTTGATTTACGTTTTCAAATATTTAATTTCCCACAATGTACTAATAAAGAAAATCCCTGGGTTACAACAGTCTAACCTACGACTAATCGTGCTAATGACTTATTCATTTTGTCTCAACTTACGCCGTTTGTCTCGAACATAAGGCGTTTTCGACCAGTTCTTGGTTGTACGCCATATTGGATTGTTGCGCTTTCGCTTTCTTTCGTTTGTGTTGAGTTTCTGGAAACTTATTTCTCTTCATTATTGCTACCAACATTCTGCTGGCGTTGGTTCGATTAAACCGAAATTACCGTGGAAACGAACATTTGTCGGTTGCTTGGCTTACGTCGTTCGACCGCAGCTTATAATGTTTATATGTGTATACATATTGAGTTTGCCTGTAAGAGATAACGACATTTTTTTGGTAAATTATATGTTGGTTAATTCCAGATTAAAGAAATCCTGATTGTCGATTCCGATACTTTCAAATGACAAGATCTTATGCTTCGTAATGTCATCACTGACAATAAATATACAAGCAGCATAAAACAATTTAATTTCATTATATGTATTATTTTTATTTCATTATATGTATTATATTTATGTCCTCAATGTGTTTTTGCTTTCAGTAATATTAAGATATGTTACATAAAATGTGTTGTAATGTTTAGATTATTACCTTACTATTGAGTTAGCATAGGTGTATGACTTAAGTGCTTCATCACGGAACATCGCGGGTACGTTTACATTAGCACGGAAAATGGCGTTACTTCACATCGTAGACAGGGTGCTTTGTCGAATGTAGAGGAAACCCCTTCATAGTCTCTATTTATCTACATAATAATTTACTGGATAATTTCAGATTTCGCTTAACATCATTGTCTTTCTCCCTTCATATTATCTCAGCAATACATTGTCAAACATTTGGATATTAAAAATATATATATACAAATCGATATTTTTTCTTACGTAAGTCCTTCCTAATCGCCTCTGTAGATGATATATCAGGAAACCTGTTATTTTAATTTGTTTGTATTTATTCCTAGCAGATTAGAAACGCCCTTTCCAGAGGTATGTATTTATCCGCTGATTTGTTAGAGAAACAGATTTTTGTTTTTTATTTGCTTTAAAATGCTTCTGTAGTGCACTATTTTTTGTTTGTGCATAAGGACTTGTATAATTATCTTTTGTATTTCTTTTTGTAATATTGGCGGAAATTTGGTACGTAAACCGTCGCAAGAACATACCTGAATCAATTCTTGGAAATTCTAACTTTAATCTGGAATGAACGCTAAGTGTATATATTATTGTTTCATTCATTCATTTGAACTGGGGGAGAAACAGACAGAAAAAAAACGAATTCGTTTGTAAGCTCACAGTGAGGACATACTTCCGCCAAAGATATTTTAATAATATTAGGTTGGTGCAAAAATAATGACGTAATAATGTCGTTTTTTGACGTTAAAAATACGTCAAAAAACGACATAATTACGTCATTATTTTTGCACCAACCTAATAACTGAATGACCGTCCCTTCCTAAACTAATATGAGATTTTCCGTATATTAGGTTGGTGCAAAATTAATGACGTAATAATGTCGTTTTTTAACGTTAATAATTCGTCAAAAAACGACATAATTACGTCATTATTTTTGCACCAACCTAATAACTGAATGACCGTCCCTTCCTAAACTAATATGAGATTTTCCGTATATTAGGTTGGTGCAAAAATAATGACGTAATAATGTCGTTTTTTGACGTTAAAAATTCGTCAAAAAATGACATAATTACGTCATTATTTTTGCACCAACCTAATAACTGAATGACCGTCCCTTCCTAAACTAATATGAGATTTTCCGTATATTTAAGATTAATGCCTTAACCTGAAGTAACAAGAAACAGAACAATTTGATGAATTCGTTTAGAAATTAAAACAATTTTTCATGGAATCTTTTTAACCGTTTGAAAATTGCATAATTCATCAGCACATAATGATATCTCTCTCTCTACATATGGCGTTCGTTTGATATTTGGGGATTGACCTGTTATGACATCATAATTGATTCACTACACGTTATGCTTTTCTCGGGGTCGAATTCAGAGTTTTTTCTTTACGTAGACTGATAGACAACCAAGTTAAGAGAGTGAAATTTATCTAGCTATTAAACCACTGCTGGTGATGGGCGCTAAGAGACGATTCTCATTTTTATGACCCATTTTATGCTTTTCTAACTCGCTCTCTTCCTATCCACCTCTCCTTTCGGCTTTATACTTTTCTTCGTTATTTGGCTTTAGTTTCACGCTCGGGCGGCAAATTCGATATAAGGTAATTATCAAACACATTGATCAAATCATCGACTTATTTCGAAAGAAATCGATACAAAGAAAAACTATTGCAAGAAAATAATCGATAGAAATCCTATCAGAGGAAAAACAAACAAAAATATTACGTCCTTAAAAAGAAATAAAAGAAAAAATAACAAATTGTGACTCCAATAGAATATATGGTAATGGCAATGTCTTGAATTAATGGCGCGAAAAATTAATGCTACTTTATTCCTTACCATTTTATGAGTGTACTTATCCTTTTTCGATTCTCACACGTTTAGTTCTTATTGATTCCTTGGCTTTTTCCTTTCACTTCCACTTCCAGTGAAGTCGTTGCTTTTTTTATGACATTTCAATTTTTTTCAATTTTTTCTTACAACTTTCTGTAATTTCTTCCAATAAAATCAGGCATATTTATATTTTTGCTAACATTTCTTTTCTTTATTTAAGCACATCTATTGCTCATTCCTATTTTCATTAGAAATATTATTATTTCAAATGTAAAAACAGGTCATGCTGGAAAAGTTATGAACACTTCGACGTGACTTAAAGGTTAGCAAGCTTGTCTCGCTAGAACAATTACGACTGAGTAACCTTTTTTTCCTCACTCGTTGCTCCATCATTTCGGCCTTGTGCCACAACTAAGCTAAGCTGAGAAAGCCAATTGGGCAATTTGATGTAGTACAACTGTTAGCAAGGTTGTCTCATTAGATCAATTACAACGGAATAGTGAGATCGATCCTCACTGGGTGCTCTATACATTAAGTCTGGTGTCACCTCTAAGCTACACTTAGAAAACCACCAGCAACCATCGACCATTTCGAGCTTGTGTAATGGTTAGAAAGATTGTGTCGCTAGATTTACGACTGAATAATGAAATCGATCCTCACTGTGTTCCCCATACTTTCGGTCTTGTGAAAATGTGACTTAAGCGTGGTGGACATGCCAACAAACTTCTATCGCTAGCTCAATTAAAACTGAATAGTGAGATCTATCTTCATTGGTCGTCTTGGGCATGTCGATAAACTACATCCGCGTCCTGGGCATGTCGATAAACTACATCCGCGTCCAAGGTAAGACGACAAACTACGTCCAACAGCAAGGCCTCTGATCAGAAGGTTTTGAGGAGCGTGGAACTACCTCTTAATTGCTAATATTCCCAGGCCCACACTGAGCCGGGGTGGTAGCACCTGTTCGGGTCCCAGCTATGGGCAAATAGGTAGACACCCAAACTGCGGTCAAAACACTATGAAAGTGTAAAAATAGGCACTAATAACAGAAATACTCTGTAAAAAAATATTACCAGCAATATATTTTTGAAAAACAAATATTACCAACAATGCACTCTTTGAAAAAAATATTACCAACGAAGGGAAATTATTACCAGAAATACATTTTTGAAGGAAAAAATATTACCAACAATGAAAATTTTGACGGCTTTAAATAACCCATTGAAGTTGATATGCCGTAAACCAAACCAAACCAAACCAAACTACCTTTGTTGTGTGACCCATGCATCAGTTCTTGTGCCATATCTAAGCTTCCTTTGTGAAATAGGTACTTCGACGTGGTGTAATGGTTAGCCCTATTGTCTCGCTAGATGACTTACGACTGAGGATTAAGTTCCATTCTCACTGGGTACCACATACTTTCGGCCTCCTGCTACATCTAAGCTAAGTTTAGAAAACAACCTAGCGGGATGGGGATTAGATTAAGGACTATAAATACTTGTAAGGCAAATATAATCACCAAAGTTATATATGAATGTTGCTCTCGTCTATTCAGTGAGATAGTAAGTTGTTTTGCTTAAGCTCCTATTTTGTAGGGCGGCAGTGGTTGGATTTAAGATAGAGCATGATTTTAAATTTCGTGACGATGAATTTGAGGTCTTCCAGATGAATGTTTTTTTGTTTAAATGAGTCAGTTATTGCGTCATTTGTATTGCATTCCCTGTCGGAGATACCTCAGTTTGTTCTATATGTTGCTGCAGAAATATATACGACATAATGTTAAAATATTATGCGAACTGGTGTCTTCATCTAGCTAATGTCTTACCGTTATGTCGGAAATATTTCTAGAAAGTATGTATGCGACGCATTTCTGCTGGACACTGTATAATTTATAATTTCTAACGTTTGCATTCTTCGCTCTGATTCTGATATTAATATCCAAGATTCGCAGACGTAGAGAACTATTTAGACTCCTAATTCACGATTTTTTTTATATATTTCAAGAATATACCCTTATTTTTCTACTTTTATTTTCCAAACACGGTCATCTCATTGTGGCTGTATTCACAGTTGATATTATTGACTGATGGCTTTTTCTTTTTTATTAATAATGCTTCAATTGCTTTTAGCCATGTGGATGATGCTATAATATTTCTCGATACTTACATAAAACTATCCGTATATTAAGTTAAATGTAAAATAATATTCAACATTGATAATGGCTAAAACTATAACCGAAATCGCTTGCATAAATATTCGGAGAATTTTTATATAATTTATGTCCTGAAAGAAGAAAATTGTACGAATTTAAGAGTTTTATAGAAAAACAAAACTCAACCACAGCATCTTGTCAGTATTTTTCAATGAAACTTGAATAAAAGAGGGATTGTTGCTTAAATACATGTGTGTGTGTTCGTGTGTGTGCGCATGCGCGTGTACGCGTGTGCACGTCTGTGTGTGACTGTGTGCGAGCATGTGTTCGTGCGAGCGTCTGTGCGAACATCTGTCTCTGTGTGTGTGTGTGTGTGTGTGTGTGTGTGTACGCGCGTGCGCACAAGTATAGATCGTGTTCGTGTTTTGGATAATATAATTTATTGCTCTGAGTAAACGTTTCGGGAGAAAAACGCATAAGCTTTTTCGAACGGAGAAAAAAAAATCTATTTTTCAAATATATAGCATCGTTTTCTATCGTTTCATCCATGTTTTGTTTTTTCGTTTTTTGTTTTTTTAATTTTTTTTTTTTTGCATATGCATGTGTTTTTCTGCGCACGCGCATGAAGATCGTAATTCATATTAAAAGTTCGTTCTTTTCATTAAAAAATTATTTTTTAAACCCTTCTCTTCCTTTATCTCTTCCCTTAAAATACGATATCGCAAACGATATTATATTTTAGCATATAGAATTTTCGTTTTAGCGCGATAGGATCTACTCAGACAATTACTTCTGGAGTGAGGTAAATTTTACTGGGTGCGCCATATAAGCAGTGCTATGCCAGGTAAAGTTAAGCTTGTAAGAGAAAGAACCTGATCATGAAACAGTAGAAAGAAACTTATACTCATTATTCATTACTACTGTAATATATTTGAAAATCAGTAGATGCCCCATACTTTCGATCTTGTGTCATTCTAATTAATTACAGATAGACAGCTTTTCCAGTGCTTCTGCTATATATTTAGAGATTCTTCTGAAAATCCAGAGAAAGATTTGCAATGTTATTGATCCTGATCTGGCATCTCGGCTTCATTCAATTTCCCGCATCCTAACGTCGTTTCAATAAATACTTATATGGTTATTGTTCTGATGTAGCTTTCTTGTTTCGAAATTTTTCATTTGAAATTGCTAGATGTAAACGTATGTTTTATGCTAAGGGTCCCTTCTATAACACTGCGTCCTGGGTATGACGTTAAACTACATCAGCGTCCTGGGTATGACGATAAACTACGTCCAACTGCAAGAAAGGCCTCAGATAGTGTTTTCAGAAGAATAATGTTGCCAGCTATACGTTTTTTTGGAAGCAATAACATTGCCAGCTATACGTTTTTTTGGAAACAGTGGTGTTGCCAGCTATACGTTTTTTTTTTTTTTGGAAACAGTGGTGTTGCCAGCTATACGTTTTTTGGAAAAAATAATGTTGCCAGCTATACGTTTTTTTTTTTTTTTGGAAACAGTGGTGTTGCCAGCTATACGTTTTTTTTGTTTTTTTTTTTGGAAACAGTGGTGTTGCCAGCTATACGTTTTTTGCGGAAAAAGTGGTGTTGCCAGCTATACGCTTTTTTTTTGGGGGGGGGAAACAGTGGTGTTGTCAGCTATACGTTTTTTTGGAAACAGTGGTGTTGCCAGCTATACGTTTTTTTGGAAACAGTGGTGTTGCCAGCTATACGTTTTTTGGAAAAAATAATGTTGCCAGCTATACGTTTTTTGAAACAATAATGTTGCCAGCTATACGTTTGTTTTTTTTGAAACAATAATGTTGCCAGGACAAAATAGGCATTTAAAATTCATATAAACTGGATTTGGCATTAAATAACCCACAGTGGTTTATATGCCATAAAACCTAACCAAACAAACAAACAAATCTATAGCACTAATAGCTTGGGGACGTCTACTCCGGCTTCTTATATTCCAGTCAATTTTAAAATGTAAATGCAATTCCCAAATAACATAGAGACGCAATGTATATAGAGATTTCTTTTAATGTACTAAAAAAGATATAAAACTTTAATATTTAAGTGCCATATCAATCCTTATCGTTTGTTCTAATGTATTTTCTTTTATTGTTTTTCTCCTTAATAATGTGTTTTTTTTTCATTTTCCCATATTCTTTCATATTCAACAACCATTGTATCTTAGTGGCTTTATTACCTTGCTACGGATGAAATAATTCAATAAGTAAAGAGGATAGACATGAGGATTAATATTTCTCGGGTTCTAAAATGGAGACGACTAAGCGTGTTCAAATATCAGCCAAGTCTAGATTGCTCATTTTGAAGGGATATTCTCGGAAATTTAAGCATCTCTCTGTTATCTCGGAGGTTACATAGCAAGGTTATTTAGCCTTCGTTCGTAATCATTCTCTGAATTCAAGTGCTTGTCTGTTTATATGTAGCGAAGTCCGGGAAGGACATTGTTGCATTGAAACATAGTCTGATCGTTTAACACAACTCATCTTTTCAGAGTTTTATCCGACCACAACCTTGCCGTTAAAATCTGAGTTAGTTTGGATGATGGGTATGGAATTCTGTAAATATTTCCAAACAATCAATCACTTACATACAGGATATTCCACAAATCAAAGACCATCATTCCTTAGAATATACCGGATGTAACATCAAAATTGTCCATACATACATACATACATACATACATACATACATGCATGCATACGGACATACATACATACATACATATATATATATATGTGTGTGTGTGTGTGTGTGTGTGTGAGAGAGAGAGAGAGAGAGAGTGAAACGGGTGTAACAGCAAAATTGTCCCGATCAAATGCATAATTATACATCTCCAAAATGTTTAATATCTAAAAAATCATTAAACTAATTGAATTTTGTATCTGTCTATATGTCTGAGATGAGGTATTATGCACACTATTTACATTATTCCGATTATTGTCCTCATCTTTCTCGCCATATTTATTACAACGTTTCGGTCTTTTTCAGGTGTTTGGAATGTCGAACTGAACCCTTTACTTACATTTGTTTAATGGATGTCAGTTATCAATTGTCGCCTGTTAATTCCCCTGTCCAAGTTCTCCACTGCCTTAACCTTGTATTGAACTGAAACTCTTTGGATTCTGTCACTGGCCTAACGCCTTTATCCACTGTGCCATGTGTCCTTAAGGAAAATAGTCTGAATAATGTAAATAATGTAATTGTATTTCATTTTTTTCATGTTTTCAGATAAGACGTTTAGCGATCTTGACAAAATTTTCCTAAGAATCTGTGGAAAATCCTTTGATTTATTCAGCCCAAAAGAGATCAGGTTAAAATTCTTTTGTGTCAGCCACACTGTCTTCCCAACTGAGCAATGTTGAGAGGAAAAAATCATTCAGGACTTCACTAAAAGTACCTGCATTTATACTCTGGCTTCCATCTTCAAAGACCATTCAAGGAGCACAAAGAGAACGGGGAATGGAAGTGAGGGGAAATAGATCAGAAGGTCACAACAAGAAGAGGGATCATCATTTCAACTTACAGCTAAATATATCAATTAGAAAAGATCCAAATCAATATATAAGAATTTTGCCACATGAGAGAGGAGTTTCAGATATGATATGATAGTCCAAAATGCAGTGAAAAAGTTTTGAAAATGAAATCGTATTTGAAACATGTGAGGCATCTTTTTATTTCAGGACAGAAAGTTAGAAGGTTAGAAGGGTGAATATCTTCTTGAATAATTTGTAAAATTATTCTTATATATATATATATATATATATATATATATATATATATATATATATTTCAATCCTTCATGAGCTTCCAGTCCTTAGTTGTGATTAATTAATGATGAACTATGTCATTTTCGTTTATGATCGATTTCAAAACGATTATTGTGTTAACCTGAGAGAGTAAATATACTTTCTTATATTGCTCAAAGTAGAGTCCAAATGTTTTATAGAAACCTCAGAGAATTCCTGTTAGATATCTTTAAACATTTCTATGATACAACGCTTCAGAAGTTAATCTAACAATTGGACAATTTTGCTGTTACGTGATTTGGACAATTTTGCTATTACACGCGTTATATTTATATGGCTTTATCTTCGGTGACTTAGTTAATATCCGTTTCTACTTTCTTATTTTAGCTAATTTAGACTGTTTCAGGAATTAACAAGCGGTGGCTGATTTAAATATATTTCCCCTAATTTTACCCGTCACCTGTGGGTTACTAATTAGCTTAGGTAAGTGACACTGGTGTCTTCATCTCGCTAATATCTTAAAATTATGTGGTGGCTATATCTGGGAGGTATTTGTGGAACCTATTTCTGCCGCTCACTACTGTCCCAGTGTATTACGATAAACTACATCCGCTTCCTGGGTAACACAAAAAAATTCCACCCAGCAGGAAGTCCTACGGTCAGTAGGTTTTGAAGGGCGTGTAACCACTGTTTTTCCCAGGTGGTAGCATCTGTTAGAGTCCCAGCTACGGCTATATATTTGACCTCGAAACTGGCTTAAAAAACTACGAAAGTGAAAAACAGGTTTTAATACTAGAAATATGTTGTAAAACATTATTACAAGCAATACATAATTACCAGCTACACATTTGAAAAAATACCCGCTATACATTAAAAAAAATACCCGCCATACATTTAAAGAATTACCAGCTATACATTTAAAAAATTACTAGCTACACATTTAAAAATACGCGCTATACATTAAAAAAATACCAGCTATACATTTTTAAAAAGAGCTATATATTTAAAAAAAAATACAAGCAATATATTTTGGACAAAAAAGTACCAGTAATAATAATCTTGTCATTAAATAACCTATTGACACTGATATGCCTTAAAACTAACCAAATCAAACTATCTGCCGCACCCTGTATTAATATAAGGGTTAAAGGATTGGCTTTTTTTACTATTCATATTTTACTTTCGCATATCGTCTTAATTTTTGATGGATTTTTATCCGACAATATTTCTTATGTTTATGAACATTTTTTTATATTTTGTTTTAATTTCAGGTACGAAACTGAAGCCAGCAGATATAGATTCGTAGAAGTCCCAACGAAAAATTGGGCATTCCTTAAATAAACAATTCAAAACCTGCTTTGTCTACGAAGCCTACATAAACGAATTTTTAAAGCTTTCGGTCATACAAATTGTTTCCTTCCTGAAGAAGTGAATAGTGGTTTGAGTGTTGTCGGACGCGTCTGTACAAATAAGAAATTATATCATGCCTTATTGATAAAATCAGTCATTTTATTATGTCTTTGGTTAAATAATAAAACTTGGAGATATTAGAGACTATGTGACAGTATGTCAGTCCATGTCTTGGGTACTAATTTTAGCAATTATATCTTAATGCGAATGATTTACAGATAAAATTATTTGAGGTCGTCTTCTAATTATTAATTCTTCAGATTTGTTTATAAGAATAAAATAAAAGAATTTTCAACGGTTTATCTTTATAGTTTCTACTATTACTCGGTAGTAATCAAAGCTCCCATGTGAGGTCCTCATATTAATTCATAATCTATTTTTTTTAATTTAGCTAAATAAAACTGTGGAGAAAAAACTCACGCAACTTTATATATATTTGAATAGGCACAAAAATGACTGACGTTTTTCACTTAACGTACAAGTGGGAAATACGTATATACATATATAGAGAATTATAGTTTTCAAGAGTGTTATATTTATGAGATAAAGTGCTTAACATCAGAGATAAGAGCGTATGTAAATATAATTATAAAAGTGAACATTGAAGTCAACACGCAGAGGCATGAAGTTGTTTGCCGCCTCTGAGTGTTGGCTTCAACATTCACTTATATATATATATATATATATATATATATATATATATATATATATATATCTGTGTGTGTGTGTGTGGCACTATTTAGCGGTCACGTGAAAATTAAAAGCGATAAATAATTAAGGCAAGAAGAAGCTGAAATAATTAAGGCGATAAGAAGCTATCACGAAAAGACATAATGAGCGATGTTATTTTTTTTAACAAAGAAAAGTGGTTAAAATTTTATTTTCATTCGCGAAGGAAAGTATTTTTTTTTTTTCGCGGAAGATAGGAAATTCGTTAGACCACGGATCTGTCGGAATGACGCGGCGAAAGTAGATAGCAATCTGCTCATGGCAATAAGGAAAATTTCAAATTGGTCAAGTGGCCTACGAAACAGAAGCTGGGAGATAATTGTAATCAGGTTCCGTACTGACCGAGAAAAACATCAGCTTGGCCACCCAAGAAAAAGAAAAGAATAAACCATTAACTATCTTTCGGAGATGTCATTGTTTTTGGAAAGAGACCACCTCATTTATTGTCCAGACCTGAACATGATAAAAGTTTGTTACCGGTATGGATAATTGGATACAGAGTGTGAAGGCCTCCAGATAACCACCCATTTGACGCTGGCGAAAATCTCGTTGATAAATTCCAGATGACATTCCGTTAAGTTAGAGATTAAGGACCACACTACGAGTCGTAGAGGTCTGGTGTCAGGAAGAGAAAGGAAAAAAAAAAGAAGATAATTATTTTTTGGCCTTTGAGCAATAATGGTAAACATATGAGAAGGAGAGGAGGTCTGTTGACGCCTCTGAGGGGATTGGTGTGAGATACCACTGTGAGAGAGAAGGGAAACCTGTTCACGCCCTCTGAGGTGATTGGCGTGAGATACCAACATGAGAAAGGACGAATTTGGCAGGACGATTCTCCTAAGAACTCCTCGAAAGCAGAAAATGGTGGACTTCCAAAAATGGAAAGTGATAAATTTTCCTGCCCGAAGACAAAGAAAATGCTTATTGTGGATTTAGAATTATCGAGGAACTCAAACCCCGACAAGCCCACACCCGGTTTTGATCGGCGTCCATATAAGCAGAGTCGCAGTGAGTTAGCAGGGTAGAAAGGAGTTGCAGTTGGGCAGAAGCAGACCGAGTTGAGCTGTGAGCAGTGAGCTCTGAGACCAGCCTCGCAGGAAGCTGACTGAAGATCCACGCATCCCGACTTCGACTTCTAACCAAAAACAATTTATTTTTGAAGAACGAATGAGACTCACACCATCCAAACAAGTTTTACGAATATCGCCTGAAGACACCAAAAAACAGTTATCGAAAAACAACTTAAGATATTAAGAATCGCCTAACAAACAGAAAGAGTCACGAATCCATAGAAGCGGTTTGGGAGAAAGACGCAGTCCTGTATTGAGCAACCATATATAAAAATATGTGTTATTCTTTTTTTTAACACATTTGAACTTTTCGAGTTGTTACTTTATTTTCTTTTACATATACTTGTGCGATGTCACCTTTGCTCGAAATCAAAGCAGTTACTTCGGTAACCAGACGTTGGAGGCGAGATGGGAACGACAAAGCTGATACCGAATCGAACCAGATTCCCATCCAAATCAGCCAAGGGTTAGAACGTCACATCTGGTGCTGCGAGAGCAGGATCACGTCACATTTGCTACCGCGACAAATAACAAGTCACATTGGTCGTCCGGGGATAGCACGGACGGGCGCAGAGAGACAGACCGCGGGTGACGTCACATATATATATATATATATATATATATATATATATATGTGTGTGTGTGTGTGTGTGTGTGTGTGTGTTCACCTGTATGGATATGAGTTTGTGACTCTTGGTTTCACGCTTATGCGATTATCAGATAAACTTAGAGCGCAGGCGGTAGATCCGAATAGCGTCATGAACTTCCCTACCGGCTCCTTGTTGAAAAGAACATCGCTACCTATTAAAAGCTAAGGTATCGGCACCGAAATAGAATTACAACTGGGTATGTATATATGCGCGAATGCATGGATATGTATCTGCGCCTAGCCTCGGATTGTTTTTATGTGATGGGATTGTGTGAATTAAAATGCGTACATCTGTATGTATGAATGTATGTCTATGCGTATGAGAGTCTATGAGAGTATGAGAGTAAACCAGTTTGTCTGATTGTCGCAAAACCTTGAAACCCAGGGTCACAAAATCATATCCATACAACTGAATATGTTAGTTCTATCACCGATATTGATCGCTTTCTACTAAGTGCTGCGTGTGTATGTGTGTGTATATATATATATATATATATATATATATATATATATATATATATATATATATATAGTTAAAGCTAGAGAGCCAGACAAAACTACCAAGGTTTCACCTAAGCGGATCGGCAAGGTAGGCTGGCTAAAGAGGTAAAAAAAGAAAGGAAAATTTATAGTCAATAAACAAAAAAAACATAACCACGTGACTAATAAATAAATAAATAAATAAATAAATGAACAAACAGCAGGAAGAACAATTTATTCTAAAAATGACGAAAGAGGGAGAGGGGTTTAAAGAAAAACACTGATAATCAGGGGTCTTAACTATTTATTCAATAACAAATAAATAAAAAATATAAAATAAATAAACAATAAAAATATAATTATATATATATATATATATATATATATATATATATATATATAGCTGCGTGCGGTGGCTAATTCGCACCGGAAGCTTCAATACGAGTGTTATTATTCTGAGGATATTGCAGAGGAATTGGAAAGTGTTGGATGATATATCCAGTCAATATCATGGTGTTTGGAGGGATCACTAGTCATGTCAGTATTATTATCTCACCGGGTGTCCGACTCAATATGGCGTCCTACACCAAGTGCACAGAAGAGGTAGTGCTGCCCTGGCTCAAGAGGGTTGCTGCTGGAAGATCCTACCTCTGACATGAGGAGTCTGTACCTACGACACAATCAGTAGATCCCAGTTATGTCTGTCAGACAATTTCGTCGATGACATCAACTCTTAGATCTTGCCACCTAACTCCCCAGAATGCAATCCGCTAGCTTATTATGTGTGGGGCGCAGTTTGAGTGAGAGTTTAACCAAACAACAAAACCAAAACTAAACTACGGAAAAAAATTCAGAAAACACCAAAGAGCAACTGAAGGATAGGATTATGACTGCATTCAACAACTTAAACAAGCAGACTTTCTATAAGAGTTGCAGGAGATTCCGAAGTCGTCTAGAAGCCAAGGCTGAAGCCAATAGCGATTCAGTCGAATACGATATACACTTTAGATGTCTGCGTAATTTTACAAAATATATCTTTTAAAATGTGATGTCAACGTTATTTTCATTTCTGCATGATTTAGATAACAATTTATACATGCACCATATATATATATATATATATATATATATATATATATATATATATATATATGTATATATATATATGTGTGTGTTTGTGTGTTTTTGTCTGTGTCTATATATATGTGTGTGTGTATGTCTGTGTTTAGGTGTGTTTTTGTGAAAGTGTGTTTGTATGTATGTGTGTGCGCGCGTGTGTCTAAGTTGCGTTGAACCTTAAAGTGTTCCATCTTTCCTACTTAGAAGAAAATGGCTTTCGACCGCAGATAAACAGCTTCACAAAATTGCATTTAAATGGCCGACTTTCAAATCATTCAGCTTTTTCCATTCGAAATACACGAAAAAAAACAAACAAAAAAAAAATACAAACAAAAAACATCATTCTTAAGATTCCAGTTGCTGAAATAATAAATCTGTAAATTTGCTTATGAAATGACAATACAGGTTCAATCCCTGTCAGGACGCAGATTTTATTCATTATGTGCTTCAGTTACTACACCAGCCCACAGTAATTTGCCTGCTTAAAAACATGGATTTATACTCGAAAATGGCTACCCGCTAAATATAAGTTTTATAATAATATAATGAATATCTCTTTTATATTAAAAAAATACATTGATTTATATATATATATATATATATATATATATATATATATATATATATATATATATATATATATATATATATATATATATATATATATATATATATATATATATATATATATATATATTAATTTGGGTTGCGGTTGAAATATGTCATCCACATTCCTCTTAGAATTTTGCGTTACTGTCTTACCATTATGTGTGTGGCATTTCTGGAATAAACGGTATAACAAAGGGAAATATTGGTAAATATAGCACAAGTTATGCCAAGAGATGAAGAAAAGTTAAAACGGAAAGCAAAACCAACAAATCAAAATCGAAAAACAAAGAGGACCTCTAAACTGAGGAGAAATAAAAGCAAAAATCAAAGACAGAAACCTACATCAACGTATAAATCTGTCACCTATAAAAACTGGGAAATCATTTTCACATTTGACAGCATCGCAAAATTTACAATTTGCCATTTGCCAGATATAAAAAATATATTGAATAAAATTATTACTGACGATGAAATGTCTATTTAACCCTATGGCTACTCGAATCATTGCGAAAGCTTACAGAAAAATGGCTGGCTCATCTCATCAGCCAGCAAGTATCTGATACCTTTCGCATTGATTTATATTTACAAAAGTCAATCAGGCAAAGAAGGGAGTATGGCTGCCATAAATGTGTTGAAGTTTTTCAATCCTGATTTTCCATCTTCTTTAAAGTTCAAAATCATTTACTTGGTGCTTTTGTGGAAGACTTATTCCACAATATAAATCTTCCTGTAAAACTATCGCTACTCTGTCACTATGTCCATTAGGAAGCTTTAAAACACTCCTCAAAGCTGCATTCTTCATTGATTGTCCATTATGCATATCTAAGACTCCATCCCAAAATTAAAGCCTATCTGTTGAGGCTTAGTATTCACCAATTCCAACTGAATTTAATAAAAAATACTGTACAAAATAATCTACATTATACAAATATACAATGTTTATATTCAATTTTGTTCAAGCGCTGACTCTCTTTCTCTTTTCTTATCAGGTTATCTGATCAATTTGATACTGAGATGGCTACTGTGTCAAAGATGGCAAACACAACCACGTTACTTAATTATTTTCAAAAATAAATAAACAAATGCACGACCATCAAACACATGGATTTAATAGAAAGGAGAAGGATGTGGAGAAGGAAGAAGAAGGGTGAAAAGAAGAAGGGTGAAAAGAAAGGAAAAAGCGAGAGTTTCGTAAATGTATAAAGAAAAGGAAGAAGTAGAAAAGAAAAAAAAAGACAAGACATAAATGTAAGGAAGGGTGTAGAGTGAATGTAAAAGCGAGTAGGAAGTGAAGAAAGGCAGACGTATTGTAAATATGACAGTGGGAATTAAATTACATTTTTTTTATCCAGCTTCATATTCACTTAATAATTTTTTTTTATATGAAGGCAAGTCATAAAATTTCGGATTTCTAGTTTAATTTTTTTTTTTTAGGTCATGATTGCTAATTTCCAATGTTGTCACAGGTTGCAAATTCAGTTACGATAGTTGTATGGTTTTGCTTTTTTTTAAAGTGATCCGTCTGTAAGGTGGAAAAAATTTAAAAAGGCAAAACCATACAACAAACATAACGACCTTTGCAACCTATGTCAACATGAAGAATATTTCACAGGTTTTTGTTAGAATCAAACAAACAATGCCTGAAAAGTTCTTGTAACTAAAGTTAAATGTGTTTTTTCACTGATGCATAATGTCCTTTTTCAGATTAACTGCATTTTTTACCTTCACTAGTTCAGACCTTTACAAGTAAGAAAGGCCATGTTATTTCTACGCAGTGACTTTCCGGTGAGCAAGTATATTTAATTAATACAATGACAGAACTCAATATATTTCCAAAAATTATTCAAACATCTTTAAAATACAGAATAATTTCTAAAAAGTTAAGAAATTTTATAATTATTTTATTTTCTCGGCTTCAAAAGATAACGCTTATTTTAGTGTTTCTTTTCTCCAGTGTATTGTTTTATTGCCGAAATCAAGTTTGGAATTGTCAAAACTAAGTTGTAAGTAAAGAATGAATTATACCACTGACTTATTTCAAGCTCAGTAAAGATATATATGTACGGATGTGTGTGTGTCTATGTATATATTTAAAGTCATAAGCAAATCTAACAACAAAGATGTACATGGAATACACGCAAAAAAAAAAAAAAATTAACAACAGTGTGTGACGAACAGAGATTCAGTTAATTTTTTTTATAATATATATTTTATTATTTTATTTTTTTTACTGTTGTACCTGTTCTGTCAAAAACTATTGAAACATTGAAACATTGTATTGAGATTCGATAAAACATTGGAACATTGTATTGAGAGTCAATGAACGCTCTTTAAAAACAGTTTGTGCTTAAACCGCTTTCCAAATGTACTCATATATGAAAGAATAGGCTAAGGGCAGACTTTTCTCCAAAAAAAAACAACATAAACACCAGTCAATAAAGGCTTTATAATATAAAGTGTTCCATATAGGATAAAAGTCGCTAAGTATAGGGATGCTCATCGGTATTTCATTCTGCATAAAATGATTCCTATGTTGTATTTGAAGAGACGTTCGCAGCCAGTGCTTGATAAGGTAGGGGAACTCCGTGGATATACATGTTTGACTTTCCTTTGGAATCTTTTCATCTTTTCTATTTTTCTTCTGGTGTTTTCGAAGAATAATGTCCTTCTGCTCCAAGTGTTTCTTTATGCAGCAGGTATAAACATTTAATGCATCTTTATTATGACATTTCTTGTGCCATTTTTAAAAGAAACCATTTATTATATTATTGCAAATATTAACAATAACATTAAGTGTTTCTTATCTAATTACATACTGAGTGACACGAAAGATATAAACAAATAAATACACAGCGGTAAAGATTATATAGTGTCGATAAGTATGTAATTCGAAATATTTTGTAAGATCGGACTGAGATTATGCATAGAGAAGAGAACTATTTTGAAGATCATTAATTATATGTTCAGTTTAATAATCAATTTATTTTAGGGAAAAATACTGTAAAATTTTGTACGCACCTAAATATATAAGGTGTGTATGCTTCTGAAAACTCTAGCGCATGTCAAGGCTCTTGGCACGTGTCAACATCAGTTGGGGTAGGATTACACGACATTAAACCCAGAAGACATCAAATGAAATAATTAATAAAACGAAAAAAAAAATGAAGCAATAACAAACCTTATGTAAAAGATGGACGTGTGAGTTAATTTTAAAGAATCGTGAAAATTAAACATATTTTTCAAAATATTACATATGTCTTACAAGTGGAAAAATCAAAACGACGTGGCACCTGAATAAAGTTCATTTCGTGCAATTTATGATTAAAACTGCAGGTGTTTGCAAACATGCAATTTACAGGATTATTTACAAAAATGTACAAGGAATCGGGAAATTTAAAGAGGAAGAAGGAGAGAGTGTGTGAGTGCAAAAGAGAAAAAGGTCGGTAGAAAGGATAAGAGAGTGTGAAAAAGAAGGAGAGATTCAAGGAGTTATTAATGAAAACAAAAATATCGATTTTATTCCCAGTTTGAGACATGAACTCGAGAATTTGAATGAAAAGAAATGTAATAAACATAAAATCATTGTAAATATGAATAGAAGAGAAACAGAAATGTGTATAATTACAAAGTATTTTCTTCTTATCAATAAATGATCCGAACTGTAAAAACATCAGTTTGTTTGTACATATATATATATATATATATATATATATATATATATATATATAGAGAGAGAGAGAGAGAGAGAGATAGATAGATAGATAGATAGTTAGATAGATAGATAGATATTGTGTATGTCGGCAGCAATCGCTCTTTTATGCATATTTCATTAAACACGACTAAACCAAGAGATTAAGATTTTTATCAATTATTCTTGTGTTCTTATAAATGTTTTCTTCTGTAAGCACAAATTGTGTCAAACTGCCCAAATATTCTATATATCCTCGTGCTTTAGCCTATTCTAATACCCATTATCAAGGATTAAAAAATGAATGTGTAGAAATTTATACATGTGCAACTACAGTGACGGGAATGTTTATTTATTTATTCACCCCACCTTATATATATATATATATATATATATATATATATATATATATATATATATATATATATATATGGAGAGAGAGAGAGATTGTTAAATATTGTGTATTTCGGCAGCAATACCTCTTTTATGCATGTTTCATTAAATGCGACTACCACAGTACGGCTATTAAGCATTAAATTCATTTTTCTTGTGTTCTTATAAATGTCTTATTTCTAGAAACGTGAATGCGTAATGTAATTACGAAGAATTTTCTTATCAATAATTGATCCGTAACTGTAAAAAGATCAGTTTGTTTGTCATTATATATATATATATATATATATATATATATATATATATATATATATATATATATATACAGAGAGAGAGAGAGAGAGAGAGAGCGAGAGCATGATGGATGGATGGTAATTGTGTTATTCAGTGATGGGAATGCTTAATTATTTATCTAAACGCACGCAAACACACACATATTGATATAGTGTATTTCAGCAGCAATCCCTCTGTTATATGTGTTTCATTAAACACGACCAATGCAGTACGGCGATTAAGCTTTTGATTATTTTTTTTTGTGTGTCCTTATAAATGTTTTCTTCTCTAGACACAAATTGAGTAAAACTGTCCGAATATTGTATATATCCAAGACCTTTAGCCTATTCTAATAGCCATTATGAAGGATTAAGAAAAAATAATTGAATATGTAGAAATTTGTATATCTGCAACTATACTGACGGGTATGTTTATTCGTTTATTTATTTATTTTCAAGCAGGGTCAGCACAATAATGGCTAAAAGAATACTCGAATGCGCTCTAATATATAGAACATTTCGACAGATATATCGTGGAACGCAATCTTCAGGCCATGAATATGAATATGTGTGTGTGTGTGTGTGTTATATTTATATAAACATATATCTATGAAAACAAAATAGGATTTCAACTTTGGCGGTTATCAACTCTGTTATAATGTCCGTATAACCAATCTGATGGTGGCTCAGGTAAGTCGAAAGCTTAAATTGAAGACCAGTATAATAAAGAAATATCCAAACTTTGGCCATTTTTTGTCATTATTTTCTCTTAAACCTAAAGCCATTACATGACGCTTGGAAAGGCTCATGGTAAAAATAATGGACCTTCATCGTCATATATTTATTAGGTTGGTGCAAAAATAATGACGTAATAATGTCGTTTTTTGACGTATTTTTAACGTCAAAAAACGACATTATTATGTCATTATTTTTTGCACCAACCTAATAACAATATATGTTTAAACAATGATCTGATGCACCTATGCAATATATATATATATATATATATATATATATATATATATATATATATATATATATATATATATATATATATATATGTAAGAAATAAATACTTAAGGTAATTTACCCCGTCTCTGCAGTTTCGTGGTAATATGTCCACTTGTCAAGGATTAATAATAATATTCAATATTTACAGTTGTAATGAATATCAGTTTTCTTTTCAAATTTCATATTTGCGTCGATTTTAACTCCGTTATGGGCGTTTGAATGTTTTATAGGTGATCACGTGATCCTTCATAAGTGAAATTATTGTAATTGTATATTTGGAAATTCATAAACATAATTGTTTTTCAGTTGTATATTTTTCAGTTGTATATTTTGTAATTTTTATTTTTCATTGTCATTTTTATTTGTATCTATATATTTGATTGTTTATATACATACATACACACACATACATATATATATTGTATTGTGTTTATTATAAATATGTTTATTACTATTGAATGTATATTATTTGTTGTTGTATTTATTATATTATGTTATATTATGTTATATTATGTTATATTATTTAAGTTGCAATGTAAATATCTATTAAATTGTCTGCAAATACCCATTAATTCATTTCTCTTGTTTAATGATTTAATTCATCATATAATTTCATTCTTCTAAAAACAGTCTACATTTTATATTATTAATATTATATAGCAGTAATTTTTATCATTCTCATTTAATTTTAGTTGTTATTATTTTTCTTTTTGTCTCCATATATATGTTGATAATGATGTGTTATTTGTGCATGTATTTTAAATGACGTTTTATGATTATTAATTCTTTATTTGAAAGTTGTTTTAGTTGCTCCTATATAATTGTTTTCTTATGTGTCAATGTTATTTGAGGCAGTTGCTTCATATATAATATTATTGGCTAGATATTATTTTTAAGTGAGCAGTTGTTTTTATTTTGACAATTATAATTATACGGATTTTTGTCATTGTAATTGCTATAATTTTATTTAATATTTTTATTATGTTTATTCTTTTTCCATATTATTCATACGATTATAATAGATTTTAATTTTATTTTTAGAAATGATTGTGATAGTTCACTCTTATTAGGGAAGCGTTTTTCTAATTAATTTAAAATATATTTTTCCTATTTTTATTTTTATCATATTATTTAAATGTGGATTAAACCAAATTATATTTCTTTTTCTTTTATTTTTGTATATATAATTATTAGTTATATATTCTAATATATTCAAATAAACACTTTTTTCTAAATGCCGAATCATATATGTTTATTTTCATCAAATATTTGTATATATTCTCCTCTCTCTGAAATCGACGTATAAGGAACAAGCAGATAAGTTCCTAGGAAATCAACAGCCCCATAACAGCACATGAGATTTAATGTGCCTGAGCAAGAGTCTGCAATAAGAATGGCTAGCCGCCCTCGTAGGTGTGTATCCTCAAATGCAAGTGGCCAGCTATTATTATTATTATAATTATTATTATTATTATTATATGTATGTAGATATATAAATACGGACAGACAGACTCAGATAGATAGATAGATAGATAGATAGATAGATAGATAGATAGATAGATGTAGCAAAACATCATAATTAGAAGTAAGGACGTGTTTTCTGACACTTACAAAAGATAAGATTGGGATATAAAACGTCGTGTGAGGGCACTGAAATTTAACACGTGCGATTCGGAAGCACCCACGTTGAAGTGGCCTCCCATATACCGCATATCATCCATCAATTCAGCTCAAAATATTGAAGCTTACCCGAAGGGCAAATGTTACCAGACATGAGCCGTCGGCCAAGTTCACCATCTTCACTCGTGTGAAAAATATCGCCGGAAAGCCGAATGCCTTTCTTCCCCCATTATAATTAATTGCAGATAGAATTCGGATTTGAATCGACTGGTTTGTGTAGAGGAATGGGGTAATGGGTAAACTGAAGCTTAATATTTGAAAACTTTCAGACCAGAAGTAGAGTTTCATGATCTGGGTGCCGAAAAATATTCCTATAATTGATCGACGATAATAAATTTTTGGGGAGATGGGTTGGTTTCTAAGTAATGGGCCAGAAGTTAAAGTCAAGAAATTTATTTAATTAACTATTTCAGAAACGTCTAAATTTCGCCTAGCATAATGTGGAAGTACTTACTAAACCTGCCGACTCTGAACTGAGATTAAAAAAAATTAATAGCATTTTTTTCGTTTTTTCTTCACCAGAGAGATATCGACACTGCCATGTGCAATTCACGCGGGATCGATTATTTTAACTAAGTTTGTATAGAATGTACAGAGATCTACTCAACATTTTAGATCATTATAAAATTATAGATAAAAAAGTAAATAATATCGATTAATTCGATATGCCAATTAAATATCGATCTTCAATTAAAGCTGCTCTGATCAAAGAGTACGTGATCCATTTTGGCACGTCTACTTATATTATTTTAAATAAAGTTGACACCCAACAATGAACTCAAGTAACGTAATTCTTTAATATACTTTACTTTCTTCACTCAATTATTTTATTTTTAATTGGCTAAGAAGAGAATGTTGGTGATTTCCACTATATAGTGTAAACTAGTATAGTTTCACGGTATCTATCTATCTATCGATCTATCGATCTATCTATCTATCTCTCTGTCTGTCTACCTATCACTGTTCATATATATTAAACGTGACCATGATTATTTCAAACATATCTATCTATCTATCTATCTATCGATATATATATATATATATATATATATATATATATATATATATATATATATATATATATATGTTCATATATATTTTAACTTGATCATGACTATTTCAAACATATCTATCAAAATATCTATCTCTGTTATATATATTTCAACGTGACCACGACTTTTTCAAACATATCTATCTATCTATCTATCTATCTATCAATATATCTATCTATCTATCTATCTAGTTAGCTAGCTATGTTCATTTGTATTTAAACGTGACCATGACTATTCCAAGCATATATTTCTGTTTATCTATCTATCTATCTATCTATCTATCTATCTATCTCTCTCTCTCTCTCTCTATATATATATATATATATGTGTGTATATATATCTCTCTCTCTATATATATATCTATATCTATCTATCTATCTATCTATCTATATATATATATATATATATATATATATATATATATATATAAAGTGTCCATGACAATTTACAGAAAAAGGCACATGAAATCTATATTACAGCGGCGGGAAAGAGACTGAAGACGAGATTATCTTTCATGGCTAATGGCACTGAAGATTCTCCTTCAGATTTTATCAAGAATCTCTCAATACATAAACAGGAGCACCAGCCCATATGCGGAAGAATAAGCTAACCATTGACCAATAAATATGCAAGATAGATTTAGGCGATAAAATGTGTAGTACGAAACAGTGAGCGAAATTGCCTTGCAGTAGATCTAGAAATTTATTCGATATAGTATTTCGGCTTCATATCAGGAGAAAACGTTAGCCAAATAAGGCGCAACCAGTCACGCTCCTGGAGGTTAGCATCAGCCATAGTAATGGTAGTTAGAAAGGGTTTTCTCAGACGATTAATAGAACAGTTTCATTTTGAAGACGTTAAAAGTAAGAAGCCATTCTTTGCCCTAGTTAATATAATGTTGGTTATTTTTGGTATCATCAATCAATTTGACACTATCGAACAGTTCAGATTTACTATCAAGACAGGAGTAAATAGTTGTCTCACCAGTAAAGATGCTGAGATATCTATCTATCTATCTATCTATCTTTTTATGAAGATGAACTACAGCCGACAGCAAGCTTCTGATATGGGTGTTTTGAGGAGCGTGGAAACACCTCTTAATTGCTGTTGTTACCAGCTCCACCTTGACACGGTCTCGTAGCACGTGTTACGGTTCCCGTTATGGGCAAAAGTGAACCTCCCAGACTTTCATCAATACACTATGAAAGTATAAAAATATATTCTTATTTTAAAAATACCAGCAATATATTCTAGTAGAAGAAAAATGAAGCTCTCCAAAAATTAAATTTTGGCATTAAATGACACTATCTATCTATCTATCTATCTATCTATCTTAATGTTCATTGTATATGTATCTCACTAACTAGCTGTCTAAACGTGTACATTCCAAAGTATCCGATTTCTTTCTATTTTAGTGAGTTCATTATCTATCTATCTATCTATCTATCTGTCTGTCTGTCTACATTTATTCATATTTATTTCAATGTGTTCATATCTATTTGATCCTTTCTTTCTATCTACTTTAGTATGTTTGTATCTAGTCATCTTTCTAGTTGGCTAGCTACCTGTCTACATCTCTCTTTTTTTAAAAGGTTCAAGCCTATATATTCCTTTCTTTCTCTCTTTATTTCTATCTTTCTTTCTATCATAATTTGTTCAGATCTATCTGACCGTGTCTGTCTACAACTATTCATATTTATTTGAATGTGTTCATGCCTATTTATTTCTTTTTATCTCTCTCTCTCTCTATCTATCTATCTATATATATATATATATATATATATATATATATATTTATATATATATATATATATATATATCATCTCTAATCATTTCCACTGTTAATCTCGCTTGAATATTTATCATATTTCCTCCCCATCATTTCCCATCATCGTCTTTTTACCTTTTTTTCCTTCTTATTTAATAGATCTATGAAGATTTCTCAGAATCAATAAGCCTGTCAGATTATCTCTCATAAGCGCTGATTATCGCACAGATAATACCAACTGATCCAAAATTTCGAGAGTGACAGAAGCAAAGTTATTTATAATATACTCAGAAATGTGGAAACATAATTTCTTTGAACTTCCTAAATCGATCATTCGATCCTGTAATTTATAATGTTTAACTGGCAATGATATAAGCAATGTATTTATATAATATACTACTCGGTTTTATCTTCGCCGCGATTGTTGAGATGCTATTTTGAATTAAAACAAATCTATCTCTGTTCATATATATTTTAACCCTATCGTTTGGGGATCATCTGTCAATTTGTCACTATCGAAAAGTCTAGATTTACTATCACGACAAGAGTAACATCATCAAAAGGTGTAGCACGACACAGTGAACGAGACTGCTTAGCAGTAGATCTAGAAATTTCTATCTATCTATCTATCTATCTATCTATCTATCTATCTATCTGTCTGTCTACATTTCCCGTTATAAACAAGCATCTATTTTATCTTCGAAGAGGAAGCTGTTCAATGCGTTTATCTCAAGGTGAAGATTACAGTGATCGGGAAACACCCTGTTGGGAGTCGATTCCAAAAAGCAGAAGTTAGAGGGAAGAAGATATTCGAGTTGAACTAACTTCTCACCGATGGAAAACGGAGGGAATATGGAGGGGGTTTGCAACTGTGTAAGTGACATGGCGTGGTCTTGCCGTGAAGGTTTGACATGTCGGGGCCGGGGAATGTAGTTCATCCGAGCACTTTCCGTTGATGTCAAGTCAGAACACCGTGAAGCTTGCCACATCCCAGCTGTGGGGAGTGGAGAAGAATTCGTCTCACACAAAAGATCGGAAAAGCTTTTAGACTCTGTTAAAGCAGGGGAATAAGGTCTGAGTATCTCCCGCCCAAATATGACAACAGTAGTCCATATTTGGCAAGCACTGGCTCTTGTAAAGGTAAAGTTGGAGTCAGATACTAACTGGGGATGTACAGGGAGCCGACCATTTTACACGTATCTTTAGCAATGTATCGTATGTACGAGTTCCACTTGATGTCCAGTGCGAATTTGAGTTTGGTCAGATCGGCGATAAGAGTATGTAACTAGCTTGGACTTCGATGTATTCAATGTAACCAGTCAGTTTTCACACCATTAAGTAGTTGGTGCTAGATCGTAAGAGAGATCAGTAACCAATCTCTGACCATCAAGAGATTTAGAGTTGCACCCGTATATAGTCGTTATAGATGTTTACATATGATCTGAGTATATTTTTAGGCAGATCATTTTATATATCTGTTATGGTCTGGTTCCTTGTCCCACGGTAATAGTCCAAGGTAGAACCAGTAAAGAAGAACTCGAACACGGATATGGAATAACACAGATATATTACAAACAGGAATATATATAGAGAAGTAGAAAGTGTTAGTACGAACAATCAGTTTTAGTAGTAATTGTCTGAACGCGACTCTGTTTCGGACTGCCTCTGACTCGACTGACTGACTCGCTCGCTCTGACTGACTGACAGACTTCTGACGTACCTCACTCCATACTTCAGACTGAACGGTATTTAGTCACCCCGCCACGAGGGCATCATGTGGTACAAGGCTGGTTTAACGTGGGATCTCCGAGCCCATGGGCTCGGCCAAAAATATGCCCTTTGAACCCGTATAAACGGGTTCAGGGTCGGTTTACCTCTCCGAAAGAGACTCCGCCCTTCGGCGTAGCCTCAATCGGGTTCCTCCCCGCCCGAAGGCACAGAGTTCAACCGATCAGCCGGTCGTCCGACTCCGGACTGAACTCTCTGCTTCCTCTTGAGGTGCAGTAATTATTACGTATGGAATAGTCCATTATGTTATTATGGGTAAGGTCGCATAACAATATCAAAAAGAGGGTTTGTCCGAGGAGTGATTCCTGGAGGCACCTGCGTTAACCGCTAGGGATCCTGAGTTATGGCCGTTAATAAAAAAATAATGTTAAATGTTATATAGAACTGTCCAACCGAAAAAAAATTTTAACATAACAATAATACTCTAAACCAATTTAATAGTTTGAATCATAATACAAGTGTCAAGGAGAATATTGCAAGGATATTGGCCAATGTAATTGTAGGAATCCTGAACAATACCCTTTGCCAAACAAATGTTTAACGAAATCTATTGTTTATCTTCTTTCTATCACTACAGTTTTAAAACTGATGATTAAAAAGTTCTATATTGGTAGTACTAAGAATTCTTTGAAGATTTGGTGGTATCAGCACATATTGTCTTTTACTAATAATACATGTAGAAATAATACATCAATTTCAAAACGGTTTTCAGTTTGATAGACGATAATAAAACTCCTCAGGTGAAATGGAATTTTTTTAAAAATGGCATGGACATCTAGATCCTTATATGAACCCTGTTTTCTGTATTTACATGAAAAATTGCAAATTTTCTAGTTCTTTGACAATAATGCTTTATTAAACAAAAGATCCGAGTTAATGGTAAAATGTAAACACAGCTTACCTTTACCTTACAATTCAATTAAATTGGGAATTTGAATATGTTTTTTCTTAGATTTTAGTTGAACTGTGTTGCACCATCTATGGCTTATCTTTCTCTCGGTATCAATTTAGATTTAATCTAATTTCGTATTAATCCGCTGGTTGTGTTTGTAAAATCTTGTTCGGATGTATTGGTATTTAATTGGTATTATATTTCGCATTAATTGGTTATTGTTATTAATACCTTATATAAAGAATTTTTAGTCAATAGTTGCATATTAATTTGCCTAGTAAATCTATGAATTTAATTTTAATTTTTTTTTTAAAGAAGTCATATATTTATCAAATACAATTTTTTATATGGGAAACTCACAGATCATATAACGTATGTAGAATTTTGTTAGATTATTACTTAATGTTTCTTAGAAAATGTACAACATTTATCCATTCATGTCCACTTCTATTTGACGTGTATTGCTGTCATTAATTTAAAAAATACGGGTCATGACCCATTTATGGAAAATAATTAACTTTCGCATCTTCTCTTAGTTTAAATTTAACGTAGGTATTATTTGATTGGTTGATCTAAGTACAGCACAGAAACCTTATAATCACCCCTCACTTTTCTTTTTTGTTGTAAAAGGACGTTGTATTTTGCTTTTAAATTTGATTAAATCTTTCACTCGCCAGTAATTTTCAATCGCCTGATGAAAAGTGTTTTATGCGCATTGAAACATAACTGCAATTGTGTAGCGATTTTCACATGTATTCGAAATAATATCATAAAATAACGAATACTGCTATACATTTTATTGAATACTGAAATGTTAGGAACATTAGAATTGTACACTATTCCTTCTCATCTTAACTGGATATAAATGGAGAAAGTCTGACAATTATTTTAAGACATTTTTATGTTTATACATTCTTTTTATAGATACAAATATTTAAGTAAATAAATTTTACTTAAATATTTGTATCTATAAAAAGAATGTATAAACATAAAAATGTCTTTAAATAATTGGCGAATTTTGTCCATTTCATAAGGTGTGACGTCTTTTGTTTAGATTTGATACGCCATGAGCAGATATGAATGTACGTGAGGGATTCATCAAAGATTGAAGTTTAAATACAGTACATTCGACCTTGCAAATCGAAAGTTCCTCTGTGGTCAAATCGGTTAAAGGCACGCCAAGCTAAATGAGGGTTCCGTATAGGATACAGTGTTCGAATCCTGTTGGAGAACGAATATTTTCTGTGAAGATACCTCGGACAGTCAGGCCGGTAAATGTTGTTTATTATAAACGGAACATTTACTTAAATATTTTTTATCTATAAAAAGAATGTATAAACTTAAAAATGTCCTTAATAATAATAATAATAATAATAATAATAATAATAATTATATATATATATATATAAGAATATTAAATTAGTCGGATGGAATCATTAGCGGACGAAACGGGCTTCATACAAATGTTGGCCTTCGTCATTCAATTACCTAACTTCGCTCCGTCATATTTACCGTGTATAACAGTAAAATTGTTATTTTCAAATTATTTGCCGTTCTCTTGATGGTTCTTGAAGAGACTGTGAAGATGGAGTCCAAAATATGAATATTGATACCACTACTGATGGCCTGAATGATATTTTTTGTCTCACCATTGGTCAGTTTGGGAACATAGTTGGGCTGACACAAAATGATTTTAACCTGTTCTCTTTCTAGCTGAATAACTCAAAGGGTTTTTCGGGTAGTTTTACGACAAATGGTGTCAAGATGACCAAACGTTTATCTGAAAACGTGGAAAAAAGAAACTAAATTAGTTTAGTGTTTCTTAGATATTAAACATTTTGTGGGATAGACAATTATCCCATGATTTTGCTGTTACACCCGGCATATATATATATATATATATATATATATATATATATATATATTTGAAAAATCCTTGTAAATTTCTGTAAATTTACTAGGTGAAAATGATCATTAATCTAATGTAATCTTAATTGCTATTGTATATATATATATATATATATATATATATATATATATATATATATATATATATATATATATATATATATATATATATGGGTGGGTTTGTGTGCATGTTTGCGCGCGTATTTGTGTGTTGTCATAATATGTGCCACCTAGTTGTCGTGTAGGTATTTACTCAACCCCCTACGAGGTCAGGTTGTGACACATGTTCGGTTTAATGTGGGGATCCCGAGCGCGTACACCCGGGCAAGGAGCAAAAATTCCTCGACCCCCGCGTGCACCAATCCTTCTCTCTAGTGCAATGAGAAGGCTCGGCCTCGGGCAGATGTTCCCCAGGGCTGATACCTCTCAGTATAATTTTCCTCTGTTGCGACTCTATCCTTTGATGGAGACGCCTCTGAGTGCACTCTGCCCCAAAACAGAGACGCAAGTGACAGATGATAATTAGATGTGTACCCACTCAAAAGAGTAAGTTACACACCTAATTGTCGTGTATGAACGTAAGATATTATGGTAGGACTCAAATGTAACTTAGACGATATCAGACAATATTTGTGCATTAATTTTTTAAGTCGAGAAAGACTTTTCTCACTGTGTTTAAAATATATGAACCCGTTACCATCATGGGATAATGTCAAACCACTTGTGTTGCATCAGAGATTATCTTCTCCTAGTTTCATATCTGAAAGAAGCGGTTAAGATATCCCCTTGAGATAAACACACGCTTGGACTCTATCCCAGGTATTTTCTATATATCTGGATAAGTGATACGTTCCCATTTTTTCCATGAAAGAATACAGTCACCATTTGACAATCTGGCTTTTAATCCCCCTCAACAGAAACACCTGATGTGGGAACAATTTTAGTCGCCGATAAACTGAGATTATGCCGCCTTTCTTTCGTTATCACGGCCGTTACGTCCTGTCAATACCGTATAAATAGTGGATTATTCTGCTTTTTGAAAATTAAATTTGTTTTATTGTGAAAATGAAAGAAAGAGGAAAGAATTAGAGATAGAAGTGGGGAGAGAGAATCTGATTAAACTGATAAGAACGCATTTTACTCTGTGATCTCAGTGACAAGAGCGAGGAACAAAGTTGGCAGGACTTGACACAATGTCATTTTAATATGGGTTGATCGCGACACAACTGAGTTGCGTTATTTTCAAAGACAGTGCCACAACTGAGAGACGAATTGCAATTTATCAGCCCGAAACAGATACTACACTTTGATCCCAGACAAAAGGCGGAAAACCTATTAGGTTGGTGCAAAAATAATGACGTAATAATGTCGTTTTTTTACGTTAAAAATACGTCAAAAAACGACATTATTACGTCATTATTTTTGCACCAACCTAATACTTTCACCGAGATAAAAATGCAATTTTTCAGATGCACACTATCGAAAGACGGAAAACAATTAATTAATCTAATTACTATAAATTAAATAAAATA
>OZ010581.1:22739570-22822070 GCA_963932145.1 Acanthosepion lycidas | reverse complement strand
TTTTGAAGGCGTAATTTAAGCAGAACAATGTTGATCTCAAAATATCTTCTTTTTTTGTCCACGTACATTTCCGTATTCAAACAATCATTAAATGACGAGAAAAGAGATAAACTAAACCGCATGTTCTTGTCTTGTAATGAAATCTTGGCATCTTAGCTTGCTTCCGTCGAAAACAAAAAGTCTGCAGGATCTTGAGACATTACGTAAATTGATATCGCTATGAAAGTGCTTATCTTTTCCTTTCGAAGGCGAACAAGATAATTTCAAGAGAAAAGCGATGTTTAATTTCTCTTGAGCTATTTGCGTGCTCTCAATGTGTTTGATATCAGTGTATTCGGCGCGTGTGCTGCAGGCTTTTGTCGTCAGCATAATGTTTTCACTAAAGGTTGATCGAGGCGGAAGTATGTACAGAAACGGATCAAACCGAAAGCGCGCATTTGCATATACATAGATAAGCGTATCACTTTACATTGGGAAAAATAACGTACTGCCTACGAAAAACAAAGAAAATAACAGTCACTTTCTAGAAGACAAGCTGGCCTAAAGAACTCTCTTTTAGAATTGAAGATTTAGACTGGATGTCATTAAAAAGCAATACTTTATTTGTATGATGATTTTTTTAAGCGTATCGTAGATGTGGCACCTGTCTCAAATTATTCAGTGGAAACTGATCTAAGGAGATAAGCTAAACATTATATCACGTCGAAGTGCCCGAAAAAATTTATTGGTATGTTCAAGATAAAACTAAACATTCTCTAATCAAAAGTAAACTATGACCATATAACATTGAAAATCCGTTTCTCTTCAGATTGAGAAAGTTAAGCAAAGATGATCCTTGGTCTCTGACCAAGTCCCAATCCGTCCCCGCTTTGCCAAATAAAAACGTACTTGCAAATCAAAGCAGAGCAAGAAGACTTTCTTCCCATTCTAGAACTCCATTTTCCCTCTCTCTGTAGTTCATAAATGAAAAAAAATCATTCCCTCGAGGGGGGAAATATCATGTAGACACGCAGGCCCTGGAGCGGGAACACTCATCCAGGAAAACACTTCTTTTTGCGAGCCCTGTTTAAAGCATCTCCTTTCGACAGAAAGTCGGTGGAAGACCCTAGAAATGTTTCTAATGCACCTGGGTTAATAACGGGTATAAGATACACGGGGAGGGTACCTAACAGTTTGGGACCATCTTTCTGAGAACAAGAATGTAATTCCTGTGATCAGAAGGGTGAAGCTAGGAAAAAATGACCTAAAAAAATGCAGAAATTTGGTGCATGGAGAGTCCCGGTTATACTGCATCACTCAATATATAGGGCTCTTAAATTAACCTATAGTACGGACGTTGGCTGCATTGTCCTAGATGGTCGCATGACGACGGAGATGGAAAATGGCAGCCAAGAACAATCAGTCGGGGTACTGTCGCCCGCAGATTTCCCCCAAGTCTGTGACTAAGGAAGAAAACTTGAAAAATGTTTCTCAAACTAGCTAGCTTGAATTCGAGGGGCTTGAGGGACCGGAGTAAGGCTACCAACCTGTTTTGTAATCTTATGACCTTCGGCGTAGAAGTGGTTTCTATACAGCAAAGACACTTTGTTTGCGATGCTGATCGTGTGCTGTCAAGCGATTTTGTTGTCTATTCGGCATACGGGAACCAGCTGGCCAGAGATATTTTCTTGCTAGTTAAACGTACCATGGCTGCGAAGTGAACCTTGTCTCTGTCGATGCGGGGTTGGGGAAGTTAATTGTATCCGATATTTCCATGAATAGTAATTCGTGCGGGTCGTTGCGCTTTATGTTTCCAAGGACCAGACGGATTGTGTCTCGTTTTTCCGTCAGTTAGGGCCGTTCCTGATGGATCAGTCGCGCTTAGTCTTAGTCGGGGACTTGAATATCATCCTGGATCCCCCGGTGACAGGGGACAAGAACTAGCGGGAACTACCTGGATTGAATGTTAGTGAGAAATGACATTACAGACTTATTAGATTGTCCCACGTTCCACAGATTAGACTATTAAGATCATAGACTTGTCTGTACGCAGATAGCTTTAGATGTCAGGCATAGAATGGCTGGACACTGGAACTTCAGTCTATATTTACTGGAAAAAAATGGGCACCTCGATGAGGTGTAATAGTAATTTTGTCACGCTACAAGAATTACGACTGAGTAGTGAGTTCGATCATCACTAGGTACCCCTTACATTCGGCCTTGTGTCACATCTAAGCTACGCTTGGAATGTCACTATAATTAATGGAAAAAATAAGCTGGTATCTTACACTCTCTCTTTCTCTGTCTCTCTCTCTTGCTCTCTCATTCTCTCTCTCTCTCTCTCTCTCTCTATATATATATATATATATATATATATATATATATATATATATATATATATATATACCCAAGTATTGGTGTATACGGAATAAATTCCAATAATCAACAATTACTATTCTTAAAAGAGTGCTCAATACAGAGGAGAGCGAATATAATTATTTATTTAAAATTATAACATAAATATGTTATAAAATCACTAGAAAAATAGCCATTTTGTTTCAACACATCTGGTGTCATATCAAGTGATGATTTTGAATGTAGATTGTAGAATAAAGGTTTTAAAAGGTTGAAAATTTTTATAACTGCTCATGGCGTATCAAATGTAAACAATTATGAATGTACGAGATTCATGGAAGATTGAAGTTTCTAAGCAGTAAATGTGACCTTGCCAACCGAACGATCTTTGGGGCCGAACGGTTAGGCACGTCAAGTTAAATGAAGGTTCCGTATAGGATGCAGGTTCGAATCCTGTCAAAGGACGAATATTTTCTATGAAAATTTCTCGGACATTCAGGCCGGTAAATGTTATTTAATACTGTTTATTATAAACAGAGCATTTACTTAAATACTTGTATCTATAAAAAGAACGTTAAACATAAAAATGTCTTTAATAAATAAATTGTCGGACTTTGTCCATTTCTTAATGTATGTATATATATATATATATATATATATATATATATATATATATATATATATATATATATATATATATATATATATATATATATATATATATATATATATATATATATATATATATATATATATATATATAGGGTGAGTCAAATGACGCGCACCATATGGATAAATTATTAAAAGTACAATTCTGCATAAAAATTTTATTTTAACATTTTTAAAATGTTATACAATGCGTGCCAAATTATTATAAAAAATTGTTCTTTCTAATATTTCAAAAACCATTCACACAATGTTTGCAACATTAACCTGCGCAATCACTGAAATTTTCGTACTGATCTGCGCAATGTAAACAAATTGGTGCCATATTTGTTATCAGCACGGTGATTTGAGCGTGCCACATTATTATAAAAGTGTAAGAATTCAGTGAAAAGATGGGTCGTAAAAGCAGTTTAAGTGATGCTGTAAAGAAAACTATCACTTCAGAAGTCTCAAACGGTAAATCTATCCTAGAAATTTCTAAAATGATAGGGAGGTGTCATCAAACAGTGAAAAATACACCGCCGACCCTATACAAGTACGTAAAATGGTAGATAAAAGCAAGTCGATGATTATTTCACGTCGTCTCATGTCACGAATTAAACGAGAGGCCAAGAAGAACCTGGACTTACCAGTCAAGAGATTTTCAGTTGCATTGGGGATCCTACTGTGGCTAAAAATACTCGGTGTCGGTATTTGAGGGAAATAGCAACAACAGTCAAACCTATATCGAACCTCCGTTGACGAGAAATCACATTCAAAATCGATTGAAATGAGCCGAGGACAATATGACTTCACTAAAGTTTTGTTCACAGACGAAACTCGAACAACATTTGATGGGCACGTAGATGTTACAAAGGCTGGGTAATGAATGGACCGAATAGCCATCAGCGTTTGAGACGCCGACAAGGCGGTGGAGGCATAATGATCAGGGGTGGTATTATTGGAAAAACATTAGTGGGCCCATGGATAGTACCAGATGGCGTCAAAATGACTGCTGATGCATACATAGCATTTATGAAGGAGCATCTTGAACCGTGGATGAAAAGGCATAGAGTTGCCTTCACAAGGGCCATTGTTTTCATGCAAGATAATGCTCCCTCACATGCTGCTCACAAGACTACTGAATATTTGAAACAGTTAGGCTTCGATGGACCTCGAAAAATGAAGTGGCCAGCAAATTATCCGGGTTTTAACCCAATCGAAAACCTGTGGAGCATTATGAAGCGAAGTCTGTACGCCAACGGTCGATAATTCAGGAGCAACGCTGAGTTGCAGGAAGCAATTCTTGACATATCTCCTGGCATTACAGCAGATGACATCCTACAATTAACAAATTCTATGGATCGTCGACTTCTTCAAGTAATTTCAAAACAGGGAAAGCACATTCCCTATTAATTTGTTTAAAACTGTGCCTTTGTTTGTATCTGTTATTATTTGTTTGATTATCTTATTTATTAGCTTCTTTCGATCATAAACATTCACGTGCAACATTAATAAACGTTCTGTTTGCTCAATTCTGGGAATTTTACAAAACCATTCTAATAATTTGGAACGCTCAAATCACCGTGCTGATAACAAATATGGCACCAATTTGTTTACATTGCGCAGATCAGTACGAAAATTTCAGTGATTACGCAGATCAATGTTGCCAAAAAGGTGTGAAAATTTTCTGTGAATTGATTGGACGGTTTTTGAAATATTAGAAAAAAAATATCTCGATAATAATTTGGCACGGACGCTTTTCAAAATGACTTTTTACATTTTTAAAGAACATTATGTGATTCATTAACACGCTGGAATTGTGTAACTGCATCCATATTATTTGGGCGCGCCTGATAAACATCTGGCCCCAGAGAAAATGTTTGAGTTATGGTGACCACGGGGGCCACAGCATAGGAAGACTTCCATCTATCTATTAAAACTTATGTGCTCGACATTTACATCACACTGTATATTTAAAATAATGGGATCATATATTTTTCCCATGCTGGCGTTGCTCGTGACTAAAAAAGAAATAAATCTGTGACTTTTTGAAAAAGAAAAACTTTTTACGTTTTTTGCATTAAGTGTCCGAGATTAGAGACCCATTCGAATCGATAGAAAATAAATAACAGAATTGATTTTTCTCCATGCGTTTTCCATCTCAACAATATGTTATAAATTTGGGAAAATGAACCTGATCGAGTTATACATTAAAGACAATTGGAAAAAAAGATGTTCACGAAAGTATAATGCTTCGAAAAATATATCCGATAATGCATTTGCCCCATTTTGGTTGCCATGAGATCGAAGAATGCATTTTCACCTAATTTATCGGATATTTTTTCGAGACATTGTACTTTCATGAGCGTTTTCCCCAAATATGTAGCATATATATATATATATATATATATATATATATATAATTGCAAAAATATATATATTAAATCTGGCCGCAGATATATATATAAAAATATAGGAGAATAAATCAAGGAAAGTTATATATATATATATATATATATATATATATATATATATATGTGTGTGTGTGTGTGTGTGTGTGTATAATCATATTGCTATCATATATATATATATATATATATATATATAATGTATAAATTTTACACACGCATACACATATGCCAAATAAGAAAATGAGGAAAATTATATATATATATATATATGTATTTATATGTGTGTGTGTGTATAATCATATTGCTATCATATATATATATATATATATATATATATATATATATATATATATATATAATGTATAAATTTTACACACGCATACACATATGCCAAATAAGAAAATGAGGAAAATTATATATATATATATATATATATATATATATATATATATATACGCGGCAAGCGTTCTTAGCAATATATATTTTATTCTGTTGTATTCCTTATGGATATCTGCTTTATCTGTGATACATGTAGAAATTACTGCGATCATCAGAGAAATTTTTATTTTCTTTAAATTGACTCTATGCTTGTTTGTGTTTGATTATGTTTTATGGTGGGAGAAGAAATTTTCTTCTGTGTCCATTTGGAATGACACTCTCACACACACAGACATGCATACACAGTTGTGTACGCATTTAGGTTCACACAAACAAACCCAGATAAAAAATCCGAGATCAGTGGCTGATACACATCCATTCGTTCGTGCTTACATACATACGCATTTGTAATTCTGTTTCGGTGTCGAAACTCTAAATAACGATATTCTTTGTTTTGATAGCTCTATCACTTATATTGATCGCTTTGCAATAAGTACTATATATATATATATATATATATATATATATATATATGTGTGTGTGTGTGTGTGTGTGTGTGTGTGTATTTAGGCAGCAAACCTTTTTTCATGCACATTTCTTTGAATACGACAGACAAAGTACTTATATTTAGTTTTTATACAATTTCTCATATGATCTAATACATTTTTCATGTTGATAAGTTTTTGATATCCGTTATTTCTTGTCAAAAATGTTTTGCGAATATTTACGAATTTAAATATCCATTAAGGAATTGTATTCTTGATCACTCAAATTTCGTAAATGATCATATAGGCCATACTACAACATGTTTGACAAGAAGACTCACTCTACAGCTTTCTGAACACAGGTGAATTACATTTAATGGAGACCTATCGGACCGTATTCGAAACATGCCTTTTGACATCACAATTATAATAGGATCATCTACATGCAAAAAAAGTTAAAATACTATAAGCTTTATTAATAATAATGAAACAGAAAACACACAATAATATCAACTATGAACATGGACACAATATATTGACCGTGTTTTTAAAAAAATTAAAACATGTAAATACATACATGCAACAAGCTATTTCTTATAGAACAGTTAAAATATTTCATCTTTGAAAATGGCTAAATATATAGACGAAAGCGCACGGAAAAAAGAACATTTGGGTAGTTTTATATAATTTATCATCTGAAAAGAAAAAAAATATGAGATCCTATGAGAAATTGTATGAAAAACTAAATCAAAATACTTTTTCTGTCGTATACAATGAAATGTGCATATATATATATATATATATATATATATATATATATATATATATATATATATATATATATATATATATATATATATATTATATACTGTACGCTATTAAAGACACTATGTATACTATTTAAAAAAACAAAAGAAGTTATGTAGCTAAAGGACAGCTTGCCAAAACATAAACACTTATCCCGATACAGTCTTGAGGAGACTTACAAAAGAGAGATAAAAATGTCAGAAAACATATATATATATATATATATATATATATATATATATATATATATATATATATATATACAGTAGCGTCCAAAACTAAGGGACAAAATTTTAAAACCTAATATTTGTTAGAAATAACAACTGTGAAAAGCTGAAATTTGGCAACTGGTAGTCGTTATCATCCATAATAACATACTAACATTTGAATCATTTGCAAAGGATAGAAAAAGGATTATAACAATTATTTATTTATTTTCAAAATAGGATCGTCCAAAAGTAAGGGACAAAATTGAGAAAAAAAAAACTATTCAAAGGGCGTTCAATGTAAATCACCATTGATTCTCTCAAAACAAAACCACATACGTATTTCAAACATAGGTATTTCTAATAATTATCATTTACTTTAAGTGTCCTTTTGATCAACTTTCCTTCAAATAATTTACAATTCGATTAAAGGTTTTCGAACGGTTAATTTCGAACGTTTTTTTTTCCATACGATGTAATTCTATGTCTACAATGTTAAACGAACTGTTTCTGTCATGGAAGAAAATGGAACAGGTCCCAGTGCAAGAGAATCAGACAAACGTTTTCTTGCCAGAACCAATGAAGAGTTTAAAATAGACACAGAAATGCGCTAAGACAAACGAATCATTTTGTTCAATGCTTTCGGGGGTTTTTAGATTTAAATATCTGTTATCGAAAAACACTAAAAAAAAAAGAACGAAAATAAACGGGCTCTTTAATATCGTGATTGTATTACATGCAGGCAAAAACAAGAAAAGTTTAGTGTTCTTGCAAAGCAAAATAAACAAATAGCATGTCAAGATAACTAAGAGATTTTTTTCTTATGGCGGCAATGACGGCCGTTTGTGAAAACAAAAGGAATTGGATTATATCTTCGGGTGAGATTCTGTCATTCAATGTAGGATACTTCTAAATATTCTCATTTTATTTACAATCTTTGTTTTTAATAACATGTCTGCTATTTATATATCAATACAGGGTAATGGCTGCATCACGTTGAAACACGAGTTCTCGTACGATTACCGAAGTGAAAGCAACGACAAACGTGATTAGTAACTAAATCATTACTTGGTAGTTTAAGCTTCAATATAAAGGGGTGTAAATGATAATGACTTGGAGTTTTTAATCGGAAAACCGTTGGGTTCGTTATATTCCCAGTACCTTTGGGAAAGACATGGCTCCGCCTCTTCTCTCCCCGTTATGGGTTAACTAGTAAGATTTATAAACCATTATTCACCTTCACCCTCCCAAAATTTGTTACAATCGAAAAATATATTCTGAAATTAGAAACTTTCGCAGCCGCAGGATTTACTACCATCGTCATCATCATCATTATCAGTGCCAAACACAGATTTGCCTTTTGGGTCGCTGAGGAGCTGACCAACTGACAAGTCGTATAGGTTGCACATTCTGCCACAGGTGGAGAAAGCTTGTGTGTTTTTGTGAAATTGATTGCGGCACGGAATGAGAAATCGAAGAAACTGCGAGGTGGACATTCATTTAGGCGCAAATACATTTGGGGTACGTAAAAATTGGTGTCTTCTTTAGCCCCCAGCCCCAGCTACAAGCTAAAATAGGAGAGCACACTAGGTTCACAGAATTCATGGTCATCACTAAAAGGATGAGTCCAGGAATTGCAGGTCGGGGACACTAAAATGAATCATGTGCGAAAGTTTAAATATCTGGGAAGTGTTTTGACGGAGGACGGTAGGTACGACGCTGAGATCCGAAGACGGATTGGGATAGAAAAGGATGTATTATAAAAGGTGGACAGAGAACTGCGAGACAGGAGGATATCTTTGAGCTGCTACTGAGTTGCTACGTGAAATCTGTCCTCCTATATGACAGAGAAAGAAGAAGAATCTCGACGCAGCGGAGAAGTGTTTCTACAGTGCTTTCTGCATTATGTTGAAGATTTCTCTAGACGAGATCAATTACAAAAATATGATTATTTCAAATCTTCCTAATAATTTCTATCATATATATATATATATATATATATATATATATATATATATATATATAGCTATCCACAGTCAACTCCTCAGTGTGGTTTGACATCAGATTATATCTGTTAACGTTCATATATCTTAGACTAAATATATATATATATATATATATATATATATTAGGTTGGTGCAAAAATAATGACGTAATAATGTCGTTTTTTTACGTATTTTTTACGTCAAGAAACGACATTATTACGTCATTATTTTTGCACCAACCTAATATATATATATATATATATATATATATATATATATATATATATATATATATATATTGAGACATGTTTTATTAAATAACATAGTCATGTTTTGTCTATTTATTTTAAGTAAGTTCTTTTCATATTGTCTCATAAGCTTAATAACATTACCATTGAAAGACGAAAGGAAATCACCAAAGTGATACAGGTTTAAATACAATATAAGCTTTAAGCATTTAAAACAACATGCCTGGCCGCGTACACAATTCCGGAAAATCCTTGTTGAAAACACAACTATATTTAAACATGAAATAAACAAATAAAAACTAAAAATTATTGAAACTATATACATAAAATAATTGAAAACTAACCTGAACAAAATAAACTAGGAAATCTCCACAAATATTTTTAAATACCTCTAATTGATAACAGAAGCCACTGGTTTATACAAACTGATTCCAGTACTTAACACTTCTCGTTTTCACTCTCACATCGTCATGTGTGACGTCACCAGCTGCGACGCGATTTTCGCTTCCGCATCTCATATACAAGAGTTAGTCGTTGCTTTGAAATTTTTCATGCAACAAAAACAGACTATCATATTTGTTTCGTCCTTGTATTGTCTGATATATTGAAAAGTAATTGTCGTCTTTGATAATGGTTTATGTAAGCCGAAAGCTTAGATCGGATATAAACATGCATCAATATGGTGATTTCCTTTTGTCTTTCAATGATAATGTTATTAAGCTTATCAGACAACATGAAAGGAACTTATTTAAAATAAATAGACAAAACTTGTCTATATTATTTAATGAAATCATGCATCAATGAAAAATCCCTGCCTAAATATACACAATATATGTGTGTGTGTTAACATTACCTTACGTATCACTTTCTCATATTATCCCTTTTCTTCACATATTTTTCGTTGGCATTCCATTTATTTCTCTGGCTTTCTTTATTTTCTTTATTCATTATTTTTTTTCTTTATTTAACTTCTTTTCGTTTCAATAATCGATTACTTCTTTCTTCCTTACTTTATTTTTCATTTGTTTTCCTGCAATCTTTCTCTAAAAGGTTTACGTAATAATAGATTTCCCTTTCAAAGATCATTTGATCTTGAGATTCCTCAGCTTCTACACCGAGAACAGATGTCTTAATTTTAATAAGAGCACCTCGACATTTTCGTTATGAAACTTCTATTCAATAAGCGAAAACTTTTCACGCAATACATGAAAGGAAGAGACGGTGTGGAAGAACCATCACACCACCCAGGTTTAGCGCCACTGGAATTCTACTTAGACTTGGTTTATTCCACGAGACAGCATACTTTTATAGAGTTATGGCATGCGATCGAAATGGATTTTCGCAAGGTAATAAAAAAAAAAGAAATATTTTGTTTGGAAATCAGGAAAAAATGTTCTTTTGTAAGGATAGTTTCTTGTAGTGAAGAATGGACCATATCGAGCTGATATGAAGTAGAAAGTTTATATTAAATCATTTGCTAGATCAGTTGCTAAGAAAGTTGGTTCACTGTGTCGTTCATTTTTTTCCTCTCTAGAATCAGTTTTACATATTTAGAAGTCAGCCATACACATAAGCTTTAAAAACTTCTTCCACATATGGTCCGGTGATACTGTTATATATTTCAGTATTTTTGATCAAATCCAAACGAGCATCCGCAATATTATTGATCCTGACGTGGCATTTCGGCCTCATTCAAATTCCAGCTCCCGTAATGTATCTTTATTGTGCCTTTACTATAAACGCTTTCGTGGTAACACCTCCGAGGAACCACCGGCAAAAAGACATTATGAATTTAAGATTGGCGATAGGTTTTCACCAATTCACAGTTGAACTGGTTAGAAGTAATCGTTAGTGCTACGTTAACACTTTCTTACCTCGCACTTCTCGCAAGTAGGACACTCTTTCGGGGCTACAGCAATTTCAGTCAACTTTTATTTTCAAGAATGTAAATAGAATTTCAATCGTTATCTACTGTCTTCTCGCTTTCATTTCTTTTTATTGCTCATTAATAATGTTTTTCCTTTTTTCATATCGATACATCCTCAGCAACCTTTTATGTCTTAGTCTAATTATTGCCTTGCTTGGGATGAAAGGATATAAAAAAATGTAAATTCTTAATTACTAATACAGGAAAAATAGACAAAACATTTACTATACGACATAACAGATAGCATTTCATTTGTTTGAATGAAGAACTGGAAAATAAAATCAAAAACACCTACCGCTGAATTTGCTGGTTGCCAGGCTTGTCTACATGAGATAGAGTTGGTGCAGCAAACGAATATACATTTGATTTTTTTACAGTAAGTTTCGAACTGCACATGACCCGAGGACCATTCGAGGTAGAGGGTTAAGTTATATGCTGTTTATGCGGATAGAAGGTGAAGATAACGGTTAACCCTAGACTTGAAAAGTTTAAGATCGTAGTGATCTGGAAACATCCTCTGGGTTGTCGCATTCGCAGAGGAGTTGTTCGTAGGAAGAGGCTCTTCGACTGGAACTTACTTCTCACCGATGGAATATGGTGTTTATATGGTTTGCTACGATATAAATTGTATAGCGGGTCCCTAGCTGCGAAGTTTAGAACTGGCGGTATCAAGGAATGTAGTTCGTTCGAGTACTTTAAATGCGATAGAGCAGCGAGATTCTTGCCTCATCCCGCCTGTGAGAGAAAGTTTGTAAGGTGGAAAATAATTCGTCAGGCAAAAGGACCCAGATACACTTTTGAACTCTATCGAGACTGGAAAGGGAGGACTGGACAGACCCCGCCCAAATATAACAACAGTATACCATTTTCGACATGATCTGGTTCGTGTAAAAATAGAGGACAGATTGCTGACTAAGGTACTTACAGGAACGGTATAGATAACCAACAATTTTACGATTTAACGATTGCTCGTATTCACGTGTTACACTTGGGGTTAGGTGTGTTTTAGGGACCGGTAGTCCATCAAGTTGCAGTGCATCCCGAGAGGAAATCCGTTCATCGTAACTGGCGTTAGTTCGGGGTCCGATCGGCGATGCTAGAATGTATTAGGTTGGTGCAAAAATAGTGTCGTTTTCTGACATATGTTACTATGTGAGAAAACGACAATATTTTTACGCCAACCTAATAACTAGCTGCTATTGCAGTTTGTGCTTTACTGGGCGGATATTCTCGAACCCTCATTTTCAGCATAATACTTTTTTGATTCTTCTCTTCGACGAACGTTACACTATCGAATGATCCCTTGGCAATTCAATTCGAATCAAGAACGGAATCGATGTTCTGTAAATTTTATGTAGTTACTGAGAAAATATAAATTCTATGAAAAACATCACGGAAAAGTGAAGTAATCTTTAGCTCATTTATGTAGTAGCCACAACCTTTAAGCCGATCTATTGTACAAATTTATTCGTATATGGGAAAAATAGGGGATTTCATTGTCCAGCAAATTGAAGCAAAAACATCGTTAGCTAGCGGAAAATTCAGGACATTCACTTCAATAGCTGAAAAATGTTATTCTACCTTTTAGCAGCAGGTGCAACACATATTTCCAAAATTTATACATGGAGACGTATTCTCTTTATTTTTTGTAGGGCGAGAAATCCAATCCGAATGAAGTTTTAATTATACGGCGAGCCGATATAATAAAATGATTCTTTGGGTGGTTTCTTCTGTATTCTGCTTTATTGCTGTCAGGATCTCATTCCCCTGTCGTCAGAACATTTGCATTCCATCCAAGAGACCAGGGTTCGAATCTCGTGATGGCAGATGTTTAAGGAATATGGCCGTCTTATCTACCGCACTCGGGATATGATCACATCAGGCAGCAGCATTAGGAAGTTCCTAAAAAACCAAGCTATTTTTTAATCATTTCTCTCCAAGCAACGCAATAAAGCCACTAAGACGCAAAGAGTGTGCTGAGTATGAGAGAATACAATAAAAACATTATTAAGGAGAGAAAACAATAAAAGATCAAGAATTAAGAAAAATATTAATGGCATTACATTTGAATTTTTTAAAATCAACATTGATTGGGATGTACAAAAACTGAAGAGATTTAAATAAACGAGAAGTGTAGTAATGAAATGGTAGCATAGAGGTAACGGGTATATCTAACGATTTCCACTATAAAATGATGAGATGATGCCGCCAATGTAGTACTGCGTATAATTTCATAAAGTCTAGCTACCATAGAGGAAACTTCGTCGGGACAATTACAATTAAATTATATATAGAAAAAGTAGAAGTTATCTATGCTACGGCGGTAGGAAAGTGACTGAGGCCGAAATGCGATGTCAGGACGAATATTATTACAGATTCGAATTTTCAAAAAGATGCTTCTCAGTGAAAATAGGTAGCTGGAACTATTCTGACGCCATCGATGGCTGTCCCATCAAAGAGTCGCAAGACATCCTGACCGAGACTTTGAGGATACTGGCATTGTTCAAACTGCTAATCACACCAGATTTTGAGTGTCTTCCATTTCTTCTTGGACAGAACCAGACATTCTGTTTTGCTGCAGTTGATTTTTATACCTTGTATAACAGTTTATGCCGTTTTCTTTCCCTCTCTGAAAAAAAAAAAAAAAAATTAAACACACGCACCATTTTCGAATCTTATATTAAGATTGGGCTGACCGGAAATTAATCTTTGTGGGATATTTAGTTCTCACAGGATCGCTGCAAAATATATGTTAATTAAATCCAGTGAAATCCACATCCTTTTATTACAACCCTTTCTATTTTTGTCTACTGATTCTAATCATACATACTCATATGCATTTGTTTTATTCCAAGTATAACATCTGGATTACACTAATATTTTTCGCAAATAAATCAAGTTTTTCCTCAGAGTTCAAATAGATATTTGTGTCGAATCATATCGCAACCTATTACATAATCTATATATGTTCTGTATTACAATACACTCTCTATAAAATATCAAGATGAGAGTAAATACAATTTAAATAATAATTTAGACAGAAAATTTATAATAGATGGAGGGTGCGCAGTTTTACTTTTCATATCATCACCAAAACAAATGCTCGCTTAAGAAATGATAGCTAGAATGCTACAGTAATGTGTGACACGCAAAACAAAACGAAAGAAGAAAATAAACGGTATGGAGATGGGAATAAGCGACTGGGTTAAATAAATTCAAATATTTTCCTTTAGTTTAATCAAAGTATTTGAGTTATAGAACTTTTGTGATGTACGCTGGCCGTTAATAATTAAGTCGAACTCAACAATACAATGTTAAGAGAGTATTTAATTTCAACCGCAAATAAATAATTAACAGGAACAAAGAAGAGAAAACCAATCAAAGATAACCATTCCAGTGAATACCTTGTTACTAGCGCGGCTCGGCTTAACGTGTGTTAAATCCTAAAGCTAAACCAAAGTCATGGACTCACAATAATTCACACTAATTCGACTGGATATTTCCACTCAGTATTCACTCCATAATCAGTCAATAGCCTGACACCGCTATTTATAAACCTGACCGAAAACTTATATTCATAAGTCCAGAGTATCACGTATAACAAGATTTTTCCAGAAAAAATTACTAAGATCAATCGTGATTTTTAATTTTGCCCATAAGTATATTCATATATATATTTTTTTTTTGCCAAGTGAGATGAATTTTTATTTAGTACACAGGGGTTCATGGCTTTGCAAAGATTTTAAATTGATGAAGCATCTTAAGAAGAGGTATAAAGATTCCGTGGAGTATATTCACAATGGAAACCGATTACATCCATAAACACACTCCTTCCTGTTGGCATCATCTACAATTTAGTAAAATGTTCGCACTACTTTCCATTATAAATAAAGAAGTGAACAAAAGAAAGAGTAGTTCATTAAATGATTATATCAATCACAAGAGAGCTTTCAATACTTCTGGACTGAAAATTGAAATTCCTTTGGAGATATAAGAAGAGGACGCAGCAAATTCTCTGTGGTCTTTTTACATGAAAATGAAACATTAAACTGCCGTAAAAATGCTAGAAATCCGTACGGTTAATTTATCGATTTTCTTCGCGCGAAGAGGAGTTTTGCAGCAGCAGACACAAAATCCTTAAAAAACATAGGAATCATTTTATGACTAACCGATGCCAAGCATTATTCAAGGGGGACATATTTCTTCTGTGAAGCCATGACATTTACATTCTAGACAGCGCCTTGTCAAATGTTCTCTTGTTTAAAGTATTCTTCAAATTTGATCGAATGGAAAGGATTAGATTATTACTCGTATTATAAGTTGAGAGCATTAACTTATTTATTTATTATGTGAAAGTTGCTATTGAAAATATTATTTAAATTTGAACCGAAATTTATGAGTCGTATTTGGAGCGTACACATGTATGTATGTATGTATGTATGTCTGTGTGTCTAAGAGTGACATACCAGAAGGACACAAAGGATAATTTCTCCATCCCGCCAAAAATACATCATCAAATACAAACAAGCATAAACAGATTCAGTTTTTAGAAAATAAACGATTTCGCCGGAGAATCGCAGAACCCAGGATCACAAACTCATATCCATACAAAAGGATATGTTAGATCTATCACTTTCCATTAAGTACTGTGCATATAAAATATATATATATATATAAGAAAGACATTTTTATGTTTAACATTCTTTTTATAGATACACGTATTTAAGTAAATGTTCTGTTTATAATAAACAGTATTAAATGACATTTACCGGCCTGAATAGAATATTCTAGACTCGATGAATTACTTAATCATGATATATATATATATATATATATATATATATATATATATATATATATATATATATATATATATATATATATATATATATATATATATATATATATATATATATATATATATATATATATATATTAACACACTGTTCTTCATTAATGAACTGAGCGTTGTTAGCTGCTGGGGTTTATTTATATTTGTATACAATACTCTCTGTCGTGCGCTGATAGCTGAGAGGTAGAATCTCCGTCTGATGCCAAGTCGGTGGGGTTTCGATCCCGGCTTGGAGGAACCGGATGTAAAGCCAAGTTAATGAACTGTTATAAAGCAAAATAAGCCTGTGGATGTCCATATTAAAAGCTCTCGTATATTCAATCGAGCACTGTAGGGAAGAAGGTAATCCATAAGAGAGGCCGTCAACCCTACTAACGCACCACTCCTTATTAATGAATTGAACACACTTGGCTACTGGCGTTTGTATACATGTGTTTTCAATTCGTAAAAATTTTCCTGTCTGTTTTGGGACTCCGATTCAGGCTTGAAGCTATACTGATGAGATGTGATGCAGCGAAACAGGCCTGTATGTGGAAGACCATATATATATATATATATATATATATATATATATATGAAGAAAAATATGCGGAAAAAACAAACAAAAATCCATATATGCAATTATGCTGTTTTAATGTTAATATAATGTCAACGTCGGACGTTTCGGTCTAATAAACCATCTTCAGGATATATTCATAAAATATAATTAACATTATCAATTCAACATGACAAAGACGATATAATCCAATATCATGACAGAATGATGAACAAATAGTTAACCTTTATATAATTGAACTTTTATTTAAGCGCCTACCAAAGAAATTCCCCGTGGTGTGTACCAATTAAAAGGAAACAACACAAAATAAAAAATAAATAACCTCATATGATTTTCTCTACATTATTTCATTTCAGAAAACTTTACATAAAAGTGGAACTTGTTAATTTTACAAACGTTTCTCATTTGTTCCTTGTCCTGTTATATATATATATATACATGGAGAGTAAAAGAGAGAGAGAGAGATCTTTTTCAAAGTTATATTTAGTGGAAACGAGCGTTTGAGTAGATGTTTCTGTCATTTTCTTTTTCATTTTTAAATTTGAAAGTGAAGTACAGAGGCTTGCACCGGTAACACACTCGAATGCCCAGACAGGTAGACGTTAGTTACCATTAAGTTGTAGACGCATTTCTTACTGATTACTGCCCCAAGAGCTTTCGGCAATTTCATTAGCCATCCTCATGGGTATATATATATATATATATATATATATATATATATATATATATATATATATATATATATATATATATATAGTTTATGAAAAACTAGGTAATCCGTATGGGTAAACCTAAGGAGGATAAAATCCAGAGACTTCAATGTAAATCCAGAGCAATTAAATGCCGACATAAGAACACCCTAAATCTAACTAAATATATTTAGGAATAACTATATAAGAAAGACTAATATTACATGATCATGATTTTTTTTGTTTTTGGAAATGTTGCTGTGCACACATAAGTGCGAACACATAACTGTATATATATATATATATAACTCTGTAATTGAACTTGAACATTGATACGTCTTTTGATATGTTTATGTATATGCGTTTATATGGAAAGTTAAGCATGCATGTGTTATTTTTTGTGTATTGTGGGCACATTTTTGGAGTGAGTGGGTATGGTTATGGATAAGTATGTATATATACTTGTATGTGTATAGGTGATCTGTTTTTTTGTTTTTCTTAATATGTGTAGTTTTATGTATATATGGGCATATATCTGTATGTGTGGGTATGTGGGTACATCTATATGTGTGGATGTGTATGTATACAATTTTTTCATAATTTCTATATATGTATGTGTGAGTGTGGGTGTGCATATATAGATGGGTACATGTATGTCGTTCCATAGATAGTGTATGTATGTATGTTTGTATAAATATAAGAAGTTGTGAGTTCATATATATAATATGGGAGAATATAAATATAATAAGTTAATTAAGTAAGAATTTTTATATTTTTTTTGCATGCACGCACATGTGGGTTGTATATATGTATATATTTGTGTGTATGTGTATATGTGTTTATATGTGTATATGTATATTTGTGTATATGTGTATATATGTGGATATGTATGTGTATGTGTGTAGATATATATATATATATATGTGTGTATATATGTGTGTATATGTAAATGTGTATGTATGTATGTGTGTGCGTATATCTACATCTGTATGTGTGTATGTATGAGTATATATATATATGTGTGTGTGTATGTGTATATGTGAATATATGTATATATATATATTGATATGTATGTATATGTATGTGTATGGATATGTGTGTAGATGTATATTTATGGATACATAGAATATTATAAAAGAAGGACTTACATTCCTGTTATTAGTGTTTTATCTCATTTTCTCATTTAATCTTCTCCAATTGGAAGTGTGAGTTTAAAATTCTTTATAATATGGAGGAAATTTTTTTAAATTGATAATTTAATTTAAATTGAGATATATTACCCTTTAATAATCATTATTGATTATAAAATATTTAAAATGGAAAAGTTTTTGATATTTAAGTAGATGTTAATACATGAAATTACCTATGTATATCGGCACATGGGTACCTGTATGAGTGATTGAATATGTAAAGGAACGTGTGTATATGTGATATTTGCATGAGTGTGTATACAGTATATGACAGAGCAAGATCTTTAATATTACCTTCAAATATTACCCCATATTAACTAAAATTTAAGTAAAAGAGATTACCTCTTTAGAAACAGTCACGAACAAAATTCAAACGAATAGAGATGTCAACTTAATAATCAATTAAAGACATTAAAAGAAAGATTACTAGAAGTAAACTTATATTTTAAAATAAAATTATATTTTTTAATGTACTTTCTATGAATATTTTTCTAATCGATAAAAAATCCCCAAAATTAAAAAAAAAATTAAATCACTACCAAACATCAAATTAAATTATTTGTAGACAGTTTAGAGACATTCAAATTCATATCAAACATTATAATCTTTATGAACCCCCAAAATAACACTTTCAAAGTAAAACAAAATAGCAGCTTCTGTTTCGAGCCTTTTTTTCAACGAAAATTAGTGACATCTCTCATAATTTCCTTCTCACTTTTTCTCTCTATGGGTTTTTTCTTCTCTACTCCTCCGATATCAATATATAACTTCCGTTAATTTAACCGTTTAAATGTGTCAATATCTGCTAACTCACTCATGTCTTCTCTCTCCCCGCTCACTTCCTTACTTCATTAATTTACATATGTTTCATATGGCCCGTCAAAAATGTGTAAATTTTCTTTTCATTTTTTGTTTGGAACTAAAGTCTGATGATCCGCAGTCCTTTTGAAAGGGCAGTGGTGAAATAATTTATTATATTGAACCTTAAAGTCGTCTGTTTTTATTTAATATATATATATATATATATATATATATATATATATATATATATATATATATATATATATATATATATATATATATATATATATATATATATATATATATGCAATTTCTGTATATATTATTTATATACATAGTGGAAAAACATAATATCAGTGATAGATTTAACATAATAATTTGTATTGATGTGACTTTGTGACATTAGGTTTCACGCCCTTGCGGTGGACAGGGATTGTCTGTCTATCGCAAGAGCGTGAAACCTGCATCCAATATAACAAAGTATATATATATATATATATATATATATATAGAGAGAGAGAGAGAGAGAGAGAGAGAGAGAGCTTTACTTATATATATATATATATATATATATATATATATATATATATATATATATTATGCGCGGTACTATGTGGAAAGCTCTGCATATCACTGATAAATCTAACATAACCAAACACATATGCTTACAACTATTCATATATTTATACATCTCTATCTTTGTGTGTTTATATATATATATATATATATATATATATATATATATATATGTATATATATATATATATATATGTATGTATATATATATATCTATATGTAATGTATGTATGTATGTACAGATGTATACATATGTGTGTGTGTATATATATATATATAAAGCTACAGATAGCAGAATATTTTATCGTCTTTAATGAAACATATATATATATATATATATATATATATATATATATATATATATAAAGTGATAGATACCTGTACTAATACATATTCAGATCTACACTGAAAACAACGAGAAATCATTGAATCATTTGAAATATATTGATATAGAGAAAATAGATAGAGAACAGAGAGAGAGCATTTCTCTTTATAAGATGCATTGATAAATAGATACACGCATATATATATATATATATATATATATATATATATATATATATATATATATATATATATATATATATAACATAAATATCTATAGAACATTTTATTTATCTTATTTTTTCTTGATTTGAACATTTCAAATCTTCTCTTTACGATTCGCCAGGCAAGATGAACAAAAACCGATCCGATTATAACATAAGTGAATTCGTCTGACTTGGATAGACTTTAATCTAATGTTTTCTCATTATGTCTAAACATTCAGGGAAAAACGACAATCTGAAGATAGAAAAAGAAACTTTTAAAAATGCAGAAATAAGTTTAAGAGAGCACAAAAACCTAAATGAAATATACAATCACGAAAAAGTGCGCTTTGTAGAAAAAGTAATTTAAAAGAAAGATATAAGATAATACGCCACTGCAATGAAGTGCCGTCTGCAAGAAAAGTGATGCCTTGTGTTTGTCTTTAGTCTTAGTAGTAGAGAACCGAAACGTAAGGGAAAAATAATGGTACAGACAATGTGACGAAATATCAAATTGAATCAAATTTGCAGGATTTGGGTTACGGTCTCTTTTATTCTTTACATTTCCTTGCCTCATTATAAAGGCAGTGATATATTTACTTTAAGCTACCTGATTTCAAGCATTTTAAACTCGACATCCTCATCAGTGATCTCACGTAGCAAATATATCGTTATGCGATGTTTGATATGAAGTGTTTAGATTTTGGGCTTATAATTATCAGTACAATATACATTTGGTAGAGGATGTACTTCATCTTTTTCTTCTTCTTTGTTCTGTGTTCCTTCAGGAGGCTGGGAATTGTGGGTTCCTCTCCTATGCAACACTTAATAATTTTGTCTTTATAAGAGCTCACCTAAACTGTGTCCGGCAATTCATCTTCCCACGCTCTATAGAGCGTGAGAAAATGAATTGAAAGGCAGGTAGACTATTTTTCTGTCACTCTCGCATTCAATCTCTCCAAATTATCCAAACCATCTTTTCTCATTTTGAGACCTAGAAATTTAAATTGGCTCTTCTTCATGCTATGTGTGGCTATGTGTGTGTGTGTTCGTATATATATATATATATATATATATATATATATATATATATATATATATATATAGCACGATTGCATATAGCATGAAACAGACTGTCGCCTCTAAGTGTTAACTTCTATGTTCACTTTTATATTTACACACGCTCTATCTCTGATATTGAGCACTTTATCCCATAAATATTGCACACCTTAAGACTATATCTCTTTATATATATATATATATATATATATATATATATATATATATATATATATATATATATATATAGTATCTCAAGTGTCCTTCCATGGTAATCCCAACATCCTTCTGCCTAACCAATATTTCTGTTGCTTCAAGTCTCTTCTTCATCTGCGAGCAGATTGCCTAGAATTCATTGTCAAAGAGAAGAACAGATATCACGGAACATGTCAGTTCTATTTTTTTCTAATGAAATTTACCTGCTTCTTAATACATTGCTTAGCTTTCGGAAGGCATTTTCGCTATCCCTATCCGATTTCCGTCTTTTGTTTTGTGTGTGTGTGTGTGAACAGTGTTCATAAATATTTCGGCCTAAACAAGAAAAGACAAGATATATTGTCTATATATATATATATTATATATATATATATATATATATATATATATATATATATATATATATATATATATATATATATATGTAGATAGATAGATAGATAGATAGATAGATAGATAGATAGATAGATTAAAAATAATTAAATTAAAAAAAAATTAAATTGGGATATTAAATATACGGATTAACCCCTATCAAATACATGTTACCAGAAAATGGTGGATTCCGGGAAAATTATAGTTACGTATTTTTTTTGTTTTGTATATATAAAAATTAATAAAAATGTTAAAATTTTCCCTTCCGATCTGCCCTGCGATGATAGCTTGTGAGTAGAATCTCTGAATGATGCTTTCGGTCTCGGCTTGAAGCATTCGGATGTCTAGCCACACTGTTCAGCTGTGATACATCGAAACTGTCTGTCTGTGGATGACTCTCAATATATTTATTATTTTTTTTTTTTACATACAGACAAAAACAACTTGCACACTACAAAAATGCATTCTTGTTTCGATGTGGCTGCATCTCGACTGCTGAGAAACAAACATGCGTTTCGTTCTCACCAGTCGAGGCTTTCTACTCAGTAATTTTTTGTCGTCATGTAAAAATTATAATAAATAATTATTGTTCTACACTTGGTATTCTTCGAAAAACCTGTTTTCTTGCGATCTTCATAGATAAGCAAAGTCGAGCCCGATCAGTACCTTGATAGGTGGCAGTTGGGCAATAACAGGTGCTATAAGTTTGGTTGTCCCGATGATCTAATACATTACGGCATGATAAATGGTGGATCGAAGAGACGAGTCCTAATTACAGTCGGAATCGTTATTCGAAAAATAATCTTCGGGTTCGTTATGCGAAAATAAACTTGGGAAATTCAGGAAGCCACTTCGTCCCTTGACCCACCTCTGTGCTATTTAATAGTAATTGTCTTAGTAAATCTTTATTACCTCTTAACAATTTTCACAGTATAAAAATATGTTCTAGTTTTAAATATACTGCAGATGGTTGATCAGCCGTAAAATATCAGTCAATCAACTAATCAATTAATATATATACATGCATATATAAATTATCATTTATTCAGATCTACTGCTAACAAAATATAAAATATTTCTCGATGCATAACAGAGCTATGCATTTTACTAATAATATACATTTTTCCTTATAGGTAGCACAATTTTGAATTTCATGAACGATGCAATCGTCAAAGGCGCTTATTGAAAAATGTCGCTTCAGTCAGAACCGGATGATAGTATTGTGCTTGAACTCAGTGTTGTTTAAGCAGTGACACACACACCCACATACATACATACATGTATAGATATATATATATATATATAAATTATTGCCTTAATGTGTGTGTGTGTGCGTGTGTGTGGATATGTGTGTGTGTAGAGAGAGAAAGAGATAAAGAGAGAGATTGCGATGGATAAATTGACTAAATTAAACAAAAAAGAAAATAACAATGACACATCATTTTAACAGATATATTTATTAAAATTGCAAAAAAAATATCTTGAAATAAAAAAAAGTAAATTTATTCAATAAAATCATCCTTTGGCTTCAAATTAGGCTCCCGGACAACTCTCATAGACGATCTTCTTGTTTAAGTTGGTGAATACTGCCATAAAACTTACCTTCAATTAATCTCTGTTGTAAGAAGAATTTTTGTCGGTTCTTCGCTCGACTGGGCACTTACACATAATAATCAAGGGGGGAGAAGTCTGGAGATTTAGGCGCCAAGATGTAAGGGGTGATGAGGTCGTAGAAAATGCGACCACTCGGATCTCCTGTTTGTTTCCAGCAGACTATTTCAAGATCCAGGACACTCCTAGCTCCTTAAGGCATTTCGTGTTTGTCTCCTTGAAGATCCGACGCTCACCAATCATTTCGAGAGTTCTTTTATTATCAGTACGATCAAAGTGAGTTTTCCGATCGGCCGTACCTTCGTAATCACCATTAGACTCATCCAACTCTTTCCAAATATTCTGCACTGTCTTCAGAGTGGCACCCAAACACTCTGAAATGTTCGTATTAGAGCTTGGGGCTCGATCGCCAAGGAGTGCAGCAAATTGTATCATGGTGCTCTTTTTCTCGAGGGATAATAACAGAGCTATAATTTATATTAATAATATAGATACATTTTTACCTAAAAGTTAACACATTTTTCAGTTTTCTCTCAGAACCTGACAATTGCATTGTGCATAACATTATTGTATTAGCAGTGAGAGATACACACACAGAACACACACACGAATAATTATATATAAATATAAAAGTGAACATTGAAGTCAACACTCAGAGGCGACAGGCTCTTTCATGCTGGATGCAATCGTCAGGCTGCGAATGCTGGATATTTCCTCGGCTATTTATATATGTGGGTCAGTGGTGCATTGTGGGTAATCTATTTGCCGGTTATTTTTGCGGGAGTTGCTTGTTTATTTATTTAATTGTTTAGGTTAATTTATTTTACTTGTTTTTCATTTTCATTTTGTATTATTCATTCTTTTAGTTTTTGATGTTTTATTAATGTAGTAAAATTTTGGGAGGGGGGAATTTGCTTAAGTCGCTTATTTAATAGTTTACATACGCACTATCTCTGATATTGAGCACTTTATCCCATAAATATAGCCCACCTTATAACTATATTTCTTCATATATATATATATATATATATATATATATATATATATATATATATATATATATATATATATTAAAGAAAAACAGATCTCTTTAAGGCTTAAAGTGGTCTGTTTTGCATTAAATTATTAGCTCTGAATTAACATTGAGGTCTCAGGATTTCATCCACCTTGGGACTACCCATACGGATTAACAAGTTTTTCTTTACACACACACACACACACACACACACACACATATATATATATATATATATATATATATACACCTGCCTCATCAGATCAACTAGATCTTAGTAAATGATATAAATTTAGCCAGACAATTTTGTAAAAAAAAAAAAAAAAAAAAAAAAAGCAGCCAAAAAATTGAAATGAATTAGGGATTTTAACTTGACCTAAAAAGAATTAGGTGCCGTCATAGGTGGGGTTATAATTTTGAAGAAAAAAATGTTTGTTCCTCGGAGTAAGGTAAGTTAAGCGAAGATTTTATGGGGGTATAACTTTAAGCCAACAACCAGTGATAAAAATCAGGGAAATGTAATTTATGTTTTTATACATTTAAACATCATCATCGTTTTTCTCATAATAATAATAATAATATAAAAATATATGATGTAAAATTTAGAAAAGGTGAAAAATAAATAATAATAATAATAAATAATAAAAATTCATACATTGAACTCTCATCATGTAGTCAAATTTATATATATATATATATACATATATATGTGTGTGTGTGTGTGTGTGTGTGTGAAAATATTAAAGAAAATAGGAAAGAAACTGGTTTGGTAAATAATCCAAAGTTTCTTAGTATTTTTGTTATTATTTTTAAAAAATAGTGCTCGATACGAAAGTAGAGCATAAATATAATTATTTATTTAAAAATATGATTCCAACTCGCTATATAAGAGGTCTCATGTTTCAAAACAAGAGCCGAAAACTTCAAAATAATATTTGAATTAACTTGAGTTAAAGTAGGCTCTGTTCCACCTTCAAACGAAATTTTTTTGGGAATAACTCATTTCTGAAATTTACGAGTTTTAATATTATATTCAGAATTGAAATCCAAATTTCCATGGTAACATCAAGGGCGGATTGTTTAGAATAGGCGGGGGTGGGGTGTTAATAATTTGTATCAGTATAGAGTTACTTTCATAGATGTCGGGTCAGGGTAATGTGGGGGTGGCTAAATTAACGACGAAGGAAGTTTTCGCATAGTCTGGCTTGAGCGTCTATGGAGATTTTATTATTTTTTTATTTTATTCTCTTATTATATCTCTTTATGAAAGGGATTTGTGTATATTCATACTAAATCAGTTGGAAAACAATCCTGAAATATATATATATATATATATATATATATATATATATATGTGTGTGTGTGTGTGTGTGTGTGTATTTGAACTTTATATTAGCCTTTCATAAGCTTTCGACCCTTAGCTACAATTAATTAATAATGAACAGGTCATTATCGTTTATGGTCGATTCCTCACGATTCTTCTGTTAAGCTTGGAGAGTAATTATTCATAATTGCTTAAACTACGATATATGTTATAAAAACCTCGGAAAATTTCACTAAGATATTTTTAACAATTTCTAAGTTTCAACGTTTCAAACTTAATTGATGAAATGAACAATTTTCCTTTTCCACAATTTGGACAATTTCCCTGTTACACCCGGTATATATACATACATACATGCATATATATATATATATATATATATATATATATATATATATATATATATATATATATATATATATATATATATATTAAATAATAACAAACCACATTAAGTTTCCATGTAATAAATTATTTCACCACAGCCCTTTTAAAGGACTGCGGATCATCAGACTTTACTTCCAAAAGTTGAAACAAAAAATGAAAAGAAATTTACACATTTTTGACGGGCCTTATTAAGCATATGTAAATTAACGAAGTGTGGAAGTGAGTGGGGAAGAAAGAAGACATGAGTGAGTTAGATGTAATTTAATATTTCTATTCTATCATACTTAAAATTACTTGAGGAGGTCCAGACATTGAAACATTTAAACATTAAATTATTTGCTCTGGATTTACATTGAGCTCTCTGGATTTTATCCTCCTTGGGTTTGCCCATACGCATTACCTAGTTTTTCATAAACTAAATATACATACATACATACACATACTCTCACGCACGCACGCGCGCGCACGCACACACACACACACACACACATATATATGTGTGTGTGTGAACATTGAACGCAACACCTACAGCCGACAGTCTGTTTCCTGCTAGACGAAATCGATGGCCTGACGATTGCCTCTAGCATGAAACAGACTGTCGCCTCTATGTATTGAATTCAATGTTCACTTTTTTATTTACACACGCTCTATCTCTGACTAGCAGCATTGCCCGACGTTGCCCGTGCTTGATTGAAAAATCGTACGACTCATACAGCAATCGCTATAACTTGACTTAAAATATTTTTGCCCTTCCTTGCCTTTAAAGGAGTGCCCTTAGCCGTGCTGATGTTGCTACATGCCTTACTTCTTGCCTATCTCACACTGCGAATTTTTTCTAAGCTCTATACTAAATATTAAATCTGTTACGAAAAAAGAACTAAACAAAATGAACACAAAACGATAAGGTTTAAAAAAGGACTCGTAACTGGAAAAATCGAATTGAAAAAGAAGGTTAACAACAAATAATTTTTCACACCCAACCCAGTTCTGCGGAATTGAGTTTAAACAACCAAATGAGACAATTGGAGTAAAGTGCCATGCCGATTTAAATTTTTCCCTCTTGTGACAAATGCAGCTATCAATATTACTTTTTTTTTTGCATGCCAGCATGCTAGTTAACATTCGTGTCTGTCAGATGTTGGCTCTCCCGCTGGCCAATAGAATATTCCTGCCTATTCGTGCCAGCCAGCTATAGACTCTCACTATGGCCAATACAAAATGGGTGGAAGCTAAATGAAAACTGCCGCAGAAGCATGAAAATATCGATTATTTCTGCGATCGATGGGAGTTGGGAAATGCAATGTCGGTCTTGTACTTTTCGCTACCTTGGAGCATGTGCTTGTAAATATTGGTGCAAATCTGTCGAAAATTGAGGCCGTGCATTCGTTACACACACACACACACACACATCCTGCCTTTTATAGATAGAGATACTAAGCACTTTGTCCCAAAAATATAGCACGCCTTAACACAGTATTTCTTCACACACACACACACACACACACACACACACACACACACACACACATATATATATATATATATATATATATATATCATACTTATTATAAAACTTAGGTTGTGTGTGTGTCTGTTGGTTTATATATTGGATCGGATTCCCGACATTTTTCAAACGATTTCAACAAAACTTCACAGGACTACGTAAAAATTACCTAGCGGTGGTTCTGACAGTGCCAATAAAAGGAAAAACACAATTGTTTTTGCACGAAATCAATTTGAAAACACGATTAAGAAGTATCGCTGTCGCGAGAATGAAAAGAGGACAACTCATACCGAGTTATACTTATTATAAAACACAGGTGGTTTGTGTTTGTGTGTGTGTGTTCGTTTATATATGGGATCGGATTTACTACATTTTTCAACCGATTTCAACAAAACTTCACTTTTTTTTGGTGGGGGCAGGTAGTGTTTCTTATTGTCTTGCACTCTTTTTTCTTTATTTTTACATTCAGAATAATTTAAAAATTCAATTTACAAGACAATTGTTTATAATAAAATTCTATTCAATCAGTAGACTCATAACGATTGAAAACAATGTTTTTGTTTGAGTTTGGGTTTGACCAATTCGTAAAAAAAAAGAAAAAAACTAATTAAGACATGCGTGTCCGTCAACCTTAAACAATAATCTTTGTCAATTTTATTTTTCTGTCTTTATGATGGTCGATACTTGATCTATCTCTTACTGTTACATCCCCGAGCAACGCCGGGCTCTACTGCTAGTATATATATATATATATATATATATATATATATATATATATATATATATATATATATATATATATTTATGTATACTAGTATATATATATATATACTAGTATATATATATATATATATATATATATATATATATATATATACTTATATATACTTATATTTATATATACTAGTATATATATATATATACTAGTATATATATATATATATATATATATATATATATATATATACTAGTATATATATATATACCTATATATATATATATATATATATATATATATATATATATATATATATATATATATATATATCCAGTGAAAAGTATTTTCAACTTTATTTTAGATTTCTCATTTTTAAAAATACGATCTATGTGCCTTTGTACATTCGGCTTGACAAATTTTGTAATTTAAAAACTCCGTTGTGGATAAAATTGTGCGAGAATACTTCATATCGGTGTTAAGCGATTGTACCTTTCAAGCTTTTTTTATCTCTTTTGCACCTACTACTCTGCAAGAGATACATTAAATATTGATGATAGCATTAACTCTACCGATATAATGCTTCATTAGTAAGATCATTACGAACTGTCAAACTCGCTTCAGTCTCTGTTCACTTCCGGGTAAATATTCAGGATTTGATAATGTTGATAAATTAAGATTTAATTATAATTGGGATTTAGAATAGCCAATAACTTTAATGAACTTTTTGAGGTTTAAATTCAGTTGGTTCTTAAATATCAACGTTATATATTTGTATGTGATTGTATAAATAATTCTATGAAATCATTGGAGTTGAGAGATTCCATTTTGTGCGTATTTATTTTAGGCTGCAGAATGGCCTCATAACACGATTTTGCAAAGCTGTATTCTCTCTACCGTAATTGAAGGAAATCTGTCATTGCTTCCGCAGGGAATATATAATAATCAATTTATAATGTATTATCACTCTTCTCATCAACATTGTCTTCACCAAATTTCCATCGGCACACCTGTGAAACAGTGCTGCAATCTCGAGTCGAGATTGCAACACTGTTGAAAAAGAAGTCCTTTTTTTGCGGATTGTTGTGCCAACCACACGCCCAAGCGGTTTCCATTTCAACACATTCCTTCTCATAGACTGGTTTCCAGCCAAGTTTAGAGATGGCAGTAATTCTTATTATTTATTCAATACAGTAACATTTTTCTAACATTTGAATTGGTTTAAAGATCGCTGAGATTCAAGGGCTTACTGAGAGCGAGAGAAAATGCGAAAGTATTACTGAAGAGTAAAATCACTAAGAGAACAGGATTCAGTAAAATAGGAGTTGATATTTCATTTAACTTATTGAAGATCGTAGGTGATAAGAAAGAAAGAAAGCGGAAGTGATATCCGCAAGCGAGAATTGAAAATAAACAAACAATTACAATAGAATTTACGGGTACATCTATTTCAACAGTAAAACGATAATATCTTGTTGTCAGTCTAGTGCTACGTGTAAATGTATGTAATCACGCTACCAAAGAGTGTGTATTACCCTGAAAATATTTATAAGTTTTCTATAAATATTTCCAGGGTAATGTACACTGATTGGTAGAACGATCGCAGGGAAACCACGGGAAATTATTGAAGACGAAATGCAGGCTCAGGATAGTGCTGAAAATTCTTTGGATTTTATCAAGAATCTCGAGATATATAGCAGGAACACCGGACATGATTTAATGGCACGGAAATGCATGGAAGAAAGGTAAAATTACAGACAAGCAAGATGGAACCTGACGAGAAAAAATACCTGACACAACACAGCGAACCGGTTTTCTTAACCGACATTATTTTTGCACTGACCTAATAATTGCCAAGATGGAAGCTATGAATTGGAGATACAAAATAAGTACAAAATTGAAACATCGAAGAAAGAGCACATAAAATCTGACATCGAAATCCGAAGGCTCAATGAAATAACGAAATATGCTTTCTAAAATCAAAGAATAGAATCAAGAAATGTTAAAAATTCGTTAGAAATAAGGAAAAGATTGCTGGACATTTATGTAATATCGATCTTCTCCTGGAGGTTAGCATCAGCCATGATTGTGGAATGCCAAAATGGTTCTCTAAGATGATTACAGATATCAGTATCATTCTGCGGGCGTAAATGTTTAAAAGTCATTTCTTAACCCCGCTAATAATAAATTGAAAATGTATTCATATGTGACAGGATAATGCTAGAGAATCTCCTCCCAGATAAAGAAGTTACTTGCGGCAAGAGGAATGTGGTCCCACAGATTGATGCTGAGAATATTATGGACTGTAAATATGTGTAACGACGAAAAACTTCACGAAAACCTTCATAGGATATAAAATCGTGGCCGACCAGGATCACCAGTTTCTATCTCCGTAATTCCTACTTTATCCGTCTGTATTTTGCACTCACAGTTTTCTAATAATTTTGCTAGACAAATAATGTTAGTCTGTGTGGAAGGTTAAGCGACATTATTAGCAATAAAAAATGGTATATAGCTGTAAGATATTATTAAATTGGCATTTCTTTATATTTGAAAGCATATGAATAAATATTAAGAGGGGTGTTCAGACCATCAAATTGTTTTCAACAAAACATTGTATGGAAGTATATAAAAAATAAATTGAAATTTTATGAAATAGTAATTTAATAAAAATCAATATATAAAAATAAACGCCTTCATTTAAAAATGTCGAAGTCAAAATGTCTAAAATCCTATAAAAAACGAACGTCTTACTGACAAACTGGAGATGGCTGCTTTCCTGTTTGGATCTAAGACACTATGTGAAAGTCAAGGATAAATATAAAATTGATTTCTGTATGTAATTTTAAAGATGTCGGTCAGCTGCTGCTATTTTATTGCAACCAATCTATTCATACATGCGTTAGAAACTAATAAATTTTAAATTTTCATCAGTAAAATAAATAGCTATTTTATTAAATTAAAATATTCATGTGTCAAAATGATGAAGGAAAGTAAATACTGCAAAATATAAATGACGGATGCGTTTTCTCATCGGAGAAACATTAACTTAACATAAATGGCGTGTCAATGCCAGAAAAACTAGAAGTCCTTCCAGCAGTTTTTATCTGCGGACATTTTCTTAACAACGCAATGTACGCAGATGTTACTTTGTTGATATAAAATTCAGAAGAAAACTGAAAGAAAATGTAAATACGTTTGAAACAATTCAAGAAGTGTGAATTATTAACGATAAGAAAAACAGGAGATACAGTGGAGTAATAGATAGCTGATCGGACTGAGTAATCAGAGAGCCGAGTTCGAATTCCAGTCAGATTCATTACATTCACTTACGTGCTAGTAACGTTAGGAAAGATATGATTCCTCTTCTTCTCCCAGCAATGGATAAATAGCAGAGCAAACTTGGTTCTATAGATTTGGATGGCAACTGGTCTAAGGCAAAAAGACCTACTGCAGAAAAAAAGATCTGCCTCGTATGATCGCCTAAGCGTATATCACGCATGACACATAACTGATTGAAGAGATCGCCTAAGCGTATATCACGCATGACACATAACTGATTGAAGAGATCGCCTAAGCGTATATCACGCATGACACATAACTGATTGAAGAGATCGCCTAAGCGTATATCACGCATGACACATAACTGATTGAAGAAAAAAAGAATCGAATAATCCTCAGAAAAAGAGACAGCGCAAGGAAAAATATCAAAAAAAAAATATCAAGCAGGTAGTTCAAATCAAATATCTGATTAGTGTTTTAACAGATGACAGATATTGTGACGGGGCAATAGGAATGCACATTGGGATAGCAAAATGAAATATGTGCGTCATAGTGCTCAAGTATTAGGTTGGACGGAATTATCTGACTGGCTTAAGAATCGGAAAGAAAACAAAATTTTCTGGGGCAACACGAAAATTTATTCTTCAAAATAAAGTCCATCATTCTTGAAGATCTTCTGAGTCTGTGCTTGATACTATTCCGCTGGATTTAAACAACCTTCATTCACTTCATTAAGTGTCTTGAATCGCTTGTCGCGGGAAAAGTGTTTAATTAAGCGGAATAGGCCTTTGTCATTCGGAAAAGCATCCGTACTTACTGGTGGATGTGGAAGAATCTCAATACTGTCCATCTGTTTGAACTTCGTCAACCTGGATTGGCTTATTTCGCTGAAACAAAGCCCGTCCCCGATTGACCAAAACAGGATATTCCTTTTTTAATTTGTAGTACAGTCTGACTGCAGGCAATAATGCTTAGCGTTGATGGCGCGACGGGATGAAACAAGCTCGAAATGAAGTCCTCCATTGAAATTCCATCAGACAGGGATCAAGATGTCTTGTGTTCTTTCCGCTTCCTAAGTGAGTCAAGACTTTATAGCCATCGTTGTATTAAGACATACGAAGATATTGTTTGCAAAAAATAAAATAATTATTCTTTTTCTATGCTCTGTATCACTTCAGGATGTGTACGATCATGGCTTTTCACAATTTCCAACCTTTGAAGCTCTGAGTAAATTCTGTCTTTGTGTTATATCTCCTAGTCCTTGTTCAACCAACCATTTAAACAAGATTCTTAAGTAGGTTACGCCTTTCTTTTCTCTGTCCCTCTTACTTTATGTATGTTCTGCCTGTGAGTGTCAAATTTTCTAAAGTCTCTTTCCTCATTATGCTCCTTAAAAATTTTAACTTTTATTTCTGATGTTAAGTAAAATTATGCTTTTTGTTTTCATTTTCTCTAAAACTTCATCACATGTTCAGTCCATAGAATCCTCAGCACTCATCTGTAGAACTACATTTCTATCAGCTCAGGTTTCTATTTCATCTCCGAGAAGATTTTCCAGTTTTCAATGATATATATGAGAACCGATAGTTAAGTACTCTTTTAGTTGCTAAAATGATTTCCTGTTTCTTAAACTTCGAACACTAACCATGGGTACCCATAGTACCCAGCGCAAATTTTCCTATTTTTAATTACAATTTTCAGTACCTGATTTTCTTACCTGAATAATATGTTTTTCACTTCCTAAGTACTTCAAACTTTTTTGAAGTGCCTGCATGTAAAATATTTCAAATAAAGATTTATATTTAATATATTTTGGGGGATATTTTCAAAATCGGGTAATATGTACCCATGGTTACTAGTGGTGTAACTTTAATTCATGGTTAGTGTTCTAGGGTTAATCATTTGCTAACAGTTTGGAAGGTATCTTTTACTAATACATTACGCCTTCGGATTTTAGTATCACCCTTTCCGCCCGCTGTTAAAATATTTCCTAGATATTTAAATTGTTGTACTTGCTTGATTATGGCATCTACAATTCGTAATTCACATCTTGGTCGCTTTTAACGGACACACATATATTCTGTCTTCTTACAATTGATGTTTATTTCTTTTCTTCTCATCTTATCAATATTATGTAGGAGTCCTTTCTGTGTTTACTACCAACACTTTGTCATCTGCATATTTAATTGTTTAGATTATAGCCGCCAATAATGAATCCTAGTATGAATTCTAATTCTCTTCGAATAACTTCTTTGTGGAGATAAAATAAATCTTGGGAGAAGACACTTCCTTTTCTTAAAACACTTGATATTTTTGTGTATTTACTAAATTCATTTTAACTCTCCGAGACCGTGTTTTCCTTAGATTAAGATGTAAGGGTGGCCATATTTCTTTTTCATTTCCTTCACTTGTTTTGCACGCCAAGCATATACGAGCTCACTTTGCCACATGAGGTTAATCATTTTCTCTTCTAGAGTATATATTCTGTTTAAATTTCTGGGATGAACATTTATCATTGTTTACACTATTTACATACGGACTATTGTCATAATATTTGGTGTTGCTATTACACAGTTTCGGCTGTTATATTCTACGGTCTTCATCATCCGTGTCAGTTTTTGATGGACTTGATCCGAACGCCAATCACATCGGGTACGAGCCGATCCAATACTTTCGGTTTGGATTTATGGAATGAAGAATTACTTTTATCTACACTATTTACATTAAGACTTTTTTCCTCGTCATTGTTTTTGTTATATAACATTTCGTTCGTGGCACACTCCTTCAAAATTGCTTTGAGAAATTTCATGCTCGTGATTTTTTCCGCTACACTGTCAATTTTTTTTTCTGTTAGCATCAAAACACCAAGAGACTTGATAATGTGGAGAGCAATGTTCCGAAGGGAAATGATATTATAAATGAATATCTTAAAGTTAATTGTGTTCTGACATTAATTTGTTTTATTTTAATGGATTTTAATTGAAACAAAATATATATCCCACCGACTAATCGATATCATCTTATGAGGAAAAGAATTAAATCCAGCTATTGAGGTTTGGTTATCGTATGTAATACAAGTTCCTTTCAAGAAGGAAAAACAAATTAGTTTACTGGTTGGCTGAAGTTATTTGTAGAAATGATAATTATATTCATGACAAATAAATTTAAAGTATGCTTTAATGGAAGCTATTTTTTGTGTCTCCAAAACTGTGATAATACTTTTTTCTAAAAAAAACTAATATATTTCGAAATCTAATTACTCGTGAAGAGATTTTTTGTAAGAAATTGAAAGCCATATAAACGAAGGAAATTATTTCATGTGCCGGCGAAAGAAATGAAGCAAAAGCAATAAAAAAGTCAACCAAATGTCTAACGCCAACACATTTCTAGCTGGTCACGAGGCAATTAAATTAAACTTTTAAAGCCAAAACGCAAATTGGAAAAATGAAAATGAATCTCTAACACCGTCGTTATGGTACAAAAAAGGTAAAAACAAATTGTATTTCATGGACTTGCCAAACATAACAGGTAAATGTATAGAATAAATTTGACTAAGTGTTTGAATAAGCATCATAATGTAAAGAATTAGCTACAAATCATTTTGTAATTTTTTGTCGCAATTTCTCGGGTAGTGGATCGCAAACACTTTTTTCTGGGCCTCATTTTCGGAACCTCGCCAAATTTTACTTAGTAAAATATATCTGTCTATTTTTTCTGAGATGAGGTATTATGTACAGTATTTACAATATTCGGACTATTGTCCTCAACTTTGTCGTCATATTTATTACAACGCTTCGGCCGTTGTTCGTTCAGGCTTTCTTCAGGTGATTGGAATGTCGAACTGAACCCTTTATTTCGCTCTAAGTGTAAGTGTTAGGCAGGTCTATTGTTATTAGTGTGTTATTAGTGTGTGTCTTAGGGAGATTGAGATTGTACTAACAATATATATATATATATATATATATATATATATATATATATATATATATATATATATGGACAAGTAAAAAAAAAATAACACATTTTATATATCTGGAATGGCAAAAAGGACGATTTTTTTATCAGGACGTAGAAAGTACGTATTGTAATCAAAGATAATACTATAATTTGTACCAATTGTATATAATATTTTGCTATATACATAGTGAAATGAAGAAAGAATACATGTTTCTTCTATATGCGATATCCCTTCAGGGCGTTGGCGATCATGGCTCTCCACATATTCCTATTCTTTGCAGGTTTTATAAGTTTTGGTTTACATTATCACTCCCTGTCCTGCAGTTACACAAGTTCGTCATATACATTACTTTCCTCCATCTTCCCTTGCATTCAATGTCCTGTCGGTGTCAAATTCTCCAAACCTTGTTTCTTTTTTATATGACATAGAAATTCCAACTGCCTCTTTCTAATTCTACTCCATAATCATACACCCTGTGCAAATTTCCCTTCAAACTTCCTCTGTACATATATGTTCAGTACATTGTATTCACCGTATCCATGCGTAGGAGGACATATACGTTGTCACATGTCACCTCGTCATCTGTCAGGATATTACCAACAATTTTCTGACAGTTCAGCAGTGTCATTTGTTCTCAGGAATATTTCCCTTTTTCTTAATTTGCTTAGATTTTGGAAGGTAAATTTCGATTTTCCCATGTGCTTTCGGAATTAGGGCTCACACATTCTGTAACATACCAGATACTTAAACAGTTTCATTATTTTACCTGTTCCAAGTATATATATATATATATATATATATATATATATATATATATATATATATATATATATATATAGTTAGTACAATCTCATCTACCCTTCGGAATAAGGACTCACACATTCCGTGCCATTCCAGATATATAAAATGTGTTATTTTTTTTTTTACTTGTCCATATATATATATATATATATATATATATATATATATATATATATATATATATATATATATTGTTAGTACAATCTCACTCTCCCTACGACACATACTAATAACAATAGACCTGCCTAACACTTTTCACTGAGCAAAATTTTAAATTTATTTTCATAAAAAAATTCGTACATCGAGGAATCAGACAGAGATTTGACTTTTGCTAATAATACGATTTCCACTGACAAATACTTTCCATCTACAAAAACATGTGTGTATGTAATTCCCATTTTTGTACTTGTTCCGAATTTAAAACCTTTCTCTCCGCGAGTCATTTCTCACATATGATTAATATTTAATTGTACTGCTTCTCTTGCAGACAATCATATATTCTGCATTCTTACAATTGACGTTTAGTCACCTTTTATCACTTTCTTTTAACACATTGTCGAGGAGTTATTGCATTTTTGTCTAGTATGAAAAATGAATTATTCTTGTATCTTACACTATAAAGATTGTGTCGACCAAACAGAAATTCTAGAAACATTTCTATTTCCTTCAGTATCGCATTGCTGTAGATGTTTAATGTACCGGGGAGGAGACATGTGCTTCTTTTATTTTTTGTTGTGAGCAAGTAAATGGTTAAAGAAATAACAAAACAAGTATTGGACATATCAGTAAATAGTAAGTTCAACATAAGATTATTACACTAGTGAGTGTGTGTCGGTTGACACAGCCTTTAATCTATTCCACTATTAATATTTAACACTGCCCAACGGGGGATGTATGCGGCACAACGCCGAGTTTACCATGGCTTGTCCGAGCCCGTAAGCTCGGCCAAAAATATTCCCTTAGAACACGAATGAAACTCTTCCCTTCGGCAGAGCTTCGTCCGCGTTCCACTCTGCCCAGAGGCGGAGAGTTCGACAGCAGCTGCGAACAGTCACATCCCGTAGAACAATCTATTCGACTGTTCCTCCAAGGCCTTCTCTCCTACTAATCTTATAGTAGGCGGAAGAGTTTTTCTGGTTATTACTGAATTTTCTATCAAGATATAGATAAAAATGGCCAGACTTGGGTTGTGGCTTTAGATATTTCGTAAGCGTTCGTCAGGATTTGGGATGTTGGCCTTCTTCACAAGCTCAAGGGCTAAGTTCTTGCTGGTCGAATATTTTGCTTAATCCAATCGCTCTTAAAAAACTGTGTAATGAAATAGTGTTGAACGGCCAACTTTCTTGATCCTGTAACGGAGATCCCCAAAGGTTTGTCCTTGAACAGACGTTGTTTCTTAGCTTCTTCAACGAACTTCCAGATGTAATCAGTTCCCAAGTAGGTATGCATACTTATGTCAGAAGTATTTTTTCTAGTTTTCTGAATTAGTACAATAAGCCCGATATGGTAAAACTAGCAGCTGAACTCGAAAATGACCTCGAATCAATTGTTAACTGAAGCAAGAAATGACTTGTAAATTTTAAAGCTTCTAAAACCAAAAGAATTATCTTTTAATCACCATAGATAATTACTTTTGCTTTCTAGAAACTTAGAGAAAATCATCGCTAATAATTCTATTAATGAATGCATTATTAATATATAGGGTGGTTCGATAGTCTTATCACTAACGCATAATATAATTTTCTATTTCAATGGTCTGTAGGAGATTATCACGGAAAGTGTTTCATGGGAACGATACCAGAATACCCATCAGCTGAAGGACGTCATTCTGAGGCACTTTGCAACTATCAACAAATCACAGCTTCGTAAAAAATCACACAGGACATGGCACAACACCATTGTCTCCCACAAAAATGATGGCGTTCATACAGACCTTCTCAATGTATGATAGCGTCAATGATGTTGCATAAACGGAATACAGTACATGTGCTTTGTATTACTGTATTACTTATTGCTCTATTATCGTTACTTTTTCGTAGGGGTGACAAAACTCTCGGACTACACTGACGAATAATAATTATAAACATTTTTTAAGAGGTGTGGGGATATGCTGTTTCGCTTGTTGAAAGAGCTGGGTTTGAAAGAATGAACCTGTCATTGGAGAGGACAGATCAAATCCCGCGGTGGCGACACTCTTATTTATTCCCGATCTGTCTCAATCAAAGTTATTTACTCAAAAACGAGTTTGGTTTTTAGAGCTCTGAATTATGACGTTTCTTATTTAAACTGGTCGGAAGATAGCAGATCAAGCACCATTAAAGATAAACTATTTTTCCTGGTAAAGAGGACAGAATATTAGCGGAGACTTTTTGCTTTCCACATTTTGTCCATGTACAGTGTTGAAGCACTTTTATAAACCAGAATGATTTATACAGCTGTTTATTCTGTGTCCCTGATGTTTCCATCATAGGTTGACTTTATTTTATCACGCTTAATTTTCTGCATCCAGCCATAGTGAGCGTCTAGGAATGAGCATCAAAAACGCAAACAGAGGCTTGTCCAGAGTGCGGCTACTACTACTAGTACTACTAATACTGCTATTACACCTCTTCCTCCTCCTCCTCCTACTACTACTACTAATAATAATAATCAGAAGAAGAAGAACCCCAATGAAATTCTAGAATGGATCACAGAAGGTATTACATAACTTCTATCAAAAACAGATGAAACAGATGATCTAACTAATTATAGGCGAATAGCATGACTGCCTACCACATATAAATTGATTACGTCTGTTCTGACGAACTGTACATACTCTTTTCTAGATGAAAACTACATTTTTCCCATGAAGCAGAACGGATGTGGAAGAGGTTCATATAATTGCAAAGTTCGCAACTAATAAATAAAATGATCCAGGAAAAATGGAGCGAAAAAGTTAGAAAACTTAGCACAGTTTGATAGCGTAAAGAGACACTTTTAAATGTTTAAGGCTTTGTAAATGCACAATATATCCTCGGTGATAGTGGGTTCCCATAAATATTGTATGAAATATGGAAACCAATATTTTACCCGACTCACACCAAAGGTACTGCCCATTCAAGTTGTTTGAATGTTCGACGAGGAATCTTTCAAGGAAATATCCTGTTGATCATTCAGTTCTCTCTGTGTTTCACTTCTCTTTGATATCAATCCCTTCGCCAAAAAAAAAATAAAAAACGACAATGACGTGAAGAGTCCCCTGAACTCTGTAAAATATTTTGTGCGTGATATTTTTATGGATTTCGGCTTAGATAAATGTACAAATGTAACTTTCAAGATAGGGACAATTACAGGAACACATTCAATATATGTAGATTTTGTTACAAATATTAGCGAACTGTAACAAGAAGAGACCTATAAACATCGAGGAGACAGGGAAAGAGATGGAATACAGGTTACCCAAATGAAAGAGAAAGTAAGAAATAAGAAAAGAATGATATAGGCATGTACTTCTAATGGTCAATACCATGTTGAATTCACAACGCAGTGTATAACTAAAAAATATTTTTACTGCCCCTGTGACGCAATACAGTTTCAGAGTCATTAATTAGAACATAACTGGCATTAAGCCAATGGATGTCAAAACAAGAAATTTATTTATATTGTTAATGCTGATGTTGATTGTGTGTATCTATCCAGATACGATGGAGGTAGAGGATTAGTTCAACTATAATTGTCTTAAAGAACCACAACAATGAAGCTCCAAATATACCTGGAAACTACACGATGATCTCTGCCAAATAGCATAAGAGAAACTTCATTCAGTAATGAAGGAAGCCAACAAATTCAAAATGGAATTTCAAGGTGGTGAAAAGGTGGAAACAATCAATAATACACTTACTACGGTGGCAAAAGCTAAAAACGAAAGAAACTAAATGTAATGTACTAAATGCAGAAACGATGGCACGATATCCCAATTCATCGTCAACCTTCTGCCGGTACTAAAAAACTGATGTGGATATACACGTACCCATAAGTTGTTACGTAGTGCAGGGTTAAAAAGTGAAACCTATCAATGCTTGTTAACTGATATTACTAAATACATATAATTAAACAGTGTGTAAACACGAAATGCAGATACTGTCAGAAATATCCAGGCAAATTGACCACCTTGTATCAGGTTGCAAAGCGTTAGCATCCACGGTGTATAAAACTCGACATGATGGATTGGGGTACTATATTGACTGGAAAATAAGCAAATTTTGCCAGAAGGAAAACTTGTATGATCATCGCCCAGACTCGGTTACAGTGAAAGGACCAGTAAGAATTTTATGGAACTTTACAATACAAAGATAGAGAACAATCAAATCTCGTCGTCCAGACATCGTGATAGAAGCACACAAAACAAAATGTCCCTTTTTATTGACATGGCATACCCTTCAGATATTAATGTATCTTTGAAGATCTTTAAAAACCTGCCACAATACAAGTATCATGAAGAGGAATTCTAACAAATAAAATGTGGCACATTAGATCATCAATAATTCCGGTTGTATTTGAAGACCGTGGATTGATTGGAAAAGGATCCAATAGACACATTGAAGATATACCTGGTAGCCCATACCTAAAAAGAAATATTAGGTTGGTGCAAAAATAATGACGTAATAATGTCGTTTTATGACGTATTATTAACGTCAAAAAACGACATTATTACGTCATTATTTTTGCACCAACCTAATAAAAAAAAATGAATTGTACCCACAAATACAGCACATATATTACGAAATTCTTTATCTATATAAAATATGTGTGATTTTAAGTTATTTTACTTTTATAAAAATGATCATTGGAAAATGTCATGAATCGATTTCTAACATTTGCTCTCTGGTTGGAGCCCACAAGAAAGGAATTACTCTACAACAGAAATCAAAGTAAATAATAATAATGTTCGTGTGTCAGTCAGTTATGCGCCATGCGTGATATACGATTAGGCGCTCATCTATCTTTCGATACCTGACTGATGAGGCTATAGAACCTAGTGTGTCCTGCTATTTACCCATAGCTGAATGGAGAAGAAGGGTATTTATCACGTAAGTGAATGTAATGGATTCGACTGGAATTTGAACTCGGCCCTCCGATTCCTAAATCCGAGCCGCTATCCATTACTTCAACGTGTATAATATTCACATTTCACTTAGTTTTCTTCTTGATTGCATTTTATTTTTCATCTTCAGATACGAGAAAAAATGTATTTTTCAACACTGGCTGAAACTTGCTGAGAACTCGTACTACTCAAAGCACAGACAATAATAATAATAATAATAATAATAATAATAATAATAATAATAATAATAATAATAATAACAAGTCCCTCCTTATTGATATGGCCGTCCTTGCTTCAAAAAGCTATCAAAATACAAAGACCTTAAAATCGAATCTCAAAAATGTGGCACAACAATCTCTGTTGTAGTTGGAGCTCTCAAGTTGGTTGAAAAAGATTCCAGTAGATTAATTGAAGGGATTGCTGGAAGCCCATGCCTTAAAGAAATAAAAAAAAATGTTCTAACGAGCAGAACCCACTGTTTGTGAAGGTCGTTATCTATGTATTTTTTATTTTGTTTTTATTTTATTTTTTGCAGTGGAAAATATCATGATGCCATTTCTAAATTTAGGTCTCTGGGTGAAACACGGAAAGAAATGTGTACACACCAGAAATCAAAGGAAATAATAATAATAATAATAATAATAATAATAATAATAATAAAGAAGAAGAAGAAGAAGAAGAAGAAGAAGAAGAAGAAGAAGAAGAAGAAGACTACACATTGGGCATATTGGTGAATAGTAAAATAGAAAACAAAGTGTTAATTGTGGATCCATCGTGTTCTTTTGATGCTAGGACAGTGCAAACAAAGGGAAACTAATCAACTATGACCCATTGGTGTTTGAACTCTCAAGGGTATTGATGTTGAAAATGGTTGCAATCATCCTTTTTGTCTTTGATGTACTTGGTACGGTGACTGACAGAATAAAGTCAAGGGTAAAGAATGTATTATTAGGTTGGTGCAAAAATAATGACGTTTTAATGTCGTTTTTTGACTTTAAAAATACGTCAAAAAACGACATTATTTCGTCATTATTTTTGCACCAACCTAATATTATGGAATACTTTTTTGAAAGGCAAGAATAATCGAGAAAGTGATCAACATTTGAAGTCTGAGGTAACTTGTGTGATAGGTAAGCGTGTTGGTTGTGGACCGTTGCCATCGCACGTATTAACCAGTTGAGACATGACCACCCTTTTACTGGTACATAGAAAAATGACTTAATGCCCAGCCATCGGATGAACACTGGTTAAACACCTGTAACTATTTTTATATCTGACATGAAACATTCAGTCAGTTATGTGTTATGCATGATACCCTCTTAGGCGATCATGTATCTTTCGATACATGATTTACGAGGCAGATTTATTCCTCGCAGTTGGTTGCCATTTCTTTCTGTGGTTAACCATTTGCTATCCAAGGCTATGAAACCCGGTCTATTCTGCTATTTACCCATAGCTAGTGAGAGAATAAGGGTATTATCACGTAAGTTAATGTAGTAGATTCGACTAGAATTCGAACTCGACTCTCCGATTTGTCAATCTGAGCCGCTATTTATTACTCCCCCGGGAAGCATTACTTACCAATTATTTGCGAATCTAGCCTCAGGGGTTCAAGCAGAATGTTTAAAATTGTTCAGGAACGCGGGGCTTAAAGGATTAAGATTTCATCTGAGAAACGCTAAGATAAAAAGTATTATGAATGAATCGAATAAAAAAAATATATTTTATTTACTATTTAAACAGAAAAGCTGGGAGTTTTTTGTTTTTGATTTTTTCCTGTATGAACGCCATAAAATTATCTTGAACTACAACGGGAAATACATTGTTCTTTCAAGGTTTATTGAATCGAAACATAATATATAGGAGAAATTCAACCTGGTACCATATTTGGTGTTTCAGAGTGATAGTCATGGTGGTCACTTGGCATTATGACCTCTGAAATTTACGACAAGTATTAGAATACAGTGTAACCCGGATATAAGAGAGTTTTCGGGACCGGAGAAGAATTATCTTATATCCGGGTTTCTCTTATATCCGGGTTTGGTCTATTTTGTTTAGGTAAGTATAGCCCTAATTTGGGACCAGAGAAAATTGCTCTTATATCCGGGTTTCTCTTATATCAGGGTTTATCTTATATTCGGATTTCTCTTATATCCGGGTTACACTGCATAATGTTTTACTTGTGATTTTTTTAACATTCTTCCAAATAATGGTCATAGTCAAATAGAATTATGTAGTATATATAAACGGCTAATATTATGATAAATGTAATACTGTGAAAATCAGGTCGGTGAGAAACCAATTAACTCCCACTTACGTTGATCCATTCGTTGCTGCCAGGTTAGCGAAATCAGATCAGTCAATTCAAGCGATTCGATTTGAACACTTGACAGTGAAAAGTCATTAATCACTTGTACGTAAAACGTCCTTAATCCCATAAAATGATTACTCGCTGTCAAGCTGGTTTGATTTACGTAAGTGAATCCACTTTCTCTGATTCTGCTCGGATCTACCTAATAATTTTAATGTGTTATATGTACATTTCTGTTTCTTTTATTTCTTTTATTTCTTTTCCCTTATTTTGCTGTATATAATTTATTTGTTGTTTCCTATATCAAAATTTCAAGTTTGATGCATTAAAAATGTAAACCTTTCATCAGCTGGATCAGAAAATATTTTGTGCAATTTGATTATATTAATTTGAACAATTCCCTCGCTAGAAAATCTAATAAATTATAAAGCGTCAACTACAGAGTAAAACTGGGCGTTCGGCTCGTAACTGACGTGAAAAGTGGAAATGCTGAACCGAGTTCAAATTCCGGTTGTGACAGCCTCGTTCATTTTTGCAGAAATGCACATTGAAAATGTATGAATCGATCTCCGTCCTGCTAATAAAAAGACTCGTACTGACTCACTTCTCTTGGATAGCAATGTTTGTAAATATTTCAGATAGTGTATATATGTAAAAGGACATTGTGAATAAAGACAAAAGGAAAACTTATCAATACGAATACAATTGATTTTAATTTGTAACAAGTATTTATATACAAGAGCAAAAATATTATTGGTTATTCAAATTCTTTGATATAGGAATGCTCAAGAATATTTATCAGATTTGCAGAAAAGTCTTCCAAGTGAATGGACATGAAGTGATAATTAATATCTAATAAACAAAAGTGAGTATGTGATGTTTGTACAAGAAAGACATTTGCGTCATTAACACAAAAAGAGAATGTCGCATTAGAGAATATTTAACTTCGAAAAAAAATAAAGAAAAAAAATGTAGTTATTTTTAAAAATATGTGGAAAACTCAACCCTTTGCCTGATGACAGTCGCGAGACCGGAAATATTTGTAGCACAATTATGGAAAATAAAAGAGAATATTTAAAAAATAAATTGCATATTAAAACCAAAAGCGTTTCTGGTTTCTCTCTTCTTTTCATTATAGACAATTTTCTCTCGCTATAACTACTATAATATCTTGCTTTTATATATATATATATATATATATATATATATATATATATATATTGTCATCCACATACAAGCCTGTCTAATTTTATAACAGCTCATCAGAGTGCTAGACCTCCAGTTGCTTCAAGCTTCTATCGAAACGGGACGTATTTGATATAAATCAGAGATTCTACTCCTAAGCTATTGGAACAGGCAGCAAAGAAAGGGGAAATTTTACGGTAATGTATAAGAATGAATGCAAACGTCAGCAGCCAGGGTGCTCAATACATTAATTATGAGCGATGTGTTAATAGCGGTGACGGCTACTGTTTTGGAATTACCTTTTACTGTTAAGAGCGTAATATCTACATATCTATTCGACTCTCCCGTCAAATTCGACGTATGAGGGTCAAGCAGACAAGTTCTAAGGAAACTGACAGCCCGACAGAAGCACGTGAGTTTTGATTATATTAGTGAATGTTTTGTGCAGAACCATCCACAGTTTTTGAAGGGCCGAATACAGAGACCTTGTGCACTATGTACCACAGGTCCCTAAACTACATAAATACATGGTCTGCCAAGAGGAAGGTTAGGCGATACCGTTTGAGTATTAAATAAAGAGGATATCGCCCTCCTTCATGCTATGTCTCTTTTTCAACCTCCTTGTTCGTTTTCGAATGCGGTGAGCAGAAGGCTTGTCCAGTGGCTTCTCTTCTCGATGGACTGCAATTGAACAGATTTTATTTCAGCTTAACATCAAATTTGTTATAACTATTTCTGAAACAATAAAAGGAGTAATACAAAACAAAATAATAATAAGCTAAAACTTGAAAGAGATATTTACTGTATCACCAGTAATAATTGCCACGCGGAATACATAGGAGAAACCTCAAGGAATTTAAGCAAGAATTATATTAAGAGAAAATGAACATTGATATTTAAAGAAAAAAACACACTCAATGCATTAGTTGTGCACACTAATGTGTCTGATCAGAAATTGTACTAATACTTAAGAGAGAAAGCATTTTTGTAGCAAAAAAGCTAGCAATATGTTTTTTTTATATAAAACATCTATCAATACACAGATTAAATCTGCTAACGATACATTTTTAAAGTAAAATTACCAACAATATCTATTTATAGTAAAACTAGAAAAATAATTTTTATCTGTAGTTGAATGCATACAATTGTGTTCAAAACATATTTAGTCGAATCCTTAAAACTGTGTTCAAATTACTTTGATTTCGTTATTAAATAGTTGATATGTCGTTAAACAAAAAACAGCGTCGTTCTAGCATTGAAATCAGACAATTTGTTCAAGTCACTGGATTATTAATAAATGCAACTTCTAGAATATATTCTGTCTGAATTTCATTTTATTTGCAGAAGGTCTCCTGCAATTTCAGGGAATAAATTGTAATATAGTAAATTTAATTTGTATATTTTCTATTCAAATATGATATTCAAACAAGCCTGTTGCTCACAGTAGCTAACTGCTTAGTTCCCATGAAACAGTGAGGCATGAATTTTACTATAGTTATTTCCTTTTTAATTGGGAGGTGTGATGTTTTTTACCCGAAGACATGACTTTAGAGAAACGAGTAATAAATTGCGATTTCTGGTTCATATGCTATATATTATTCGAGATGGAGAGAGGTAGTTGCTTAGGGATACAGAAGGTGATTATCTTCTTTGGTGAAGATAAGTCTCACGGGGCTCGCGATGAGCGCATAATGACGTCAGGTCTTACAGTTACGAGAGATGACAGTCATTCTGTTTTCTCTGCAGACGCCCAAGCATTTTTATACTTTCATAGTGTTTGTCCATAGGAAAGAACCTGACCGTTGCTACCACCATAGTCATTGAACAGATATCCCTTTCTGTATTACGTGTCATACCTCATATATATATATATATATATATATATATATATATATATATATATATATATATATATAGTCTTAAGATGTGCTATATCTATGGGATAAACTGCTCAATGACAGAGATAGAGCGCGTGTATATATATAAACGTGAACATAGAGGTCAACACTTAGTGGCGACAGTCTGTTTCATGCTAGACGGAATGGCCATGCCACGACGATTGCATCTAGAATGAAGCAGACTGTCGCCTTTGTTTATATATATATATGATATATATATATCATATATATGATATAAATATTAGGTTGTCGTTTTCTAACATATATTCCTATCTGAGAAAACGACATCAAATTATTATATGATATATATATATATATATATATATATATATATATATATATATATATATATATATATATATAAGAGGAACAGACAGATTAAGAATACGCAATTCTTAACATTTACTTGTTTTTAAAAGTGCTTAATACAACGTAGTGCAAAATATTATTACAATAATATTATAATATTCTACATCGAAAAAATTTTCAGAAAAAAAAAACTTTCATGTTTCGGAACATTAATGTGGGCCTCATCTGCTAGATAATTTATAATCGCTCATAAGTTAGCGATGTATGATCATATGCTCTCTACCATTGCGCGATGAGGGCCAATTTAAAGTTCCGAAACATGAAATTTTTTTCTGTAGCGATGGAAATATATATATATATATATATATATATATATATATATATATATATTGCTTGCATCAGTCAGAGATCCTACCCATAAGCTATCGGCGCAAGACGAAGATATAGTAAGATTTTAGCGTTTCCTATATGAAATACGCCAATGTACTCTTCAATTCGTCCTGGAAGAGTACAAAAGGTTTAAAATATAACCTCTTCTCCAGAGAACTCTATCGGAGTGGGGGTTCTCCGAAAGCATATATATTGACATCCTCAGACATACTGTTTCGCTGTTTCACAGCTCTTCAGTGTAGCTAGACATCCGATTGGTTCTAGCCAGGATGGAAACTTGACTGATTTGGCATCTGTCAGAGATCCTACCCTTAAGCTTTGCGTTTTCTATACAAAATACACCAGTGGCCAGGAGAACTCAATTCGTACTTGAAGAGATACACTTCTCTTATATCGTAAAACAATATATATATATATATATATATATATATATATATATATATTGTTATGCGATATAAGAGTTGAGTACACACACATATTTATATATATATATATTTTATTGCGATGTAAGAGAAGAACATATATATATATATATATATATATATATATATATATATATATGTATATAAATATATATATATATATATATATATGTATATATACTCTGTATTGCGATATAAGTGAAGAGAATATATATAAATATATATATATATATATATATATATATATATATATATATATATATGCATCTACATATATATCGTATTGCCTTATAAGAGAAGAGTTTATATACGTATATATATATATATATATATTATTGCGATATAAGAGAAGAGTATATATATATATATATATATATATATATATATATGTATATATATATATATATATATATATATATATATATATATATATACACTCTGTATTGCGATATAAGTGAAGAGAATATATATATATATATATATATATATATATATATATATATATATATGTATATGTATCGTATTGCGATATAAGAGAAGAGTTTACATATGTATATATATATATATATATATATATATATTGCGATATAAGAGAAGAGTATATATATATATATATATATTCTGTATTGCGATATAAGTGAAGAGAACATATATATATATATATATATATATATATATATATATATATATATATATATATATCCTGTTGCGATATAAGAGAAGAGTATATATATATATATATATATATATATATATATATATATATATATATAATGTCATCCACAGACAGACTGTTTCGCTGTATCACAGCTCATCAGTGCGGCTAGATAATATATATATATATTGCGATAGACATCAACAACGCTTCATATCTATTACGACGTACGCGACCATCTACCTGGTTTGATCATCACTTTTCAGGTGAAATATTTAGTATTCAATTTACCCGTCTGCCCAACACTCTGTTCCATATATTGTATGCTCTTTCTCCATAAATTCAGCAAGTTTTAAACAATATAAATACGTGTGCGTGCGGCTTTCCTAATGTGGGGTTGTGAAAAGCAGGAGTGTAAACGTCCGAGGGAAATCATTTGTCAAATCGATTTACTACATTTATAATCGGTGAAAAAAGTATCAAATATAAATCTAAATAGCTGGATGCTGCAACTAGATGGAAATAGGATTGATGAATTTTGTAGTCTTTACGTATGCAGCGACGACTGTCAATTAACGTTTAACTTGTCCCAGCAGAACATTGAACCCCAGGCTAAAATTACACTTTCGTCCAGAATGTTGCACAGACCAATCCTTCTGATTCAGGAAACTTTTAAGAAAAGATCCTACATTGCAAAACAGATTAAGAAAATTGAAAGGAAATTATCAATCTACGTGCCAACACTTTCCCTATGCTGAACTTTTTTAAATTCTGGGATGTAGTGAATCCTTAATTAAGCAATTAATTTTTTAATCAATTCGACACAAGCAATCTGATAACGCCAAAGTGTGATTTCTATACGACAAAGCAGATTGTGAGGAGGAAAAAAGAGTCTTACGTATAGTATGGAAATGCTTCTTTGTTTCTGGAGTATCCATGTCTACATTCCAGGTTCAAAATGGCCGGATTCATCCACTATGTTCCAGGAGATATTCCACTAAGAGGAAATACCGACTTTTGAGTTTTCCCAACTTGAGGACTGCGAGCCAGAGTTTCTTTTATATCGGGGGAATATATATTTCAAAAGGGAAAGGGCTTGTAAGCTGCTTAAGGTGGCAGATTTAGCCTCTGCCCGAACAAGGCAAAAAAAAAAAAGCAACCGCACGGTTAGGTGTCCGCAAACAAAAGTGAATGACTGAATGGCTGACAACTCTCGTCACTTTAAGAAGTGACGTCATTAAGAGGTCGACACGTGTCCTGTGCGACTTATCTACACGCTAACTTTTTACTCTGTGTAATTAGTTGAATATTGTACGTCGATTCTCGTAAACGATCGTTGGCGGGCGATGAAAAGGCTCTATGAGAAAAACCTAACTTGCGAATATTTGTTGGCTAACCTAAATTAAAACCAATACAGCTGAAAATTAAGAGAAATATAAAGCATTCACATTTTATAGTCATCCAACAAATAAAATTTTCCAAAGTGTACATTTGATATATGAAAAAGACGATGGGGGGAAATGTTATCATTTAGAAGATACATTCTTACTGTCAAAGAAGTATGGATATGTTCAAGAAATTTTGCATTTACTTTTATATTTTCTAAAAAAAAGAAAATTGTACTGAACTGTTACGTGATATCTCTCCTGCTATCTAGTGGTGAATGCTGAACTATCCCCTCAAAAATGAAGAAGAGAGTTAAAAGAACAGAAATCTGATTCTACAGAAAGATACTGAGGATACCATGGACTGAACATGTGGGGAACAACGACGTTTGAGAGAAACAGAAAGAAAAAGGTAAGTTATATTTAACACCAAAAAGAGGCAGATAAAATTTCTTGGGAACGTAATTAAGAAGGAGTGGTTGGAAACTCCGATACTCACGGGACAGATTGATGGAGAGAGTGAAAGAGAAAAATAGTGCGTAACGTATTTGATGAGCTTAAGTAAATGAAATGTAGAACGTGGTTTTGGAGAAATAACAAAAAGGCAAAATTTATGAATAGCTATAGTAGACAGGAAGGTGTAGAGGGCCATTATGAAGGGACACGGTGCATAAAGAAGAAGAAGAAGAAGAAGAAGAAGAATCACTTAACTTATGTACTAAAATAAGAACAACTTTTTTATTCAATTATTAAAATATATCAAATCGCTTGTATTATCGGAAAAATTAACAGTTATATAGAAATAATAGCAGCATGGCCCGGCTTTGCCCGTGCTTGATTAAAAAATCGTACGACTCATACAGCAATCGCTATCACTTGACTTAAACTATTTTTGCCCTTTCTTGCCTTTAAAGGAGTTCCCTTTGCCGTGCTGATGTTGCTACATGCCTTACTTCTTGCCTATCTCACACTGCGAATTTTTCTAAGCTCTATACTAAACATTAAATCTGTTACGAAAAAGAACTAAACAAAATGAACACAAAACGATCAGCTTTAAAAAAGGACTCGTAACTGGAAAAAAAAAACGAATGAAAAAAGAATGTTAACAACAAATACTTTTTCACACCCAAACAAGTTCTGCGGAATCAGAATCAATGTTGAGTTTAAGCAAGAAAATGAGCCAATTGGAGTAAAGTGTCATGCAGATTTAAATTTTTCCCTCTTGTGACGAATGCATCTATTGATTTTTTTGCATGCTAGCATGCTAATTTAACATTCGTGTCAGTCAGCTGCTGGCTCTTACGCTGGCCAATAGAATCTTCCTGCCTATTCGTGGCAGGCAGGTATTGGCTCTCACTCTGGCTAGTAGAAAATGACCGCAAACTACATGAAAACTGCCGCAGAAGCATGAAAATATCGATTATTTCCACTATCGATGGGAGTTGGGAAATGCACTGTCGGTCTTGGCCTTTCCGCTAACTTGGAGCATGCGCATGTAAATTTTGGTGGAAATCCGTCGAAAATTTCGGCCGTGCATTCGTTACACACACACACACACACATCCTGCCTTTTATAGATGGAGCTTTTATCCTCTTTCAATATTTATGTTTTTGTGACATAGCGAATGTTAGAAGATTTTCTCAAAGATGAAGAAGAGAGTCGAGGCGATGGAGTTGTGGCTCTACAGAAGAATGCTAAGGATAGTATAGACCGAGCGTATGAGGATGCAAACAAGGAGGAAGCTTATACTTCCAATCAGGAAGAAGCAGCTAAAGTTCCTGCGACACATGATGAGGAACGGGGTGACTAGAGAATCTGATAGGCATGGCGTCGAATAGAGGGAAAGTGAAACAAAGGAAACATCGCATGACATACCTAGCGGCCTTAAGCAAGTGAATGACAGAACGTGGTCTTGGGGTGGTTGCAGAAAGTTGGAACTTGTTGAGAGCTGCAAGGGAGAGAGGGCGGTGGAGAGCCATGAGAGGAAACAAGACATAGGAAAAAAAGACAAAGTAATGTTATTTATTTGAAAAATTATTTCACTTAAATTTTAAGAATTATTTCATTTGAAGCAAGGATATAAAGTCAGTAAGATTCAACAGGATACTAAATGTGAGATAATATCAAAAGTAAATCTTAGCATTTGACTGGATAAGTAGGAAGAGAGTACCACAAGTAAGGAATATGAGAGAATATGGGACCATTTCAAATATAAAATGATGAAACCTTCCTGCATATCAAGTACTGTGCTTAAACTCCTAAAGTCTATATATAAAAAACACTGCACATCAGGACAATTTCCATGAAAACATTTAGAGAAAAGACACAGAAAAGCTACGATGCGACGATTAGAAAGTGACAAAGGCTATTTGATTTTAATTAATTTGTTTGTTTTTTTAATTTAATTTAACTCGTTAAATAGAATAAAAAAAACAACCAATTCTTATTGCTGTCATGAAAAGAAAACACTATTTTATTGTGTATTTTATTTTGTCGCCCTATTTTTCTCTTGCATAATTTTCAAAAAAGCAAAATATAAAAATTGCATAGATTGTGTTATGCGTTTTCTTTTATATATTTGGGTGAAGTATCAGTGTTTAAATCTGCATAATGTTAGGGGGGAATACATTCGGATTTAGTGTCTATAATCGAAACATCCCATTAAACAACGGGTTTGGTGACGTTATTAGCACGATTATATAAAATTTCAGTGAGAAATGCTTCCAGTAAATGACGGACAGAGGAGCGGGAAAAGAAAGAAACCTAAAATCGATGAAGTTGAAAGTGAAAAAAAATCAATGCAAGGAATCGCTTATCAAAGAAATAAGCACGTTGCTTCGAAACGGAAGCATTCGAGAAAAAGTGAAGAAAAACGAAATGCCATTTACTGCTTTTGTCATGATTTAGAAACCCTTATATTTCGTTTCCAAGAACCACTTTAGAAGCAAATTCACTCATCGCAATCCACATATGGCTCCCCTCCGAGATTATTTTATGCGTAAGTCATTTTTATTGGAATCTTGGCTGGCAATCGTTCACCAAAAATTCCTAATTATTCACTCTTAGAACCGGAAACGATTAAATGAATAGCTTGGCGAAAGGCCAGAATTAAACTGTAAGGAATATAATTAAATATTAGGAATATATGACAAAACATATATATATATCTGCATGATTAGGCGAATAATGGTGCAGCTATTTGACGACATGATGACGTTAAAAGATGTTTTTGTATTGATTAGTAATCGATTTGTGATGAAAACAATCTCTTTAATAAAAGAAAGCGAAGAAAAGTTATTAATCTTAGATATTTTCCTTTATAGAATTGTAAACGACTGAATGCAGGAAAAGTTTTGATTAATGCAAAGATTTTGTTTTAAAACGAGAGAATTACATGTTGAATGAAAATGTTGCATTTTGATATTATATACAGTGTAACCGGGATATAAGAGAAACCCGGATATAAGAGAAACTCGGATATAAGAGATATTTTATCTGGTCCCAAATTAGAGCTATACTTACCTAAACAAAATAGACCAAACACGGATATAAGAGAAACCCGGATATAAGAGACTTCTTCTCCGGTCCCGACAACTCGCTTATATCCGGGTTACAGTATATATATATATATATATATATATATATATATATATATATATATATATATATATATATTCTGTAATGAAAACAAACAATAGGATTTGCAGTTGGTAGCGTAAAGTAAAAAGCCACGAGTTTTAGATTTTATATATATTGAAATACGTTTTAATCCAGCTTCTGTTGCAAGAAAGTCTTAACTCATAGAGATACGCTCCTTGTTTCTACGAATTGAGATTAATTAACTTCGATAAGATTAGGCTGGCTAATTTCTCGAAATATCAACTGTGGTTGGACAATCTAATTACGAATATAATCTTACAGGACAAAGAAAAACACAATTGCTTCATATAAAATAAAGAAATATCTGGTTTTATACTTGATTTAAAATGTAGAATTACGTTGTTTGTAGTTCAGTCAAATGCTAGTCATAGCTTTTTCTTACATTTTAGTCAGATAATAAATAAATGTCTAATATGCACTTGGGTCAAAAGGCATTTATAGAATCTGTTTAAACTTGAGGCAAACATATAGTCACTGGTCTAGGTTATGCTTGAGTCAAAAAAAAAAAGATACATATCCTATTGACATCGCAGTCAAAAACAACACAGAGGTCTGGATTTTACTTCATTGAAAATGTCAAAATAGTATAAGTCCAATCCTCAGTTAAAATATAGTTCCGAATTTCTTTCGAGCCAAAAGCTAACACAGGTTCTCTTCACAAAGACGATATTTGATTTTTTTTTTTGTGAAATCCATATAGTATTAGATCATTGCAAATGTATACAGTGTTTATTAAATTGAAAAAATAATTTGTCCCACTCACAAATCGGCATTTATTAGTAAATTTTCCATTGTTCTTAATAACTATTTCACATCATTCTACAAAATTGGCGATGCCATTTGCGAAGAAATTCGTATTATTTTGTTGCTGTTGAAAGTAGGTAGTTGTCGACTAACTAGGCAGAGTCAAATTCTTTATCGTTTAAATTGTTCTGTAGAGACCGGAACAAATGAAAATACGAAAGATACAAGTCAAGATAATACAGAGGGTGCTGTTGGGTTTCCTATTTCAATGTTTATCTTCTACAAGGTTTGTTTTTCAACACGTGTTGTATCGTCGTGTAAGAAAATGACGCCATTTTGATTTGCAAGCATCGGCCTGTTTCATTAAACCCAACTCCCTTTAAATAGTAAATAGCACTTGAGATATTCAAATATTTAGCGCAATCTTAAATCGAAATCTTCAGATTATTCGGAATGTCTGAAGGTTGTATTTAGCTTTTCTAATAGTCTTACATTTTTTACGTTTGGTGAGAGATAATGTTGTAGTCGTCAAAACGACATATGTACTTAATTTTATGTCAGCGATAGAATCTAACAAATTTATCTAATATACAATTTTGTTTTTTTCCACAACACTAGTTGATGGAGAAGAGTTATCGCGTATGATTAAGTGTGGGTATATATATGTGTGTGTGTGTGTGTGTATCAGAGATAGAGCTAACATATTTTTGTTGGATTGATGTGAGTTTGTGACCCTGGTTTTCACGCGCTTGCGATCGTCAGAGTTTGTCTGACGATCGCAAAAGCGTAAAACCCAGAGTCACAAACTCACATCAATCCAACCAATATATATATATATATATATATATATATATATATATATATATATATATATATATATATATATATATATATATATATAATGTATATTTTGGCAGTAACCTTTTTACAAACATCTTTCACTAATATTAATCTCCCAGCAAGGGAGATTAATATTTGTAATATATATATATATATATATATATATATATATATATATATATATATATATATATATATATATATATATATATGAAGAAAAATATACGGAAAAACACAAACAAAGATCCTAATATGCAATTATGCTGTTTTGATGTTAACTTCAGGACATATTGATAAAACATTATTAAGATGAGACTGTATTTAATTCAACATGAAAAGACGATGGACATAAGAGTCAGACTAATCAAAACAGTCAAAAAAGGCAGCTAAAATGGCTTGGGCAAAACCTTTATGGAAGTCAGAATCACTTTGTTTGTAATTTAGATTTATCAGTTTGCTAATATTGTGGTCTTTTAAATGAGTTGTAAACTTTAGACCAAAGCCAAGGGCTTCAGTCTCTATAGTGCTAAGTGTGGTTTTGGAGATGTTGGTGACTAGATCTTTTGACTGCCAAAATATGGAATTTACTTTACCTATGAGGTATATGAATACCTTAAAATCCTTGTCTACGAACAATAATATTATTATATCTCCTTCGGATAAATGAGGCGGTGTTATTGTCATGGACACCGTTGCTTACAACCAGAAAATGTTGGACTTGCTAAATGATAGAGAACGGATCTCCCCTATACAAGTTTCTAAGAATCTAAAATAATTTAATAGGTCCTATAAGAAACTGATATGTAATGAAGGTAAGATTTGGCTTTCCCTTATTAACTATCACCCCACCGTCCCTAAAATTTATGGTCTCCCCAAAACCCATAAGCTTGACATTCCATTAAGGCCCATCATCTCGGGTATAGGCTCAGCTCCTCATAATATCGCTAGGTTATTAACTAAATTTCTCACTCCAATTCTGGGCACCATAAGTAACGCACATGTAAATAATTCAGGCTCTCTTCTAAATAAGTTGAGTAATATTGATGTAAGAAACAAATCCCTAGCTAGCTTAGACATCAAATCTTTATTTACTAATATACCTGTTGATAAATGTATTAAACGATTAGAGAACCACCTTAAGAAAATTGACTTTAAGCTACCTATCACAATCTCGAAATGCATCAAATTATGCATCCTATGCAGTTCACATTGTTTCTTCCAGTATAATAATATTTATAATAAACAAAACTTTGGTTTTACCAATGGGAAGTCCTCTCTCTGGATTCCTAGCATGCATATTTCTAGAATTTCGTGAATCTGGACCTTTTAAAGATGTCATTCCAGGTGATACACATTACTTCCGATACATCGATGACATTATATTTATCTACCCACATAAACATAATTTAAATGAGATTACTGATAGATTAAATAAAATATAACCTACTATAGAATTTACCTATGAACTTGAGTCTAATAATTCTTTACCATTTTTAGACATACTACTCATTAAAAATAAAAATAAATTAGAATTCAAAGTATATCGTAAACCAACATGTAAAAACGAGTATTTACACTTTTACTCTCACCATGATACTAACACTAAGAGGGGTATTATTATTGGATTCTACTTAAGGGCTCTTCGCATCTGTTTAGCAAAATATTTTGATGATGAATTCAGTTATATTGAGGATACCTTTTCATTTTCGTATCCGAGACAATTATTACTGAGAGCTAAAAATAAAGCGTTGAAAATTCATTCATCAGCGCAAAATGACACCTCGAAGGCCACTACTACAACTACATCAGTGAAAGGCACACTTTCAGCTGCCCCTGATAATTCTTTTGGTCACGTCTTTCTACCAAATAACCATTTGACCGAACGTATCTCCAATAATTTAAATGCGCTAAAAATTAAAACTACGATATTACCTACTAGAACTATCCGTAGTTTATTAAATAACACCAGCAACCAACATATTACATCCGATGCTTGCATCTACCAAATCTCATGCAACAACTGTGAATTAAAATATGTGGGTGAAACATGTAGGTCCGTAAAATCTCGTGTTTTCGAACATTGAGATATTCGCCTCGGTAATTTAAACAATGCTTCAGTTGTACACACAACTAAATCTGATCATAATTTCGATTTTGATTCTGTGAATATTTTAAAATATATTCATAATAAAAATCTTAAGCGGATTTATGAGGCAGGCATAATATCTATCTCACGCACGGTGAATACTAGACCTGGCTTCTTTAATATTTTCCCTTTTCTACAAAGATTAATCCTCGACAAACGTACATATAAGTTTTAGATTAAAATAAAATTCTTTTCATTTTTCATTCAAAATACTCTATTTTAGGCATACGTTTTCACAACATCGCCCACGTGACGCCGACGTGATCATATTGAAACGGAACGCTGATCTTGAAAAATTTCAGTTGTCAGTTTTGATTAGACTTACTCTTATGTCCATCGTCTTTTCATGTTGAATTAAATATAGTCTAATGTTAATTATTTATTATGAATATGTCCTGAAGTTGACATTATATTAACATTAAAACAGCATAATTGCATATTAGGATTTTTGTTCGTTTTTTCCGTATATTTTTCCTCATACTGTCGGATCTATATCCATATATGTTTGCTTACATATATATATATATATATATATATATATATATATATATATATATATTGAATGCTGTATTAATTATATGTTTCTAAAACAATTTCATTTCTCATCAAAGATTTCTAAATTAATTGTGTAGATCATTCGATATCAATTATAGTCTTCTAAAGCATTTCGGTATTAATTTTAGTTTCTAAACTAGCAACATTAGCACCTGTCTATATTTCTGTGATGAGGTATTATGTACATTATTTACATTAGATCATAGACAAGGAAAAATTGAAAAATTCCTAAACTTAAGGAATCAGCACATATGCTAGGCCACAAAACCTCCTGAGCCGACCAAACATAGAAATAATTACAATATGGGAACCAGTAATAAGGAGTGCCAGAGAAAAGCAATGATAACAACAAAGTTGCAATATGAGCTCTGGAAAAACCATGGAATGATAACAGCAAAATTGCAATATGAGCACTGGTAAAAATGGTTGCTGAAGACATTAGGTTTATAATACCCAGAAATTTATACCCAGATGTCAAGGACACATGGCACAGCTGGTTAGATCCAGTGACAGACCCAAAGAGTGTGAGTTCAATACCCGGTTAAGGCAGTGGAGATCTTTCAGAGGGAAATTAACAGAAGACAACTGATAACTGACATCCATCAAACATGGCACGTGGAACTAGAACAGTCTACCCCAGTGATCGAAATAAAGGGTTCAGTTCGAAATTCCAACCACCTGTAGAAGGCCGGACAACGTGATAAATATGGTGACAAAGATGAGGACAATAGTCCGAATAATGTAAATAATCAACATTAGCACATGTTTAAATTGTGAGGTATTAATTATCAGTTTCTCTAACAATTCCTGTTAAATAATGTATTTATTCAAAATCTAGGGTTAATTATAGTTTTCTAATTATGGACTTTAATTTCTCAGTCACCATATAAAATTAAACTTAAATAATTTAAATAAAATTCTTAGTTTTATCTTCTTCAAAATAGCTTTAAAAAAAAATTAGGTCCCGTAAAAATTGACAGTCAACAGTATTTGCCCGTATCGGGAACACTTTAATTTTCCCCAAGAATAAAACATTCTAGTTAAATGTTCACGTTTTATTCCGTTATTGATTGTGAGTTGGCTGTGCCTGTTTGTGTGTGAGTTTTATTTATCGAGTAAATAAGTTACTCAATTTTGATGTATATAATAAGCTGATTGATGCGAGGTAATAAATTCCTTATGATATACAAGTAAAGAATCTAATAATCATTGTTGGAAAATATAATCGAATAAATAGAAGTATGAAATAAATTGTAAATCATTTATTGGCGCAGTATTAGCGGAAATAATATAGACAAATATACGAATCTACGATAAATATACAAAATCATAAGAATACGCTGTATTTTTTACGCAAATCCGTGTGTGGATACGTGTGATCTAAGAATTTTCATTGCCCTGGGAATATTTTCGTGATCCAAAACGTAGTAATTTAATGGCTTTTTGTTTTCAACTAAAAGAGCAAAATCAAGTCGTCCGAAATAATCCAGTTTCTTTAAATGTAACTGTAAAAATGTAATTTCTTTTTCACTCTATAGTTTAATTTCTAATTGCTTCAGCGTATCGTCATTTTATGAGGACACTACAACGGTGAAAATTATGTTTACGAAGTATGAGCAGTTCAATGTCACTAAAAAGTTACTGTAAAATATTCTGAAAATGCTATGCAATATATATACGAAAATATATAATGAGCTCTCTTTCTCTCTCTCTCTCTCTCTCTCTCTCTCTCACACACACACACACAGACACACATATATATGCAGGGTGCGATATATAAATTGTCGTCTAAATTACCTAAAATAAAAATGACATACATATGATTGGAACAGATATCTATCTATCTATCTATCTATCTATCTATCTATATATATATATATATATATATATATATATATATATATATATATATATATAAAATATATATTGTATATATTATATATATATATATTATAAAATATATTATATATTATATATATTATATATTATAATTATAATAATATATGTAATATATTATTATAATTACATATATATTATATGAATTATATATAATAATATATAATTATATATAACTTATATATGTAATTATCTATTTCAAATTTGTAAGTTGATTTTACAAATGCTTGTACAATTTGTCTGTCGAATGACGTACACACACATATGCATACATACATACAAACACACAGGGACTCACACACACATACATATATTAAGCAGGACTGGTCATATCTTGAGAATGTCTGATTTCAGGATACCCAAGATCCTAATGTACAGCCAGTTAGATCAGGGCTACAGGAATGTAGGACGCCCATGGCTAAGATACAAAGACAAGCTGAACAGCAACTTGTCAGCTTTCAATATAACACATAACACCCTTGAGCACTTAACCTTGGAGCGGGTAGAATGGAAATCAACATGTTTTAGTGGACTCAGCATTTTTCGATCTGCTTGTCTGAATCATTTTCAAGAAGTGAGAGTAAGTACTAAAAGGTCAGCCAATCTAACAGTGATCTCATCTCACAATCCTCACTCTTTCTCCATATGTGTTCTTCTTTGTAAATCACTAGCGGGTTTTAAATGCCACTTAAGATTATCTCACAAAATTTCATAACTGAATCAACTAAGCTGTCAGATCCTCATACGTCGAAATCGACGGGAGAGTCCATTATTATATAACTGAATTTGAAGTTGTTATTTTCTGTTTTTGAAACATAGTAATTCCTCACCTAATGGCTGACCACATATGGAGAGGGAAGGGAGATCACCGTCCCCTGTGGGATCATGTTGAGATCATAGACATGGAACACCATTTGAAAATTCGTAAACTTAAGGAATCAGCACATGTCCTAGGCCAAAAAATCTCCTGAGCCAACCAAGCATAGAAATAAATACAAGATGGGAACCAGTAATAAGGAGTGCCAGAGAAAAGCAATGATAACAAAATTGCAATATGAGCTCTGGTAAAAAGATCTATTGATAACAGCAAAATTGCAATATGAACACTGGTAAAAATGGTTGCTGAAAACATTAGGTTTATAATACCCAGAAATTCATACCCAGATGTCCTCAAAAATATATGGCACGGTGGATAAGGGCGTTGGTTAGATCCAGTGACAACGTGTGTGAGTTCAATACCCGGTTAAGGCAGTGGAGAAATTTCAGTGGGAAAATTAGCAGGAGATAACTGATAGCTGACATCCATCAAACATGGCACCTGGAACTAGAACAGTCTACCCCAGTGATCGAAATAAAGGGTTCAGTTCGAAATTCCAAACACCTGAAGACGGCCGGAGCGTACAACGGCTGAAACGTTGTGATAAATATGGCGACAAAGATGAGGACAATAGTCCGAATAATGTAAATACTTAAATTGAAATATATTACCCTTTAATAATCATTATTGATGATAAAATTATTTAAATTGGAATAACCTTTGATAATTATGCAGGTATCTAAAAACAGTCACGAGTTTGATTTATGAACAAAAATCAAACGAATATATGTCACCTTAATAATCAACAAGGAAAATAAAAAAGATTACTAGATGTAAAATGAATTATTCTTTCAATGTACTTTCTATGATTTTTTTCAAATCGATTATTTCATAGAAAATACCCAAAACTCCAACAAACATCAAATTAAATTCTTCCTAGATTTTTTAGACATTTAGATTTATATCAAACTTTAACCCCCAAATATACCCTTTAAAGTAATGCGAAATAACAGCGTCCAAGAAATTGAGTGAAACCTTCTCTCATGATCATGATTTATTTTATTGTATCTTCTTGCTTTTATGTCGTTTTTCTTCTTCACCCCTTACCCATCCATATCTAGAGATAACATACGTTAAGTTAAGCGATGTCTGGCCCACCCAATGGGGTTAGGGATAAATAAGTGAAATGGTACATCTAACTCACTCATGTCTTTTCTACCCCCCCACCTCACTTCCTCACTTCGTTAATTTACATATGCTTAATACGGCCCGTCAAAAATATGTAAATTTCTTTTCATTTTCCATTTCAACCTTTGGAAGTAAAGTCTGATGATCAGGAGCCCTTTAAAAGAGCTGTGGTGAAATAATTTATTACATGGAACCTTAAAGTGGTCTGTTTTTATTTAAATTATTCGCTCTGGATTTACATTGAGCTCTCTGGATATCATCCTCCTTGGGTCTACCCATGCGGATTACCTACTTTTGCATAAACAATATATATATTTATATATATATATATATATATATATATATATATATATATATATATATATATCATAAAGAGGTAAACATACATAGAAGGAATTAGTAATGTTATTGTAATTAATGGCGAAATCTCTTCGTTAACACGATTTAATATGGCATTAACTTACTAACGATTCATTGAATAACGTGATCCTTATGTTTAAATTGTTGTCAGATGGAAGTGATGATGCTGTGCCGAGTAATTTCGAACATTTCCCATTTTCATCGTCAGGACGTAATTTTTCCATTTACAGGTAAATTCCAAGGCGAAATAAAATTATAGTAGACCGTTTTATGAAAATGTCTTATTTATTTGAACGTGCGATGTCGCAACTCTAGTGTTCTTGTTTAAATAATACAAGTGAGAATTTTGTTTGAATTTAGTAATGTGGTAAATCCACGATTTCGTTTTTTTTTCTTTTGTATGCGTGTTTCAGTTAAAGTGACATGGATTAAAGTATACTCCACTTAATAAAGTAAAATGTCATAATAGTTTTACCTTCACAGAATTTCAGATTTTGAATGTAGTGCAGATCAATTTTCGTAAGTATATTAGATTGTGCAGTATATGTATTATATCATAAAGAGGTAATCATACAAAGAATTAATTAGTAATACACTATTTAGTTGTGGATAGAATTATTTGGCCCCATTAATATTTGCATATTTTCTAAGGAAATGCGAATATTTTGAAGTTATTACTGAATTTACCATTAATAGTTGATTTTCTGTATTTAGTTTTGAATAATTCGTGAAATCTCCAGAACTTTCAATCTATTATATTCATAGGTATGGATTTTTTATCGCCCCCATTATGGAAATTATGAAAAATATTCCTCTATGACAATTTTAATTTTTTTTCTTAATTTGACATTTAATTTTTGAAAATGAAATGGTATTAACTTGATTGTATAATATTTTAGAAGTTAAGAAGAAGACATTGTGTGAGTGCCACATATCCAGTAACTCATTTGTTCTGCAACCATGACGAAGATGGCTGAACTTGACAAGAGGCTCCGAATGAAGTTTGGTGATGCGTACAAACAATGTGATGAATAAGCGTTTAAATGTTTCTAGATTAACAATTCAAAGCATTATCAAGAAGTACAACGAGACTCATTGTGTTGAGAATAAATTAAGGACAGAGAGAAAACGGATGAATTCGGAGAGAATGAAAATAGAAATTGTTAGAGATGTCACGAAGAACCCTCACTTAACGAGAAACAACATTGTCAAGGATGTAAATACCTCAGGGTTGAATATCTCGACGAAGACAGTCACTCGATGCTTTCATCGACTAGAACTTCGAGCTTAAGGCTAAACAGCTAAAATGTAGATTACCTTATACTAGAATCTATCTAGAACAGCTGAGTAAATACTGGAACTCTGTTTTATGGCCAGACGAAACCAAACTCGAAAAACTATTGGTAAGTGAATGAAGCTCACAAACCAATACACTTCATACAATTAACCTCTGTGGTTATTTTTCTGCTTCTAGACGAGGAGAATTAGTGAAATTACAGAGTGTTACGGATAAAGAGTAGTACGAAAGCTACATTTTGGGCGTCACTGGACTTGACATTATTACAGTGACACGAGACACATGTCACAAATTGTGCCACTTTAGATTTCAGCAAAATTAAGGTATTGGAATACCCCTCAGAAACGTCTGAAAAATCTTTGAAAAATTGGTGGACATTCGTGAAGAAAAAATTAAAAGAAAGAAATCCTTAGACTTTAGAGGAATTAGAAGACATTGCCAATGATAGAATGAAACTATGGGTGTGTGTAGTGATCTTGGCTAGGATCAAAGTGTAGTATCTGCGCTTTGTGAGCTGCCGGCTCGGGTGTCTGTCGAACTCTCTGCTTGCAGAGAGGAACCCGGACGAAGCTCCGCCGAAGGGTAGGGTTTCGTTGGGGGAGGTTGACGGAACTGGCCCGCCTCGGCGGGTTTGGATGGTTATTTATTTTTGGCTGGGCCTAAGGGCTCGGAGATACCCACATTAAAAAGGCCTTGTGCCACATTCGATCCCCGTGGGTGGATTGATAAATACCATCTTGTAAGAAAATATCCATAAGGATTAAAGTTAATAATCAAGAATGAAGGTTACACAATTGATTATCGAATCAGGAGGGCCAATAATTTTCTCCTATATTGAATGTTTTATTCGTGATTTTTTTATGTATTATTGTTTGACATCCAAATAAAAATATTCTAATGGTCATCACCTTATATTCTTTCAAATTCATTATTTCATTATTTGTGAGAAATTCAAATGAAGAACTCATGAATGTATTACATCTTTATTTATAATTAGGGAAGTGGAGTGAATAATTCTGTCCATAACTGTATATATTCAAACATATTGCATTGAATAATATAGATATATTGACTATTTATTTTTATAATAATCATTGCTAGTTCTTGAACTGTGATCGCTGTAATAGTGATTTTATAAACACGCCTGAACGCTATCTATTGTAATTATTTTAAATATATCCGTTATGTCTATGAAATTTTTCACAATACAGGAAAATATTTATTGACAACACCAATATACTACACCACGAAAATAAACAAAAACTTCAAATTCTCGAGTCTCTTTATTTCAAAAGCAACCGAGAAAAATTTATAACGAGTGTAGCAGAAACGCGTTGAAGTGCATTTAGCAAACATTTAATGCCATTCTGCATTTCTACCAAAGTCTGGTTAGCTCCCTTATATTAGGACAGGTAAATTAGACATTTTACGTCTATCAGCATGATAGACGGAATAGACGCTATTTAATAAATAAAAATGTAGCGTTTATTTCAAATACGAAGTGCTCACTATAATGAAGAATAATATATACAGTCAACGACGAAAATATTCGTACACTCATCAATTTTAAAAATAGTTATCCATTTCTCAGTATCTAATGCCCGTATGATGCGATTTTTATATGTTAATACGCATACATAGTACTTTTGTCTTCTTTATTTTGCAGGACAATGACACCATAGCTCTTGAAGAAAATGAATATAAAAGTCAATTTTAAGAACAATAGGTTTAATACAACAAATTTGACAGTCGAATTAGTTAAACTAGGGAGACATGAACAAAATGAACATCATAATTTTATTATGGGTTCCATTTCATAACTTAAATATGTGCACCGCCTGTGACATGGCACACATTAAATCGGTAGTTAAGCTCTTGCCAAACACGTTGTAGCATGTCACCGGTAACATTATCAAGTGCGGATGTTATCCGCTGCTTCAGTACATTACTACTAGCAGGATAGGCGGGGACATAGTCCCTTCACACATCCCTACAAAAAGAAATCACACGCGGTCAGGTTTGGTGACCGCGGCGGCCATTTTATCACGAAAATGTCTTCATCTCCACCACACCCGATTCATCACTCTGGCAGATTCTCATTGACATAATAAATATAAAATCTTGATCAGGTTCTATACATTCTGTGAAAATTTGTGATTATTTCAACAAGAATTGCCAAAATTATTGGCCTGCAAATTGATGTCAAATTTTTGGGGACAACCCTCATATGTATATATGTATATTGATATAAAAATTGCTATAAAATTTACCTTTAGCCGTTGACTTCGAACTAGTTCACTCCTTTTTTTTTTCATTCTCGCCTAGAATGTGTAGTACTCGGCTGGGATAATCACACAAGTCTGTGGCATTCTTCATTCAAGTTCTTTACTCCTATACCCAAAAACATTTATTAAATTTACACAATCATACATACGCATACACACGCTTATACACCCACAGAAATGTATATATCACATTTCTTGGCTTGAAAAAAGTATTTCGAAACTCCTTCAATGAAGGCAGTGATTGCGTTTTCTAACATAAAGTAGTAGCAATATTTTCTCTGTGATTTAGTGCTACTGCCTTTTCTCTTCATTGGCGATCACTAATCGAAAATTATTCTTGAAAACCCATCCTCTTGTTTTATGCTGTGTTTTGCCAACATTCTTACTTGAAATGATCGAACAGAAAATTATCTAGCATTATTCTATTTTGGTAGTAATGAAGTGTTTTTAGTGTAAAAAGACACCTTCTCTGCAGGCAAGACATTTTCCAGTCAGAAATAAAATGATGTATTTTTTTTTATTTTTAAATATTTTCTACCTTTAAATAAATGAAACAATTTTGAATGTTTTTCTCTAGTTCCTTCGAATCTATAGAAATCACAGCCTGCAATCTTGCTTTCTAAATACAACTAATTGGCGCATTATAGTCGCATAAACGAACAGAATGCAATAGAATCTATTTACCTTTAACAGATTCAATTTTAATGCTGACAGTACTTTTGTCTTCTTTATTTTGCAGGACAATGACACCATAGCTCTTGAAGAAAATATGCAAGATTTCCTAGGCATTTACGCTATTTATATTATTCAGAGCGTTGTCCTCGTCTTTATTGTCATATTCACGATGTTTCGGTCCTTGTCCGCACCGGTCTTCTTCAAGCGATATACGCTGGAATTTGAAACCGAACCCTTTATTTACCCAACTGGAGTAGATCGTTCTCGTTCCACGTGCCAAGCCTTTTTGGGATATCTCCATTTCTGTTACTTCTCTTTAGTAATTTTACATTTCAAGCAAAATTAGTTATACTTTCGTCACTCATCATTGCAACATAACAAGCCTAGCGATTTTGTGACTGCATCAAAAAATCATATATATATATATATATATATATATATATATATATATAATTGAAAAAATATATAATTGAAAAACATATATATATATATATATATATATATATATATATATATATATATATATATATATATATATAAAATAAAAACAGACCACTTTAAGGTTCCATGTAATAAATTATTTCACCACAGCCCTTTTAAAGGACTGCGGGATCCGCAGTCTTTCGAAAGGTCTGTGGTGAAATAATTTATTTAGATTTACCCATACGGATTGCATAATTTTTCATAAACTATATATATATATATATATATATATATATATATATATATATATATATATATATATATATAAATATAAAAGTGAACATAGAAGTCAACACTTAGAGGCGACAGTCTGTTTCATGCTATATGCAATCGTCAGGCCTGACGATTGCATATAGCATGAAACAGACTGTCGCCTCTAAGTGTTGACTTCTATGTTCACTTTTATATTTACACACGCTCTATCTCTGATATTGAGCACTTTATTCCATAAATATAGCACACCTTAAGACTATATTTCTTTATATATATATATATATATATATATATATATATATATATGGAAGTGGTTATAGTTGTTCCATCGAAAAAGAAGAGTATATTTTAGAAAGAAGAGAGAAACCGCAAACGTTTTTCCTTGTAATGCGGATTTTTTAAAAATATATATTATATTTTATTTTCAATAATTTTGCTATACTTGTTTCCGGTCTCGCGAACTTCTTCAGGCAAAGAGTGGATATTGCCACATACTATTAAAATAAATTAATTTTCCTATTATTTTCGATGTCAAACATTCCCTTTTGCGGGTAGCAGTGACAAAAATGTCTTTCTTGGACTGGTGGTAAGAAAGTTCTTCTGCTTAAAGGATAATAAAACAAGTTAGGTCCGAGAAAAGGTGTGAAAAGATATCTGTATTCTCATATTTTAATGACCCCTGCATGTTCATAGATCTATTTCCATTTTTGTGTATTCTGTGTGTGTTTTTGCTAGTATGTATATGTATATCTCCTCTCCACAGAAACAGCTTTCTTTTTATGTGGCGTGTCCTTTAAGGACGTGGATGATCATGGCTCTCCACTTTTTCCTATCTCTTTTGGCACTCAATTAGTTTCGTGCGTCTGCAAACTCCCTCAGAACACGTTATGCCATCAACTTGCTTAAGGCCACTAGGTGTGTCTTATAAGCAAATAGTATACGCACATGTATATATACATACATATACAACCCACACACGCACACACACACACACATATATATATATATATATTTATATATATATATATATATATATATATATATATATATATATATATAATGCATACGCATGCACACATTTCTTATGTTGTGTAGGGTTTGTATCTGTACTTGTGAGAAGTCTATTTGTTTATGCCACTATATGTGAATATATATTTTTCTTCATAGATACCTCCGTGTGAATGTGTGTGTGTGTGTGTTTGTGCGTGAGTGTGTGTGTCTGTGTGTGATTTAAGGGAAATTCTGTTGTTTAATGCTTGACTGATACCTATTTATGACTTCTGGCATTTGGTGCATTTGAGTGCAGAAATCATATTTCTTGGAGTTGCAGTTTAAATTTTCATTTATTTATTATGAATGTCGTTTTGTAATTTTCAACAATGTAGGAGTTCCCTTCTTTAATGATATCACAAAACTCACATCTTTTTTCTTCCATTTTATATTGGTTAAATTTGGATGAGGCTAATATACTTCAGGTTTTTAGATTGGCCTTTACTTTTAATTATTTTGCTTGTATTTAATATAGTTTTCATTTTATAATTCTTGTTACGAAGGTCTGAACTTTTCTGTAAATAGTTCTGGACTCTTCTTGCTGTATGTTACGACATATATAACATATTATGCTATAGTTTATTCGACGTTACGTTTCTTTGGATTTCCTAGTTGATCTAAAGGATTTTTTGCGAGTTCAAAACCTTTGTTTATGAAGGCTCGTTTTTCTTTTTTTTTTAGAGTTTTATGTAGTTATTCTAGGCCGGTTTTTCGGGAGTGGGGTCAGACACTATAGTACAAACAGTAGGTGCTAGAGAATAGATGATGGATTTCAGGCTGCTTATTGGTTCTTCAAATGAAGATATTGTTAGGTATCTTTAGGTTTGTGGTAGAGATCTGTAAATATGTGCTTGTTTCTATTTCTAATGAGGATAACTAAAAATGGTAATTCGCTAAAAGTATATTCTTGGGTTAATTTGATTTTTGGGTGTAAGTTCTCAAGTAGAGTGTAGAATTGGTTAATATCGCCCCATGCGGATTTCCAGAAAATGAATCAATTATCTAAGTATCGTTTCCAAGATTTAGTGAAGTTTGTTTTTATATTTTCTCCATAATTTGTTCTATCTTTTCATACAAGTTTTCCTCTAGGTAAGTCAATGTTAGAGTGGCATACGTAGGTGCCATTTTTGTTCCCATTGTGGTACCTACGGTTTGGAGATAGTTTTTGTTTCCAACTTCAAAATTGTTATTGTTTAGAATTATGTCTCTGGTAATGAATTCCTTACTGAATCAGGGATGTGGCGTTTCTGGATGTTGGTCAATTCAGAAAGTGATTTTCTGTTTACCTAATTGATGGGTTGTGTTGCGATATAGGCTACTAATGTCAAAAGTTGCCATAAGTGTTCCCGGATCTACTATTTGTGGTATGAAGCTAAGGAAGTGTATATCGTCTCTGATGTAGCTACAGTATCTGTGCCAATACTACCCAAAAAAGAGAATGTTTAACATCGAAAACTATGAGGAAATGTATTTCATTTTAATAATATGAGGAAATACCCACTCTTTGCCTGGGAAAGGTCGCGAGGCCGGAAACCCATGTAGCAGAATTATGGAAGATAAAATATAATATATATTTTTAATCATAATAAATCAGATGAATTTCAGGCAACCCCCCACCCCCCAAAAAAACTTATTTCTATATATAAGACGCACATGATGTAGCGAAAATGACCAAAAATGATATATAAGGATGATGAAGAATAGAAAATGGAATTTTTCATTTTTTGTGATTCGTAAGCATATCTGGGATACGTGCGAACGTCGTATGAATGACAGATGGTTAAGTGTCCAGAAAAAAAGAAAAAAAAAAAAGAAAAAAAAACAAACCCAGGATAATAATATATTGAATTTCTTTAATTATTTGATCATCATTTGCAAAGAGTTTGGCTGTAACACATAATTCTATCATAGACTGTCTACCACAAAAGGAACGAGTTTCTTCTCTAGATTTGGAAACTGTTCAGACTTTATCGCTGTTGGCCGTTGGGCGTTTTCATTTGCCTCTTTCGGGATTCTTTATGTCAGATCCACCCTTGGATTTTCTTCTCAATTATTTCGAATTCCATAGTGATAACCGTATTTGTCAGGTGTCAATAGGTTACAAGTAAATCTCGAAAAATTTAGTCTTTCAAGCGACTTAATATGCTAATCATGTTAACACAATTATAGGCTGCTCAAAACTCTCATTCTTGTCAAGGTCTTGTAAAGGTTCCCATAATTAACGACATGTACGGCAAAATATCAAAGACGGTAATTGGTTGTTTGTAAAATTTGCTAAAGTTGTTATTGTGGAACAGTCATTAATTGCGTTTCAATAAAAAAATGTTTTTGATGATATTTTTTCTTATTTTGAAATTATGTAACATTGTGTTTGCTTTTTTTCTATCGCAAATTGACTAATTTTATTTTATTTTACCTTTGAATGAAGGTCGTATCTAGTCTCAACGCAATCCGGAAAAAAATACAGAATCGTGGTGGACATTCTGAAAATGTATTTCGCTCTGTTCGAAAACGCTATTAATAGATAGTATCTCTCTGTGAAACAAATAAATCTAACATAATTTGATTCGATTTTATCCGTTTTGAGCCCTGGTAAAGAAGGGTTGCATTTCTAAACTAAAGTATATGACATAACAGACAAATGATCACGATTTTGTATTTTATACACACAGGATTACTATACATACATACATACATACATACATATATATATATATATATATATATATATATATATATATATATATATATATATATATATGATTCATTGAATAATTTAGACAAGCTTTTTCTCCTTATTTACAATTGGATCCTATCATATTCACGGATAGAATGTGTGGTATCTTTATTGAAGGACGAGAGAAAGTCACCCTGTTGATACATATTATTTATTTATTCCGAGTACTTTTGACATAGCACAATGTCATCATCCAGATGTTGTTTATTGCACAAAAAATATCATTATTTTCATCTGAAAGTTAAATTACTTATTTGTGAAATGAAGGACGCCGTGTGTCAGTGTGTGATTGCTTGACACTGCTTCAGAGGAGGTAACTATCTATGGGTGTGAAATCTTTTTACGAAATAAGTTGTAAAAACAATTAGTACAAACCTAGACATTTTAAAGTATCTATTGTACCCATTTTAAGGCACTTGTGCAGTATTCGTAATTAAAGTTATTACGGTTTGGTTTCAAATTTTTAACATAGTTTCGAGAATTGTTATTTTATATTTATTCTTTTCATGAAAAAAGTATAGAAGTATTTTCGACAAGAATTTTTCGGAATTGTGAATGTGGATAGATATGTTGTTGTAAATGTAAAGAAAACTCAGCCGCTGAGACAACATTGTTGTATTGTGTCCCACAAAAATATTATTTTTAACATTGAGATATAATCTCCCAAAGCACATTTAAATTTATAGACGATGTTGCATTTCTGCAACACGTTAATGGGTGGGGGAAGAGTCATTAAGAATGATTGTTTTAGCTGTACTAGATTTAGTGTAGTACGTAATTAATTTTATTATTTTAATACGATCTGTGGTGGATATATTAGTATTTATTAGTTTTTTTTATGATATGTTCATTTTGTTTATAATAAAAATGTATTTGGTTGCGATATAAAATATTGATATGTCTAGTACTAGTAGGAGAAGTATATTCTATTTGCTTAGTATAAAAATCGCTGATTGAACACCTTATTTGTTTATCACCGATATAGTTAGGGAGTTTATAATTAATAGGAGTTTGTTTTATATTTTTTAGTTCACAATAGAAAATCTGTTTTGTGGATGATTTAATTTTTGCATGGTTTATTAGTGTTTTGTAATTGCTATGTTATAGTAATTTTGACATTCATTCTTATAGTTAAGAGTGCATGAATCTGGACATTCAACTATTTAAGGGTGCCTAAGGGTGCATAAATTTATGCTGGTAGTTTTTTTGTATGAGAGGAGAGAAAATCTATTGTTAGTAGTATTTATCAATAAACTTAATATTATCCTGGAATTGTTTTGGGATTTTATGTATTTTTTCCGTTTTTTTTATTATTATTTTAAGGATATTATCGCCGTTTCATAGGTAAATGGATTTTTTTTTAATTGACAATTATATTATTTTCGAGATTAGACATATAGAAATTGCTAAAAGTCGAATCCAGATCGAATCCTATGGAGACGACATCACGTTGCATATATATATATATATATATATATATATATATATGTATATATATAATTATTTATTCAGAAATATGATTACAACACGCTACATAAGAGTTCTCATGTTTCAAAACTGTTGTTTTGAAACATGAGACCTCTTATATAGCGTGTTGATTTGAAACATGAGAACTCTTATGTAGCGTGTTGGAATCATATTTTTAAATAAATAATTATATTTATACTCTACTTTTGTATCGAGCACTATTTTTAAAAAATAATAACAAAAATACTAAAGAACTTTGGATTATTTACCTAACGAGTTCTTTCCTATTTTCTATATATTTGCACACACACACACACACACACACACACACATATACATACATATATATATATATATATATATATATATATATATATATATATATATATATATATATATGACAGGATCAGATTGCCCAGTTCAAGGGATATGCATGGCAGAAAATGTAATTTATGAAGCAACCCTTTTCCCCAAAGAGAATTTTGAGCAGAAAAGGATTTACATAGGAATATCGGCGGGAAGTTGTAAACATCGACTTTATAACTATCGCCAGTCCTTCAAAGATAAATGTAAAAAGAACCAAACGGCACTGTCAAAGCATTATTGGGATTTGTTGGATGGTAGCTTAACCCCACAAGTAAAGTGGAAAAAAATCTCGAGAGCCAGAACTCCAATCAATTTTAGAGACAGATGCGACTTATGCTTAACAGAAAAACTCCATATAATAAAAAATAAAAATCCGGATTTATTACTAAAGAACATAATGAACTAATTTTTAAATGCCGACATAAGAACAACCTAAATCTAACTAAATATATTTAGGAATAACTATATAGGAAGACTAATATTACATGATCTTGGTTTTTTTGTTTTTGGAAATGTTGCTGTGCACACATAAGTGCGAACACATAACTGTATATATATATATAACTCTGTAATTGAACTTGAACATTGATACGTCTTTTGATATGTATATGTATATGTATATGCGTTTATATTGAAAGATAGTCATGCATGTGTTAATTTTGTGTATTGTGGGCACATTTTTGGAGTGGGTATGTATGGTTATGGATATGTATGTATACTTGTATGCATATAGATGAGCTTGTTTTTTTATATGTAGTTATATGTATATATGGGTGTATATGTGTATGTGGGAGTATGTGGGTACATGTATATGTGTGTATGTGTATGTATACAATTTTTTAATAATTTCTATATATGTATGTGTGGGTATAGGTGTGTATATATAAATGGGTACATGCATGTAGTTCCATATATAGTGTATGTATATGAGTATAAATATAAGTAGTTGTGAGTTCATATATGTAATATGGTAGAATATAGATATATTAAGGTAATTAAGTATAGATTTTGATATGTTTTTTGCATGCACGCACATGTGGGTGTATATATGTATATGTATATTTATGTGTATGTGTATATGCGTGTATATGTGTATATGTATATGTGTGTGTATATGTATATGTGTGTGTATATGCATGTGTATATGTGTGTATATATATGTGTGTGTGTGTATATGTGGGTATGTATAATTGTATGTGTATGTGTATATATATGTGTGTGTATATATGTGGATATATGTGTGGGTATATATAAATGTGTATGTATGTATGTGTGTATGTATATCTATATGTGAATGTGTGTATGTATGAGTATATACATACATATATATATATATATATATATATATATATATATATATATATATATATATATATATATGTGTGTGTGTGTGTGTGTGTGTGTGTATGTGAATATATGTATATATATGGATATGTATATGTATGTGTACGGATATGTGTGTAGATGTATATTTATGGATACATAGAATATTATAAAAGAAGGACTTACAGTCCTGTTATTAGTGTTTTATCTGATTTTCTCATTTAATATTTTGCAATTGGAAGTGTGAATTTAAAATTTTTTATAATAGGGAGAAAAAATTTTTAAATTGATAATTTTATTTAAATTGAAATATATTACCTTTAATAATCATTATCGATGATTAAATATTTAAATTGGAATATTTTTTGATATTTAGGTAGATGTTAATACATGAAATTACCTGTGTATTTCGACACATCGGTACCTGTATGAGTGATTGAATATGTAAAATAACGTGTGTATATGTGATATTTGCATGAGTGTGTATACAGTATATGGCAGAGATCTTTAATATTACCTTCAAATATTACCCCATACTAACTTAACTAAAATTGAAGGAAAAGAGATTACCTATCTAGAAACAGTCACGAGTTAAATTCATGAACAAAATTCAAACGGGTAGAGATGTCAACTTAATAATCAATAAAAATATTTTTAAGGGTTTAAAAAAAAGATTACTAGAAGTAAACTTATATTTTAAAATAAAATTTTGTACTTTCTATGAATATTTTTCTAATCAACTATTTCATAGAAAATCCCCCAAATTTTAAAGAAAATTTAAATCACTAACAAACATCAAATTAAATTATTTTAGACAGTCTAGAAACATTCAAATTTATATCAAAGATTATAATCTTTATGAACCCCCAAAATAACACTTTAAAATATAGCAAAATAACAGCGTCTGTTTCTAGGTTTATTTTACAAAGAAAATTAGTGAGATCTTCTCTTCTCTTCTAACTTCCTTCCCTCTTTTTCTCTCTATGAGTTTTTTTCTTCTCTACCCCTTCGATTTCAATATATATAACTTCCGTTAAGTTAACCGTTTAAATGTGTCAATATCTGCTAACTCACTCATGTCTTCTCTTTCTCCACACTGACTTCCTCACTTCGTTAATTTACATATGTTTAATACGGCCCGTCAAAAATGTGTAAATTTTCTTTTCATTTTTCGTTTGGAAGTAAAGTCTGATGACCCGCAGTCCTTTTAAAAGGGCTGTGGTGAAATAATTTATTACATGTAACCTTAAAGTTGTTTGTTTTTATTTAATATATATATATATATATATATATATATATATATATAGTTAATAGGAGTTTCCGTAATATGCTTAGCCTAATTTTAAGTGTATTTAGATATGGATTGTTGTATATGTTTCTTATGATAATATGGATAGTTTTGCTAACAGGGTCATTAGTAAATAAACGTTCGACATCAGGTGAGGCTATGGTTTAATTGATATTTTTTTTAGCTTTTATACATTGAATTACTGCAAGAGTTGATTTTATGCTATATTTACTGGGAATATCTGGTGTCATAAGTTGGTTCATTATTTTTGTTAACAGATGCACAGGAGTGGGAATTTCCCATATATGCCGGAGAGGGTAGTTTTATTTGAGTGTTTTTAGAGTCTCATATATGTAACCGGGTCTATAATTGCTATATATATATATATATATATATATATATATATATATATATATATATAGAGAGAGAGAGAGAGAGAGAGAGAAAGAGAGAGAGAAATAGAGAGAGAGAGAGCGAGCGAGCGAGAAACAAAATTTTAAATGTCAATGAATAATTGGAATAAAAATACCAGCCATATTTATACACAATTGTTATAGAAAAGAAGAGGCAATCTAGTATAGATACACTCACACACACACATATACTCACACACATAGATAGATAGATAGATAGATAGATAGATAGATAGATAGATAGATAGATAGATAGATAGATTTAGATTTTTTAGAACTTTCGCTTTCTGGCGGAGTTGACAGGGAGTTGACTTCTTAATGCTATTGGTGTCGGGGAATGATCACAGTGTCCGACACCTTAGGAAAAATGAGTGCATAAACATATTATTAATTGACCCAATCCGAGTCAGTGACATCGGGTAGATGGAAGGGTTCGTTATTTGTTTCTGGTTGCAACAGACCGAAGTTAAATGTCATCATGAATGTTATTGTTTTGAGTTTACTGACATTATTCAAACTGCTGATCAATTCACATGGATTATGCCTTCTCTCCAAGAAACTATAATTCAGATCTGCTCATTACACTACAGTTAGCCTATGTTGGTGTTGAAAAAAACTAAAATGTTCCTGGGAAGGTGTCTGGAACAGGGATAAGTTAGTCGCTATTGGAGAAAGGTGTGCTTGGAAAACGAGAGTAACCAACCATATATCAAGAACGTAGTTAAAACATATTGTCCATCTTGTCCTTCGCTTAAGTTTATAAAGACGGAGGCTCATGAGAACAGTTGACTTGATAATATTTATGGAAAAGACAGATAGAAGCTCTGTGAAAAGATGTGATACAAGATCCCACTGCGTATTCTTCTTTGGATTTTGAAAACTTTCATTTTTTATATAAATGATTTCCGTCCTAAGTATTCTTAACTTATTCCTCTATTGGCATTAGTTTCTGTTAATGTATTTTTAAACCACTTAATCCAAATCGAGACGACAATGCCATTAAGACGCAAGTATTAATGAGGGTGGAAGATTCTGAGTAAAGCAAAACATTATTAATGAGAGATGACAGTAAAAGAACACCATTGAGGGGTAGCGAAAATGACGATTGACATTAAATTTAAAATTCTTGATGATCAAAGTTGACTGAGAAGCAAGAAGGCGTAAAATGTTCCAGAAATAGAGTAGTGAAAGAAAAGAAACTGTTAGTACAGAACTTACGGTTACATCTAGAGGTTTCAATTGTAAAATGCTAAGACCCAGATGCCAATGTTTTATTGCGTTTAAAATCGTTAAATCGAGATAGCAAAGAAGAAAGTTCAATAGAAGAATTACCATGAAAATATTTATATTTATATATTATTGTTGACAGATCCAATTTTGTTAATCAGCAGCCGTTTACTTTTGAGGTAAATTTATTTTTAACATTCTTATGGACATTTTATTGTTCCTAACTTCTCAACATTTCAATATCACTTCTTTTCGTGGTCATTACTCAACATTTAAGCAATTTCTTATTTTGTGTTTCAATCATTGAATGAATTTAAAATATTTTGTTTCTTCTCTAAGTTTATATTCCTTGTGTTTAATGGCATTCATTTTAAATGTTATGTTAAAAAAAATTCAAAACACTGTAATATTTATATTAAGCTGAAATATCACTGATTCCTGGGTATGATGATGAACTGCATCGGGCAGTATGGCCGCTGGGGAGCGTAGTAGCAACTCTAAATTGCTGTTGTTCACAGGTCCACTTTCCACCGGGGTTGTAGCACTTGTTATATTTCCAGCTATAGTTCGCCATCAAACAATATGAAAGCATAGAATTACAATTATATAGAATAAGCAACAATACATTTTCATCTGTAGTTGAAGGCATACAATTGCATTTAATATAGTTTAATTTGAATCCATAATATTCTTTTCAAAATATTTAGTTTTCGGTATTAAATAACCCCTAGACGTTGATATGTCACTAAACAAAACTAACCAACCAACATGAAAGATATGATGTTATGATATTAATCATAATATTAATCCCTATAATATTGTAAAATTTATTAAAGAAATCAAACCTATTCCAAAACCTAACTTCAACAAACAATATAAAACACACCTCTGCTGGTCTCTTGATATCATGTCCTCACAGGTATACTATCGAAAGCTGAGTATCATCTACCATGTATTCAATTGTGAAAACAGAATAACATATTTTTATTACTCCAATTTCGTCATTAATTGACCCATAAGGAGTTGACATGCCGTTAAACAATCATAGCTACGCAAAATTATGAACAACCATCTAGTTGCATAATAAAATTTCAACTCATCAAATAATTTCTAATATATATATATATATATATATATTTATTAAAAGATATACATATCAATATGTCCAGCATTGCAAGTTAATAGTACTTTTATTGTGAAGACGTGCATAGTAAAATCTGAACTCAGATTGATTTTTTCGATGAAATGCTATTGGAAGAATTAATTTCCGCTCGAACCGGAGGGAAAGCCAGTTTAAAATAGAATAGATTGTATTAACTGGAATGGCTGTATACCAGAAATACTAAAAGAAAAAAAGTTCGGGCAATCATTTTGTAAGTCTACACAATGTAAATTATAAATTGTTGCATTCACAATTTGCATGAATTTGATATGAATAGAGATAAGAGCGATAGAAACCAATAGAAGCTTAGAGAGCAATTGGCATCGAAGTAAAACGAAATTTAGGCTATAAAAACACGTATTGGATAATGGGGGAGTATTTTACTCTAAGAATGTGCTTGTTTCAAATACTGTTGTCTTTCTATGTAAAAGCAATATCGGAGTGTTGAAAGATATTGACTTACGTATTGTAGTACAGGAGCCTGTCTCAGTTCTTCAATTTATATGTAGACTCATACCTACACAACTGTGTCAAAGTGTGACTTGTAAACCAGGCCATGTAGTCTATGATGCATGACAATCGCCTCGGTAGTGAGTCAACTAGTTGACGAAAAGTTGATGAAAAATTATTCACCCAAATCTTTGAATGTTATATTTTTAAAACATTTCACCCCATGCAAGGCGGGATGCCACTAGCACGCAAGGGGTTACAAAAAGTGGACTCGAGAGTAAAGAGGTGTGAAAGAGGAAATGATAAAGAGAATGTCAGGGAATAGATCGCGGCATCTGAAGATGTCGATTGACATTATATTTGAATTGGTGGAGATTATAGCTATCAGGGTAACAAATACTAGGAAGGGAGTTCAACAGACGAGAAGAGCGAGACATGAAGCTATTCTTGTAGAAGAGACGGTTTCCACAGTAAAAGTGTGGAACTGAGAAGCCAACCTAGTAGCACGCTTAAATTCATCTAGTTTGGAAAACAGCGAAAGTAGCTTGTCGGGGCATTTACCGTGAAAGTATTTGTAGAAAATACAGAGGGAGGCGACGGAACATCTGTTTGAAAGCGACTATAGATCTGATGTCATGACCTTATTTTAATGTGATAAAATGCACTTAAAAAATCAGCCGACGTTTCGAGCTGGATACGTCTCTCCACTAGAATCGATGTTTACCAATTAGCAATATTCTGGCATGATGACCATTATTGGTTACATGAAGAATCTGAGAAATTAATATAATTGCAAATACTGCGATATATAAATTTAATTTAAAAATCAGTTTCATTTTTGGTAAATATATCGATCATTTTGGCATATCTATCGATCATTTTGCTATAAAATCAATCAACATCATGGTCTAACTTGTCTGTGAGTTCTGGGGTGATTGACGCTTGCTTTGCGAACTCTTTATCTTAAAATGATTACAGCTCGCATTTCAATCCATCCAAATCCAAAGATGAAAATATTTGTAAGGGAAATTTCATTAGTAACATTGAAAAAGCTTCTGGATCAACAATTTAGAAATCTGGAATCTCACATTGTTTTAAATCATTGCTCAACATGAAAATAACTGCATCCGAAAGGATGATAAAGAAAGTTCCAAAAACAGTAACTAGTTCTTGATGTCAACAACACATCTCTCAGAAACAATTGAATGTTTTGTATCAGGCTGTACGATATTTGCCTCCACTGAATATAAAATCCGACATGACAGAGTGGTCCGATATCTGCACTGGAAAATCTATAACTTCTACGGAAAGGAAACTGAGAGAAATTAGTATGAACAGTGTCCAGACTCAGTAACGGAGATAGAACCTGAAACAATTTTATGGGAGTTCACATTTCACACAGACAGATCAATAAAATCAAATCGCCCAGTTATCGAGATTAGAGACAGCAAACACAAAAAGTGCCTCCTTATTGATATGGCAGTCTTGAAGGCTGCTTTGACACTATCCAGAACTAGACAAAAAAGTTGCTAAAAATTGTTGTTCTTGATATCAATCAATTTCTTTGAAAGTTCTCAATCTCTCAGATACACTTCGAAAACAGAATCCAAAACATGATCCCTGAGCTACTTAATGTGGTGTCAAAAATCACTAACAACAATTTAAAACCGAATGTCTTCTAAGATTGCAACGAATCTACTTAACAGTGTTAGTCAAGAGTAATCTAATTCTCTGGATATGTTTAATATGTTTGAAAATAGACTGGAATCAGAGTAATTTTGTCGGTCAAAATGTGTACTTGTTGAAATGAATAATTTCAACGTGTCTCAAGTAACTTCGGTAAGCACTTTCAAACAATTTCATATAGTAATATTTCCCGATCCGTTCAATTTCCTTTTTAATCTCGGTACAATATTATACATTCAACAATAGTGAATAACAAATTAAGTAAATATGCATAACAACGTACAAATTAGATGTTGCCACTAAGATTTTTCTTCAGCTCACTCCATAAGCTTCTGTAATTAATTTTTGTCACATTTGAATCCGTTAAAATATTTTCAAATTTCTTTTGTCAGTAATGCAGCTGTCCTACAATTTCTCGAGTTATTTTCTTCTCATCAACAAATTGCAATATGCGTGAACACTGAGACTTCATTCGGACTTCATTCTTTTTTTTAAGCGTTTCACCCCAAGTAAGGCTGGTAACCACTAACACGCAAAGGGTTACAGCGAGTTGGAGCTAGTGCAAACATGAGTGATAGAGGAAAGGATAAAAAGAATGACAGGGGATAGATCAAAGCAACTGGATATGTCGATCGATATTACATTTGAATAGTTGGAAATTATAGCTATCAGGGAAACAGGAAAATGGGAGGGAATTGAAAAAAATTGAAAAGCGTACATATAAATTTTAGATCAAAATTGAATTCTTTTCATTTTTCAGTTATCTGTTTGGGTAAGTCTTGTTCTTATGTCCATCGTATTTGTCATGTTGAATTGATAATGTTAATTATATTTTATGAATATGTCCTGAAGATGGTTCATTAGACCGAAACGTCCGACGTTGACATTATATTAACATTAAAACAGCATAATTGCATATAAGGATTTTTGTTTGTTTTTTCCGTATATTTTTCTTCATATATATATATATATATATATATATATATATATATATATATATATATATATATATATATATATATATATATATATAGTTTATAATTAACCAGTTGATGTAGTTAGACCCGAACAACATCGCACTTTGCGATTGATACTGAAGTTTACTGGAAGTTTTTTTTTTTTTTTTTTGTATAAAACTCTCCATTGCAGAAATGATCCAATCAGTGACGAGGACAGCAGTTTCGGATGCAGTATGCTTGAAGAATTTGGGGGGGGATCTTTCATCATATAGGATCGATAAATCATTTTGTGGAACTGTACATTTCTAGATGCTTTTGTTTTGGCATCATTCTGGGCATTGATATGGTTGTGGTCTAACGTCCCTAGTGGCGGTGGAACTTTTGATAAGCATTTTTCAGGGCAAAAGGTAAGGAAGATGTCGAGGATGTTCGTCTGATGAGACATCGTGTTTCTGAACTGGTTACATTCTCCAATGATCTGTTTTAGTTCATTATATCTATCTATCAATCTATGTATGTATATATATATATATATATATATATATATATATATATATATATATATATATATGAAGAAATATATTTTTAAAGTGTGCTACTTTTATGGGATAAAGTGCACAATATCAGAGATAGAGCGTATGTAAATATAAATATAAAAGTGAACACTGACCTCAACATTCAGAGGTGACAGACTGTTTCATGAAACAGCCT
>OZ010581.1:22687070-22734570 GCA_963932145.1 Acanthosepion lycidas | reverse complement strand
ATGGTACTAACGTATTTGTTCTCCTTGGCATTACAAGTATGCGCTCTATTATTTACAGTTACTTTCATATGTAAAATTTCATAAGCCTGCATATTTTACACAATACACTTGAAATATTTAATTGGCTTCTTTTAAACACAAAATATCTCGTGATAACACTTAACAGAAAATGAAAGTCGACGAAATCCAACGTATAATGATAAAATAAATAAAACAATAATCGATAAAAAAAAAGCAATAAAAAGTAAGTTCTCCTGTAAGTGATATAATCTCAAATTTATGACTTGCAAAATGCAGAGTTACCACCTCAGCATTCAGCTAAGACGGCTATGTAATAAAGATGTTGGTTAATATAAACGAAACAAAACTACTCTAAAATATCTCACAGCTGATCTAGACTCGAGATTACTTGAAGACGTCCTCTTTTCTTGATCAGACATCACCCATGAGAGACGTGACAATTAATCTATGCATCCTGGGTTGTCTTACCGAGCATTTAATCGAATTCATCCCCATGCAAGGTAGTAAAGCCACTAAAACAAAACGAGTTACTAGGGATAAGAGAATTTGAAAAGAAAAGTTTTCATTGGTTTATATTAACCAACCAACATCTTTATTACATAACCGTCTTTTCTCGCTTCTTGTTTTCCGGTAAAATCTGATATTCACTACTGCAAATACAATGTTAATCCTTATATACTGACTTCCCGTTTACTCTCCTAATGTTCTCGCTTTAGTAAAGAAACTGTTAGCACAGAACTTACTGTTACATGTAGCCAATTAAAGTGTAATTTGATGAGTCCTTGTTGCTAATGTTGTAATTCGCTTAAATTCCTAAAATCTAGGTACCATATGAAAGAGCATTATTTATTCTGTTTAAAATACAGAAATGTGGCACAAGGCGCAAATGGGGAATGGAGAAAAGGATAGTTTTCTTCTATCTTATTAATCTTAGTTAGCCCCGATCACTGACTCAAACATACCCCAATATTCCTTACACCAAAACAACGCATTCTTACTTACCATTTTTACGACATCCACCAGAATATATCAAAATCTCTATGAAGATCCGTGGAGTTGGGGAATATAAAAACAATTTCAAAATCTAATCCCCAGCTTATATTTACGAATATTATACAAAACTATGTACAAGAAATTAAATAAAATACCGTTAAATCTTTAAATGTGTTAGGAACATCAGTTAACGGATGGAAAACAATGCGGGACACTAACAATAAAAAACAGTCCAAACACCAACTCAAAAGCTCACTCATTTTGACACAACAACAAAGACGAAAGCCAGCTCGAATCCGCCAGAGAACTGACATCAGTCACCGCCTAACTTGGCACGGGGTGGTGATTAAACCAAAGAATGTGGGGCAAAAATGAAAGGGGCCAATGTCTATACAACACCTAGCTAAGTTAACTTGAATGAAGAAACTGAGGACAAAACAACCTTAAATGAACCTAATTTCGAGCTGGGTTGTCAATGTTTGTACCATATCAAAGAGTGATATTTATTTCTGCTATGTACAAAAAATGTGACAAGGACAAAATGGGGAACGAGGAAAAAGACGGTCTTCATCTGTCTTAAATTTAAACTTAGCTAGCAACAAACGCTGACTCGAAATACCACAATATTCCTAGCACCAAAACAACGCATTCTTACTTACCTACATCCACCATAATACCTCATTGTCTCTAGGAAAGTCCTAACTAGTCCCATATGTGCAATTCATTTTCTGTGGAGCGGGGAATAAAATAGGAATGTAGAAAACTAACCCCAAGGAATATTTACAATATGAAAACAAAACTATTTAGAAGAAACTAAACAAAATAATAGCAAAGTGCTCATCCGAACAGTTACAATGGAAATATTTATAGAAGACAAAGGGAAGCAAGATTTAGAAGGAGGAAAATGACTGATGCTGGAACGCTATGTCAGGACCAATAATATTGGTGATTCCTTGTTGGATTTCATTAGTTTGGTTTCTTTTGTTTTACGGCATATCAATCTCAATTGGTAATTTAATGTCCACAATATTTTTTGGCTGGTAATATTTTTCCTAAAAAATGTATTGCTGGTAATATCTATTTCCTCTATAAAATATTACTGGTAATAATTATTTACAAAATATATTGCTGGTAATATTTATTTTCTTAAAAAAATGTATTACCGTTAATAAAGTATTCCTGATAATAATTTTTCCTAAAAAAGAACTATTGCTGTTATTAAAATTATTTTTACACCTTCATAGTATTTTGACGCCAGTTTGGGAGTTAACTATTTGCCCATAATTGTGACCCTAACAGGTGCTACCACCCGGGGTCAGGTTAGAAATGGGAACATCAGAAATTAAGAGGTGGTTCCACGCTCCTCAATCCCTCCTGTTCAGAGGCTTTGCTGTCGGACGTAGTTTATCCTTTTACCCCGGACGCGGATGATGTTTTTCGTCATACCCAGGACGGATAAGATTTCATCAATAATCTTGAAGTATATAACAGGAGCACCGGAATATATATGCCAGTAATATTCGAGGTATGGACAAATGATAGACCTATAGATAGGTAGTGATTTTCTAAGCACAGCTTAGATGTAGCACACGGCCGAAAGTATGGGGCACCCAGTGAGAATCGAACTCACTACTCAGTCGTACCTATTTTCGCAAGACAAGCTTGCTAACCATTACACCACGCAGAGGTTCCCATATTTATATATAGGTAATATATTAGGTTGGTGCAAAAATAATGATGTTATAATGTCGTTTTTTGACGTTAAAAATACGTCAAAAAACGACATTATTACGTCATTACTTTTGCACTAACCTAATATATTCAAGCACAGTCAGCCGATTTTCCTAGCAGCACACTTAGCAACTGATTCAATATGGTCTTTCAAATTCGTGTCTGCCGAGAATGTTAGCCCAACAAGACGCAGCGAGTCACTCTCCTTCTCGGCAATGCTGATGGAAAGCAGAAAACTTCTCTCAGTTGATTAATAGAGAGTAGTTTTGTTTTAGAGATGTTAAAATTAACAACGCATGTGCCCCAGTTAACAGACTCTAGGTTAGTTTTGAGATCAGCCACCAATTTGACTTTATTTGACTGATCCTACTAACTAGTGATACAGGAGGAAATAGTTGTGTCATCAGCATAGGTATCAGTTTGATAGGTGCTTTCATTCTACTTTACGAAAACAGAGTTATCCGTTCTTACAAAGGCATCATATGTAAATAAAGAGACATTAAATTCGAATAAAGAAAACAGTACATGTTACATATACTGTTTATTACCCATTAAATTAAGAACTAATATATATATATATATATATATATATATATATATATATATATATATATATATATCAGTAAGTCGTAGTGAGAGGTGAGCGTACAACGACCGAAACGTTATAATAAATATTGCAACAAAGATGAGAACAATAGTCAAAATAATGTAAATAGTGTACATAATACCTCATCTCAGAAATATAGACTGATACTGAAGGGCCGAAACGTTGTAATAAATATGGCGACAAATATTTGGTTGGTGCAAAACGAATGTCGTTTTCTCACACATTTTACTATGTGAGAAAACGACATTATTTTTGCACTAACCTAATATAAGGACAATAGTCCGAATAATATAAATAGTGTACATAATACCTCATCTCAGAAATATAGACAGATACTGAATGGCCGAAACGTCGTAATAAATATGGCGACAAATATGCGGACAATAGTTCGAATAATGCAAATAATTTACATTATACCTCATCTCAGAAATATAGACATATTTTTTAGTTGGTCGCTAATATGGTAAGATAACTTTACATATAACTAAATTTTCCTGCTTTACTCAAACACTGTTTATTACAAAATTTGTAGGTGGGGTCATTCCTATTACCTATACGATCTGGAACTTCTATATCAGAAATCTATCGGAGAGTTCTTTACAGCTTTATTTTTGCAACCTGAGAAATCTTGAAGGCTTTTTCTTTTCAATCATAAACCATATTTCGCCGATTGATACGGTCATTCTGCATAAAACACGCGCTCATATTTAGTGTTCGTTACACTGTTTAATTATTCTTTCAGGCCATCCATATAAAGCTTCGTTGGTTGATATATGATTGTTGCTTTCCTTTAGCAAGTTATCCATGTCTTGGAATCCTGTTGTCATCCATGCGACGACCAACATGACTTATTCCAGTGATTCCTAAACGGTTCAGAGCACCTCACAAGTGCGATGGAATAGGATAGCAGGTGAGGTGGAATGCTTGAAAGACAATCAAATATATAAAAACAATTTAAAAAAAAATCATGTGATTTAAATAAATAAAACTGAAAATATTATTATGGATTACTTGTAATTGAATGCATCAGTCCCAGTATAAATAGTTATAAATAATTATTGGCCTATTTTATCATTGTGATATTTTTTAATTTCTCAAGTATTAAGAATATAGTAAGTACGTTCCGCATAATGAAGGTGGGAGATATTAATGATAATGATATGTGTTGGAATTTGCATTTATCTCCCTTTAACTCCCTCTCTCTCTTTCTCTCTCTCTCTCTCTGTGTATTTTTAACTTTTTTTATTTTTGTGTACTTTTTAACACATCAAATATTCATTACGAAAATTCAGACCACAGAAAAAAAATCTTAAGAACAACTGACCTATTCAAATCCAACATAAAGATGATAATTGCTGCTTCAGTTCTGGTTTCCTGATTTCCATCAAGTATTTCTGCGTCGCGGTATTTACTCTGTCTCTCCACTTGGACGAGATGGGACACAAGCTCTATTTTTAGGTGGGGACCCGAGCGTGTATACCCAGGACAGGAACAAAAATTCCTCTCAGACCCCACAACCGTCGGTTGCGCTGGCCGCGTTGCGAGCACCGATCCCTTCCTATAATGCAATGGGAGGGCGTGGCCTCGGGCAGCTGTTCCCCAGGTTTAGGCACCTTTCAGTATCATTTTCTCAGTTGCCCCTCTCTCCTTTGACAAAGAAGCCCCTGGGCGCTCTCTGTCCAAAGACAGAGACGCAACTGAGAGATGATAAGAAGAGGTGTAACTACTCAAAAAGAGTAAGGTACAATATTTCTGCGTGGCTACCATGGATTCCCGCGTTGATTCCAAAATATTCGACGCCAACAACTGGGATGAAACTAGTTAAACTAATTCATGTGGAAGCAATAGAAAATTCACGTATCTCGATCATTCAATAACAACGTTATAGTAGAAACGGCATCATCTATGCAACTGGAAGCGAAAAAACGTTCTCGATGACTTTAAATAAAATGGAGTTATATTTTGAAGTCGGTAAAATGACGTTCTTTCGCCGGTTAACAGCAGATTAAAGCGATTCTTATAAATCAGGTGTCTATTTGACTTTATCGAACCGATCATACTTAGTATTAAGTCAGGAGTAATTAGTTGTGTCATCAGCATAAAAAACTGAATTGTGAAATGAGAACATCAGGAATGATCTTGATGAAAAGTAAGACCAAGGATAGAGACTGGAGTATATATATATATATATATATATATATATATATATATATATATATATATATATATACGACAGAGAACATGCTTTGATTTATTTTTTTTATATAATTTCTCATGCGATATAATATTTTTTTCTTTTCAGATGATAAATTATATAAAAACTGCCCAAATGTTGTTTTAGTCCGAGCGCTTTCGGCTATACATTTAGACATTTTCACGGATGAAATATTTTAACTGTTAAACTAAAAACGTAAAACAAACGCTGATTAATAACGGATTTTCTAATCAATTGGAGGATTTTCATATTAGGGATTTTCTCTTTAAAATAGCTAATACCAACGATGGGAATAGAAACATAAACAATAACATTAATATTCTTTAGAAAAATAAATGAACGAAAATTATAAAAAGGACGAAAGTAGAATTAAGAACATTATAAAAAATTGCATAACACCAGTTGGCAATAGCAAAAAAAATAGATTATATATTTATTACAAAAAATTAAAACCTCTAACCTTATAGTTAAAAAATAATAATTCACCACTTAAAACAAAATAAACAGGACAAATATTATTTACGAATTTAAATGCCTATTTATTTCTGATCATTCAAAATCCGTAAATAATTATATAGGCCACACTACAACATGTTTGACACGCAGACTCACTCTACACCTTTCTGACCATAGTTAAATTATATTTCATTTAAATATTCATGGAGACCTACTGGACACTATTCGTAACATACTTGTTGACAACACACATATAATAGCATCATCTACATGCAAAAAGGGTTAAAAATAATGGAAGCCTTATTAATAAAAGCAAAAAAAAAACAACACTTAATAATATCAACTATGAACATGGACACACTATCTTGACCATGTTTTGAAAAATGAAAACATTATATAAATACATACATGCAACAATTTTTTTCTTATTTAACAGTTGAAATTTTTTCTTATTTAACAGTTGAAAATTGTTAAATTTATAGTCGAAAGCGATGGGATTAAGAGAACATTTGGGCAGTTTTTATATAATTTTTCATCTGAGAAGAAAGAATTATTACATCGCTTAAGAAGTTGTATAAAAAACTAAGTCAAAGTACATTGTCTGTCGTATTCAGTGATATGTGCATGAAAGAAGGATTGCTACCTAAATCCACAAACGCATACACACACACACGCACACACACACACATATATATATATATATATATATAGATGTATATATTAACGCATATCTGGAGGTGTGGCCGCTCTATACAACTTTCATTTCGCGAATTGATAAGAATTTGTCCTGAAATCCCATAACCTTCCCACTTGTTAAGAAGACCCGTCTGTCCTTGTCGAGAACCCGAACTTCACCATTTTCATTTAAAGCTTGATAGATTATGTCAGCAATAATCGTCAATACATCAGAAGTCGACCTAGAGAAGCGAAAATCCTATTACTTATTTGTAAGAAAATCCAGCAAATTGAGGTGCTTAATCAATTCAGAGTTGATTATAGCTTCTAGTACATTCTAGTTAGATGTAGAAGACTAATAGGTCGACGGTCAGAAATATTAGATGATTCACCTGAACTGTTACAGACTAGAACGACAGAAGAGGATTTCAAACACCAGGAAAAAAAAAACAAAAAAAAACAGCAAGGCATTTATTGTAGAATTAATAGAGAACAGGAGCCAGTTCAGGAGCACATTTCGTAAGTACTGTTGCAATAATACCAACAAGTTCAGATTATTTGTAGGGATCAAGCTTAGAGATAATAGCAGAGACTATGGATGGAGTTATATGCACATCACTTCTAAGTGGAAAGTTAGGTAAATTTTATTCAAGAGTAGATTTTGAAGAGAAATTACAAGCAGAAAAAAACACTTAACACCTTAAATTGAGTGTAGAGAGTATAGATAAATATTTACTCATATTTAACACATTATTACAATTCGGCCATAAGTCGCAAGAACCAAACATGTTAGGGGCTACACGGTGATTTTTTTCTCTCCATGAACAAAGAAAAGATTGTTTGAAGACATGTTTAAAAGTTATAGAAATATGGCTAAAGTTGAACCTGGTTCACATGGCCAGAGAGCAAACATTCTAACCCCTCGCACACGCGCCCATCGATCCATTCATTCCGAAAACATATATACATAGACATATATATATATTACACAGAAACAAAAAAATGGAAACACATTTTTTTATCCCCTGATCTATAGGGTCTACAGTTTTTTTCATAGATAAGAACAGGACCCAGCCCTCCCCAGGAGGGTTTCTAAATCATGGTTTTTCATTCTCTTTGACCGGTTGTCATCTAAATTTATAGAAACATAATTGGGAGTGGAGAAGAGGAGGTTTCATACATTTCCCAAGGGCATAAGCACGTAAGTGAATATAATATATGATTTGACTGAAATTCAAACTCTGTTCTCCGGTTCCTGAAACCGAGGTACTATACATTACTCGAATATACATTGCATTATCTCCGAAGAAAGCCATAAAAGGCTGTGAAATAATTCGTGATTTAAAAATAGGTTAAAGTCTCTGCAACTTCCAGACACTATGCAAAAGCAAAACCGAAATGCTTGAAAATTGTTACTAGATTAGCAGGAAACAGTCAGAAAGAAAAATGCATTCCAAAAGTTTCTATATGCAAGAAATTAAAAAATAAATTACTCGCGCGCATCCCCACCCACACAGAGTACATTAAAAATTGTAACGCAAAATATTAACGGAAGTAGCATTCCAGTTAATTCTAATGAATATATATATATATATATATATATATATATATATATATATATATATATATATATTTATTTATATATATATATATATATATATATATATATATTTATTTATATATATATATATATATATATATATATATATATATATATATATATATATATATATATAAGCAAATATATGGATATAGATCCGACAGTATGAAGAAAAAAAATGAATATTTTCTTCATATATATATATATATATATATATAAGGGAAAGAACTAATGCAGGAAAAATCCATATTTAGTAGCATTTACTATATATATATATATATATATATATATATATATATATATATATATATATATATATATATATATATATATATATATTACACCATAAGCGGCAAAATTATCTACGCGTTACAAATTTACCACGTCGTGGCCTGGAAACAACAGGGAGATAACTTTCGATAATCAGTATTTTACAAAACGATTGCCGTTTGCCATGACATATCACACATATATATATATATATATATATATATATAGATAGATAGATAGACTGAAATAGATGTTCAATTAATACTCATAGAAAGTAATTAGAAAAGTATAATAATAACTAGTATAATAATAACAATGATAATAACTTGTATAACAACAACAACAACAACAATAATAATAATATTAATAATAATAATAATCAGATGAGAGCATATTCAAAATGGTAAATTTCGAAAACACGGATTCAAATGTCCGTTGTTTTCGAAATTTACCATTTTCGAATATGCTTCATATGATTATTATATCCTATTTTTCTATTAATATTATTATTATTGTTTTGTTGTTGTTATTATAATTATTATCATTGTTATTATTATACTAGTTATTATTATACTTTCTAATTACTTTCTATGGAGTATTAAGGCAAACATTATCTATCTATCTATCTATCTATCTATATATATATATATATATATATATTTACACACACACACACACAGATATATATATATATATATATATATATATATATATATATATATATATATATTATGACAGAAAGGAAGGGAAAATAAAAATAAAAACAAATACGTTGATAGTAAGTGAGAGAGGATGTATTATACTGTTATATATAGGCCGGCAGATTTATCGATCGACCGATCAATAGATAGATAGATAGATAGATAGATAGATAGACAGACAGATAGATAGATTGATTGACCGACAGACAGTGAGAATTTCTCAAGTTTCCCTCTTGAGCAGTTTTTCAGCGGAATTTCTGATCCTACCGGCATGTGCTGGTATTCATCCTGACAACCCAATTTAACTGTCCGCTAGATCGTCAAATAAGCTTTTCCTAATATAGCAGCTGCTTTTGTTAGTTTCTAAGGGATGGAGATGTTTAGGGTCACGCCGAGCAGCCACGTAGCACTGACCAAATCCTGCGGAACGCGTTTCGAATTCCAGACGCCAATGGACATTGGCAATCGGTTTATCACATCATTTGCGCTCCAGCGGATGGACCTGCTGGACCTTGCAATGGGAATCAGTATAAGAAATTCATTTCTCACTGGCTGAGCAGCTTGTCGACCACATATTTTCGTGACAGAATGTAGTTACATAGCCTTACAATCTATTCCGTAAATATCGAAGTAACACCCTGAAAGGAAGCATGACTTTCTTGGATGTATATATTGATTGCTGTGACAAAGTCGACATTACGAGTCGCAATAAAGGCGTTTGACTTTTGAAACTCGATGACATTTTACTCTTCATCGGTTCTCATATTTTTTTTTCATTTTCCGTATTACTGCTTGCGTCATAAATATTTACCTATTATTTAAAAACGAACATTTTCCCATTATTTAATCATACATTGAAACGTGTATTCGTAATAAACTTACAAATTTTGCCTAAGTTTTTTTTTAATATTCCTCTGTGTTGATCACAGATTTAAATTAAATAAGGCGGTTCAAATAAAACTTACTCAAACTGTTACATTGAAAATGGCTTGTATGAAGATGTGTGAGGTAATTATACGGTTGGATATTTATAGAAGAACATTTTTTAATAAGTCTAAAACTTTCAAGAGGAGTAAACATGCTTACCAAATCTGATTGCTGGAAGAAGGCGTTCATTTCGTAACAGGAGAGTTATTAAAGCCGTGAAGAAGATGGTGGAGACAAATATTTTACTCTTTTAAAAATCATTTTACCCCAAGCAAGTCAAGAATGCCACTAGTACACAGGGGTTACAGCGAGTCAAAGTTAAAGAGAGGACTGAGAATAGAGAGGGTTGTGGAAGAAAGAAAAGATGAAGGGAATAAAAATAAAAAAAAAAGACAGAAGATGCCGATTAACGTCGAATTAAATTTTTTGAGCTTTGTAGTTATCAGGAAAGCAAATAAATAGAAGAAAGTTCCACAGATGGAAATTGCAAGACATTGAACCTTTTGGATAAATGGTGGATGCATTTAGATATTTCAACAATGAAACGGTGAGGCCTAAATGCCAGTCTAGTAGCAAGCTTAAATTCATATAGTCGCAACACCAGAAAAAACGTTCACGAGAGTAGCCGCCATGATAATATTTATAGACAAGACAGAGAGTTGCCAAGTAACTTTGTTACAGGAGTCGAGACGAAGAAGTGTTATGAATATAGCGAAAGAGCTGGATATTTCGGACAGTTCGCTTAGGAGGGTTGTGAAAGAAGATTTTGTATTGAATCAATACAAGATTATATGTCCACAGCTGCTTGCAAGAAAGAGCTTGACAGAGAGAAAAAAAACTTCTGCAAGAAATGCAGCTTGCCATAGGCACATTCTTCGTTTAGACCAGACAAAAATTCCTATACTCTGGGTTCTGTGGTCAACTACCAAAACGATAGGCTTTACGTTAGTGCATCAGAAATAAAATCACGGGTGTGTCAGATCATATTTCATGTGACATAATCTAACTAGTGTGACTATACTGGCTTCTGTTTGTTCGAAATTACTCTTGGTGTTCATTGAAAAAGTAGTGAAAGTGAATAATAGGGTTTACCAGCAAATTTGGTAATAGATTTGTTCGCCCGGTTGTCAGTGGCATTTGGAAGTCGCTGTCGTCACTCAAGACGGTTTTCCTGCACACACGGACAATTTGACGCGGAAATGGCGTAAGCGATATCACCGTGGATTTTTTGACAGGTTAGTTTGGCGTCTATCAAGCGCTGATATTAATCCAGAGGACATTGCGATTTGGCCCATGTTGGAGTACATTGTTTCCGGTATCTCATATTCAAATGTGCCAGACTTGAAGCAATCTGTTAGGACGACGTTGTATAATTTACACGAAATGATAGTGAAGAATCCAGCTGAATTCTGTTGAAAAGAGTTTAACAGCTATGGGGAAAGTAAGGTGTGTTCATTTTGAACTCTAATTACGTGTAAAATATTGACATGCATTCCTTGAACGTTCATTAATAAAAACAAACAAACCTCAACCTGTTTATTTTATGACAAAAAAAATGTGTAAATATATACAGTGTAACCCGGATATAAGATACCCTGATATACGAGAAACTGGGATATAAGAGAGATTTTATCTGGTCCCAAATTAGAGCCTGTGTTAATGTATATATAATAGACCAAACCCGGATATAAGATAAACCCGGATATAAGATAAACCCGGATATAAGAGACCTCATCTCAGGTCCCGGCAACTCTCTTATATCCGGGTTACACTGTATGCAGTAAGGGATATTTTGCCACTCGTCTGCACAATTATGCCCTTAGTAAATGACTAAATCCATCCCCGCACCCACCAGAATAGATGGTTACTGCAGTTTGGGTGGCAACGTGTCTAAGAGAATGAAAATTCAGAATTCAAAACGGTAGCGAAGGTCACGTGGATATATTCCACTATCATATGCGTAAATCTCGGGTTGGTGCATAATTATTAGGCGTTTTTTAATCAATATTTATTATAAAAAATAAAATATAACAATACAAACATAGCATTTTTAAATGTGTATGATTATCGACACGAATTTTCAAAACCTGAAAATAAAATAATATTTATATTAAAAAATTAAACAAAACAGACATTTTTCTTAACATATAACTCGCCTGGAAAAACGCCTGATAATTATGCACCAAGCGAATATATATTAATTTACACATAATGAAAAATCTATGGAGAATCATGATGGCCTACGATCTGAAGTAGAATGGCATGAAAAAGAACTCTACACAATCGTGGGCCCTAATGGCTATGTACAACTACCTCTTTTTTGTCCCTCTAAGTAACTTTTGGCTTTTTATCGTCCATCGTTATAAATCTTCTGACATCCTTCTACACAGACACCTAAAGTAAAGTACTCGATATCTGTTTCTTCCATTATTTACTGCGAGGCTTTCTCTGATTGGACAGAGAACGATACTTGTTTGAATCAATCTAAATCTAAATCTTCGTAATAAAACCAATCTCACTATAAAATGGCATAAATTTTAATGAATGACGTTAGAGTTTTAATTTTATTTTACTCGTCAAATGTTTTATCATGTTCCGTGATACGAGCGCCCATCACAATGAGTTTCAAAACCTGAACACATTCGTTACATTTAAATACCAACCCGCACATTATATATATATATATATATATATATATATATATATATATATATATATATATATATATATATATATATATATATATATATATATATATATATATATATATATATATATATATATATATATATATATATATATATATATATATATATATATATATATATATATATATATATATATATATATATATAAAAGGAAGGTAGGCACGCACGCACCGTTGAGTAATGTATAGCGGCTTGGATTGAGGAATTGAATAGCCGAGTTCGAATTCCAGTTGAATCCATTACATTCACTTACGTGCTAATACCCTGGGTTCCTTGGATGGAAACTGGTCTAGAAGAAGGTCAACTCTGAATTCAAAATCTGCGGAGGGTCGTTTGGGGACCTTGTGGCACGTAGTGCAACAGGTCTCTGTATTCGGCCCTTCAAAAAGTGTGGATGGTCCTGCACGAAACGTTCACCACTATAATAAAATCTCATGTGCTCTCGGTTTCCTAGGATCTGTTTGACCCTCATACATCGAATTCGACGAGAGAGTCGAGTATATATATATATATATATATATATATATAGGTGTGTGTGATAAACAAATAGGGAAAATTTATTCTATCGTTTATTTCCAGTATTTCGATATTGGTGGAAATCCTTCGAATTCTAGAGTATTGATTATTATTAGGTAATAGATTCTTTACATCGTTATAATTTACAATTAGTTTATTCAACAGTGGAGCCTTATTCAAGGAAAAACAATCAGCAAGAAAAACCACGTTTGATATATTCATTAATTCACAATCTTCTGCACCAGGTCCTTTTAGGATTGCTATAAACTTTGCTCTTCAGATTTTTTTCCTCTCGTGTAAGTAACTTCTAACTTTTATCTCCATCTCTGTCCATTTGTGTCATCGAGTCAGATAGATTTGGTAGGTAAATTGCTGTCACTTTTTGTATAAAATCAAGGGCCGATTTCCTCAATATGTGTGGCGTAGAGTTCAACTCACCCTTCACCTAGATAGTTGTTATATTTGTAAATAAAAAGAAAAAATACAGAAGAAAATGCACTAACTCTTATATTACTAAGCGCTATTAAGTTTTTCTTTCTAATTTCGTATTGTAGTATTTGTCTTTGTTCATAGCTGAGAATTAGGAAGGCCGCCGTAGTTAGGGTGAATATTGAAGGAACAGAAGACTATATAGAAGGAGAAGTTTATGAAATACTCATACATAGAACAGAAAACCTGAGAAATAAACTACTCCTCAAATCTAATTTCCCTATTTATAAGTAAGAGTCCCTTGTCACAGTATTAGGGAAGAGATGGATGTACGCTGCGTCCTAATCTACAACATTTTAATAAAATACGGAAGAAATTCACGGATTAATTTAAACTTTATTAAATTGCAGGACATATAAAATCGGTGGCCCCTGTAACAAGAAGAAAGAATAACATGATGGAGATAGGGACGTTCCACGGTACTCTAAACAAACCCCACGATAATAGAAAGAGCATTAACAGGGTATGGGGTTATTTTCCTGAAGAATTGTTTTGAGAGAGAGTTTTTTGATTTTCAAGAGATTGAAGGTTAGGTTAATAAGTGCCTAATGTTTCTTAATAAGGAAACTGCTTATATTACCATCACAATAATAGACTACGTCACTCAAGATGTAGTAACATATTTAAGAAGTGTACTTGGTTTTGCAAGTTTCACCTTATTAAATACTCTTAGATAATACAATAATATGGTTAATAAAATCTAGATAGGAATATGCTGTTAACAGGCAACACCAATCCGCATTTATATATTTCGTGGAAACATTATAAAAGCACTCAATTTTAATAAATTGTAAGAACAAGTACGTTAGCGGTGAACAATATGTATTTCACTAAGCTAGATCAATTGTTGATTTTATTAGACATGGAATGACAACGTATAGGACAATAAATTCATCACATGGATGATCGTCTTCGATATATCAAATGTCTTTGAAGAAGGTCAGGAATAGCTTGATACAATACAATTATGGAATCTCCGGTTGAATTTTCTTGTGTTCTTCCTAACTGATAAAAGTTTATTGTTAAATAGCAGCATGGCCCAGCGCTACCCGTTCTTGATTAAAAAATCGTACGACTCATACAGCAATCGCTATCACTTGACTTAAAATATTTTCCCTTTCCTTACCTTCAAAGGAGTGCCCTATGCCTTGCTAATGTTGATACATGCCTTACTTCTTGCCTATCTCTGCGAATTTTTTCTAAGCTCTATACTAAACATTAAATCCGTTACGAAAAAAGAACTAAACAAAATGAACACAAAACGATCAGCTTTAAAAAAAGGACTCGTAACTTGAAAAACCGAATGAAAAAAGAATGTTAACAACAAATACTTTTTCACCCCTAACCCAGTTCTGCGGAATCAGAATCAACGTTGAGTTTAAGCAAGTGAAGTAAAGTGCCATGCAGATTTAAATTTTTCCCACTTGTGACGAATGCAGCTATCGACATTTTTTGCTAGCATGCCAGTTAACATTCGTGTCAGTAAGCTGTTGGCTCTCACGCTGGTCTATAAATGACTGCTGATGCATACATAGCGTTTATGAAGGAGCATCTTGAACTGTGGATGAAAAGGTAAAGAGTTGCCTTCAGAAGGGACATTCTTTTTATGCAAGATAATGCTCCCTCACATGCTGCTCACAAGACTACTGAATATTTGAAACAGGCTTCGATGGACCTCGAAAAATGAAGTGGCGAGCAAATTCTCCGGATTTGAACCCAATCGAAAACCTTTGGAGCATCATGAAGCGAAGACTGTATGCCAATGTACGACAATTCAGCAGCAACGCTGGGTTGTGGGAAGCAATTCTTGACATATCTCGTGTCATTACAGCAGATGACATCCTACAATTAACAAATTCTATGGATCGTCGATTTCTTCAAGTAATTTCAAAACAGGGAACGCACTTTCCCTATTAATTTGTTTAAAACTGTGCCTTTGTTTGTATCTGTTTGATTATCTTATTTATTAGCGTCTTTTGATCATAAACATACACGTGCAACATTAGTAAACGTTTCGTTTGCTCATTTCTGGGAATTTTACTAAACCTTTCTAATAATTTGGCACGCTCAAATCACCGTGCTGATATCAAATATGGCGCCAGTTTGTTTACATTGCGCAGATCAGTACGAAAATTCCCGCGCAGGTCAGTGTTGCCAATATTGTGTGAAAATTTCGTGTGAATTGATTGGACGGTTTTTGAAATATTAGAAAAAAAGTTATCTCAATAATAATTTGGCACGCAGTGTGTATGTGTGTGTGTATATATATATATATATGTATATATATATATATATATATATATATATATATATATATCATTTAGTAAATATCAATAAGCCGATGATACAACCGTTTACGTGAGCACCTCCCAATGTCTAGGTAACTAGATTTTGATAGCTGTTCTCTTCGCTTAACTCGATCTAACAGCTCATGAGGACAATTCTAAAAATTCTTCGAATTATCCTAAAGGCAAATAATCTTTTCGTTGTTTAACATGGCGGCTTTCCTCGTCATTTTCGAATGCTGAGAAACGAACATTTGGAGTCGGTTCTTATATATTCTATTACACTATATTTCCATAACATTACTTCCTTCAAATAAACTACATTTTTTTACTAATCTGATTCAGTCCTAGTCTTTTTTTTTCATCCTCACACTTATTCTAAGTTCTCCTTATTAGATTTTGCAATAGATGTCAACACTTGATTATTTCAACACAAACTGTAATCCAAAACCCGAATGCACAAGACATGATGTAATAACGCTTCCGGTTACCCTTAAAACTCATAAGCTATAGAATCAAAAGGTATATGTGTGGAATAATACATTATTTCTCACTTGTTAACATATAACAATTATATGTTATATAAGGTGCAGCAAAGAAACCCCACCTTTTTTATTTTTAACTTTTATTGAAGCAAAATAAATTCAGTATTTTAAAATAGCTTATAGTTACCTATGGCTTACGTATTTGGGAATGGTTAAAACTTAATTTCGAGCTGACGTGGATATTACGACATGGATATTACGACATGGATCAACTGATTGGCCATCACGCTCACAAGACTTAACACCACCAGATGTGTGAAAGACATTTTTACAGCCACAAACCAAAAACAATCCCTGAATTAAAACAATCAATTACTGACAAATCTTCTGATATTAATTTAGAAATGTGTCATTTTTTTAAAAATATTTCACCCTAAGCCAGGCGGGAAGCCGCTAGCATGCAAGGGGTTAGAGATTGTTGGAGCGTGAGCAAATAGGAGTATAGAGGAAAGAATGAAGAGAAGGATAGGGGATAGATCAAGGCAACTGGAGACGTCGATTGACATTACATTTGAATAGTTGGAGATTATAGCTATAAGGGAAACAGGAAAAGGCGAGGGAATTCCACAGGTGAAAAGTGCAAGACATGAAGCTGTTGGAGTAGAAGAGACTGCTACATTTAACAGTTTCGATAGTGAAAGTTTGTAAAACTGTTGCTGATAAGGTTCAGCTCTGGAATGAAAAACTTAAATAGTTTGTTCATTATGACTAATCATATTGTTTCGATGCGACAAAACTTATCAATTTTCTTGAAATTCTGTAATTTATTTTTGTTCAATAAAGGTTAAATATGTAAAAGAGTGCGTCGCTTTTATCTCATTCTTTATATAAAGCTATAATGGATTTGATTACTCTTGATACGATCCATGTCTCCGACCAATCCCTTTCAATCAGTTACGCAAACAGCTTGTTAATTGTTGAATAGATTGAAATGCCTATTTAGGGTGTTACAATTTTATTTTCCGTTAGTGTATATATTTTCTGACTCATGTTTTCCCAGCATTACTCTTCTTTGATTTCTATTAATTTCTCACTTATTTTTCATGTTTTTCATCTTTTTTTAATAAATAGTAGTTCGGTGTTTCGCTGTAAATCCACCATTTTAGCTGTTTTTATTTTCTTTTCCATTGTTCCCTCTTAAGATTTTCCTCCCGTGTTATCCCATAAATCTTATATTATCTTCCTCGCCACCTTTCTTTCAATCGATATTATTTTTAAATATATATATATATATATATATATATATATATATATATATATATATATATATAATTTTTTTTTTTTTTTGTCACTTGATTCTTTTTCATGTTTCTATACGTCTTATTTGCCTCGGATGAGTCAAGTGAAACGCAATAGAAACGGTTTCTTCTTTTAGCATTTAAAAAACTAAAAATTGCACTTGCTGCCTCTGTACTTTCTGGAAGGTAGTGGCAATAGAAATAAAGAAATCAAATCGAATCAAATCAAAAGGGAAAGACGACTGCTCGTACAAATGTAAAGTGAAATGTGGTGGGATCTTGGTAAAGAAATCATTCTTGATGCTTTTGCCATTGCTTGGCTCTTGAAATGTTTACTATTTGCATCAAACACCACATTTTGCTCAAGTCATGTTGGAAAAAAAATTCTCGTTTTACCTAATCGTCTTTTCAGTCAGTCAAGAAAGACGCGTTCGCGGTGTGCAGTTCTATTTCTGAATGTAATTTGCCATCAAGATTGAATATTGCTGGTTAAAGATGGAAAAGAAAAGAAAAGAAAGAAAAACAAGATGATAAGAAATATGAAGACTCACGGGAGATCTCAGCAAATAATAATAAGAAGAAGAAGAAGAAAAGAAGAACAAGAAGAAGAAGAACAACAACAACAAGAACAAGAACAAGAAGAACAAGAAGGAGAACAAAAAGAAATAAAGCAAGCTGAGCAAAAAAAAAAGGTTATATATAACAGTAGAAGAAGAAAAATAACAAGACGAACAAGAAGGAGGAGGTTTTGGAGGAGTGGAAGGATGAGAAATTAAGCAGGTGAAGAAGTAGAAATAGAGCACGTTGAGCAGAAAAAATAATACATAATAGGTGTGAAAGAAGAAGAACAACAACAACAACAACAACAACTACAAGACGAAGAACAACAATAAAGAAATAAAGCAGGCTGAGCAGAAAAAAGAACATATAACAGAAGAAGAAGGAGGAGGGGAGGAGGAGAGGTTTTGGAATAGTGGGAGGATAGGAAATAAAGCAGGTTAAGAAGAAGAAGAAGCAAGTTGAACAGAAAAAATGAATACATAATCGGTGTGAAAGAAGAAGCTTGAAAAGAAGAAGAAGTAAGAGTAGGAGTGTTGGTGGAATAGGAGGGGGGAGATATCAGGTAGGATAAGAAGAAGAAGAAGAATAAAGAGGAGAAATGCAGCAGTCTGAGCAGAACAAATAGGAGGAGTAAGGGGAGCAGGTGGTGACGAAGAAGAAGAAGAAGAAGGGGTGTTGATGGAGTGAGAGGAGGAAATATTAAGCAGTTTAAAAAGGAGGAGGATGAGGAGAAGAATTGCAGCAGTTTGAGCTAAAGAAAAAGGAGGAGGGAGATGAGCATTTGGTGGCGGAGGAGGAAGAAAGAAGAAGAAGAAGCAAGTTGAACAGAAAAAAAGAATACATAATCGGTGTGAAAGAAGAAGCTTGAAAAGAAGTAGTAGTAAGAGGAGGAGTGTTGGTGGAATAGGAGGGGGAGATATCAGGTAGGATAAGAAGAAGAAGAAGAAGAAGAAGAATAAAGAGGAGAAATGCAGCAGTCTGAGTAAGGAGTAAGGGAAGCAGATGGTGGAGAAGAAGAAGAAGAAGAAGAAGAAGAAGAAGAAGAAGGAGGAGGGGTGTTGATGGAGTGAGAGGAGAAAATGTTAAGCAGTTTAAAAAGGAGGAGGATGAGGAGAAGAATTGCATCAGTTTGAGCTAAAGAAAATGAGGAGGGAGATGAGCATTTGGTGGCGGAGGTGGAGGAAAGAAGAAGAAGAAGAAGAAGAAGAAGAAGAAGAAGAAGAAGAAGAAGAATAAAGAGGAGAAATGCAGCAGTCTGAGTAAGGAGTAAGGGGAACAGATGGTGGCGAAGAAGAAGAAGAAGAAGAAGAAGAAGAAGAAGAAGAAGAAGAAGAAGGAGGAGGAGGAGGGGTGTTGATGGAGTGAGAGGAGGAAATGTTAAGCAGTTTAAAAAGGAGGAGGATGAGGAGAAGAATTGCATCAGTTTGAGCTAAAGAAAAAGGAGGAGGGAGATGAGCATTTGGTGGCGGAGGTGGAGGAAAGAAGAAGAAGAAGAAGAAGAAGAAGAAGAAGAAGAAGTGCTGACGGTGGTGCAGAAAAAGTAGAAGTATGAGACAAAGATATATAAAATAAAATTAAAACAAAAAGAAATGGAGAATTCTAAATACCAGAAAAAAGTATCAAAAATAAATATCAAGAGCGACCGGGACGATGTTTAGTATTAGTTAAATCTATTGTAATTTTTCTTGACTGCTAGACATCATTATTTGAAGTCGATGTAAAAGACCAATATAAAATGTCGAATTCCATAGCACTCAAGCCTGCTATTCTCTTCAGGTGAATTGGTGTAATATAGTTTCGTCTCTATTTCTGAGACAAAGTAACTACTATTATACATTTGCGGGAGGCAAATCAATGCAATTGATACCAGAGAAAGACCAGTGACTACAATGGTTGAACGGTTGCTTTAAAACAGCAATGACGAAGAAAGGTATCATTATATAATTGTGAAATATATTTTCGACAGACCGTGCTTATCTTTAGCGCAATGGTTAACGAGTTCGTCTTCCAGATTAACCAGCTAACATAAAATATTCCGGTAACGTTATAGACGTGTTGTATTTTCCTTCGGGGTATACGTGACGTTGTGGCAATGTGGTAATCATCTATTTTCTTGACCTCCAAAATGACTGTCCATTTCCAACGTTGCATATTATGGCAATGTTATTTTGTATTATGTGTTGTCACGAGATCCCGACGCTAATCGATACAACGGTATCAACGAAAAGGGACATTTACATTTGGTATTCGTTATATCAACAGTGGCAGCTTGGAATCTAAGTGGCAGTAGGATTAATGACGTCACAGGACCACATGATGCACGTTGGTTCAGTGATCGTCATTGGATGGAATTAGCCGGTAGCAATACTGGGTGTGGGAAGCATATCGACGTTTCAGAATTCTTGAGATACTTTGTTGAATGCCTACCGTTTTGGACTTATATTCAAAACCCCCAAAACGCAATATATAGAACTGTCGGAATGCCCACAAGGCACTTCAGTCTATCGCTGACTATTGTGGCCCTGGTCTTCTCATTCAGTAACATTACCTCCCGTCTTTATCTTTCAAATACATAGTAATCTGCATTTTAAATCATTGCCAAGTGTGACTTGCAGTTTATATTTTTCTCTTGTTATGCCTCCAGAACCAGCGCCATATGCATGCGTAAAAATATTATAACATAATATATATATATATATATATATATATATATATATATATATATATATATATATATATATATATATATATATATATAACATGCTGTGTTATATGTTATGCTATATAACATATAGCATAACAAGACATAAATTCTTTACATTATTCGGACTGTTATCCTCATCTTCAGTGCCATATTCACAACATTTCGACCATTGAACGCTACAACCCTCTTCAGGTGATTGGCATTTCGAACAGAACCCTTTATTTCGTCAACCGATGTAGATTTTCTAATTCCACGTGTCATGCATTGTCCGTTATTTCACCACTGCTGTGGCCAGATCTTTAACTCACAACTCTTTGGCTCTAATCAATGGATCTAAATCCACTGGGCCATTTGTCCTTGATATTGGACGTTTACATCGACTTCAAATAATGTCTAGCAGTCAAGAAAAATTCCAATTGGAGATCTTTTCGAGACCTACGGCCAGGTTAATTTTGAGGCAGGACTATATGGTGTTGTCGTCTGCGTAGATGCCTACTTGGGAAATGATGATATCAGGAAAAACGTTGATGAAGATCAGATACAGTGTTGGACTTCAGGATAGAGCCTTGAGGAACACCAGCATTCGTATGAAAGGAACAACAGGAGAAACCTTTTAAAACGACCTTCATTTCCCAGTTTACAGGAATGATTGTATTAAGTCAAATAACCGTCCTGTAATGCCGTATCCCTGAAGCTTACGAAGGCTGGCATGACAAACCATATTGAACGCTTTAAATATGTCTAGAGCTACGGCGCGAGCTTCTTCGTTATTGTTAAGTGCTTGGTATCCAAGCGGAAAAAAATATTGCTTATCAGAGAGCAGATCGTGGAATGTAAGATGATTAACCACTTCGGCGTTGATTAAACCTTCGAAGACTTGGCCGAAGAGTGATAGTTGATTGATAGAAAGTTCTCCAGTGTTCTTGAAAACAGGGGCATCAGATGAGGGCTTCTAACAGGCTGGGAAACAAGAGTCAGTGAGGCACTAGTTATATAGTTTGGAGAGGACGTAAAAGAGCCTCGGTTCTAGCGGTGAAAGGTGTCGGTACTCCAGATGAGTCGAGCGTTGAATTGGATGAATATTTCCGAGCAAAGCATTCAGCCTTATCAGCTGAGGAAGTCCGGATTTCCAATTGATTGAATGGAGGAGGTATTGCGGATTTGCTGTTATTTAGCACACTCTTGCAGAGCCGCCAATAAATCTTTAGAACCAAACTTGCGAGATGCAATACATTGTTTCATTCTTTCTGCAAATAGTAACATTACAGGCAGAGACAATGAGATGTCAGTTGCGATCAGACGTGTCACTTCGGTGCAGATGGAAGAAGTGATTCCTATGAGTTATAGCAGCTGAGAAGCAGCTGAGAACGAAGCAGATGATCGTGATTTAAATTTATATATTCTTCCGGGGATGAAAGCTTCGATGCCAGCTTTTATCCAGGATGAGACCTCAGACGCTTATTTTTGAACGGGGTCCTTAAAAACAACATTCCATGGGGCATCGCGTATGATATCACGTAACGAGTCTCAGTCTGTTCGTTGATAACAGAAAGATATTCTGTTGGTAGGAGGTTCTTGACTTGAGTGGGAGTAGAAAAAGGTGTTAACCAACAGCATAATCAGAGTTGCCAAGAGAGCAGAGCTGCGTGGCACGACGGGTGGCGAAGAAGGAGGTATATCAGAGATCGAGAAGGGAAGGATTACTGCCAGGGTTACTGGGGAAACTCGTTGACCACACACACACACACACACGCACACACAGACACATATATATATATATATATATATATATATATATATATATATATATATATATATATATATATATATATATATATATATATAGAGAGAGAGAGAGAGAGAGAGAGAGAGAGAGGAAGAGAGGGGAAGTGTGAGAGAGTAATACGTACATATATACGTTGGCGTAATAAAAACAATGCTAAATAAAAGCTTTTTAAGTATGTATTAGTAAACATACACAGTATCCCCCGACGCGAGTACGACTCTATGCTAGCAATGCAATCATCTGGTATTGATCTTTGTTTAAAGTCTTGTGTAATGGCGGCGTAGATTACTATATATATATATATATATATATATATATATATATATATATATATATATATAAACATAAAGCATACACGTAGAGACAATATAGACATACAATATATATTTTACAGTTTATATATATATATATATATATATATATATATATATATATATATATATATATATATATATATATGTTTGTGTGTATGTGTGTGCGTGTAGAGAGAGAGGGGGGAGAGAGCAGAGACAGAATATGACATATAGATAGGTAGAGAGCATTAAAATGTTTATTTTTTCAACCGCCATACCAAAATTAATTTTACTGGCTTGTTAAAAAATGTCCTGTGCTTCCATGATGGCTGGATGTAATTTCAAGACTTATAGGCGGAATTATATAACATTCGCAAATGTTTCAGGGCGATGGAAAATCAAACTTCGTCACTTTATATGCTGATTTTGTTCGTGATTTTATTTTCATGGAGTGAACCATCAGGAAAATGATTTGACTGCACAGAAGGCTATAGTTATTGAAGATGAGGAAAAATGTAGTCCAGGATTACTACGAGTGTCCGAATAGAACAAAATGAATTTAACACAGTACAGTGTTATGAGTAAAAAGAAAGAAAAAAAATACAATATATGCAGAAATATCGTAGAAAATAGCTGTACCCTCACATGACAGAAAGTGTGACAAAACAGCAATTCAAAGCAAGTGATCCAGAAATGCAAGAACACGATTGTGAAAATAGATGTTTTCTAATTAAATGGGAGGATTGTCGTCGGTGTCTCTTTATATGAGCATTTTAGGAGATAGCCTTTAAAAAAAAAATGTAAAAGAAAAAAGAACGGGAAGTAGATTTAATGATGCTGGCCAAAAAAAAAAAAAAAAAAAAAAATCAGACTTCATATGATTTAATATCAAGCAGCTTCTGCCCAGATTTTCCTGAACAAATGAAAGAAATAAAATAGCTTCTAGTAGACTTATTTATACGGTAATAGCGATTAAAAATTAAACTGGATATATTTGGAAATGTATGAGCAATAATTATCAATTGATTAAAAATTTAGGAATCGGAGTAAATAAATTTCTCTCAAATAACTTGAGAAAGAAGTCAGATGTTCTCACAGGTTAAACGGGAATGCAAATTTGGTCAATGAGCTGAATTTTCTAATTTCCGTCGAGTCGTAAATGAATATAATAAATTCATTTACGCGCAAGATATGATGAATTCACATCTCCGCCTTCTCCAAGTATGATTCAATTAGAATTTCTAACAGTAGATCATTAGTATCTCAAAAAATTCTTGCAATTTAAAATTATTTTCAGACGTTAAATAACCTGCAAACATTTATATGCCGTAAAAAACAAAAACATGAATTAATGACAAATTCAAACTTGGTTGGTAGCCAGCCTAGGAGAAAGAAATCTCTGAATTCAAAATTGGTCGGGCATGGAACGAGAAACTGCATCCTGCGAAAAAACATTCTTGTTACAGAAACCACAGCAGCAATGCTTAGCGTTTTGAAGGTGTGGTCCCGCCTTACACCTGTGGAGGGTATAAGATATGAATGAATATATCATATGCAAATAAACAGACAAATATATATTGCATTAGCAAACATTATATTGACTATTAGATTGTTATGTATTTTTACGGTTTATAACAACCTTGGATTATGAAATCGAACCTTATTATGGATTATAGTATTATTTGTGACTGAATATTGCATTCAATTTTTTATGAATAACAAAGATTTTTGTTTCCCGAACAAATACCACTAGCTGAGGAGAGTAGATGAATTCATACCGTTTCCAAAAGTAATAGCACGTAATTTAATACAACGAAACAGACTGGGAATTCATACACAAATCTCAGCATATATGTATCTTTCTTTCTGTATCAGGGGCTAGCTAGTGCAGGGTTGAAAGCTGAAACTGAAAGTTTTCCCTTGCTGCATAGGACCAATGCTTGTTAACTAGAAATTATCAAGCATATATACTAAAATATTGTGTTAGCCCAAAATGCACATTCTGTGATAAATATCCAGAAACAATTGATCATCAGGTAGCACGATATTTGAACCCACTGAATATAAAACCCGGCATGACAGAGTGGGCCAATATCTGCACTGGAAAATATGCAACTTCTATGGGAAGGAAACTGACAGCAACTGGTATGAGCACCACCCAGACCCGGTTACAGAGATATGACCTGTTACAATTCTATGGGACTACACAATACACACTGACAGAACAATCAAAGCCAACCGCCCAGATATTGTTATTAAAGACCACAAACAAAAACGGTGCCTCCTTATTGATATGGCAGTCACTGCAGACTGCAATGTATCTTTAAAGATATTCAAAAAGCTGTCAAAATACAAGAACCTTGAAATGGAAATCACAAAAATGTGGCACATAGGAACATCAACAATTCCTTTTTTAGTGGGAGCCCTAGGATTGCTCGCAAAAGATTCCAGCAGACAAATTGAAGGGATTCCTGGAAGGCCATGCTCAAAGAATTACAAAAAATTGTTCTCACAAGTACAGCCGACACTTTACGAAGAGCTATATATATGTAACTTTTTTTTTTGTCAGTGAAAAGTGCCATGATGCCATTTTTAACCTTAGGTCTGTGGCTGGACCCGAAAATAAATGTGTACACGCCAGAAATCAAAAGAAATAATAATAATAATAATAATAATAATAATAATAATAATAATAATAATAATAATAATAGAAACAGTGAGAATGACAAATCAACCGCACAATTAAAGTTTTGCGTACAGGACATAGAAAGAATATTCGCGTGGCCAAGCGCTCACTATTTTCGGCATCTATTCCAAATCAATATTACAATACGGGCGGTGAGGGCAGCATCAGTTGTTATAGGAAGGGTAAAAAAGATTCGTGTTATAATTAAACTTCGTGTATATATTTTGATAGATGAAACAGTGTTTACCCAACTATATATTATTAGATATTACGCATATCCCTCATATCCGGAGTGCCTCATATCCGGAATCACGCATATCAGGACATTATTTTGTTGTGTATATTTCAACTATTAGGATAATATTCAACCGAGTTGAAATTTCTGTTTTTGTCAAGAAAATTACTTTGGATAATTGTTTATGTATATTTCACCATAATGGCTTGTATTGGTGAAAAAGATGTTTGGAATAAGGGGAAAAAGAACAACTTTGGAGTTATCGCAAAAGTGGAAATTTTAAACAAACTAGACGCTGGTGAAAGTTCATTGTGACTAATAGCTGATTTTAAAATAGGAAACTTAACATTGTATGATATAAAATCTTCCAAAGAAACTATTCTCCAGCGTTCACGCTGACACAATAAACAATAAATTGTGATGAATCCTAGACTTAAATTGAAAAAGGTAGTTAAAAGGGTGTCATTTTTATGTCGATTGCAATAACGCAAGCGGAGTTAAAAAGTGTTTTTGGATTAAAGAATATCAAGAATCAAAGCAAAGCGACATGCGGAAAAAAAGGTTAAAATTGACATTAGAAGAGAAAGAATCATCATGCAACAGCGATTAAAAAATCCTTGTTACATTATTTGTTTTGCATACGTTGCATACTTAATTTAATGAATTTTCATTAACATTACATAATTTATTTCTATTTCCTTAAAATCATTTCCGTTATATTTCACTCACCATTAGCTTAGTTTGTTTACTATAAAACATTAAAAATATATGTAAAACCTGATTTCAGTTCTTTTATTTTAATCTAAATATAACCCCTCATATCCGGAATTTGTAACCAATTCCTCATATCCGGAATGCAATCTTAGTCCGGTTGTCAGGGATTTTACTATTTATTTGAATTGAATCAATAGCTAGGTTAAGTTTTGTTCATAAGGTCGTAAAAGACAAATCTACTCGCCAGAATCCATCTCGCACATTTATAAATCTATCACTTGTCCGTGCATTGAATATTCCTGTCATATCTGGTAAGATGCCCCTTCCATATATCTCGAGATTCTAGACAAAATAAAAAGAAAGGTTTGTAATGTTATTGGTGGTTCTGTGAATTCCAAATGTATTTTCTAAAAATATTTTCTTAACAGTTGTTTTAATGAGCTTACTTCCTTTGTAACTCGACCGCAAAAAATTATGAGTAATACTAGAAAGGCAACTAATTCTCATAGTTTTACTGTTGAAACAGGTAGACGAAACCGTAAGTTATATATTTTCTCGCACTCGACAGCTGTGGAACTCTTTTCTGACTGCTTGCTTTCCTGCCACTGGAACCTTCAAGAATTCAAATTATAAATCGTTCGCCATTTTCTGCCTTCTTGATATCTGTTCTTTTATTGTCCTTCCCCAACATTAAACTCTTCTCGCTCTCTTCCATTCCTAGTAATCCCTTGCGTCTTAGTGACATTATCGACTTGCTGGGTTGAAATCAGCAAACACTGTTCATATAGTGTATACTCTGAGACAGATGCTACGTGTAAGGCGCAATCAATAAAAGTGTATTTTATCTGTGGCAGTTATGAAATGCAGACAAGTTTTAACACAGTTTGATCGTTGAATATTTGCTGGAGCTAAGAATGAGGTGGAAACTAAAAATTTAGCATGATTACATACACCAATATATGAATTCCGGACAGTTTCATTGAAAATTACTGAGTCCAATGTTGATGCAAATAAGCGACTAAAAACTATTACATGTCTTGTAACTACAAGTGTATGGAACATTGCTTGAATGTACATTCCACTTTAACGAATGTGTCGATGTCCCCCATCAGTCAATACGGTCTACGGCTTCTCGCGGTGTTTCAGCGACCGAGAAAAAGAGCGTAATAGTTTGAAAGCAGCAGCGGTTGTTGCCATATTTCACTGAGAGATCAGCGAATAATACGCTAGAGCTGATGAAGGCAAACGCTATGTGACTTGACCAGAAAGCTTACGCTATTTCATTATTCCAGGCGGTAAATTAAATTTTTTTTTTTTTTTAGGCAGGCGGCATGTGGCGATGAAGGAAGCCTATCAATTCTATATTGTGCAAGTTGGTAGTGGCTCTGTAATGTTGGGTATATTTTCGTCCTAAGAGTATTTAATAACATCTTCTGCGTTGTTTTCTCTACCTAGTCTTTGGTTCCTTTGATACTCTCTCTAAGGAGGGCCTTCCCAATTCTCGGTTATTTTGAATATAAACAATATCACAACAAGTTCACAAGACAATTAATAAAAACTGAATTTGTCGAGAGATAGGCGGGACTATTATTTTATTTCTATGTGTCATGTCTTTTCAGGACGTAGGCGATCATGGTTCTCCATCTCCCTCTATCTCTTGAAGCTCTCAGCAAATTCCTTCCCTCAACTTACTCCCCCAGATCATGTTCTGTCATCTAACTGCTCAAGCTCGCTTGGTATGTCACGCGCTGATTTCCCTTGTCTCTCTTCACCTCTTTTTGACCCATGCGTATCAGTTTCTCCAGGCCCTCATTATGTCCCCAAAACCTCACCTGCCTTTTTCTGATGTTAAGTATAAGCCTTCTCCTTGTTTTCAACCTCTCTACGACCTCATCGTTGCTCACATGCTCGTTCCATCATATCCTTAGCATCATTTTGTAGTTTACGTCTCCGTTGCCTCGAGTCCCTTCTTCATCTTTCAGGAAATCGTCCAACATTCACTGTCGTAAAGAAGGGCAGATGTCAGTATTCTTATCCAATATTTATTTTATGACTTTTCAACCGATTATTGTCACCGTTTTTTTACGTGGTGATCGTTTGTCCCAGGAAGGTAACATGATGAGAATCTAGATTGCAAAATGCCCACGTGAACTAATTGTTAAAATTTCTGTCACGGTTTGATAGAAACAGATTTTTAGATAGAATTAAATTTTTGAACGATAAATAAAACGAGAATAAAAATGGACAATTTCATAAATGTAACCCGAATCTATTACATTATTTTTACGTTAATTGCCCTGAAGAGTTTCATTCTTTGACATATCAACTTTATGAATTTACACGCAATACTAGTTTGGTAATTAGGTCTCATGAATTTAGGGTTACATTTCTAGATGGAACCATACGTTCTCGCTCATAGAACTCACTTCTGGCTTCTTGTTTTCGGACAAATTTGATCTTCTGAAATTTAAACGGAATGTCAATCAACATGTCTCTCTTTAGTTCTTGTTCTTTTATTGACCTTTCTCCTTAAAGGTTATTTTTTCCTTTTATTTCAAAAACAGTTACTCCTTGCCTTTTAGTGGTCTTATCGCCTTGCTTGCCATGAAATAATTATACAAATCAAAGAATTTATTTTGGAAATCAATAAAATAGAACACAAATAAAGAAACAGCATTTGGGTTCTGTTTAAATAAATTTCAAATGAATGTTTCCTGGATGCAATGCGTTCTGACGAAATCTATGAAAATATTTCATTTTATCTTTTTATTATTTTGTAGATCATTGTAGCAGATTTTAACAGTGGATTTATAAGAAATCATTGACATATTTCACGCCAGATTAAAAAGCCGTTGAGCGTATATTGGAAATAATGCAGAGATCACTAAATCTGAAGAAATATCTCTACGTTGCCCCGTGTTTTGTGATTGGATTATTACTAATGGTCTTTTGTATTTGGTCATCAACATCCAATGCAGGCATGCCGGGAAGTTCTCTTTGCTTTTCATTATTTTTTTAAATTCTGATCATAGTGAATCAATTTCAAAGAGTTCTCTCATCTTTGGAACCACTGCTGCACAGTTCTATCTTTCTATTTGTACAGAAATTTGCACAATTCTGGAAATAAAATAGCATCAAATGTCGAAACCGCTTCATATGTGTATCGATTATTCTCCATAACACCACACTCGTTCAGAAGTATCAAAACATTCAGCTCTATGTAACCGAATTCTCAGATCAATACATAAAAATGAAACGAAGCCTATGGGACTTAGCGAGGACTATCTTTCTTCGATTCTCGAGGACTGACGCTATACTGTCACAAGCAATAAACTGTACCAAATAACATGACACATAAATGGAGAAATCTTAACAGCAGCTGCATCTAAAAATGGATAACACACGTAACTTGAAGAGAAAATAATGACATAATCCAAATCTTGACGTCCGCCGTACTGCAAAATATCGACTTTGTTATAACGATAAACTACATTCGGCAGCAAGCCCTCTGATCAGGAGATTGGAAGTTTTGAGAAGCGTGAAACAACCTTTTGCCAGGTCGACGCTGATCCTGGGTGATAAGACCTGATAGCGTGCAAACTATAGACAAAACCGCAAAAGAAAAAAAAATCAACAACACATCTTTTATAATAAAATGTGCAACATCTTTATAGTGAAATGAAAATCAATGCAAAACTAAAAAATTATAAAAAATACATTTTTAGAGTAAAATTAACAAAAAATTTAATACATCACTTAAAACTATGTATCTATAAAAATATACCTTTACCCTGAAATCATGAAATTATTTACAAAATATTTATAACCTGTCCATATTTCTGAGATGAGGTATTATATACACTATTTACATTATTCGGACTATTGTCCTCATCTTTGTCGCCGTATTTATTACAAAGTTTCAGCCTTATTCAGGTGGTTAAAATATTCTCAAGGAAACATGGCACAGTGGATAAAGCCGTTGGTTAGATACAGTGACAGGACCCAAAGAGTGTGAGTTCAATACCCTGTTAAGGCAGTAGAGAACTTGGAGAGGGGAATTAACTGTAGATAACTGATAAATGACATCCATTAAAACATGGAACGTGGAACTAGAACAGTCTATCCGAGTGAGCGAAATAAAGGGTTCAGTTCGACATTCAAACCACCGGAAGAAGGCCGGAGTGTACAACGGCCAAAACGTTTAATGAATATGGCGAGAAAGATGAGGACAATAGTCCGAATAATGTAATTAGTGAAAATATTTATATTTAGACATTAAATAACACGTAGAGGTTAATATGCCTCTAAACAAAATAAACCAAGTACCTTTAAACAAATGTGAGAAAGGACACACCCAGAAATACGAGAAAGAACGATAACAGTTACAGGATTTGCTGAAAAGAAAATTGTTTTAATAGAAATATTTAAAACATTTCAACCGACTGTGTCACTGACAGATTAATCAATGGATGCCAGATATTTCCTAATAAATAAGTGTTTTATATTATGACAAACATTACCAAAATACTCTCGTTGAAAGGTCAGCTTTCAGACTATGTACATATGACATACAGTTCTGTCGCATGTGAAACAAACCATGTGTTCAAAGGCCGCCTACTGAAAAAGCTACGATTTTTTCCTAACAACCAAATATATATATATATATACATATGAAGAAATATAGTCTTAAGATGTGGTATATTTATGGGATAAAATTCTCAATATCAGAGATAGATCGTGTGTAAATATAAAAGTGAACATAGAAGTCAACGCTTAGTGGCGACAGTCTGTTTCATGCTAAGTGGAATCGTCAGATTTGACGATTGCGTCTAGCATGAAACAGACTGTCGACTCTAAATGTTGCCTTCTATGTTCACTATATATATATATATATATATATATATATATATATATATATATATATTGTATTTAGGCAGCAAATTCTCTTATAGACATGTTTGATTAAATAAATTAGAAACATTATGTCTGCTTATTTTTAGCATAATATTTTCATATTCATGAATATTTTCTGTGTATTACAATTAAATACTGCAGGAACTGCAAAAATGAAAACCACTTTTATTTCTGAAGTGTTATTCATTTCTTTCTTAGATTATCATCAGGGGTGTAACTGGTAAGCCGAAAACTATATGTTGCAATACATTACTGTAGACGATCTACAAACGCCGAGGACGGCCTGCGCGCACGAGGAGCATCGTATTGCGCGCAGAGTCGTCCTGCAGTTCTATGACTTTGAGCCTTTCCGGTTAAACGCTTACCAACGCTACACGACCGAAGGCCGCCTGCCTACTTGCTTCAGCGGTGATTCCATTTCATATAACATCTTTCGGCTTTTCCATAATTACTTCGAACGACCGAACGCACTTACGCACAACGACGACACTTTGCATGCGCGCACAAAACACGACGCAGTACGACGAAGCCATCATGAACGACGAAGATCACGGACAAGGCTAAGACGGCGGTAAGCAGTGGGAAGGAAACGAATATTGAGCAGTCAGTGAAAGTTGATGTAAATGCGAGAAAAACTAAATAAATTTTTGGGCCTAGGCGCTTTTTTGGCGTAGATTTGGCGTCTCGCAAAACTTCCTTCGTGTAATAACTTTTTTTTTCTATAATTTCATATATATATGTGTTTGATAGAAATTATTAGCAGAATTTCTGATATTCATAATTAATTAATTCACTGAGTCTAGAAGAAACATCAACAGAATGCAGAAAGCACTGGACGGGCGTTTCATCCTATGTTTGGGACTTATCAGCAGCGTGTAGCACCTTACCGAGGATTGAAACCCTGATCGATACGATACGGCGGAAACGTCATACCACTGTACCAGCGAAGGGGTAATGAATTAGACTCGATATATCGCTGCTCGATCACAAATTCCGTGGTGAAACTCATCCCAGTTTCCCTTATTTATTGGACTGTGACCCGTCACGACTACTATCCCCAACCATCTCCCAGGGGAGCATTAGAAGTCGGTTCAAGCAAGGATATATAAGTGAGAAAAATTATTAGGAGTATTTGCGATAATCATAATTAAGAAATACATCGAGTCTAGAATATATATATATATATATATATATATATATATATATATATATATATATATATATATATATAGATAGATAGATAGATAGATAGATAGATAGATAGATAGATAGATAAAGGCTCGTTTGGAAAACCTCAGGTAGCTCAACTAGTAATAGAAGAAATCGGTACCCGAGGAAAAAATTGGAAAGAAAGGAAGGAAGAACCAAGAACATTCAGACAATACGAAACCTATCGTCAATTGTTTAAGCTCCAAGTCCAAAGAAGAAAAAAACAAACAAACCATTAGAAAGACTAAACGTAGAGTAGAGCGATAATCTAGAATAATCCTAAGGAGCCAGGTAAACCTACCTAGGTTTCACCTGAACGAAACATCTTGGACAGTTTTACCCTGAAGATCCGTTCAGTTGAAATCTAGGTAGGTTTCCCTGGTTCCTTAGTATTATTCTATAATTAATATATATATATATATATAAAAAACTAAAAAAACAAACTGAAATTCAATGCAAAGCGATCTGTATATTAAACACCCACTTAAATAAACAAATAAATAAATAGATAATCAGATAGACAATAATAAAAGACAATTCTCCAGACACATAACGACTCTAGGCGCGCCATAAAAATATCCTTCACTGGGAACCAACTAAAGGATGACCGTAAACATTAGCCTTGAAATAGATACCCTACCCAACCTTAGCAAAACCTCTCAGAGGATGATGAATCTACTGATAAGAATTAACTCCCTGACCACTTAAAGAAGGAAAATAGTCTAGCCACTCCCACAATAACAAATTCTGTAAAAATACACGTAAACCGAGAGATAGCTTATTCCTAAAATTTCGCTTGAAGATGAAACGGGACTAAACCAACTTAATTTTATTAATTATTTGGATGATTTCGGCTCTCGTTTTTGAAACATGAGAACTCTTATGTAGCGAAGGAATCATATTTTTAAACAAAAAATATTATTATAATATAAGCTCTACTTCTGTATGGAGCACTGTCTTCTTAAAAATAAAAACAAAAATACTAAGGAACCCCGGATTATGCACCCAACGTGTTCTTTTCTATTTTCTGCATACCTGCACAAGGATACATATATATATATATATATATATATATATATATATATATATATATATATATATATACAGACACACACACACTACTGAGCCAGATTTGTCTTTGATATGTGCTTTGTATATTTGCTTGTGTTTACATGTGTAATACAAACAATTCTTTTACATTGCTAACTTTCTTTCATTGTTAACGACTTACTAATATGAGAATCTTGGACATCCTTATGTGAAATCCATTTGCCTTTCTATTTAGCGAATAGGATTCAAATTTGGAGATTCTCCTTGTAGCAGGACTGAAATTCAACACGATGCAAATGTAATACAGTCGCCTTTCTGTTGGAATCTCCATCATAAAAGAATCTTACGTTTGCTCGCTGCTCGTCGTTCATCTTCGGAATTTTAGCGCAAGCTTCGTAGATACCAGAATCTTTGTGAATCTCGCATACATAATCTAGTATCAATTACACTTTTCTAAACATTTGGTAATGTCATCCTTACAGATCGCGGGTGCTTATTGGTATCGTGGATAGAGACTGCCAACGAGAAATCGGATAGCTGAGATCGAATTCCAGTCGAGTTTCATAAATTCACTTAAGCGCAAATAAACCTTTAGAAATTTATGAATCCGTGATTTCATCAAGAGCTATGGGTGAATACCAGGACAGACTGGTTTCTAGAGCCTTGTTTGTCGACAAATCTAGAAGAAATATTTTAATTAAAATATGCTTAATGAGGGTTGATTTTCCCCAAGATAACTTACAAAAGACATAACACTTGGTTACAGTATATAGGGTTGAGGGAAAAATTCATAATTTTTTCAGTAGGTGGCATTTGAAAACATGATTTATATCGACATGCGACAGAAATGTTTGTCATATGTACATATTCTGTAAGTTTTCCTTTCAACGAGAGCCTTTTATGTTTTTGAATTAAGCCAGGACTTGAGTTAGCTATTAAAAAAAGATAGAATTCAATGGGTGGAAATCAAGCGTTGGTTATTTGGAACGATTAGAATAATAGAGTTAGGATCATCAGAGACATTCCTATACCTAGGACTGAGAGGAACCCAACTAATATGAAAATGTGAATAAAATATTTATATCCCATTTTCATCTGAATAAATTTGTTGTATAAAGAAGCAAACTCGAGCAAGCAGAATTTATTTTCATGAGACAATTGAAAATATAGTTACATTTAACAATTTTTCAAATTAAAGATTTATGAAAATAAACAGTATTTGCGTCATCATAATGCAATGTTTTTTTTTCAAGAATCGAGATTCTACACATATTTGCCCTTATTACATGAACTGCTAAAGATATTGGACTGTTTTTCTATTATCTTTGCCATCGTTTTGAATTTAGTGTTACTTATAATCTGGCTAGTACTCAGTATGTGAGCGACCGGTCTATTCTGCTATTTATCAAATCGCTTGGGTTTTCAGGAGAAGAAATGCATTTCTCTTTTCCCGGATGCATGTGAACTCGCTAGACAAGACCATTCCTTGGACACCAGTCACCGATTCTGGAATTTACATATTTAGACATATTTTGGGGGTTGAGGCTTTCGACAAATGTAATATTGGTGAGATTGTGCTTAGTGAGGCGTGGAAGTTTGGGTAAGCTAGTCCAAATGGTTTGAAGCAGTATAGTTTTAACTAAGGCCTACGGGCTTCATTCATTCAAAGGTATTTTTAATCACTGATCTGAAATTGCGCCTGTATACATCAGAGTTTAGATATGTATGAACAAGTTGGACGCCATGCATGACATCTATATTAAAATCTCGATTTGACACATTTATTGGAGAAGAATATGTCTCGAATTTTCGTTTAATATTTTACTTTTGTAACAATGTCCGATAGTTGACGAGACAAGGCCTAGCACATTATACTGTATGTTTCAATTTCCTTTTCTTCCCGAATAAATGTGTTAGGTATACATTAGAATTTCGGATTCAAAAATCCCTTAATTCTTTAAGAATTACAACAAATCTTAATTACATGAAAAATTTGAAATTGTCAGATTTTCTGATAAAAAAAAACCACCTTGTTAGACAAAAGAAGTGTGTTGACTGTAAACTGAAGGCATAGCCCAACTTTTACCTTACAGTATGCTTAAACTTTGAATTTGATAAGTCTTTTTTATATGGTAATAATCAGTAGATGAACTGTTGGGCACCTTATACGTCTTACTATTCTAATTCTATAATTCATTTTGACTTAATATTGCCTTGTATTGATGTTTGGTTAGAATTATTAACATCTTATATGGATCTATATGTGTTTATTTGGTAATATTAACATCTTACATTGATTATTTGGTATAATTAACATCTTATATGGAGGCTCTTTATTTAACTGTTACATATCAATTTGCGAAATTAGATTTCTATTTTTCATGCGGTTATTTTTTGAAGGGTTATTTACCAGTTTCTTAAACGGACCCTTTATTTATTAACTAGAAAATTTATGCAAGATGAAATAGCATATAACTATTTAGCATATGTTAAATTACCTGCCCTCGTCTTTCGCGTTTCTTCTTAGGTAAGTTGAACGTTAGTCTTCGATACATCTTAGAAAATAATATAACAATATGTATTTGCCTACGATGAAACTGTCTAGGATTTATATGCAGACAACTTCGTGTCATAGCCGATACTAATTTCTTTTCAGTTAATTCGAATTTAGCTTATATTACATTCGATTCTTTAACCACGGCAAAGCCAAGAAGCCTATTTTTAAAAAAAATTCTACTTTTGAGGTTAAATTAATCTTTCACTTGCCAGAATTTTAACATCGCCCGAGGAGACACATTTGTAGTTTCGTAACATAATTGCCATTATGTAGCGATTTTTAACGTTTTAATATCCTAAAATAAATAATTTTTAGCTCTACTTCCTCTTTTAAATTAAATTTTACGTACAGTGGACTAATACTCTATTTGTTCTCATATATATATATATATATATATATATATATATATATATATATATATATATATATATATATACATATATATATATGAGAACAGGTTTGGTTAAATAATTTAGACATACTATATCACTTTATTTTTGTTTTTATCCTTCTGTGTCTACGAAACAGTTTTTTGGTAGCCGTAGAAAATTGATAAAGAAAAATACCAAAATTTTATTTCAATTTTTTTTTTTTTCGCAAGTAATTTCACTCTCATCTGAGACCATCTTCACGGTATTAAATGAATGAATTAATAAAAATATTCTGCCTGAATGCAAACATTTTAAACTACATGATCCAATAACACATCACACATTGAAATTCAAACGTAACCTTGTGAGAAGGCAAACTAAAATAGCAGAAGATACGCATAGACGGACAAATTTAAACTTATGGAAAACTATGCTAAGGAAAAAACCTGCCAAAATTCTTAGCACTAAGAACTAATATAAATTTAATATTTCAGACAAAATACTCACAGCAATGTACCATTAATCACCATCTGTCGGGCCACATAAATATTATTACCTTACAGGGTGAACAGAACATAATATGACCCCCAAAACAAAATTATGGAGGACAGATTTCCTTTCTGATAATACTCATTTTTATCTTACAATTGTTCCTTCCAGTACACTGTATATAAGAAGAATGATAAATATATGTTGATTAATGTTGTTATTTTTTATTACATTTTATTTGTATAAAAGAAATCCCCCTGCTTATATTGATTCTGAACTAAGAGCGGGATTATTTCAGCATCTCAGAATTAAACAGCAGAATTATATCAACTAACTAAAACCTGATGACCTCAGACAAACATGCTAAAAATTGGATTGATCTATGCAGAAGAATTAAACTTACTTTCCTACTGAGCAAATCTGATCCAACTTTTGACATCACTTAGCAATCACAGATTAAACATAATAATCTCCGCTCTTAATCCCAAACCCACTGCAAACAAATTCGCCAATGTCAGCATTTTGGTAGGTTTCTTCATTGTAAAGAATGTTTTCTTACCAACAATGCGTCTTCGATTTTTTTTTTTTTTTAGTTTTCCGTAAGTTATCATGTTTCAGAAAAAAAATAAAGTTATAATTCTCTAAAAACCGACCTATACCAGACTTGATTTCTTTGTACTTTCAATTGCCAAAAACAAAATACTATACAGAGATTCTCTCAGACGCTAGATTTTCTTTCACAGAACATTTCCCTTGTTGAAATCTCTAATCTTTTTCCAATGTTCTATTTTTTTTACAGACATGAGGGGCGACGGTTTAATTATCGGGATGGTTCAACGTGTCACCGGATTAATGCGTTAGCAAAGGCGGTTGAATTCAGGGTGATATGTTACGATTAAGCCGGATGCTAATACACATGTGGACAGAGTGCAGATCATGGTGTGCTCAGATTGAAGATTAAGTGTCTAAGTGTTAACAGTTTTTGTGAATGAGAAAAATGAGGCGATAGAGGATTCGCGAGATACTTTCTAAGAGGAAATGACTTTATAAATGTGCTATCTTCACCACAATTAGCCACCCCCCGTGTTAATAAAGTATTTCCAAGATTGACTAAAATGCAATAAAAATAGACATATGCCTTAATTACTGAAATACAATCTGGAAAACTAAAATCTTTCCAGTAATGTTAACGTCATTTCATCAACTACAGCTTCGCAAGAGGCATAACTTGACATTAAAATTACCTAAGTTGTCCAGGTAAACAAACTTTATTTCCACAGATCCAGTCAAGCAATTATTTTGTATATCGAATGAAACGCTTAATTCACTCTACTGAAATATGTTTACTTTTTACATCCAGTGTCATTTCAAGTATTGTATGAACTTGGATTTTTACATTTTTATAACTTGTTCTCCTGACGTATGTTTTGGAAAGCACTCGAGGTAAATATTTACTATTATAATTATTATGGTAAATAAGGTGCCATGTGACAAAAATAAATAATTAAAACAAATTGTAGCGAGTATGATTAGAATAGGAGGATAAAAAACCAATGCTAAGAGGTTTCGATTGTAGTGTTCGGAAAAGAATCCATGAAGGAGAGATTGTCCCACAAAGTAGTGGTTCTTGGGCGTGGCTGGCTGGTTGAAATTTTTCCTTACATTTGAAATACGGAGAAAAATAGGATGGATCTTCTAAGTTGCATGCTGTATACTAGCTGGAAATGTCTGAACTGGAGGAATTGAATTTGACATGAAATTAAGCATTTGGTTTGGTTTATCGTACGGCATATCAACCTCAATTGGTTATTTAATGCCGGCAAGATTTTCATTGATGGCAATATATTTTTTTCTAAAAGCTATTGTTGGTAATATTTTTTCCAATAAATGTATTGCTGATAACATTTCTGTTGCAAAAATGTATTACTACTAATATTTTTTTCTTTTTAAAGAATGTATTGCTTGTAATAATGTATTGCAGGAAATAATTATTTTCTTCAAAAATGTACTGCTGGTAATAATTTTCTCAAAAAAATGTATTGCTAGTATTAAAACCTATTTTTATACTTTCGTAGTATTTTGACAACCTTTAGGGGGTTAAATATTTGGCCATATCATGGACCCTAAAAGGTGCTACCACCCCGGGTCACAGTGGATCTGGGAACACCAGCAATTAAAAGGTAGTTCCACTCTCTTCAAAACCTCCTGATCAAAGGCCTTGCTGATGGATGTAGTTTACTGTCATACCGAGGATGGATGAAATCAATGTGTGTCTTCTCCATTATTTTAAGTTATAGATTAGTATGGGTTTCTTTAATAGAAGAGAATTGTAATTGAAAACAAGCATTTCACCACAAGCAAGGATATAAAACCGCCAAGATTCAAGGTGTTACTCATTGTTAGAAAATACAAGAAAGAAACAACATTATTAAGGCGAGCCAACTATAAAAAAACAGAAATTAATGAAACAGAAAATAACGATTGACACTCCATTTAAATTTTGAAGATCGCAGTTAACTGAAAAGCAAGAATCCGGAAGAGATTTTCACATGATATAAGTGTGATAAAAGAAAATTTTAGCATATAATTTACGGTTACATATAGTCACTTCAACCGTAAAATGGTGAGATTTTGCTGTTAATCTAGTCGAGTGTTTACATTCACAAAGTTGAGGGAAGGGAGAGGAATAATCATCAGAAGCGAATTATCAGCATGTACCCGATTTATTACGCAATGAATTATCAGCATGTACCCGACTTATTAACAAGCGATTTGTCAGCATATACCCGATTTATTAAGCAACGAATTATAAGCATGTAGCTGCTTTATTAAATAACGATTTATCCCATCTACCCGATTTATCAAACAACAAATTATTAGCATGTACCCGACTTATTAAGCAACGAATTCCTAGCAGGTACCCGATTTATTAAGCAACGAATTATCAGCATGCACCCGAGTCATTAAGTAACCAATTATCAGCATATACCCAAGTTATTAAGCAGCGATTTACCAGCACATACTACTAAGTGCACTTTGTGAATAGGTGCGTTGACACTTCTTTTTAGGCAGCAGCTGAACATTTCTCAAACAGCCGTCAGTTTTCCCGGTTCTATAATCAGGCCATATTCACGGTAATGGGGAATGATCTCTCTGATTTTAACCTTAACATTTTAGAATCAAATTATATTAAGTCATACTGATTTGAATTTTAATATAACTACAGATTACAACGATAATATAAATAGTTTTCTTTTACTCACCTTATTTTTCATTTGTTCCAGTTGCATTTTTTAAAATGTATATTTTAAACGTTCTTATATATATTTACTAATCATCAAATTAATTTATTAAGTTTCTCTCTACTGACGTCAATGTTCCTGAAGATATGTATCGCGACTTTGGTGAAAGGACGCTATATTTGTTGCTATAAATTTATCAATTAAATTTTGAATACCGAAGATATTCTTTGATCACATAAGTATTCTTCAAGAAATATATTCGACCACATGAGAAATCTTCAGTAAAATTATTTGATCACATATAAATTCTTCAATAAAAATCTTTGGACCACATCAGCATTCTTCAATAAAACAATTGGACTACATAAAAATGTTCAATCAAAATTTCGGACCCATACGAATACTTCAGTAAATTTTGGATCACATGATAACTCTTTAATAGAAAATTTCCAGCCACATGAGAAGTATTCAATAGGAAATTAGGGCCACATAATTATTCAATAAAAATTTCAGAGAAAAATAGAATTGTTCATTGTTCGGAACGAATGAAAATCTGACTATGCTGATTTTGGATAAGATGTCGCAGAAGGAAATATTTGAAATTACAACTCTTTTATGGTTTAACCAGCAAATTCATGCAGAAGTATGTTTTTTTTGCTTTGTCAATTAACTTTCTTTTCACTGTAAGAACGACCATTCCAAAAATCGTTGACTAGAACTCGACCGTTACAATTTCTCAATACGTAATTAATTCGCCACATTACTGACATCTCATATGCCCACCGAATACAGAAAAAAAATCATATTTTCTTAGTAAGGTTAAGTTTACTTTAAACCCCAGTGTTTGCTCTGCATCCACACATCTTTTTAACGATTTGTTATATAGCAACAGATCCACTGTCCAATCCCTTTAACGCCAATCATTAGAAAAAGACAAAAAATAAAAATGATGTTTTATATCTGAGAAGAATTAAAATGCATCCCTTTCGAATTGTTACCAGACTTTGAAAACCTCTGAAAAGTCGTGATTGATCGGCGCCATTTATTCAGCTAATTCCGGCGTTGATTGAGTGGAATCATCATTTGAAAGAGCTCCCAAGCCATACCCTCGAAAAAAATTATGGTCTGTCCTTGCGTGATCTGTCCTCGAATTCATCGTCACCTTTTCTCTGAACTTCGCTGACCATTCTAAACACATAACGATTCCAACGAGCAAAAAAGAAGCCTCCCATGTGGTTTCATTAATCATGCAGTGTCAAACGATTATCTTGATCGCCATTTTTAGTGTTTCTTTTTTCGTATTTATTTCTAGGTGCAGGATAAAACACACACAAAAGTTCGTTTTTCCACTGCGTGTGCTGTCTTTAGTTTACAAATGAGAGGACCCAGTGCTCGTTTCGCATATAATAAATGCTAAATAGGAATATGTATCGAGGAATATTAATATAGTTTCGATTAAAAATGGCCGCTTGGCCGAGTGGTTAACATTAAGGTCGTGTGGCCCTAGTTCCAATCTCATCATGGTCGCTTTGTTAAGGAGATTACTTCCTGATAATATCGGGCTGAAGAGATGGTCCTAACATCCGGTACTGTTGGAATTTGCTGAAAAAGAATACTACGGGCTGTCTAAACGCATTTGTGTGATTTAAGGTTAGACATCAGGTCAGAAATAATCGATGTTTGTATTAGCACGAAGTAAGTGAATTGAAGAATTGAGTGAACTGATCTTGTTCAATTGCAGATCAAGTTAAATTTTGTGCTCACTACAAGAACCAGTATCACCAGAATCATATCCCCAGGCTTTGTTGGAAACAACATACGGAAATATAAAACAAATTTTCAATCAAGCTTAGCTCAAATTCCGGTAGAATGTACTATTGAAGCCGTATATGGTCTGGAACCCCTTCTGTTTGTCTCAAGGTCCTTGATATAATTCAAAGTCGGATATGTAATGTAATTGGTCCTGATTTGGCATCTCGCCTGCAGCCGCTCTCTCACAGACATGCCGTTACCTCCCTCTGTCTTTTTTACAAATACTTTCACGGTAACTAATCCGATGAGCTGTTTCTACTGGTTCCCAGACTTCACGAATTTACGCGTTCAACAAGGTTGGCTCACTCTCACCCTTTCACTGTCGAAACTGCTAAATGTAGCCGTCTATTCTACTCCAATAGTTTCATGTCTCGCACCTCTGCCCTGTGGAACTCCCTCCCCATTTCTTGTTTTTCTGATAGCTATAATCTCCTACTATTCAAATGTAATGTAATTACACGTCTCTTGATGACCTGAACTATACCCTAACCTTCTCTTCATCCTTTCCTCGATCATTCCTCTTTGTTCTCGCTCCAACTCTATAACCCCTTGCGTCCTAATACCTTCCAGCCTTGCTTGGGGTGGAATGCTTAAAAAATACGCTGCTCGTTAAATCTTATCATAAGGAGAACTTCTTTTTCCTCTTATATATGATGAGAAAACAGATTTAGCGAAGAGGTTTTCCGCGACAAGCGCTTAATTTTAGCATTTACATTTCTCTTTCAGTCGTATCGGCAGGAATAACATGACAACTTCCAAGTTAAGAATAAAAGGTGGGAAGCATGACATGTTCATCGTGCAAGATAATAACATCAGCGACTCATAGATTACCAGCATTTTAAGCATAGCGAAGTTCTTCGGGTCCATGATTATAAACGAGCGAATTTCTCCTATCAAGGATCTGTCATCCGTGTCAAAAAGAGTGACAGCAGCAGGTAACTTCTAAAATTTGGGGAAACCAATTTTGGCTTCTAACGATAAGAAGCAAACAGTAGTTGTTAATACATAAGCCGTGAATGAAATGCACTCGGATATTTATTACAAAGGCATTTATATATATATATATATATATATATATATATATATAAACAGTACTAGGCAAAAAAAGGATGCACTCAAAGAAAGTTGATTTTTGAATCTTTACCAAGACAAGTAAGAGAATTCGTTTTTACTGCAGGGTATTAATACAGGTGTACATATGTACATTTTACAAATCAAAATTAGTATGTTGATGGGTAACATTTTGTGTTAATTACGGCCTTCATTCTTCGTGACAGGCTATAGACTAAACTCTTTATAAAATCAACGTCCTTTGCCAGATTTTTCAGCTTCCCTTTAATTCGCAATAAAGTATATTTTCTGTGTTAACTTTCCTACTACGGGCAGGCTTTTCCATTAAGGTCCAAAGATTTTCAAATGGGTTAATGTCAGGACTCTGTTTAGGCCAGTGGATGAGTTGCAATGCTTCCTCGTTTAATCTTTAAGCTTAGGATCGTTATCTTTACTAAGTCATTTTTTACTTATACATATGTACATTATAATGTATATATATTATATGTATAGTATAATGTAATGTATATATATTATATGTATTAAGTATTATAATGTATATATATGTATAATGTACATATATACCCCTGTATTAATACCCTGTATTAATAAACGAATTCTGTAATTCACTTTTCATGGCAAAAATACAAAAATCGACTTTCTATGTAGGTGGCCATGTTCCGACTCGTACTATATATATATATATATATATATATATATATATATATATATATATATATATATATATATATATTATACAAATATAAACATAAAACATACATGTAGAGACAATATAGACATAAGCATGTTACAGTATATATATATATGTATTACAGTATATATATATATATATATATATATATATATATATATATATATATGTGTGTGTGTGTGTGTGTGTGTATGTGTGTGTGTATTGTCAGCTGTTAATATACATCGTAACACCCTCGAACTCTTAGCCTTGGACGGGGTAGAATGGACATCAAGGTGTTTTAGTGTACTTAGAAGTTTTCATTCAGGATGAATGAATCATCATCAAAAATTGAGAGCAAGATCTAAAAGATCAGCTAATCTAACAGTGATCTCATCCCACAATCCTTACTCAAGCTTTACATGCAGCCTCTTTTGTAAACACTAGCGGGTCTTAAGTGCCACTTATGATTATCGCACAAAATTAACTGAATCAATTATGTCAGATCTTCATACGTCGAAACCGACGGGAGAGTTCATTATATATATATATAGAGAGAGAGGAATAGTTAGTCTATGTAAGTAACTCGAAAGATAAAAATTCTCTAATAATAATATTTATTGTATATTATTAAGCATTTACTGCAAACAGAAGCATGATGGGAACACAAATTAAAAAATTGAATTTACGAACTTTTGTAATTCGTCAGACTTACATGCAAATAAAAATAGAAAGACTTCAATGTAAAATAATAAAGTATTTAATTACGGAATTAACAACGCATTAACAACAAAGAAGTAATGAGTAAACAGAAATATTATTGATTACTTATCATTTAATGGATGGCTGCTTAGAGCTGCTAAGAAAATTACTAATTCGCCTTGAAACACTCGACTTTAACATCCGGGTTAATACAATAGTCAAGCACGTATTTGTAACCGCCCAGTTAGTGGCATGATTTCTCTGTTTATAGTAAATGGCGGTATACATGTTCATTGTGTAGAGATTCACGTTCCAACTCCGGAATCAGCAGTGACACTTTTCATTCACATATGACAAAAACAGGGCTGTGTCTTTCCTCGCTAGTGGAAATTACTTTATTTAATTTGTGTTAGGGTAGAGTAAAACGTATGTATAAATTTATCACGCGAAAATGCACGACTTACGTTATTTTATGTCTGTAATTTCATCAGCAATCGTCTACTACAACAGTTGCAACAATTACGCTTCGTTTATATATTTCGCTGTGTAATTTTGTAAAAATAAACTGTGAAAAATGCTCTATGCGTATTCTTTAAAAATGATCAATTTTAAGTACACAATAAATTAATTTGGGTATGCGTAAATTTGAATATTCAATACTATTGATATGACTCGGTCGAAGAAAAATGATTTTATTTATTTACGTTATTTATAAGAAAAAAATGGATCACATTATGTTAATATTTAGATTTACTAAACTCAGAAGTTTTATTGCTTAATAAATACAGATCCCAATTTTTAATTTTTTGGGGGAAAAGATTGTTAGTAATTTACTGGTTGTGTGCCTCCAATTTTTCATGCAAATGGCAGAAATGTTTGTCTGCATTTTCAAAGCATAAATAGCATTGGAAACAACATCGTGATTGGGTAATCAGAGGCTAATGTGTGAATTTGATTTTGAAGTTCACGTAAGCCTATTTTCGTTCACAATTGCCATGTGAATTTGTGTCCGCGATCCGATTTCAAATTCACAACGATTATGTTGCTTCATGTTCAAATATTTGCACAAGTATCAATCTCTTCACCCTCTAGTTAGGATAAATAGAGCAGGGTTGTCTGGAGTCCTTTGCTTTGCAGGGATGTCAGTACATATGCTAATTCTAAAAGGAAAAGGAAACCATTCCAAATTACACTTTCCCATATTTCCTCAGAAGTCATAACATATCATTAAAGGAATTATTTTATTCTTTATGTTTTTCATGGTTAACCATTGTCCTTCGGATTTCGTAGTTTTCGATAATTTGTCTGTGTGTGTGCGTGCATGTGGTCTGTCTAGTGGGTTTGTTTTTGCTAGTGTGTGTGTATATATTCCTTCTCCATACATATTTGTATGGTGTGTGTGTGCGTGTGTGTGTATGTGTATGAGTGTGTGACTGTGTGGTCTGACTAGTGTGTTCGGCCGCTGTGCATGGGGTGTTTATGTGTGGGCGTTTATAATTTGTTTAGTGCTGGTTTAAATTTGTCTATCAAATATTTCTTCTTGCATATCTAGATAAGAATAACTGTCTGTGTGATATATTGGCATAATTTTCAATTTTGCCTTCGTTGTATTTGTAGATGTGTCGTCATACATATATATATATATATATATATATATATATATATATAAGAGGAAAGATTCTGTTTTATAGCCTTGTTTGGCAACCAGTCTACCGCAGAGAGAATTGGCAGCAAACGGCAAAGACTCTTTTCCAACATGCCTTGAGCCAGCATGGAAGAATAGGCTCATAAAGTTAACAGGAGCATATCTCATGTTCTTGCTATGTCTTCAACAAAACTATGTAAAAGACTAATAATAATAATAATAATAATAATAATAATAATAATAATAATAATAATATATTCTGCATTTACACAGATTACATTTATTTGTTTTGCATGATTCCCCAAGCATTTTGGGGGAAGATATTGAAGACTGCATTCAAGCATGGAACAGACTGTTGCCGGTTGGTGTTGACCCATCCGGACTGTTGCTATGATAACGAAAATAAGTACGCAGAGTGAAGCCGCTTGATACATATTGACTGGGAACATTGTCATATATTCACGTTAATTTATAACGTTCCCACTCACTACCATTTTTCTGATAAAAGTGCTTGGAAGGAGAGTGTGTAGAGTGTAGTCAAATTACTCTATAGAATATTGAATACAGAATTGATATGTGTAACAATTTTCTTTTTATAATACCACTCCAGTTACATTTGGATAAGATTTCGGATATATGGAATTGTGTGTTTGTGTGTGTATTTGCCAACGTAATAAATATCAAGACATGTTTAATTCTAATTCTTTAAAACTTTAGCTTGCTTCTTATCTTTAAAACTAAAAATTGGTTTCCCAAAACTTAGTATTTTCCTGTATGTCTTTGCCTGAAAGAAAAAATACACTTTCTTTCCT
>OZ010581.1:22624570-22682070 GCA_963932145.1 Acanthosepion lycidas | reverse complement strand
CTACCAGCAAGATTTAAACTTGCAACACATTTCCTCTTGACCTCTTCTTCTTTTTCTTCTTCTTCTCATTATTATTATCATTATTTTTGTTGTCGTTGTTGTTTTATTTCCTTTGAACTGTGGTGTGTACTCATTACTTGCCGAGTCCCAGCCAGAGTCTTAAGTTCAGAAATGGCATTATGACATTTCCACTGAGCAATTAAAGAAAATTTTTTTAGATAGATAAAGCCCTACGTAAGGTGTGGGCTGTGCTCGTGAGAACAGGTTTTTTTGTACTTTTTAAGGAATGCGTTACCAGGAATCCCTTCAATGTGTCTATTGGAATATTTTTCATCTAATCCGAGGGCTCCAACTACAAAAATGATTTTTGATGTTCTCATGTGGCACATTATTATTATTATTATTATTATTATTATTATTATTATTATTATTATTATTATTATTATTTCCTTTGCTTTCTGGCGTTTATACATTTCTTTCAAGGGGCATAAGGTTAGAAATGGCATCAAGACACTTTCCACTGACAAGAAAAAAAATACATCGATAAAGACCTATGTAAAGTATAGGCTTTACTTGTCAGAACAATTTTCTTTTATCTCTTTGAGGCATGGACTTCCAGGAATCCTTTCAATTAGTCTACTGGAATCTTTTCCAACCAATTCTAGGGCTCCAACTACAACTGGGATTGTTGATGTTTCCATGTGCCACATTTTGAGATTTCGATTTCAAGGTCCTTGTATTTTGACAACTTTTTGTATATCTTCAAAGATACATTGCAGTCAGCAGGGACTGCCATATCAATAAGGAGGTATTTTTTTTGTGGTCTTTAATAACAATGCCTGGACGGTTGGCTTTGATTGTTCTGTCAGTGTGTATTGTGTGGTCCCATAGAATTGTAACAGGTCTTATCTCCGTAACCGGGTCTGGGTGGTGTTCACACAGGTTTCAATTGATTCTGGATATTTATCACAGAATCTGTATTTTGTGCTAACACAATATTTTAGTATATATGCTTGACAATTTCTAGTTAACAAGCATTGGTCCTGTGCAGCAAGGATAAAACCTTCAGTTTCAGCTTCCAACCCTGCACTACGTAGCCACTGATGGGTACGGGTTTTGTCTACGCCAGCTTGTTTGGTACAGGCAGAGTATTGGCCATGCAGCGGTTTATCTTGCCATTGTTTCTGTATCTGGTCGGTTCCATTTGCTTTTGCTTTCTTTTTTAAGTATTTATTAATATTATTATTATTATTATTATTATTATTATTATTATTATTATTATTATTATTATTATTATAGATAATTTCTTTTTTTACCTGCATTTCTTTTATATCCTCATGTCGGGTCTTAAAACAATGAAACAGGGCAACCAAAGGCTAGCTCTGATGTTTTTGAAATTTAAATACCTAATAAAACAAAAAGACAACGATTAACAGAACAACGTAAATCGGCAATGCTCTTAAACAGGATATCGGTTTTGCTGTTTTTGGATCTATTTTTTCTGGATTTCCTAGAAATATGGTGCACAAGGGATTTTGTATATTTGCTCTTGAGTAACTTTCTCAGACACAAATCTCCAACCAACAGAGGAATTATTTTAGGTGCCACATTCTATTAGGTTGGTGCAAAAATGATGTCGTAATAATGTCGTTTTTTGACGTATTTTTTAACATCATAAAACGACATTATTACGTCATTATTTTTGCACCAACCTAATATTTCCATCGCCGGATCATTGTATTTCCTTAGATGTTTTTCTTTTTTATTTTTTTAAAAGTTAGCAGAGAGATTTTTTTTGATTTTTTTTTTTTTTTTGTCACTTGATATGGCCACGTCAATTAGTGTGCATACTTTTTTTCTTTTCTGTCTTTGATAATAATGTCTGGTCGATTTGCTTGTATTGTTCAGCCTTTGTTGATATTGACCTATACTGTAATGACGGTTTTTGTGTTCATTTTGCGTGAGTATCGAGCATTCTGAGATAATAGTGATCAATATTTGCAATGTATTGGTCACAAAACCTATATTTTCGGTTAGTACTATTATGCAAGATATTAGGTTAATGGTTGCGCGTAAGCAGGCTCTGATCCTGTGACGCAAAAATAAAACCTTCTGTCTCGTCCTTACATTTTGTACTCCATAGGCACATATTATTATTTATTTTTATTTTTGTTGTATAAACATTTCCTTCCGGGTCACAACCAGAGACCTAATGCCAGAAATGTCTTCATGACATTTTCCACTGATAATTTTGATAAAAAAAATCACACATATTTTATATAGATAAATTTTTTCGTAATGTGTGAGTTGTACTTGTGAGTACAGTTTGTTTTTCTTTAAGGTGTAGACTAGTAGGAATCCCTTAAATGAGACTATCGGAAATTTTCCAATCAATCTTATGGCTGAAACTGCAACTGGATCAAAGGCCTTCATGTAGGGTGTAGTTTATCGTCTTACCCAGGACGCCTTGCTGTCTTATAACTGAAGGACAGAATGTAACGTCAAAAACAAATCCACCTCGCATGTCATTTCTAAGAAAGGAAGTGCCTCTCTACTTCGTGACTTGATAGGAATTAAGTCCTCGGACTTAGTACAATGGTTCGGCAAAAGACAAAATTAAGACACGTCGCCGTGGACTTGTCTAATTTTTCACCTTTCGCCCATTGGTGTATCAGATGACGTCCTTTAGTAACGTTCAATTTGGGTCTCTCATACATATTTTATTGGTTGAATAATAGTATAAATAGAACAAACAGTCCCTTTCTTTTCTCAAATGTCGCTTAATGACAACGAGTTCTCAGAGCATTGTTAGAGAACCAGTCTAGGAGAAGGAAAAAAAACTAAATTAGATGTAATGGAAAACCGAGTTTTTAATGTATTTAATAGGTGATGTACCCCGACACTAATGTACGTATAAAAATAAAAAAAGGCCTGGATTAACTGGACCGGGGTAACAAATCAGCTTATGTGCCTCTTTGCGCTTGCTTGGTCTCACGCTGTCCACTGACCTGAAGTGGAACAACTACATTGGATCAATAACTTCATCTACCGCAAGGTCTACATATATCTATAACTCAACCATTCGTCCTTGTATGGAATACTACTGCGATATATGGTCTGGTACTCCCGATGTTCATCTCGATGTTCCAGAGAAAATCCAGAGACAGATATGCAAACTGGTTGGTCCTGAGTTGACATCCCGTCTGCAGTAGCTATCTCACTGACGTTCTGTAGCTTACCTCTGTTTTTCTGCAAATACTTTCATGGCAACTGCTTCGACGATCTACTTTCACTAATTCCCCAACTGCATAAATTTAAGCTACTAGGCTGGCATCTCGATCCCACACTTTTACTGTTGAAACGGCTAAATGTAGCCATCACTGCTACTCCAACAGCTTCTTATCTCGCACCACCTGGCAGTGGAGTTTTTTTCCCATCACTTGCTTCATTGATAGCTATATTCTTCAAATATAATTTCAATCGACATCTTTCGATGCCTTGACCTTAATTTCAGTCCTTCTCATTACACGTTTCCTAAACACTCTCTTTACTATTACCCCAGTAACCTCTTGTGTACTAGTTGTACTCCCGCCTTGCTTTGGATGATTTGCTTAAATAGATTTCACAGTTTGCTATAATTGGAACTAAGTTTAGCTCGGTTAACATTTGTATAGTCATGCTCATAGCTTTCTTGAATATTTTTTTACCCGTATCACTCTGTTCTACCAGATCTTTATATCTGAAACTCTCGTTGTTTTTGGTGATTATTCTAAGAGTAGGTTAGAAGTGACATATATATATATATATATATATATATATATATATATATATATATATATATATATATATATATATATATATATATATATATATATATATATATATATATGTATATGTATATATATATATGTATGTATATAAATATATATATATATAATACTATCCATAACTATATATATGGGTCACCCAGGAAGGTTTGAACTCAGTATTCCGTCATTAATGAGCTATGGAGACCTTGTTTACCATTACACCACGCTGAAGTAACCCGATTTACCATTGTTATGTGAAGAGTTTACTTGCTTTTATTTTTACTTATTGAATACGTTCACTGAAATAATTTGCATAAATATTGCCCCTGATATTCTGACAATAATTCCATGCAAATTTTTTGATATCACTCATGCGTTTGTGTCTGTGTGTGCCTGTGTGCGCGCTTGCGTGCCTACGTGTGTGTATGGAAGATGTGTCTTTCCTTGCGTGTAGAGTTAGGGAATAAATGAAATAGAATGCCGGGATCGTTTGATTGGTGCAATTGGAATTAGGTCTTCATGCCCTGTTTAGCTGCAACGTCAGAATGTAAAAATTGAAGACTGGCATAGTAAAAGGAAGAAGGAAAGAAAAAAAAATCTATTCATATATTTCTATTTTAGTAGAAAGACGTCAATTTTGGCGTATTGATGGGCGGCAATCTGAAAATAAATAAAACTATCGAAATATAAAAAAAATGTAAGCATCCAGATTTCAAGGAGGGTCTATTCTCGAACACGAATATAGACAGTGAATAAAAATCCATCTCATACAAAAGCGTGTAGAAAAACGTGCAAAATCACATGGAAGTTCACATTTTCTACCCCATATATATATATATATATATATATATATATATATATTAGGTTGGTGCAAAAATAATCAAACCCTATGAATTGTACCTCTCCAATTTAATTACGGCCAGTGTTACCTACTCAAATTCAAGCTGTAATTGAAGATATTTTTCAACATTTCCGATCACCACGATTCTAAAAGGAAATGGAATTACCTATATTGTGCCTACTGCACAGACTTATTTACCTGTTGTTTTTTTCGATAAAATGTGCAATCTACCGGATCTGTATCTAGTTTTTCACGAAAAAATGGTTTTAAACATGAAATAATATTATTCTAATTTAGTTTTATGATAATTCTTATTTTATTTTACATTTGTAAGTGTTGTTAAGTACATAATCGGTGTATTTGACATGCATATGTAGTCGCATATCGTCTAATGATTGTGTCAAATTGTTGTATGTTTTTCGTGAGTAGTGATTTCGCAACTGAAATCGACCTATGAAACGGCAATTTTTAAAGGTAGTTTTTCTAGATGTTCATAATACGCACCCCTAATTTTGCATATTATTTTTAGAATAAATGCGTAGTTTACATTGGGAATTACAGTATTCAGATTTTTTCAATAAGTAATAGCAACGCAGTTTGATAACTAGCACTGTGCCTTCTATCGCCGAAACAATGCTGATGGACATGTTAAAATATGTGATATGCACCCAAAATAAATGTACTCAAAAAAAGGAAAAAAAGGGAATCAAGTATGTTATATACTGAAATTATCATTTTGTTGTTGTTGAATCAGATACCAACTTTAGTATTCAGTTAATAGTCCTAATTTTCAAACAAGTCCAAAAATTTCAGCATCTGGGAAGTATTAGGTTGGTGCAAAAATAATGACGGTTATTGACGTAGTTTTTAACGTCAAAAACCGTCATTATTTTTGCACCAATCTAATAATTGACTGAAGAAGAGACGGAGAATGCGACACTGAAATTCGAAGGGGCATTATTATAGTGAGTGTTGTCTTACAAAACCTAAACGAAGAAATAAAAAAGGATCGCTAAATGTTGTGGTGAACCCTCCTACAGTAGAATGAACTATTACTCCTCTCATAAATACTAACTGCGATAGTCGTAGGGTTGTCAATTTGGGAGAGGCTGCCTTCCGGCGGGAAGGAACCCGAAGTAGGCTACGCCGAAGGGCGGAATCTCTTTCGGGGAGGTAAACTGACCCTGAACCCGTTTACACATGGGCATATTTTTGGCCCAGCCCACGGGCTCGGAGAGCACACGTTTAAAAGGCCTTGTGCCACATGACACCCTCGTGGGGGGGTAACTGAATATCGTCAGTTTGGGAGCGGCTGCCTTCGGACGGGGAGGAACCCGAAAGAGGCTACGCCGAAGGGTGGATTCTCTTTCGGGGAGGTAAACCGAGCCTAAACCTGTTTATACGGGTTCAATGGGAATATTTTTGGCCGAGCCCACGGGCTCGGGTATCCCACGTTAAAAAGGCATTGGGCCACATGACGCCCTCGTGGGGGTGTGACTGAATATCGTCAGTTTGGGAGCGAGGGCAACTCGAGGTGGTGTAATGGTTAGCAAGCTTGTCTCGCTAGAACAATTACGATTGAGTAGTGAGTTCGATCCTCACTGGGTACCCCATACTTTCGGCCTTGTGCCACATCCAAACTACGCTTGGAGAATCACACAGCCAGTCGCTCAAGTCTTGACCCGCTGAACGGTTGAACTCTCCGCCTTCGAGCGGGGAGGAAACCGAAAGAGGCTACGCCGAAGGGCGGATTCTCTTTCGGGGAGGTAAACCGACCCTGAATCCGTTTATACGGGTTCAATGGGCATATTTTGGGGCTGAGCCCACGGGCTCGTGATCCCATGTTAAAAACGGCCTTGTGCCACATGATGCCCTAGTGGAGGGGGGGGGGACTGAATATTGTCAGTTTGGTAGCGGAGACGCAGTGTTAACCTACCGTTCGGACGTACACCTCTAATCTGCTTATTACTAACACTCTTGCTTTGTATATATCTATATATCTATATAGTGTATACATCAATACACTTGTTCAACCTACCTTCGTCTTCCGTGTCTTTCTTTCTAGCCCATATACAGGTCAAAATAATAAAAACGAAGGAAAGATTACTGGAATGCTACGTAATATCAGTCCTCCTACATGATATTGAATTTTGATAGTCACTTCACGGATAAGAGAAAGACTTGAAGCAACAAAAATATGGTTCTACTGAATAGTGCTAAGAATGCGATAGACCGAACATGTGAGCAATAACGATGTTTTAGAGAAAAATAAAAGAGAAAGGACACTTATAATTAACACCAGGAAAAGGCTATTATAATTTCTGGGGTACATAACGAGGAGAGAGGGATTGGAAAATTTGATACCCGCATGATTTATTGAAGGCATATTGAGGGATAAAAAGCATGACGTACCTGGCGAGCTTGACTAAATGGATGGCGGAACAAGGTTTAGGAAAGATAACAAATAAACAACATTTATTTAGAGATACTGGAAGATGCGGAGAGCTATGATTACCAACGTTCTGAAGACCCATGGCACATACAGGAAGAAAAAAGGAGAAGGAGAAAACAAAGAAAAAACTATATTTGATTTGTCGTTAAATTTGAAATGAATTAACAGGTATCTTTAGATCTGCTGTTGCGTATAGTGTATCTCTCTAAATTATGTGAATCTCAAGCATTCCTGACTGAGTTGTAAATACGTGAGGTATTAGCAGACAGTTAAGTACATGTCATTGAAATTAGACAGAAGACTTGAATGGCTGACAGATGACCATACAGAATTCGTTAATTAAAAGTGTCATCGGTGAAACAGAGCAGTGTTGTCCGGTTCTCTAATAAGCGACGTCTCAGGAGTTGATATTTAATCCTAAGGAGAGTGCAAAATATAACTGCTCTCTAGTACAAATCGAATCGACAGAATAATGTGATCCCTAAAATAACATAAATGATATCAGTGCCATCATGTAGACTCTTCTATACACCGAGCGCGAGATCAACATTGCAGGGTTGAACAAACGAAGGAAAAATAGGATAGGAAAATAAATAACACACAAAGGTATCAATTAACGTCTGCCTATATTTCTGAGATGAGGTATTGTAATAATTTGCATTACTTACATTTTTCTTACTATTGTCCTCGTCTTTCTTTTCCTGTTTACGATGTTTCGGCCGTTGTACGCTCCGGTCATCTTTAGGTAGCAGAAATTTCGAACTGAACCTTTTAGGACACATGGCACAGTGGATAAAGACGTTGGTTAGATCCAGTGACAGACCCAAAGAGTGTGAGTTCAATACCCGGTTAAGGCAGTCGAGAACTTTCAGAGGGAAAATTAGCAGGAGATAACTGATAACTGACATCCATCAAACATGGCACGTGGAACTAGAACAGTCTACCCCAGTGATCGAAATAAAGGGTTCAGTTTGAAATACCAACCACCTGAAGAAGGCCGGAGCGTACAACGGCCGAAACGTTGTGATAAATATGGCGACAAAGATGAGGACAATAGTCCGAATAATGTAAATACTGAACCTTTTATTTCCTCCAGCTGAGGAAACTGTTCTAGCTCCTCGTGCGATGTCTCAGTTATCTCCCTTTAACTCAAATCACCAAGTCTAACCAACGCTTTTATCCACTGGGCCATGTGTCCTTCAGGACTAACTACCCCGGTGGATGAAATAAACGTTTCAGTTCGAAATTCCAATTACCTGACGATGGGCAGAGCGTACAACGGCCGAATGGTCGGGAGCATGATAATAAAGATGAGTACAGCAGTTTGAACAATGTAAATAGTTTAAATAAGTATCAATTAACGTACAACCAATTCTTATTAAACGAACAAATTCAGGAAGATTAGTCATTTTAGGTTTGCGAATTATTACAATTTACCTACTCTATATTTCCCCTCCAAAGAGATGGCAGTAAAAACTCAGTGTGTAACGACTAAATTGGATGTTTCTATATGATTAAAATTGCTTATTAGCTTTTTTGATATATTCTTTTCTACTGTCGTTCATACAATAGAAACACATCAATGTCGTTTCAATATCTTGTTCGTCATACAAGAGTTTTGAAAGTATATACCAATTCAGCACTCTTTCATATTCCTATAATTTTATCTCTGAATAATATGCCTAGTTTCTGAAAAGCATGATGACATTGTCGAGTACCTACTACAATGCAGTCATTTACATAGTAAATAAAATTTGGCTAATTTTCCTTTATTTCTAATGATATTTTCCTACTTTTTTAATACTTTGCTTATTTTCTGGAAAGCATTTTTTCATTATTCACGAATTTCGGTATGAGATTTACCATTGTCTCTTTCTAGCATAGCCAAAGAGTTAAACTGCGGGAGTAAAGCTACCTATTTTTTTTTTAGTTCCCAATAAGAAGCATTTCAAATCGTGTTCTCTTTTTGTTACAGAGGAATAAAATGTTGCTGCCGACACTTGAGTTTGAACATAGATCGCCAATGAGCAAACACAGGCGATCCCATTATAGAATTACGTGGATCAAATGACCGTAGCGGAAACCCATATATAGAAAGTCGCATGACGTCTAGATTGATCGTCATTTCCTAGTCTACCTTCTATTATTATTCGGATCAACATTTTCTACTCTATATTCTGTTACTATACGGACCACTATTCTCTACTCTATTCACTATACTATGCCTCTAATCTGATTACTATACGGGTTTCTTGTCGAGCGAGTATTATCGAGCAAGTACTATTAGCGCGAGAGCTATTCGAAGTCGTCTGACTCAAGTATTCTTTAACAGTGTTAGTATAGTTTTAATCTGCGATTACAAAGTCTCTACTACAACAACCATTAGAAAAGTAGCAACGAGTATACGTTGTAATCACGAAAGTGTCAAACAAGTATTCGTTGACATTCCGAATTTTTTTTTATTTGGCTTCTAATAACCTATTCTCTCTTCTTAAACGGAATAGTTCTTTCTATTCTCTATCCTAGTATTCTGTTGAAAAGAACAAGTCTGTTTAACGCGTCGTCAAATAGAGAAAAAAAGCTCGTAATTTGGACATTGATGCAATCAAATATGTGATTTTAACAAAAGGAAATTTACTTTCAAAAGCAACTAGTTAGCTACAGCTGGCGTAAAATAAAAACCATGGAGCAGATGAAAGAGTAGAAGCAACAGTAATGACACTTGCCATTCCTAAGATCACATTTCTAACGGTATTTCCATGTCAAATGTAGAGACATGCTATATCCCTTAGTTTCACAACTTCAGACTCCACAGCAAGGACCTGCCATGACAAGTATACAGAGTCGAATTATTCTCATTCTATTCGTTTCCTTTTAGCAAGAAGGATGTTCCATTCCGATAGCGTCTTTGCAAGCAGCGCTTTTTTTTTTTTTTGTAATAACTTCCCGATATAATGCTTCGCCGATCATTACAATCTGAACCTCTTCATGTCTAGAGTTAACCGTTATTTACCTAATAATATATCCTAATAATCTACACTTACTTCCTTCTACTACGTCCAAACGAAAACCTCATTCCGTAACACTCTACCATAAGTGCTCTTAAGCCTTGTACTGGGTGAAACCTTTCCATACGTGCATTTGAAAACGGTAAGTTGTTTCTTACTTTTATAGATGAAGAATATTCTACCATTTTAAGTCTCATTGGATTGAAATGGGAAGTGTCTCTCATCATGCAACATTTTAAATTGACAGATGTCCGTGTTTCTTTTTGTTTCTTTTCGTCTAACCTTCTACAAGAAGTTCACCAGTTTAAGAAAGAGAAACATTTTTATTATATTTCGTCTGTCAATCAGGATTTTCTTATCGGATTCGTTAAAGGACTCTGGAGATTTTTTTTTTCTTAGAAAAATACGAAACGCTGGTGAAAGAATATTTTTATTCGGTTGAGTTAGCTCGAACATTCATGAGTCTAGCACGCCAACCATCACAATCCTGCATCAAGATAGGAAGCTTATTAGGGAGGCATTCCGTGCTATAACATAGCTGATCAATATAGCTGGTTGCTGGGCAACAAGCACATCTTTTTCCACTCAAGTCCCCACAACAATAGATCACTGGCGAGTTCTTGTTTCGCTCGCCAGAAGAGTCCTGCAAATTGCATTCTGCGTTCACGTAAGATTGTAGAAATATGGATCCATATTTCTGTAATTTATTTGGATGCTGTCTCCAGGAGATGTTAAGTATAGCTCTCAACATCCAATTATAGGTTCCACCATCAAGCTTAGACTCTAGGGCTTAATGTAATTGCCAAGCAGATATACCATACATTAAAACCGCCTCTACAATGCAGTAAAAGAATCTCCACTTGAGTTTTCCTGGTAGATCAGATTTCCAGATTACATCTATTTTATTCAAGGCATCCCAGTCTTTAGGTATACAAATTTTCACATCCTCTTCAGCCATTACTAAAATTGCATATGTCTTTATTCAGTGGAGTTAGCTCGCATATTCATGAGTCTAGCACGCCAACAATCACAATCCTGCATCAATATAGGAAGCTTATTAGGTAGGCGCTCTGTGTTATAACATAGCCGATCAATATAGGTGGTTGCTGGACGACAAACTCATCTTTTTCCACTCAAGTGCCCACAACAATAGATCACTGGCGAGTCCCCAAGGACACATGGCACAGTGGATAAAGGCGTTGGTTAGATCCAGTGACAAGACCCAAACAGTGTGAGTTCAATACCCGGTTAAGGCAGTGGAGAACTTGGAGAAGGGAATTAACGGGAGATAACTGACATCCATTAAACATGGCAACTGGAACTAGAACAGTCTACGCCAGTGAGCGAAATAAAGTGTTCAGTTCGACATTCCAACCACCTGAAGAAGGCCGGAGCGTGCAATGGCCGAAACATTGTAATAAATATGGCGACAAAGATGAGGACAGTATTCGGAATAATGTAAATAGTGTACATATTACCTCATCTCAGAAATATAGACAGATATTTATGGAGCTGTAAAATATCGTAAATTAAAAACTATATTTACGAACAGCGAATGATTTATAACAAAAACAAATGATTTGAAAAAATAATACGTAAAACTAATTTCTACAAATATCCTGATTTATTCAGGAATTTTTAGAACAAATATGTAGTCATTTGACGATTGAAATTCTAAAGCAGAATTTGTATATCATTCTGAAGTAATCATTGAAGATTCGATAGACAGCGATTTTGGTGTTTTTAATGTTATTGTTTTAAATTAATCAAGCTTACTAGATTTTGCACCGTTACTGACCACGTTGTTTTTTTTGTTTTTTGTTTTTTTTTGTTTTTTGTTTTTTTTTCTATTTGCTCGGCAAAGACCTGTTGTCAGCTAAAGAGAGAAAAACAAATGAGATAGTTTTCTATTTTTATTTCGTTCGTTCTTGTCTCTTTGGAATTTACTGAGCTGTTATTTCATTAACATATTTTCTCTGGAATAAAGTTACAGAGACACTTGAATAAAACGAGTTAGGCTTTGAAATGATTCTTCTTTTATGTCAAATGTATCTTCACGAGTCCGGTAAAGATAGCTCTCAGCAACTTCATACATTTTGTCGCTCTAAATAATTATTGTCATTTTACCGACTTGCATTTTTCCCTGTTCGGTTATCTCTTCAGAAAAAATAAAATCGCTCTGTACTTTGCCGCCTCTCCACTTACTTTAATATATGCCGATATTAATTTTGTAGTTCGTTTTTCCATATTATTTATCCTTGGGATTTTACTTGCTTCTTTATGTTTCTAAGTAAAAGCGTCATTTTTGTTTTTATTCTCCTTAATATTTTCTAATTACTTATATATTCCGCTTATCGTATCCGCTGTCTTGTTCTGATGAACATAGTGTCTGTTGCCCCATGTCAGGAGATATTGTCCAGTATTCACAGGCATATTGGAGAAATTATATTACACAGCAATATCTTTCGCTTGTTTCTAACAAAGTTGCCTTGTTTCTTAATATTTTGCTTAGCTTTTGGAAGGTATATTTCACTATCCCAATCAGTACACTATAAGAAACCTCAACAAACTTATAACGTCTTAAAAAAAAAGAATACGTACTATTGCGTACTTGAATCGCAGTGGAGGAATTTTAACTACATGAACAAATCAGAAATTATCTCTAATTAACTTTAAATTGTTAAAACGAATTACTCTCCCGTTGCAAATTGAGATTAAATAAAGAAGCCCTACAGCCATGGATATATACCTAATTTACTACTGATTTTCAATTTCAATGGTTTGCAACTTTGAAAAATTCGAAGCAGAACTAAGAAGGGTATTTAAGGACAAAGCGGAATGTGAGGCGTGTTCAAATTCTGGCACTGCCTGTTCCACTTAATTCGTGATAATGCTCTTGCGAACGGTATAGGCCATCTTTCCCTAGTTATGGGTATAAAAACCAGACTGAATGCTCTTTATTTTTTTTATTTCTTTATTTATTTTTTTTTTTGAAGAAATCCTGTCTCTAAAGAAAAACGCCGATTTCAAAATATCTTAAATAATAATATGGACTGGATTCCTTTGATTTAGACGACAAAACACAAGGGGAAGGACAACTCTGAATTCAAAAAACGGAATGAACAGGTTTATTTTGTTTTAGATATATTTACTGTTGTTCATAATGACGGTCGTCTTGAGTAGAGAATCTAGAGGTTAGCAGTGAATATCTTGAAGACAGTAGGAAAGCGTTGTTCACATTAGCAGTGGATATTTTGGTAAAAGGTAGCAGAGCATAGTTCGTCCTTCTGTTTCTCTTCGCAGGACTGGACATTCGGGTAGAGTGAACAAAAATAGCTGCCTTTATACACGATGGATTGAATGTTCTACGTCTTCTGATTGGTTAACCTTCTATTGGTGGACTATAAAGTGAGTCAAGGCACTTTGACTAACTCACTAGTACATATATATACACAAAAAACTGCAACATCTACAAATACGGTTAACGTACATGAGATTGTGAAGGAAATTGTCTTGTCTTTCCAACAGAGAGATGTTCAAATGCCTTTATTTTATCATTTCTTCTTACGCAAGTCGATAAATCCTTAAGACGCAAGTTGTTGCTGAGAGTGGTGGAAAATGAGAAGTATTCACCGAGGAGAAAAAACAATAAAAGAGGATTCAGAAAGACAGAAGATGGCGACGGAGAGTGAACTTAAATCTGTGAAGATCGTCGGTGACAGTGTAGCTCGAATCTGGAAAAAAGATTTCCACAGGCGAGAAGTGCAAGAAAAGAGACCATTAGAACAAGACCCACGATGAAATCTATATATTTCAATAATAAAACGATGAAATCTATTTGCCAATTTAGTATTACACATAAATGTATGCAATCAAGATACCAAGGAGAGGAGTTCCTCAGAATAACTGCGATGAAGATATTTATAATAAGGACTTTGGGAAGCCACATCACAATGGTGGGAAAATAACTGAAATCGAGATATCAGGTCAGGATCGATAACATCATAGACCGTTCGATGGATTTTGTCGAAAATTCCGACATGTATAATAGGTGCACCAAGAATAGGTACGGTGGCGCAAGAGGAGGCACGGTGGAATAATGGATAGCGGCTCTGATTGAGAAATCGGAGAGCCGAGTTCGAATTCCAATCAGATCCATTACATTCACTTACATGCCAATACCCTTGGGAAAGGTATGAATCCTCTTCTTCTACATCCACAACTATGGGTAAATAGCAGGACAGACCGGGTTCTCTAGCCTTAGATGGCAACTGGCCTACCGCAGAAAGAAATGGCTGTAAAGAAATCTGCCTCGTCAGTCATGTATTGAAAGATAAATGATCACCTAATCGTGTATCACGCATGGTACATAATTGACTGCACCAAGCAAGATGCGGCAGAAATATTCATTGCACAGAAGAATGGTCGATTTATATATGTGCAACATGGATTCTGATGAGAATAATTCTTTGATACATGACACTGACCCAACTTTCCTAGAAGCAGGCGAATGATTCAATATAATCACTCCATTTCATGTCCGTGGAAAAAAGGTGACACCACGGACGTGCAATGAGTTACTTTTATGGAGATTAACATTTGCCAGTAGAAACAGAAATAGTTCTTTATTATGATTAAAATATAAAAGTTTCGTTTTGGAGGCGTTAAAATCTACAAAACCATTTCTCTTAACTTCGAGTTCGGCCTCCAGTGTAGGAATCTTACTATTCGGTCTTTCGTTGAATGTCAAAGTTCGGAGTGTCGGGATTTGATACAATAATATAAAATATTGTTGTGGAACTGCTCGAAATTCGGTCGTTTAGAATATTCCCACCATTTTAATTGAAAGAATAAAATCCAGTAAAAAAAGACAACGTAGTTTCAACAAATAAACATTAATTTAATATAACGCCAAGAATACAAACAGTTGGTTGTACATTAGAAAGAAATGTCTTTTTGATTTGGTTAATAAACTATATAGAATATAAATTGTATTTGTGTATATATATATGAGAAACAATAAAATCTTGTTATATGTGTGTTTGTGTGAAAGAGTCAGCAAGTGTGTGCGACGTGAATAGCAAAGATGATACCAGAGATAGTTAGAATTTGGTTTTTATTGTGAAGTGTGGTGCCATAGTCTAAAGCAGCCTCTTTGTAGTAAGTCAACGCTGTCGCTTTTTGCATATAGACGTGAATGAGGTCGTGAAGATCATCAACGTGAGTGACGTGGACATTGGTGACACCAGTGCGTATCCCGTTTGGGCCGGATTTTATGAGTTTTATACACGTTGTCGTAAGTACATCGGCTCCAGAATTAAATTATTTCTTTCTTCCTAATTGACCCTAAAAAATCACGTGTTATGTTTTCTACTACGCCCGCACAATATTCTGGCAGTTTCTAATTAAATCATCATTAATAAAACAACCTTTTTCTGATTTGTATTCTATGGTTTTATTGGTGAGTTTTAAAGTGTAAGCGCTTTATTGAGTGTTATTGGTTTATAGATATTGCATTTGATATTTTAGTGGGCACAAGACCAGTTCTACTTTGTCAGAGTCATCGGATTTGTTATTAAGATAGTATTAACTAACATAAATATATACCTAGTAACTGATGACAACAGGAATGTATTTGATGAAAATAAGAAACAACGTGTTTACAAGCATAGTCATAAGGGACGCCTCCATTAACGCTAAATGATCGAGAAACTTCAATTTATCACATAGTCCAGTATTGGGGATCTAGTAAATGTTATGTAGTGCGATTAACCAATAAAATTTTGCTTATTTCCATATGTTTGTTATAGGATAAAGTATAGCGTAAAGAGTTAGATCACGTGTCGTAAAACATTATACATTTCTTTATTTAATTGAAAGACATGGACTTTCTATTTGAAATATTTACACCTTGCAATCTTCTGAACTTAAATTCCTCTTATTTAGGCTTTTGTTATATTTGGGCGGTGTAACGATTAGCAAGTTGATCTCGCTAGAACAATTACGCCTGAGTAGTGAGTTTGATCCTCACTGAGTGCCCTCCCACTGTCGGCCTTGTGCCACATCTAAGCTATGTTTGGAAAATCAGTATAGCATATTCCAAGTAGAATGAAGGCTTTTATTTTCGTTAGATTTATTTCAAGAATCCTGGTTACAACTCGCAAATCCAGAGCAGATATATGTTAGGATATGAATAATTTTCAACTCTACAAACCCTCTCTAATAGACATTCGTGATTTGCTGACTAAACTCGATAAAATATTTTTATTATTCGCGTATTATCCGACATAATAGGACGTTATCTTCATTTCTATTAGGTTAGTGCAAAAATAATGACGTAATAATGTCGTTTTTTGATGTTAAAAAATACGTCAAAAAACGATATTATTACGTCATTATTTTGCACCAAGCTAATATATAACCTAAATGGCTTCGATTACAATCCAGTTATTCTGCTATTGTCAGTCTCTGCTCAATCTGCTCTGGATTTGAGAGTTTTAAGCAGGATTCTTGAAATCAAACTAAGAAAAATAAAAGCGTTCATTCTCCGTGGAACATGCTGTAGTGATTTTCCAAGCATAGCTTAGATGTGGCACAAGACCAAGAGTAAGGGGTACCCAGTGAGGATCGAACTCGCTACTCGCCTTTAAAATTACATATACGTAACTTTTAATACTAGATTTTAAATCTTATGATTGGATTATTCGGGAAAGCATTCTCTAAGGATTTTGTTATGTAATAGCAAGATATGGCTCTGGAGAAAAGCTGCCCGAATGGAATTTCCTTCTTACGAACAGAATGATGACTCACCACTGTGTATATGATATGGTGGCGCTTAGCTTAAAATATCTGAACCGGTGGAAACATGAAGTGTAGTCAGCACATTTAAATGAGAATCACGAATGTCTATTAGAGAGGGGTTGTAGAGTTGAAAATTATTCATATCCCAACATATCTTGGTTACAGGCTAACGTATAGATAAATGGATATATTGCATCGAATATAAAGTTTCCCAAGTGACTAGAAAATTTATAGATAAATCTGCTTTGGCTTAAGATTGAATGTAAACGGTAGGGAATAATATTTGATGTAATCTCCTGTCTGTCGAGGCGTGGAAGTGAACGTGTCCGACCTGAAAAATCACCTGATAAAATGACCGCGACGTAAGTGAAGGTCTGACTTGGAAATAGATTCAATGAGTTCCCAAAATAAAACTCGCCAGTAACTAAGGGTGTGGCCGTTGCACCTGAGAATACAGATATAATGTTTAACGAAGCGGAGAATAGATGTGACACTGGAGCACCTAGTGAGGATCGAACTCACTATGCAGTCGAAATTGACCTAGCAAGACAAGTATACTAATCAATACTTCAGGCTCATGCGTCCAACAGAGAGACAGACATCACACACGCACACACACACACACACACACACGCACATACAGGCAGACACATATAATTATTTTGTATTTTAATAGTCTGTTCTAATCGCTACACAGGAATTACCATATTTCAAAACAGAAACTAAGATCTGAAATTTAAATATAAAATTCAATTTAAAATCGCTCGAGAATGGAGCGGAGCTATGGATATTAAATTTAATTTTATAATTAAATTAAAAATTTTAGTTTCTGTTTTGAAGCATGGTAATTCCTATGTAGCGATGGGACCATATTTTTAAATTAGAAAATAATTATAATATTATGTTCTACTGTTTTGGTGCCGAGAAAGTAAAAGTAATTACGAAGAACACGGGATTGTAGATCTTACTGTTCATTCTTATTATATTAACACACACACACACATATATATATATATACACACACACACACATATATATGTGCATACACACACACGCGCATATATATATATATATATATATATATATATATATATATATATATATTAGGTTGGTAAAAAATAATGTCGTTTTCTCACATAGTAACATATGTGAGAAAACGACATTATTTTTGCACCAACCTAACACACACACACACACACACACACACATATATATATATATATATATATATATATATATATATATATATATATATATATATACACTGCATCTACTGCAAGGAAAGTTGCGTCACTGTGTTGTGCCTGAAAATCTTTCTCGACATCTTGCACATTTAAAAATCTGCTATTCGCCCGTGCATTGAATATTGCTGTCATATCTGGTCTAGTATTCCTCATGAGGTTCTTGACAAAATACAAAGAAGGATCTCTAATGTAATCGATCCTGACTAGGCATCTCAACTTCTGTCACATTCTTACCGATGTCTTGTGGTTTATTCCTGTCTTTTCTAAAATACTTTCATGGCATTAGCTCTGGCGAGTTTTTTTTTTTTTTTTTTATATATAGCTATTGCCCCGACAGCATGATTTGAAACGTGTTACAAGGTTGGCATCTAGGTCTCACCCGTTTACTGTTGAAATAGCTAAATGCCACCATCACTTCTACTCCAAAATTTACTTTTCTCGCAATGACTGCCTATGGAATACCCTTCCTTTTACGTGGTTGCTTGACAAACGCAATCTTAAAAAAATAATGAGTTCTTGAATATAGTCCATAGTTCATCCGTTCCACAATCCCAACTATACTCCGTCTTTGCGCTCATTTTCCCCGACTGTAACCTCCTACGTACTAGTGTCATTCCCGTCTTGTTTTTGGTGAATGGATTAAACACACACACACACATATATATATATATGCTTAAAATATGGTATCTTTATAGAGGAAGATTTATCAATATGGGAGCTAGAGCGTTTATTTTCAAAATATTGTGTACATAGAAATCATGCTGAGCGACAGTTTGAATAACACATTACACATTGAAGCATAAAACTGATTGTCATGGCATAAAACATTTTATCTCGCAGTTTCATCCTTCAATGAAATTTTCAAGCTGACATTCACCATGTATCAGTGATTCTTTTATCTATACTGTCTACAAATCGAAACGACCTAACGATTGCGCTATAAACAGCACATTCAGTGTGTGTGTATATATATATATATATATATATATATATATATATATACCAACCAGTAATTGAATTCATGGGTTTTATGCAAGTGACGTAAACACACACACACACACACACACACACACACATATATATATATATATATATATAATCACAGATAGATTATTGCTACACGTGCTGTTGCCTCTGGCTAGGATGGAAACCCGACTTAATTGGCGTCAGCCGGGGATTCCACTACTAAGCCGTTGGCGCCCGACAGGGATTAAGGTGAAATTAAGCGTATTTAGTTTTAGATAAACACACAGTGACTGCGAGAACTAGATTCGATTTAACGAAGAGTCTTGCATTATTAGCCGTAATAGTCACTGTATACAAACCGACACTTCCGCCTCAGAGAGCTCAGCTGAAATTAATTTTCCAGAAGCATATATATTGTCATCCACAGACTGTTTCGCTTTATCACAGCTCATATATATATATATATATATATATATATATATATATATATATATATATATATATATTGACATCAACACCCTGCAGCGACAGTTTGCTTCATTCTTGAGCGCTATCTTCATCTATTTTTAGTTTTGTCTCAACTATGTATATATGCTTGTCAATGATGCATTATGGGTAGAAAGCCAATAGTGTATTAAGGGTAGAAGGTCTATTGTATTAACCTGACGCTTATTTTGTCGGCGTTAATTCTTATGTTTCAAATTAATCTCGAGTAGAAATAATTATGGATCGAAATGCAGTTCTTATAATGCTGTTATAATGTTGTTTGTTTACTTGTTTTTCCTTATATATTATTGATTAAATTATTATATTATTGGTTACATTATTACTTTTTATATATTATTGATTTTTGTTTATTATATTAGATTGTGTTTATGTGCACATTTGAAGATTGTGAATTTGTTTATATTTTTATTTTAATTTTTTATATTCGTTTCGTTTTTTAGTTTTTAAGTAACCTAGTAAAAATTTGTTTTCGTCTTTGCTTTTTGAGAAGTGTTCTGATCGTTTATTTAGTACTTCGTACTTTCGGTAATTATAGGTAATTTCTTCACCAGACAGAATTTACAGATTCCAGATTTATTGTGCTATGCCTATGTTGTTTTACTTATATTCTCATACTATCATAATTTTTTGTATATTATATTAACTTTGGATCAGAATGAAAGAACAACTGTGTGTGGTCTTGATTTTGCGGTCTTTTTAAAAATATACCTGTTAAGACCCGTTTGCGAGGTCGACGTATACCGACCGCTAGGAAAAAAATAGAACTGCGTGTTTTTCTTTGTTTTGCTTTTGTGTATTAAAATTGTTAATGCCAGTTTGCTAGAGTGAGATCTTCCGGTCTAAATGAAAGAAGGACGTTGGTTAAGCAGTTAATTTCTGTTGGATTTGAAATTGACCCATTCCGTATAAATCTGTGTTATACGAGATAATCGAGATCTACTCAGAAAGAAGCTGTAATGGGAGAGAGCTGTGGAAGAAAGTTTTATTCTTCCATTTGCGTTTCCCTCTTTCTGGGCAATATTATATCCATGATATAATAACACCGTATATTTTGGACAGAACAGAAAAAGAAAATTAACGACACCGATGCTTTGGTCGCAGAAAAATGTTTATACTACTAAAACATGCACAAAACTATATATACATAAAGTGCCCCGTACGGAGATTAATATATCACATATATACCGAGCAGCATATAAGGAGAAACAAAAAGGATATGTCTTACATGCAATATGGGGATACTTCTGTGTCTGGAGAATTCATGTTTAGGAGTACAGATTCAACCGGATGGATTCACCATGAGAGGACATATTCCAGGAACGAGCAACAGCGAGACGTGGGTTTTCCCAAATTGAGGACTGCGAGCTTGAGTTTCTTCCTATATCTGGGAAAGATATATTCCTAGAGAAAAATGGCTGCATGGATTTGTCAGATGCCGGGTAAGTGGATTTAGCCTCTCCCGGAGCCAGTGGAGTGCATGGGGGCGGTTTAAAGAAAGCAACGTCTCGGTTTGGCATCTGTAAAACGAACTGAAATTTGACAGCCGCTTTCGTCACTCCATCGAGTTAATTCATAAAGCGGCCCTTACTGAGCCAGGTGACATCTCCACGAAAAAGAGATAAGTAAAATGTTTATCCCTACAAAGATAATGTTATATAATAGTTTAGCAGACTATTATTTTTTAGAATTTTTTTTTTCAGAAAGAAATCGATTTTGATTGGATAAACTAGCGTGGGAAGGATAGATAATTAATGTTTATTTCTGGTAGTTGAAGCTTAAGAGTTGAAAAATATAGACGTCTGAAAGTCATATCTTAAAACTGCTCCCCAGTGAGGGTGACCAAACCAAAACGAATAGCGTTCACCAACCGGGAGAAAACGAGAGAAGAGAAAGAAGATCCGACATTATGAGAGAAGTACCACCGTTGACCCCCAGAACGAGGGGCTATAAAATACTATTTTTTTAATGTCCAATAGACATTATCCGCTTTAACACAAAAAATGAAATAACAAGAAATATATTATTCTTTCTTTTCGACCAGAAGACAGCAAACAAACACGAATTAACGGCTTTAATAATAATAAAAAAAATCACAGTTTTGCTTTTGTTATTGCCTGCGAAAAACCTTAAACGTATAAAGATTTTCCACCTTCTCTCATTTCTACACTTTTGTTTCGATTTTATATGCTGCAAGCACTCATGATGAGAAATCCTGATGCTAGCGGCCTCTGATGAGATTTCCCAATTGGGTAGCATATCGAATAGCAATAAAAACAAATCAGGTAGAGTGCAAGATCTTTTCTGATTGGTTAGCATATAGACGATTGATCTTATGTTACGATGAGACGAGGGATTCCATGGGACTTTTAGAGTTGAAGCAATCAGGAGCAACGCCATTGACAGGTCTTAAATTGTCACGGGATTATATCTCTCGCCAATAACATAATCACGATTGCGAAGGAGTTACGACTGGGAATATAGCCATGTCACTTTTGGATTTAGTAATGTACGAATAAACCGATGATTCTGAATAAGTGTACGTTCATATAAAAATAGCCAATATATAGTCTGCGTATCGTAGATACATATGATATACTTACGTTTATAAAATACATCAGAAATGGAAATAATTATTTTGAATGCAATATAGAAAAAGAATAATATTAATATATAAGAAAAAGATGGTTAATTATATTTTTCATTAGCTTTTTTTTTTATTTACATCATTAAACATGTGCCGGTATAAAGAATAAGTTTGTTTTTTTGTTTTTTTATTTATTTATTTTAATTCTTATAATCATTTCCTCCAAAGCGATAAAACCACCTAAACGTAAGTAATAAACTGGAGGTAAAAAAGAATGAGAAACCATTAATGATAAGAAAGGAATTGAAGACAGAACATGGCGAATCGCGTTGTATTTACATTTTTGAAGATTGTATGTGGAAGGGATGCAAGATAAATAAATATTTTTTTTTACCACAGAGAAGAGTAGGAAAATAAATTATTAGAATATATCTAGCCATTTCAACAGTAAAACGATTAGACCTTGTTGCAAATATAGTAGTACACGGTTGACGTAAGAAGGAGAGCTGATTAGAAAAGTCCCAGGTATTTATAAAAATGACAAGTGAGATAATTCACGGGTATAGGAATGTGACTAAAGTTGATATACCAGATCAGGAGCGATACAATTAAAGAATTGAATTTTATCAAGAATCTCGAGATATATAGCAGAAACACAAGACCATATATGGCAATTATATCCAATGCACGGACGAATAGTAGATTAGATTTATAAATGTGCAAGATGATTTCGGACAAGAAAGACTTTTGGCACGACACATTGCACTGATATTTCAAGCAGCAAAGCTAGTAATTGATTTAATATAATATTTCCACTTCATGTTAGCGGAAAACATTGAAGACCAAGAAGGTGTAAATGCAGCTCTGATGTATGGTAAAAAGAATAATTTTTAACGATTAATAGATGACAGTTTTAAAAACAAAGATATGAGTTTTGTATTACTATGAAATATCGTCCTCCTCTATGGCAGTGTGTACTGAACAATCAATTTACAGATGAAAAAGAAACTTGACGCAACAGAAATGTGGTACCATAGAAGGATGTTGAGTATACCTTGGACTGAACATGAGAGTAACGTTTCAAGGAAAATGGAAACAAAATGACACTTTTTATATCGTAGGCAAATAAATCAAGAAGTTGCCACTTGTCACATCTAGGTTGAACATGCAAACAGTTATCACTTGCATGAAGGCAGAAACTGATCTCATCACCAAATTCCTCAGAGTGCGATTTGATCTCCACAAGGTACTACACTTGTGACACCTTTGAAGATATGTATGGTAGTATTGTAGCATGAATGGAAGTCTGGCTAGAGACACTGTGCCCATAGTCCTGATGCAAAAAATGGTCATGGTAATATCAGAGGTATCCTTATAAGAAACATTTGGTATTCATTAGCAAAATAGCCTGTGCCATTGCGTTACATTTTTTCTTCATTCCTTGGCCATCAGACAAGGATCAAAGTGTAGTACCTGTTCTCATCTCTAATAGTAATATTAACTATTCTTTATATTTTGACATTTGGTGTCTGTTGTAATCTAGAAAGTGTTACTGAATGAGGAATAACAAAAACAGAGGTTGGAAATGAAATGGTAATCTTTATAACATCAACAAAATACAATACTCGCTAGCGGCGTGAAGTAGGTAAACCACTGCTAGCGGTGGACTACTTAGAGAGCATATTACCCCTATTTACCACAGTGTCCAAAGAGGGATTGTAAAGCAGGCTTATCATTTCTCGTTTGCGTCTCTGTCTTTGGACAGAGTGTGCTCAGGGGCTTCTGTGTCAAAGGACAGAGGGGCAACTGAGAAAATTCTGCTGATAGGTGCCCAGCCCTGGGGAACAGCTGCCCGAGGCCGCGCCCTCCCATTGCACAAGAGTCAGGGATCGGTGCTCGCACTGAGGTCAGTGCAACCAACGGTTGCGAGGGCTGTGGGGAATTATTGTCCCTTGCCCGAGTGTACTATGAATACAAGGATAAATAACCGCGTCATCAGAATAAATAACTTGTTTGGAAACGATGACAACAAGAAAGTCTTTGATGAAGACAATCAACAACGAAGGCCAAAGGATATACACCCAACGGCTACCGCATTAATATCGAATAAACTAGCAGAAGGGCTTTTCACTATTGACATTGTTCGCACTATCATCCTCATCTTTGTTCCCATATTTATCACGAGGCTTCGGCCGTTGTACGCTCCGGCCTTCTTCAGGTCGTTGGAATGTCGAACTGAACCCTTTATTTCGCTCGCTGGAGTAGACTGTTCTAGTTCCAAATAAAGGGTTCATTTCGACATTCCAACCAACTGAAGAAGGCCGGAAAGTACAACGGCCGAATCGTTGTGATAAATATGGCAACAAAGATGAGAACGATAGTCAGAAATATAGACAGATACTAAATGGCTGTTCAGTACAATTTTCATGACACTATTTACTTGAGCACGACGACATGGTGTAAAGGTTTCCAATCTTGCCTCGCTAGAACAATTACAACTGAGTAATATGTTGATGCTTACAAGGTACCCCATACTTTCGGCCTTGGGCCAAATGTAAGCTACGCTTACAAAATCCCCATTATACGATTTAAGAACTATTGAATTAAGTCAAGTATTCAAAGATGTGTAGACATGTTTAGTGAGGGTCATTTAAAATAATACTGTTTTTGCTTGTATGATAAATGTGTCTGTTAAAATGGCGGGAAATGTTAATGACTATTGTTAAGAAAGAGTGTAATATTCCCCCAAAAATTACACCCTTTCGCAACAATAGTCATTAACATTTCCTGCCATTTTAAGGGACACATTTAACATATACGCAAAACAGTTATATTAAAGTGATAGGATAATAGTTTCTATGCCTGTATATTGAACGAAAGGAATTTCCTCGAACAAGAACTTAAGAATAAATATAGGAAACTAAATCTATTGATTACATAAAGCATAAACGAATGTGTGTATTCAGTGATTTCCTTTGAGGTACGGATATACCTGCCACATTTTTCACAAAGACAGCCTTAAACTTATACTCGACAAGAATTGAAATCTGGATGATTCGTAGTATTATTAGCTTTCTTTGTGCGTAGGCAAGTATGATTAAAACATTTTACTGTGTACAATTCTGTATTTTCTTTAATACAGGGTGAAGTTCGCTTGGATTTAAATGTTCCAGACAAAGGGGAGGTAAAAACGGCCAATCTATACAACATCCAGTAGGTAAAAGAAAATGGTGGATGGAGCATTTACGGCCTTTCTTTGATATAGAAACACCATCTAATGAAGGCTTGAGATCCTTAGAATAAAAATAGGAAAATGCCACAATGTTATATTCCTTTAATTCAAAATATTAGCTGTTTGTCTTAGAAAATTTATTGTAATAAGCAATATATGTACATGTGTTACCTGAATTTTGGATCCAAGTCGGAAACATCGAGAGTGTAAAGATAGTTAAAAAAAATATTAAGTGAGTGTGAAACCGTACTCTCTGCAGAGAAGCCCAAACTTATCAATAAGATTATCAGAAATAACAGGTGCCTTAAAAAATGAACTAATTATTAAAAATCATAATTTCAATTCCTAAAAAATTTCCATGGTCTATAAAAGTTAATAGTGTCGACGCAGATATCTGTACGGAATATATAGATGGAAACCATTATATCTTAGAGAGTTGGAACTTCGTTTTTATTTCGCTGTCAGTTTCAACCGTTAAAATGAATGTTGGTACTCAAAAAGCAACCCATAACTTATGGCGTGGACGGAGATATTTGAGAAAAACATTAAGCGGGGATTATAGTTTAGATTTACTTTAAAAAAGAATAATTTACTTGACACTAAGTCAAATGAATTTGTTTTCTCTCAGGGGAAAGTAAAACTTGGTCTAGAGATTATGAAACTTCAATTCACTTTTGCTAATAACGTGCTTATGTTATCAATGTGAAACTTTCACAAACAGGTGGATGCGAAGAATAGGCTTATACGAATAACTTACAAAGATTCCAGATTTTACACAATTCCGTCAGTTCGTTGGCATATATTTAAAAAAATCTCTCAATAATAATCTGATTGAAGCATTTTTTTGTCAATTTTGGACTTAACTCTTATGTAGGACGCTAAGAACTAAGTTGATCAGAGGCGAATTGAAGAGAGCTATAATTTTTGAAGTGTATTCATCTTATTTAACTCTTTGATCCCTATTGGAACAAATTTAACATATTATATACACATCTGTTTTTCGAGTAGCTTATATATTTTAATTTTAAAGTGGTTCTTAATTTTTTGAAGCACCGGTAATAATAGGTGAAGCAAAACCGTGCAGTTTCTGGTGTCTCACCGGGTGACAACCGCTCGACTTTTCCTTACACAGCCTACTACCTCTGATAAAAGAAGCCGTAACGCAAAAAACAAAAAACAAAAAAAAAACAAAAAAAAAAACAAACAAAAGAAACTGACACACGACATTAATTCTGTTGATTTCAAATACTTGTTTTAACTAGTGCAATTTTAACGCACGCAACGCTAGCTCTTTAAGATCTAAAAATGCTAGCAGAAGAAGGAAAAGATTAACCAGAGCGCTAAATGAATAACTTTACTCTACAATAAAAGAAACCGGTTTTGATACAATAAATATTCAATGTATAACGAAGTTCGGTCACCGAAGTTAAGCAGCGTCAAATCTGGTGAGTATCTAGATGGTTGACCTCTACAGACAATTAGGCGATGTGTGGGTGGTGTAATTTATGACGGCTTGGATTTAGAGATCAGAGAGCCTAGTTACTATTCCAGATATGACTACACCCCCCAGCTATTGGTTAATTAGTAGGACTTCTATCAGTAAATTATTATCATAGCAAAATCTCTTACAATCTAATATATTTGTGTAAAATGATGGCGGAAAGAATGATTAGCCATGAAAAAAAAAAAGTCAATAAATCTATGTCCTAAAACGCCAATCTTAATATGTGGTGAAAAAAATTATAAACAAATTTCTGTCTCCATATTCATACATTTTGGGCAACGTTACGTATAATTGCTTAGAATAAAATGTAATATAATATATTAGTTTAAATGGCTATCTTCGTCGATTATGCAACCGAAATTTGGATTTCAATTGCTTATATTAAGAATAAAACCATTCTTAATATTAATTTTGAAAACCATTTTTTTCTGTCTGAATCGTGTTATACAAAATTGATTAAATTACTAATACAAGTAAAGCATAAATTTAGATTTAAAATTCATTGCACATAACTCCAAAAGGAAAGATATGACTATGTAATGCCATCATTACAACATTTATTGCCAATTTTAAATTATTTATTTCAGTGTTATTGTAAATTAACTTTCATTTATTAGCTTTTTGATCAACTCAGAATCGACCTATGAAAGCATCTGCAGTTCATCACTCTCTAAGCTAATAAGTGCAAATCCTATTGAATACCTTGCGTCGGAAATAGTACACAAGCTAAAAGCTGGTTTCTGATCTTTTGTGATTTATGCTTTTCCTTATATCAAATATTTTTTTTTAAATTATGCAAATACTTTAAATGAAACATTTAATGTACGTCGCTCTATTTAGGAATCCTATAAAATCTATCTGTCTATCAATCTCTCTATCTATCTATCTTTTGATAACATTAGTGGTTAACGCACACGCACACACATATATATGTGTGTGTGTACGTGTGTGTGTGTTAACCACTAATATTATCAATTATATATATATATACACATAAATGCCCAATAGGATAGAATCCATGCAGAACTCAACGTCCAGGACAAAGTAAAAATAAAATATAAAAGGCTGAAACACTAATATTCCATGGTTATAATTTATTACATTGTAATCGAAATCACTATCCAATTCATCAGACCTAAAAATTCAAAAAAGCCTTTTGAATTTGTAGGTCTAATGAATTAAATGTAATATCATTATAACCATGGAATATTAGTATTTGAGCATTTATATATATATATATATATATATATATATATATATATATATATATATATATATATATATATATATATATATATATATATATATATATATATATATATATACACACACACACACCGGAAGCCTCTGTGGCTTAGTGGTTGGAGCATGTCAGTCTAAATAGCATACAGGTTCGAGTTCTGTCGAATGGCGCATATTTTTTACGAAATTTCTTCAACAATCAAGCCGATAATTATAATCGATATTGTTTAATTAAAACACAGAGCATTTACTCTAATAAGTGTATCCATATAAATGACGTTTCAATAGAAAATATATTAAAACATTCATCGGATTTAATCCACACCATATATAGCTCTCGATAAAATAATTTAATCAGTCGAGCACTGTTCGAAGTAAGGAAGGAATTTCTAAACAGTCACTATTACTGCTGATAATGCAAGATTTTCCTAGTAGATTGAATTCTCTGTCTGGGTGGTGTCTTTATGAAAAAATAAATACGCAAAAATTCGTCTTTCTCTCTGCTGGGCGTCGATGGCCAAGGGGTAAGAATCTCCGACTGATACCAAATCGGCCGTGTTTCGGTCCCGGCCTGAAGGTCGGATATATCCACACTAATGAGCTGTGATAAAGCGAAAAGTCTGTGCATGACTATTGATAGTTTTTTTTTCTGACTGAAGAGGCATAAATGACGTCCTTGACAGAAGAGCTGTTGATGTTCTGTTCTATCAAACTTGTAATAAATATTTATAGAATTACGTCTACCATTATACCAGTTTTTGCTTAGAAGTTCTCGGTCATACCAACTACCAAAATTTGAACAAATAACGAAGACTGTTTATTTGCCAGAGCTAGTATAAATAATAACATGGCGTATTGCTCTCCAAGCCTTACTTTTCAGCATTGACCGAGTTCAAAAGCCCGGACTTGTGGCTGATGGATTTTCCCACCCTTTGACCACTTGCCGATAGAGAAAATATTAGTAGTCTCTTGCTATTCTACTGCTATTTTCAAAGCAGATGTTTGGGCAAAATAAATTCCTTGATTCCTCCAGTAAAACCTTTAGAACGAGTACCCGGCACACCACATTCAGTCAGTCGAGCCATCCTCCTACCGTTTATATTCCATTTGTAATGAGTAAGTTCCACGAAGAAACATTATTCTCCAGATATGTTGCAATATGTAATTCATTCCCGCTTGGATGCTTTCCTGATCACTGCAATCTACAATTTTTCGAGGATCAATCGTTATCTAGTATGTACAATTACACAATATGCAATCCTTACTCCCTTCCAAAACGCCCTAATAACGACCTCATTCAAGAACTTGATTGGCGATTAGGCATTGTGAACTATAGTAAAAAAAAAACTAGTTTTCTACGTTGAGAAATTATCCGCATCTCTTAATGAGAACAGTGAAGTATATAATATTCGATACATTGCGAATTTCAAAGAGAATACCTGGTATTCCTAAATGGTCGCGTCCTGGCTATGACGATAAACTATATTCGCGTCCTGGCTATGACGATAAACTACGTCCAACAACAAGGCTTCAGATAATGTTTCGGAAAAATAATGTTGCCAGCTATACGTTTTTGAAACACTAATGTTGCCAGCTATACGTTTTTTGGAAAAAATAATGTTGCCAGGAAAGCGTTTTTGAAACAATAATGTTGCCAGCTATGCGTTTTTGAAACAACAATATTGCCAGCTATGCGTTTTTGAATCAATAATGTTGCCAGCTATACGTTTTTTGGAAAGAATAATGTTGCCAGCTACACGCTTTTGAAAAAATAAGGTTGCCAGCTATGTGTTTTTGAAACAATAATGTTGCCAGCTATGCGTTTTTGAAAAAATAATGTTGCCAGCTATATGTTTAATAGTACTGTATCTTTAATATATGTATAGGTATATGTGTATGTATATGTATATATGTATGTATATGTGTGTGTATGTGTGTGTGTATATATATATATATATATATATATATATATATATATATATATATATATATATATATACCTTAATTTGGCATTAAATGACCCACAGTGGTTGATATGCCATAAAACCCAACCAACCAAACCTAAATGGTTACCAACCAGGCGCGATGTTTCTCGGGCCGGTGTTTCAACATGGTATGGCTGTAGACCCTTTATAAGTGACAAATTCGCCCCTCACTCACTTCCATATACTTTATTACATACCCTAAAGTAGTTCAGCTCACTTTTCCTTGTTTGTTTGAATTTACACTTCTCTTAATATTTTCCTTGTTTCCGTAAGATTTTTTCTTTTTCACGGTTACTCTGCGTTTTCGGATTTTAATGTCAAACATGTCGTGGTCTTTCACATCACTAGGCAGATAGTGGAATTTCTGTACATTAATGCTTTCGGTGTCCTCGTTATATAACACATAACTTAGGTTATTTTTTGCCTTAAATTAAGCATGGTGTCAGTTATAGACCTTTAAACCGACATATTTTGTAGGACATTCAACTTAGTCATGTCATTAATCAGATTAGTATTTTTTTTTTAGTGTGGGGTTCATTTATATCTTTAGATTTACTTTTAATCTTAACTTCTTTAAATATTATCATCGGAGGTGGGGGGCTCAAACATATTCGGCTTGACGAAGAAATCATTCTAAAAAATTATGCTATTTTAGTTGCTAAATGTTAGGAAGGTCGGTATTGAAGGGAAACTACTTAGCATTTAGCGTATTAAAACTTACTCTAAAAATTAATATATAGAAATATTGATAGAACAAATCTGTACATTCAATATCGCGTATAATGATTGGCCCTATTTGAATAAATGGAATTAATTCTGTTGAGTTTTAAGATAATTCCTCTTTTGGCAATTTGATAACATTTGGCAAAATTTTATTTAGCTAAATGTTATCAAAATTCCGACATTGTAAATGTCATCGTAAATTTCAGTTGAAATTAAAAAGAAAAAAAAGATACACGATTCTGTACGCATTCGCAATTATTAGGTTTTGATTCGCGATGAAGAAAGATTTTATCGTTTGCATTCACTGGCATTCAAATAAAGTTTATCAAATTTGTGAAAATTGATTATTTTCCGGGGAACATGAGCCGAATATTCACGCATAAAACAACAACTAAAAAAAAAATAATTTACTGACAACAAATTTCACGTTGAACCAAGAAAATTTGCAGCCGGCTTCAAATGATTATCATTCGCATGCGTGCTTTCATTTAAATACGAGGGCAAATAAAGAAAACAAGGTATAATTTCAATAAAACCCTAATGAAGAGCAAAAACCATATATCAGTTTTGGGCATCCTTGCCCGTCGATGCACTTCTGGTATCGTTCCACATTTCATTCTTTCCGAAAAGAAGCATTTCGTTTGCCGCCGAAACCACGTTCAAACTGATTGCTTGCTTCGGAAATCAACGTAAGGAAAATTACCGTACTTGAAGTCATTATGAACTATGGGTTATGCAGATTTAAACCAATGGCCGCCGCCATTTGTGCTAATGGGAGACTTTCGTCCGTTGCACTTTTTTTTCCTGTTTTAAATCGCTCTATCCACTCATACGCATTTCGTTGATTCATGCAGCATACTGCGCCAACAACCGATGGATTTCCGCAGATTTACGGCTGAGTGGAGCGTTACTCCCTGCCACTCGACTGAACCAGGAATGCTGCGCGCGGCGAGATATACGTAATCTAATGCGTACACATGTCGTCACGCTTCAGCAAATCTCTTTTGTTTTTAACGCGTAACTTTAAATTTGCCTTTAGTTTAAGATATATCCTCGTATTATTAACGATTTAGCTTGCTTTTTATTCTTGGTATTGCCTTATGGTAATTTTCTAAGCGTAGCTAGGATGCGGCGCAAGGTTGGATGTACGAAGCATCTAGCGAGGATTGAGCTCACTACTCAGTCGTAATTATTCAAGCGAGACAAGCTTGCTAAACATTAGACTACATCGAGGTTTCCTGGTAATGTCTTTAGCATTAGAAACGCTATATTGGTAATTTATTCTTAAAATAAAAACTAAAAGTGGATACTGAATAATTCGCTGGTTAGTTTTCAGAACAAAAAAAAAAGTGTTTTAATCGAAGACTGCATGAATTAAAATATGAATTCTACAGTATTTTTATCATTTGAATAAATAATTACACGTAGGTTAATCTATTCTAATCTGTGTTGATTAATATTGTTTCAGAAAATTAGGGCAAATTGAGTAGCTGTTATTACTATTTCCACCATCACATGGTGATTCATTCCTAACCTTTACTTCGAAGATGTGTGGAACGTCAACATCTTGCTTGTTATTACTTTCTTTTTTAAGTTACATGTGACAACAATTTTAGCTATCGTTGATGTTGAAAATCCTTTAATCGTGCAGTTTTTGTTATTTAGTATAGTTCGTTGCGATTTGGTTCATAAGAGTGGGAGAAGTATAGCGCTGACTACGGATTAATTCACACGAAGCCATTTGTAATCCTTTATCTGAGGAAGTGGCTGTATATAGCAGAAAAGATAGATATTTGTGAATTAGTGTCATTTACGGAGATGACACAGTGCTGATAGCAGACTCCGGAAGGTAATTACAAAATATACTACACAATGAATCGAATGAAGAAGTGACTAAGCATAAACTACAAGAAGACAGAAGGCATGGTCATCAGTAAAAAAAAAAAAATGAGTCCAAAATGTGATTTAGAGGTCAGGAACATAAAATAAAGCACGGTAAGTGCAACGCTGAGATCGAAACGCTAGGCAGACTATTAGGAGACAGGAGGATTTTGTTGGTAATAAAGAATAGATTACTGAATTGCTACGGGATATCTGTCTTCCTTTACAGCAGCGAATGTTGGACAATCTCCTAAAAGATGAAGAAAAGACTCGAGGCAACCGAAGCACAGTTCTACAGAAGCATTATAAGGATAACATCGACCGAATATGTATGCCACGATTAGATTTTGGTGAGGATGAACACAAGAAGGAAGTTTATGCTTAACATCAGGAATAGGCAGCTGAAATTTCTGGTACACTTAATGAGAAATGAAGGCTTGGAGAATTTGATACTCATGGGGCGGATAGAGGAAAAGAGAGACAAGAGAAAGCAATGCGTGACATACCTACCAGACCTATGCAAATGAATACGAGAAAAGGGCTTGCGAGAAGTAATAAAAGGACAAAACATTGAAAACTACAAGGGATAGGGAGAAGTGGAGGGCCCAGACCCCCTACGCCCTAAAGGAATACGGTATATAAAATAAGATATAATGGACTCAATGGTATTTCAAAAAATGACACGTTTTTTTTTTTTTTTTTAATGATTTGGTTTTGTATAAAGTTGCAGTGTGGAGCAAATCTTTATATATTGCAGCATATTTCATGTTTAATTTTCTTATCTCCTGAGTTAAAACTGATGTAAGAGATCCATACATAATTGTATGTGAATTTACTAGTATTTAATAGTTTCACATCCTGAATATTTTTCATAAAGTATTCAAGGTCCGTGTTATCGCGGCTTTTTCCAGTTCCTGAACAGAGATTCTGATTTAGAATGGTGCATTTTGAATTCTATTTCTTGGAACATTTCATAGATTGATATTAGAAGATCTGAAAGGAATGATGAAATGTTTTAAGAACTAAGCCGAAAACCTACTTTAGATGACCTTGCTTTTAAAGCACTTCCTAGAAATTTACATCGTTGTGAATTATTTTCTCCTTAGATCATGGTAGCATTTTTATGGTGAAAAATGAATCTTTATTCTACATTCAAAATCATCACCTGATAAGACACCAGAAGTGTTGAAACAAAGTGGCTATTTTGTAGTGATTTTATAACATTTTTATGTTACAATTTTCGAATAAACTGTGTGTATGTGTGTGTGTGTATGTTTGTGTGTGTGTAAATATATATAAAGGGAATAGTTTATAGTTGTTCCAAAGAAAAAAAGACAAACCACAAACGTTTTTGGTTGTAATGTGGATTTAAATATATATATATATATATATATATATATATATATATATATATATATATATATATACAGGGTGACCCAAGAAAATAAGAATTTTGGAAGTGCGTCTTGCCAGACATGAGCAAGTGGTAACACTACGAAACAGAGACCTTGAGCAAGTAAACATTTCGCCATTTAGAATTCAAGATAAAATTCACAGTATCCCAGCTTAGATGTTGCAGCAGTCAATGAAAAATCTCAACAGCAGATTTCAAGAATGCCTTCGTACGGGAGGACGCCATCTACAGGACGTAATTTTTAAAAAATGAAAATTCCTTCATTGTTTCTTAAATGGCATGTTTTAAGGTTTCAATTACTATGAATAAAATATTTTTCTTCCATCACTCTTGGTTTTATTGGATTGTTAAATAGTTCCCGTTTTTTTGGGTCACCCTATATTATGCTTTTCTTTTCATAATTTTGCTACATGTATTTCGGGTATCCTAACCTTCATCAGGCAAAAATGGATATTCCACATGTTTTTAAAATAAATTAATTTTTCTTCTGTTTTTGGATGTTAAACATTCACGATACTAAACATACTCTGTTTTGTGTGTAAGTGACACAAATGTCTTCCTTATGGTGCTATTAGCTCTGAAATATGTTTTTTATTCTTACACCATGAAAAATTAAAATAAAGAACTTAAAAATTAAATTTCTTCAAGATTTTCAGAAGAAAACGGAGAAGCACACATGTAAGTGAGATTTGCATTATTTGCGCATTTTCATACTGTTGTGGATTCCGAAATGAAATTCTGTCTCCAATGAATGACAAACGCAAGAATTAAATATAAGAAATTAAATGTATTTACACAATAATACAATGGGTAATACTCTTAGTAAATCCAGAAACGCAGTTAGTGACAATAATAATATATATTAGGTACCTCCATTAGGTCACGTAAAAAAGCAGCACATCACGATGAAAAAAGTTCCATAAATCAAGGAAAACAAAGTTTTGTCTCAATATGTTTATGTTGTTATTAAGAGGAAAGACTAAACTAATTTTTAAGTATTTTTTTTAACTTTTTACTCCTTTCTAGCATGTAGAAAATTTTGGTTAAATTTTTTTTTTTTTTTACGACAGCGCGATAAAATAAAAAAAAAAATGGTTTGTTTTATTTTGCGCTTTTCCCGAGGAAAACACATGTTAATTTACGAAATTCTTGCAAAATTCAAATAATTGTCTGATTTTCATGAAACTTTCAGGATTATTCAAAATTAATTAAATTATTTTCGAAATTTTGTTTTTAGAAAATCTTGTTAAAAAGAGATTTTTTTTTTTAACATGTTTCCACCTACTTACATATTTTCATGAAATTTCGAGAAATTAATTCTTCACGCCCGGGATTTGTTTTATTAGTTATAAACAGGACTCTTTGTAGAAAGTAAAGCACCCTTTTTTTTTGTTTTTTTTTGTACAATAGTATCCCATATCATAGAAAATCTGCTCTGAATTATAAAAAAAAATGTAAAAAAAACTATGACATTAATTAATTAGAAAAGCTTTCACCTGTTTTTGTAAATACGTTATACTAAGGACATTATTTTGTGAAGAAATAAAAAATTTCGATGAATAATGTATTTTTTACAAGATTTTTCCCATTTTTAAAATTTTTTCATTAACTTCTTAATACTTCAAAAATCGTTTAAAATTCTTTATTACTTTCAAGCACGATATGCAATGATAACGTTAATGAAAAAGTAAATTTACGAATCGAAATTTGAAAATCACATAACAGTCGTTTGACCCAAATTATTTTTAAAATAATTTTTTTTTTAAATTATTGAAAAAAACGTTCATAATTTCTACGTATCGACATGTATACATGACATAATCCTTAAAAAAATTTAAACAATTATTTAATTAATAAAAAACTTTAAACTATTATCTAATTAAGAAAGTATGAAATAAAAATAGATATTACATAATTGCTGAATAAAAATGTTAATATTTAAAAAGTACTAGTTAAAAACGAAATACCGCGTTCGCTTACTTTGCAAAAATTGTCAATTTTGATCATCCATAGTAATCTGTCATCACCTCGTCACACTCGATTTCTTTGATAAATTCAGACACATCGTTAAGAAATGTTTGGATACAAATTTTTATGTTATAAGTAAGTACTGTTTGTTTCATATCAGATTAATTTATCTTTACATTTTCTAATTTTACTCAAATAACGTGTCAAAAATATATAAATTTATTTTAGGAAGAAATTTAAAATTAAAATTTTGTTTGTTTATAAATTTCTTTAAATTTAAGAAAATGGCCGCTTCTAAGAAAATTAAACAAAAATGGAGCATATATTTGACATTCCAATCTATATAATTTCTGTCTAAAAGACACCAGAATATGTTACTTACTGTAAGTAATAAATTTAATGCTTTAGCTTTCAATTAATAACAACATATTGAGACAAAACTTTGTTTTTGTTGATTTATGAGCCTTTTTTAATCGTGATATGCTGCTTTTTTATGTGACCTAATGGAGGAACCTAATATATATATATACAGTCTCGAAGTAAGACTTCCTTAGTGTCTACGTGCTTGTAACTGTGACTTCTACAAGCGGTTACCTCACACTATTACTCTACCTCCAACTCAATCGCAATCTCTGCTCATTCTCTCTATATTCTGACTGAATCTGGGTATTTAGCGGCATCAGTTCAAGTAACACTCTGGTCGAGTCCACTTGTATGAAAAAGGGGAGGACTCCATAACACATACTAAATCTAACGGAAGTGATAAATAGTTTCTAAATGCCTGACCATGAACAAGAACAATCAATTTATACCTCCTGTTGTTTATCTACTATCACCAAAATCTACTTTTCTACTCATATTCACATTCAGAAATCACCTCTAATTTTATGATATTCTACTACTGGTTCACGATGTTTTGTCTGCTCGTGGGGCATTTCTCACTGCCTCGCCCATTCATCACTTCTCCAAATAATATTGTCCACAAAAGATTAAACTCTCTCCTTATTCGCTTTTATCCGCTTTTTTTACTATTTATCTAAGAATTTAGACAAGGTTTATGTGGTTGATAGTCTTTTGTTTCTGGCGAACAAGGCATATATCTTAAGCTGCTCATTTCAAACAATCTATACTAATTCAGTCTAGTGCGATGTCATCGTTTACAAAGACATTCGTTTCTTTTTAGCTTTACTTTTCCTTGAGAATAAAATCTGGAGAAATGAAAAAACATTGTAAATGTCAGCCTATTGTCTAATTTTTCAAACATTATTTTTTGGTTATTTTTAAGACATTGTACAGTTGATTTTTCTTAGTTTCGATGAAGAATAATGCGATTTTATCATTTTATTTTGATCACCTGCAAAATGTGAAAAACGGAAATCGTAAAAAATATTCACAGATGTTCTTAGTTCCGAAAAAACAATTCATTTATTCAACACACTGGAATATTTTGTCGGTTGCAAGAAGGATTTTGTTTATTGCCATGTCGTTCACCTAAAAACATCTCTACAATACTTACTTGTAACTTTATTTTCATTCAGAATTCAAAATTTCCTCATATATATATATATATATATATATATATGTATGTATATACACATATATATATGTGTGTGTATATATATATACATGTATATATATATATATATATATGTATATACACATATATATATATGTGTGTATATATATACATGTATATATATATATATATGTATATACACATATATATATATATGTGTGTATATATATACATGTGTATATATATATATGTATACATATATATATGTGTATATATATATATGTGTGTATATATATATATGTATATATATATGTGCATATATATGTATATATATATATATACGTATATATATATATGTATATATATATATTTATATATGTGTGTGTATATATGTGTATATATATATTTATATATATATATATATATATATATATATATATACATATATATATGTATAATGTATATATATATATATACATATATATATATATATATGTGTGTGTGTGCGTGTATGGTTCTGATAGCACTGAGAAAATGATTTAACATGAAAATTAGAATCATTATTAAAAGAGAAAACTAACAAAAGAACTTTTTAAAAATTTTCAGAAGAAACGGAGAATCTTACATGGAAGTAAATTTACATTATTTACGGAGTTTCATAAAAATAAAATTTATGATAAAGTGGAAAACGTTTACTTGTAACGCGTTTCGTCATTCAGGACTTCATCAGACTAAATTCATTCAAATCAACGTGAAGCGAAATTCAGACAGATACTTATTAATTTGATCGTCAAACAGCGTTTACGCAACATACGCATCCCCACCCCAAATTCAATTTTTTCTCATCGCAAACTTAACTAGATAAAGTTAATATTAAGCATGCCTAGACATTTGGCCGAACGGACATTTGACACAACGGATATTTTGCAGACGGACATTTCACTGAAAAATTACAAGTAAAAATAGTAAAAGGCAAGACTTTTGGTATTTTCATTACCAGTATTATAAGGTAGAATGTGACTGGTTTTCAAGATAAAAAAATAAAATTACCAAATCTAAATTTAAAGGTAAACTTTTTCTTATTTCAATATTTGTTTATTGAAATTAATATTTTAAAAAAATGAATGTATTTGGTTAAAAAACTAGCAACTAATTATTTAAATTTAATTTATTTAACAGCAAAATAAAAACTAGCTCATCCCTTTAATGATGATTAAAAGCGACTTTGAAAGATCTTTCATATCATAAAAGTTTAAGGGTTTTTGCTGGAGTAAAATGTGCTTATCAACTTACTGTAATGTTTGAAGTAAAATATAATATATGCGGAATAGATTAAAAAAAAACTCTCAAAAACAACGAAAAATTATAAATTAATATACTAAATTTAATATAAATATATGTAGCACATTACGATAAAGAGTGTGACATACATGTAAGTACGCCACAACCTTTTTGGCTAAATGTCTATTTGTTTAAATGTCCGTAGACCAAACATTCGTCGGTCAAATGTCCGAGTATTAATATTAAGACATCAAATATCACCTATCTTCAAGTTTTAAAGATGTAATGTCAATTCATTGGCATTCCGAGAAGCGAAAGTAAATAATTTATGTCTGAAATGACTCTAACTTTTAGTCTGAACAGAATATTACCCAAAGTTTTAGGATCGGAAAGTTTGTACCTTTTGAGTGATGGCAACGTTTTCCCTCTAAACTAACAATTTATCAGTAATTTACCAGTAAAACCTATGAATAATACAATACTAAATACGATAGACTGGATGTAGAAAGATTCAACTTTCGGTAGACTAATCGGGGTGGGGTTGCTTGCCTTTAAAATCGGCATTTATACCACCTCCTATTTAACTTAGCACAATTACTTAAATTATGTGGCGGAAGAATATAGAAAAGTCAACAAGCAAGTCACATAAGCCAATTTGATTATGCAAACAATCCGACCTTGCAATTGGTAAATTAACTTTGTTCGTTCCATCTTAAATTAAGGCTAAGAAAAGCACTATATATATATATATATATATATATATATATATATATATATATATATATATATGGGGAGGGATTTAAAAGATCAGTACACTGGTAGCAGTGTTATTGCTGTTCTACTGTAACCCATTAATCTTGCCATAACGTTACAATGAGTATTACCAGCGGGAGTTGGAGATTATACTAGTGTCGTTTTTATCGATTAGCGCAATCTTAAAATGAAATACGGAATTGAATCTGTGAGAATGACAGACAAAGAAGGAAACGTACTGGACATCCTAGAGAAATTACAATTGAAGACAAAGAAGAAAAGGGTACCCGTCACATTTAAGACTGATGTATATTTCTTCTTGGTCAGTAAAAGATTGTCGTGAGTAAGACGATAAACTGCATGCAACAGCAAGGTTCCTGATCCGGAGTCTTTGAGAGGCATAGAACAACTTTTTAATTCCTGGTGTTCTCAGGACAATCCTGAAGCGGGGTGGTAGCACCTGTTAGGACCCCAGATATGGACAGATAGTTGATCCCAAACTAGAGTAAAAACACTATAAAAGTGAAAAAATAGGTTTTTATTCCAGCAATATATTTTTGGAAGAAAAAATATTACCAAGTCTTGTCGGCATTAAAAACCCATTGAGGTTGATATGCCGTAAATCAAACTAAACCAATCAACATCCAGAAAAAGAGTTTAAAATGCGAACAACGAATCAATCATGTCAAAACCAGCCAAGTATAAATGTCTCGTTTGATGTGGTTTATTTTTTTTACGGCATATCAAACTCAATGAGTTATTTAATGCCGACAACATTTTTAGGATAGATTCGTATGAATAGAATACGTATTCTTTGGTTTAGCTTGGATTGGTTTATTTTGTTTTACGGCATATCAAATTCAATAGGTTATTTAATGCTGACAACATTTTTAGGATAGATTCATATGAATAGAATATGTATTCTTTGGTTTAGATTGATTTGGTTTATTTTGTTTTACGGTATATGAAACTCAATGGGTTATTTAATGCCGAAAACATTTTTAGGATAGATTCGTATGAATAGAATACGTATTCTTTGGTTTAGATTTGTTTGGTTTATTTTGTTTTACGGCATATCAAACTCAATAGGTTATTCAATGCTGACAACATTTTTTAGGATAGATTCATATGAATAGAATATGTTTTCTTTGGTTTAGATTGATTTGGTTTATTTTGTTTTACGGTATATGAAACTCAATGGGTTATTTAATGCCGACAACACTTTTTATTGCTTGTAATATTTTGTTTTGTCAAAAATCTGTTTCTGGTAATATTCTTTCCTTTAAAAATTTTTGCTGGTAATATTTTTTTCCAAAATGTATTCCTGGTAATAGTTAACTATTTGTCTATAACTGGGACCCTAACAGGTGCTAACACCCTGGGTCAGGGTGAACGTGGGAACACCAGCAATTAAGAGGTGGTTCCACGCTCCTCAAAACTTCCTGATCAGAGGCCTTGCTGTTGGTTTTAGTTCATCCTCTTTCCCAGGATGTGGATGCAGTTTATCTTCTTACCCAGGACGATATAAATGTCTGAGAAGTGTTTTAGCAGAGAATGGAAAAATGTGTCACCGAAATCCGAACTCGATTTGTAGCCGCAAAATATACCTTCTAAAACTGGTTTCTTATCAATCTTTTGCAGGTAATTTAAAGCCAGAAAATATTTGTTAAATTTTAAGAATCTTTTTCATTTTTTTTTTTTTTGTTTTCTTGTATTTTGATAATAATTATTTAGGGATAGTAGTCCAATGAATTAACATGTAGCTGGGGGAAAAGAGGCTTATTCATATACTTCCCAAGAATATTTACTCGTAAGGGAAGATAATCAACTCGGCTCATTAAAAATACCGAGCCATTATACATTACACCACCCGCACACCCAAGCTTAAAGAAACTGCTATTCGCAAGTGTTCATCCATCTCGGTACTGACCAAGCTAGACATTACTTAAACGGGGATCCTACAGCAACAGGTATTTCAACATGATGTGGCAGTAATGCTAGATTTACAGATGCGACGGAAATTTGATTTTACAGAAGGATGCTGAATATTGCATCGACAGACACCATAGGCAACACTGAAGTCTGAGGAAAAATGGTACCAAAAGAGAAACACACACTCAGATGAACGATGTTGGAATATTGAGGAAGTCGGTCTTAGAGAATTTATGAGTCACCAGACATATAGGAAGTATAACTGACGGGCATGCAGAGGGCTACCTGCCTTACAAGCTCGTGAGAACGGATGGCTGAACGGTGAAGGAACGATGACAAACGGAAAAATGCTATTAAGAAATTTGGGAGAGCCATGATCAACCACGTTCTTAAGGACACGGTACATGCAAGTATACCTCCCTGAGTATATAGACCGTACCATCCAAGAAACTTACAATTATTCTGCATCAACTCAAACAAAAATACATCGAAATGGAGAAAGAATCTGAACCAATATAAAAAGGAATACTGAGTCGGATATAAACTGGGAAATGACAGTTTTTTTTTGGGTGGGGGGAGAACCAAAATGACGGCAATGAATTTCCAATATAAATACTTCAGATTAAAAGAATGTTGAAGAACAGGCATTTTAGATGAAATATATTCAGTCTATCATCCAACTTGACATATAATCTGGTTTGCTGCTTCGACGATGCATCGAGAGATTTCTGACTAAAGTCAAACAACAATCTGCAATGCAATCGGTCGTATTCTGGCATCTCGGTTTCAATGACATTCCCAGCGCCTTAACGTAAATTCTATAGGTCTTTCTCACATGAATATTTTCTCTGGTGACCTTTCGTCTTTAATACCTCGAATTCGTGAATTTTTAACGCAGTAGAAAATCGACAGCGATTTCTCTTCATTTTAGATTTCTAGTAATCGAAAATTCTACCCTAGTAGAGTCTCCTTGATCGCGAATCTCTCATCCGGCTTCTTGTTTTCCTGCCAACTACCAATTTCAAAGATTAATTGTCATCTTAGATAAATATCTTATCTGTAATAGAACACAGAATTTTAATGTCTACACTATACTCAAAATTGTCGTAATTTATTTCATTGTACTAAGCACTTACGTCTTTTTGAAATTATCGCCTTTTTGGAGTGAAATAATAACAATAATAATAATAATTATAGTAATAATAATAATAATAATATATGCATCTAAAAATTTCACATAGAATATATTTGTCAAAGTACAATATGAATAACGGCAAATAAATCTCCATTCATATATATATATACATACATATATATATATATGTGTGTAAGCAAATATATGGATATAGATCCGAGAGTATGAAGAAAAATATACGGAAAAAAACAAACAAAAATCCTCATATGCAATTATAATGTTTTAATGTTAATATAATGTCAACGTCGGACGTTTAGGTCTAATAAACCATCTTCAGGAAAATATTCATAAAATATAATTAACATTATCAATTCAAGATGACAAAGTCCGACGTTGACATTATATTAACATTAAAACAGCATTATTGCATATAAGGATTTTTGTTTGTTTTTTCCGTATATTTTTCTTCATATATATATATATATATATATATATATATATATATATATATATATATATATATATATAAATCTTCATTAATATATATGATATGATATATAAATATATAAAAGTGAACATTGAAATCGACACTTATAGGCAACAGGCTGTTTCATCCTAGATGCAATCGTCAGGCCTGATGATTGCGTCTAGCATGAAACAGCCTATCGCCTCTAAGTGTTGACTTCACTGTTCACTTTTATATTTACACATGCTCTATCTCTGATATTGAGAACTTTATCCCATAATTATAGCACATCTTAAGACTATATTTCTCTATATATATTTATACATACATATATATATATATATATATATATATATATATATATATATATATATATATATATATATATTTATATATATATAAAGCACAGTGAGTGCTGTTAGGAATAAAACAATATTCGATGTATAAATGTTTAATATTAATATGTATACATTTTGGTTCAAAAGACTTGTATCAAATGGTCAGTAATAAAATATATATTTATTATAAGCACACACACACGCACACACACACACACATATATATATATATATATATATATATATATATACATACATTCAACTAAATATATCAGATTAATAGAGGATATTTGAATAACGAAATGGGAAAATCTACATTAAGCGTTTCGTCATTCAAAATGACTTCTTCAGATTAGCAAGCGTTTTATTGGTTTGATCTTATCTACATCGAGAAAGGATGAAGCTATAGAGTTGCTAAGCTTTATTTTTTCTATTGATATTTTTGGCTTCCATTGTATCAAGATGCATAACTTAGCCCATCGCATTTTAGTCTGAAATATTTAGGTAACCTTGACATATTTGCAGTTTGCAAAGGATATTAGAATAATCCCGAATATTTACTATAGCAAACCGCCTACATACGGATAGAAAATTAATTCAGCAGATATATAAATCTAGAAAGGTGTGTAAGACAAGAATGTATTTTCTCTTTGGACTTATTCAACAAACAGCGAAACAATTCCGAGAGAATTTGAAGTCCTACTGGAATTCATTATTGGCGGTCCCAATCTTAACAATATAGCATATGCATATAACAATGTTGAAGCTACAGCAATGAAACTGCAAGAACACCTACACAGGATAGAGAAGAAGAAAGGACTAAACACCAAATACACGACATAATATATGTCTGTAAGCAATTGGAACAGCACATAATACAAGCAAAAAAATCAAGCATGTATAAGTATTTAAATGTCTGGAAAGTGTTTTAACAGAGGAAGAAAAGTGTGTCAGCGAAAGATACCTTCCAAAATATAATCGAAGTTTTAAAAAATAGGACAATTCAGTTAGAAACAAATAAAAGATTACTGAACTGTTACGCAATGCTAGTCATCCTATATGGCAGTCAATGCTGGGCAATCTCACTACACGGGAAGAAGAAATTAAACCAACAGTAATGTGGTTCTACAGAAGGATGCTGAGAAGGTTGTTTTTTTGTTTGTTTTGAGAACCCAAAAGGACACTTATACTTGAAGACAAGACTAACACATGGAAAGAGCTACAAAGGCGGGGAAATTATAGATAGTCATGTTCTCCTACGTCTTGAAAGGACATGGCACATAGAAGAAGAAGAAGAAGAAGAAGAAGAAGAAGAAGAAGAAGAAGAAGAAGAAGAAGAAGAAGGAGGAGGAGAAGAAGAAGAAGAAGAAGAAGAAGAAGAAGGAGGAGGAGAAGAAGAAGAAGAAGAAGAAGAAGAAGAAGAAGAAGAAGAAGAAGAAGAATTTTTTTCTAAGGACAAAACTACGTATGGCTGGGGTTATGTGAACGTGTTTACATAAAATGTGCTCTGTGTCGCACAGTAGGGAAAATCAGGGTAGCTACAAAAATGTATGGTCTGCTGATGTTACTATTCTCTACACGCACAAACTTTCAAAATGTTTAAAAATAACATATTAAAAACGTTCTCGCAACACGGACCACAAAAACTTAGACAGTTTTTCCTCTCTCTCCTTCAAAATAGTATTAATTCAATGGTTCACTGAATATTCTACTTACAAATTTTCGCAAGCAAATCCTCCGGAACTATCTGCTACCCATTTTCGATCTTCACAGTCGTTAGTTTCATTATGATATCCGTATATTACACAAACAATACTTGTTTTTGTATTATCTCGAAAGATGACATCCAACCTGTTGTTAACTGGGGTAAGGAACAGCTGGTAAACTATAATTCCCCTAAAACAAACATTTTCTCTTTTATACACCACAGAGAGACATCCCTGCCGCCAATTAGAATGTCTGAGGCTCAACTCCCCGAGAGTGCCACTTTGTGCCTGCTTGATCTCACGCTATCCGATGATCTTAGATCGAACAAATATATTGAATCAATAGCTTCATCTACTGTAAGGATAATTGGTTGTATGTGTCGCACCAGAAAGATTTTCTCGCCTGACTCCATCCTTCAAATCTTTAAATCAAACTTTCCCCTATGCATGGAATACTGCTGCTATATATGGTCTGGAGCCACCGCTGTTCGTCACAAGGTCGTCTACAAAATCAGAAGACGGATATGCAATGTATGGTCCTTATCTGGCATCTCGTCTACAGTCACTGTCGCACAGACGTGCTGTCGCTTCCGTCTGTCATTTCTACAAATTCTTTCAAGGTAACTGATCCGACGAGCTACTTTCGCTGCTTCCCAAACTGCATAAATTTAAGCGTGCTACTCGATTGGCATCCCAGTCCCACCCTTCCACTGACAAAACTGTTAAATGGAGCCGTCTCTTATACTCCATTAGCTTCATGTCTCGCACTTCCCGTCTGTGGAACTCCTTTCCTCTTATGCGCTTCCCTGGTAGCTGTAATCTTCAATTATTCAAATGCAATGTCAATCGACATCTTCAGATGCCTTGATCTATTCCTCATTCTTCTCTTCATCATTTCCTCTATCAGGCATCTTTACTCATGCTCACACTCTCTGTAAGCCCTTGCGTGCTAGTGGCACTCCCCACATGCTTGGGGCGAAATGCTTAATAAAATAATTCTCTCATTTGTCAATGAATCTAATTCAGTAAAAAATGTTAACCACGTAGCTTGAAAATTATACATTGAATATTTCAGATCATACTTCAGCTAATATATCTTTCAGTTTCCTCGCTTAGTGAGCCATTCTTGCCTGTCATCGCTGTAATATGTACACCAACGAATGACGAAAAATATGCATAATACCAATGAAATATTTGTTGTTTTTTTTTCAATTGTATTTAATCATTTCCACTTAAGAAAGACGATAATTGCTCTCAGGCGCAAGGGGGCTATTTAAAGAGTAACAGGGCAAAGACTCAACGGGCATAAACCTAGTGGAAAAAAAAACAAAAACAAAAAAACAGCCCTTTATTTTAAGAAAAATTGTATCAAAATCCCAGTCTCATAAATAAAAGCCTCATATATAAAAAAAAGAATCAAATTTAATATGGAAAATTCAAGGATTTTTTAAATTTTCATTTTAATGTCAAATTGAGATGATATATATATATATATATATATATATATATATATATATATATATATATATATATATAATACGCAATATATACTGCAATGTAAAACTGCACCAATGAGCACGATATCCAATATCTACAATTATTTTCTGTTCAAAAATATATATACAATTTATCTATACATAATCAGGACTGATCACTAGAAATGAATAGCCTTTTCCAACAGCCTACAGGAATTCATCTACACAGATGAGGATATGTAATCTTAACACAATATATAAGGTTGGTGCAAAAATAATATCGTTTTTTGACGTATTTTTAACGTCAAAAAACGATATTATTCTTGCACCAACCTAATAATATGATAACAGGCGAATAGCATTTAACCTAAGCTCATTAATTAATGAGACTGGCATTTGATTCATTTTTAGGATTAAGGACTGGTATTTTATCCACTGTGCTTTTGTTGTGATCTATTGAAAGTGAAGGAGCCTGAGAAAACATTAATGAGAGCAAAAGCCAAGCTATTTCAATATTAAAACGATATTACCTAATTGCCTGTCTTATAGTAGGTCAAAATTTGTACGGTCGATGTACCAAGAAGGATAGTTCATTTAAACAAGTGCCAGGAAATCTTTCTCACCGGAGTTGATCCTTCAAATCTACAAATCCGCCCTTGCATGGAGTATTGCTGATATATATGATCTGGATCCCCTTCTGTTTGTCTCAAGGTTCTTCATAAAATCCAGAGACAGATATGCAAAGTACTTGGCCCTGATCTGTCATCACGTCTGCAGTCGCTCTCTCACAGACGCGCGGTCGCCTCCCTCTGTCTTTTTTACAAATACTTTCATGCTAACTGCTCCGATGAGCTTTCGCTGGTTCCCGAATTTCATGTATTTAAGCGTTCTACTAGGCTGGCATCTCGCTCACACCCTTTCACTGTCGAAACTGTTAAATGTAGCCATCTCTTCTACTCCAATAGCTTCATGTCTCGCACCTCTCGTCTGTGGAACTCCCCCCTCTTCCTGTTTCTCTGATAGCTATAATCCCCAACTATTCAGATGTAATGTCAATCGACGTCTCCAGTTGCCTTGATCTATCCCATATCATTCTCTTAATCATTTCCCCTATCACTCCTATTTGCTCTAGCTCCAACTCTCTGTATCCCTTGCGTGCTAGTGGCTTCCCGAATTGTTTGGGGTGAAACGCTTTAAAAAAATGTAAATAATTAGAGAAAAGTCTTTGAGAAGTAACATCACACCGATAGGAAAGTAAATAATGTCGATAAGCGAAGTTAGAACCGATAGCATGACAGATTCTTCTTTAGACGTTTGCATGAATCCTGTGATATATAGCAGGGTCATCAGATCAGATATGGTATCAATATTCAGTACACATGCAAATGGTAAATTCATAACTGTACAAAATGGATTCTGGCGAGATACTTTGTCGAGGCGAAACAGTTTTCCTAGCAGATATCAATTGATTGATTCTATATAATCGTTCTATTTCAATTGGGTGGAAAACCTGACACCTATAGTTTTAGTCCATTCTTGTAACAGCAAAGAGGTCAGTGATGACGAATAACGTTACAGAAATTAAATTCTTCTGGGATATTTAATCTTAATGTTTCATATATCATGTTGAGGACATCTACATGGATCTATCAATTTATATTGATTGATTCGGTTTTTTTTATTGCTTATCTCCCTATTCTTAAGATTATTCAAAGCGGAAACATATTTTTGAATTGTAATAATTTCTTAGATATAATAATGATTTTCCGATAGACGATTTACTATTTAACCCGTACCTGGGAGAAGAAGAGGTGGGTTCATATCTTTTCATAGAGTATTTGCACTCACGTGAATATAACGAGCCGGACTGTAATTCGAACTAGACTCGATTTTTTTTTTCATCCCGAGACTTAAAACATTAGATAACCCGCAAATCCAATCTTAAAGCGCATGATATTCCCGAACGGTCAGCGATTTATGTAGTGACCAAGTAGTTTTACTTCGGTGATCGGACGTGAACCGAGGTTTCAACGAGATATGACCGGAAGTTATATATCGATTTATAAGTGACCAAGCAAACATCGCTGTAAATATAAGCATATTAATGCATAATACGCCTTGTTAATCATAAAATTCATGTTTATTTTATCATGTGATTTTCGGTGCTAATATGTTCGTGTTTTTTTTTTTTTTTTTTTTTTTGTGTTTGTTTTTTTGTTTTTTGGGGGTTTTTTGCTTAAATATTCATAGGCATTTTCTAAAACTTTCCAGGGAACCCAGTGAAACTTTTCGATTATGCAATACCGTCACTTTATTAGTTTCATGTACTATGCCCACCACCTTTTACGATTTTTTTCGGTTTTAAAGCATTTTCCGTGTTCTTGAGCTCCAATGTTAAACTTGTTTACATCATGCATTTTAGAAAGCGATCAGTTCACATTGCAATGACCTTGTCTATGAAGTGGAGCTGAGGAAAAAAGGCCGGGGGCATAATGATATAAATAAGGGCGTCAATGTATGTGAGATGTTTCGCTTGGTAATAATAAAGTCGGTTGTTGCTCATGAAGTGATTAGTTACGATCGGGTGCAAAAGCCTCGGGGCAAGGCCAAAGACGGCTCATAAATCTATTTATGCTCGCAAGAAAATTTCACACTACATGTTATCTATATCTAAAATATGGTTCGTCCATGCCTACTTAAACAAGCGCCTGTCTAGGGACTATTTTGATAAAAAGAAATGATAAATAAGCTCACCGACGCTGCGCGCATAAAAGAGGCAAAAATGAGTTCGCTTTCCTTATAGTGATGTCCTCGTAGCTGAGAGCTTTTACAGATAGCAATCATCCAACAGCTGATCATCTCGTATATATTATGGTTCTCCACATCTTCCTATTCTTTCAACTCTGTATTTTTAGATGAGTTCTTCTAACTACCGTAATTCCCCATGTATAATACGCTTTTATCTATAATACGCACACCTCCATTACTAGAGAAAGTGGGGGGGATGCTTCTACTCATGCATAATACGCACCCCCTGTTTGGTAATCAAATCCTATAAATTTTACCCCTCCAATTTCGTTACCGCCAGTGTTCCCTTGTCTTATTTAAAAAAATGTTTTTAAAAATGGAATATTATTCTAATTTAGGTTTATGATAATTGTTATTTTATTTTGTGGCAATATTTTAAAGATTTTTTTTAGCTGTGCATAATACGCAGCCCTGATTTTGCTTATTATTTTTTTTAGAAAATGTGCGTATTATACATGTGGAATTATGTTGTTTACACTATTTACACTGTTCGAACTGTTGTTCTCATCTTTATCGTCATATTAGCGACGTTTCGGTTAATGGATAAAAGCGTTGTTTGAAATAATGCAGTTTTGAGTCCAATATCTGGCCACGACAGAGGTGAGCAAGAAATTTGAGAATTGAATTGCTAAAGATAAATAGCTAAAACTAAGATACCCAGAAAAGGTATGGCACGTGGAACTAGAATAATCTACCCCGATGGACAAAATAAAGCGTTCGATTCGTAATTTCAACGTATATAACTTAAAGAAGACCGGAGCGTACAACGGCCGAAACGTGAACATGATAAAGATGAGGACAACTGTCCGAACAATGTAAATAGTGTAAATAGTTCCTATTCTTTGTAGCTCGGAGCAATGCTTGTTTCTTTACTATCCTCTCTATTTCTTGTTTTGTTATCAATTTACATCAGATGTTAAGGTTGTTCAAGTGTAATTCAATCGCCTTTTCTGTCTGTTAATCTTGCCTTCAGTATGTCTTGAGGCTGAATTTATTCTAATCTTATTTCGGTGATTCAGAAAGTTAAACTACCATTTTTTTTTTCCTTTTAAGCTATTCCCCTATGAAAGTTCTCCACAAGGACACATTGCACAGTGAATAAAGGTATTAGTTATATCCAGTGACAGGACTCAAAGAGTGTGAGTTCAATACCTGGTTAAGGCGGTGGAGAACTTTCAGAGGGGAATTAACAGAAGATAACTGACATCCATTAGACATGGCACGTGGAACTAGAACAGTCTACCCCAGTGAGCGAAATAAAGGGTTCAGTTCGGCATTCCAATCACATGAAAAAGGCCGGAGCGTACAACGGCTGAAACGTTGTGATAAACATTGCGACAAAGATGAGGACAATAATCCGAATAATGTAAATAGTGTACATAATACCTCATCACAGAAATATAGACAGACACTAAAGGGCCGAAACGTTGTATTAAATATGGCGACAAATATGAGGACTATAGTTCATATAATGTAAATAATGTACATGATACCCCATTCTCATATATCCTTCTCTATAATTACATCTATGTTGCGCAAAGTTTCCACTTCATCAATGCAGAAATTGTTCGTCATTCACTGCCGTAGAATAAGAGTGATATTACACAGTATTTCAACAATGTTTTATGAAAAAAGTTTTTCCTGTATCTTAAGACTTTTTTAAGACATATTTCAATATGCCTTGACCTTTCTATGTCACAATTATCCTCATCAGTTAAAATATTTCTCATCTATATATGTATATATATATATATATATATATATATATAAAGATATACATTAATTAATTCATCGAGTCTGATAGAAACCTCAGGAAGCACTGGACGGCCGTCTCGTCCTATATTTGGGACTCATCCGCAGCGCGCATCCACTACCGACGGAATCGAAACACCGATAGTTAGGTTGGCAAGCGAACACCATACCAACTGCTCCGCCGGGCTTCGGTGACGAAGAGATTGCAAATCAGACTCAATGAAGCGCTGCTCACTCCCACATTCCGTGGTGGAACTCAACTGAGATTCTCTCTGACCATAGGACTGAGCCTCCTGGAGCCACGACTACTCTCACCAAGCCGCTCCAACTGGAGCATTAGAAGCTGGTTCAAGCGATGATAAACACACATAGTAATGAGGAGGATTTGATAATTATATTAATTGATTCATCGAGTCTGATAGAAACCTCAGGAAGCACTGGACGGCCGTTTCGTCCTATATTTGGGACTCATCAGCAGTGCGCATCCACTACCGCGGATATATATATATATATATATATATATATATATATATATATATATATATATATATATATATATATATATATATATATATATATATATATATACAAACTTGTAGACACTGTCTGTCTGTTTGTTATTGAACTCACCCTAGTTGCATCCTGAGTGAGACGATAAACTACATCCAACAGCAAGAACTCTGATCGGGAGGATTTGAGGAGCGTGGAACTACCTCTTAATTGAAGGTATGGTGTGGTAGTTTCTGTAAGGGAGCCAGCTACGGACAAATAATTAACCCCCAAACTGTGGTCAAAACACTATGAAAGTATAAATTATAGGTTTTAATACTAGCTATAATTTTTTGAAGAAAAAATAGCAGCAATATATTTTTTGAAAAAAAAAATATTACCAGCAACACATTTAAAAAAACTTTTTGTATTACCAGCAATACATTTTTTGAAAAAATATTACCAGCAGTATATTTTTTTTTAAATATTACCAGCAGTAAATCTTTTAGAAAAAAATATAACCATCAATAATTATAATATATATATATATATATATATATATATTAGCAGCAATAAAATTTTCTCGGCATTAAATAACCCTTTGAGGTCGATATGCTTTAAAACCAAACCAAACCAAACTCCTCTCCGTGTTTTGAAGATAGACCCTCATAACCATATATTCTCAAACTACATCCCCCAGGTACTTTGAAAATGATTATCCCCAACTGAAATTTCCTTTCCCTTTGATTTAAATTAAATCTAAATTTGTTCAAGTTAATGATTCCTATCCCAAAATATAGAAGGAGAAAGCCAGAAGATTGACGTCACATCGGCCAGATCATTGAATAATATTGAAATGTATAATTTTTTTCCACAAATTATAACAATGATTCTAAATCCATCATAATTTTCTTACAAAAGAAATGTATGTCACGCTGTTCGTCTCGTATCATTATATTTCTATACTTGATTATTCGCCATCATGTATCTTCACATCTTTTCTTTAAGCGTCGCATTAAAATGTCGGCAAAATTGTTTCTCAGTAGTTCATTTATTTTAATATTTCTTGGGTACTTCGAAAATAAAATAACGGTTAGCAAGCTTTCCACGCTAAAACAGTTACGACTGAATAAAGACTTTGATTCCCACTAGGTGCCCCATAAGCTCGGCCTTGTGCCACATCTCAGCTACGCTTGGAAAATTACTATTTTAATATTAAGACGGAGCCGAAAATGGCTTTCCACAGCTCCCTTTATTTTAATGTCGCTTAACGATATAAGCTATATTGACATGTTATTATTTTAATATGGGTTTTTTTTATCCGAAAAACAGGTTTACCGCAGCCCTTTATTTTAATGTCGTTTTAAGACTTACACGAAAGTGGTTCTCCGTGGGTTACTTTACATTTATATCGCTTAAATATATAGGCGAAAATGGAATCCACGCTGGTCCCTTTATTTAAATATTGCTTTAAAATGCAGCCGAAAATGGATCTCCCTACAGATTCCTAGTTCCTTTATATTAATGCCGCATTAAGATGTAGACGAAAATGGCCCTCTGCGTGTCCTTTTTATTTTAATATATTTTTAAGCTCTAGAAAAGGCTCCGCTTATTTAAAGATATTTTTAAGATTTATGCAGAAAAGTCTCTCCACTTGTCCCTTTTTTAAATATCGCTTTAAGATGTTGGCGAAAATGTCTCTCTGATGCTTCCATTATTGTAACATCCCTTCTGTATGTAGACAAACATATCTCCGTAGGTCTCTTTATTTCAATATCACTTAAAGATGTAGGCGATTATAACTCTCCACATCTTCTTTTATACAAATGTTCTTCCAGAAGGCAGGTGAACATAACTTTCTTCAGATTTATTTCTTTATATGTTCCTTTAGAATGTAAATGATCATGTTACCCCACAGTTTTCAATATTTTAATGTGCCTTCTAGAAATAGGCGATGATAGCTCTCCACTTGTCCTTATATTTAAATATCCCTTCACAGGGTATGGGTACATGGCTTACCACAGTTATTTTTTTTTTCAAATATCTCTTTAGGATTTAGTTAATCATATCTCAGCCTCCTGGGTAAGACGTTAAACTACATCCAGCAGCAACGCCTCTGATCAGGAGTTTTTGAGGAGTGTGGAGCCACCTCTTAATTACTGGTGTTCCCAGGTCCATCCTGACCGAGGGTGGTAGCACCTGTTAGGGTCCCAGCTATGGGCAAATAGTTGACTATTACCAGCAATACTTTTTTGAAAAAGATTATTACCAGCAATACAATTTTGAAGAAAATATATTACGAGAAACAGATTTTTGACAAAACAAAATATTACCAGCAATAAAAAATTTGTCCGCATTAAATAACCCATTAAGGTTGATATGCCGTTAAACAAAATAAACCAAACCACCAATCATGTCTCAAGGTATTTATTAAAATGTCTCACCCAAAAAGCTATCAGGATTCTGCATATATTTCTTTTTATCGGCGAAATGCCATGTTTTCTTAGGAACGATAATTGTGCTGTTTTCTGTTGTTTTCTCCACGGTTTAATTACATTAATCTCTTTCGCTGAGAACAATGACTTCGCAAAGATAAAGATTACAGTATACACAGTTATTTATCCCATAGCTGGCGCGGAATCAAGAAAACGTTTCACAGATTTCCCAATGGTATTGGTGGGGAAGTGAACTTGATTGATTCGCCTTCTACAGCTTATCAACCTTTTGCAGGTTATTTAAAGCCAAAGTTCATATTTAGATAGTAACAGATAATAATAATGTGGTGATACAAGCCTCAACAAGTGACCCATAGCTAGGGGTAGAAAAGGTGTATTCATATTTTTTTCCATGGGTACTTGCGCGTAAGTGTATATAACGAACCTAACGGAAATTGGAAATCGGCTCTCCGATTAATAATTATGAGCTATTAACCATTACACCACCGGCATTTCAAGCTTACAGCACCTGTTATCCCCAAGCGGTCACCCTTCTGAGTACGGACTATTTTTTACTTTGCTTAAGTTCCATGAACTGGTTTTCAAAGTAATGTGGACGTAAGCCAGAATGTGAATTTGAAATGCCGGAATTTGAACTCGGCTCACAGATTTTATTTTTTAGCAATGTTAACAACAGAATAAACCATATATCCGATAAATAAGAAAATATATCATATATAACCGATACAAAATATTGAATATTTAAAAATGATTCTCACTCACTTCTCTATCATTCATTGAGAAGTAGTCATTAAAATTTCCAAACGAAGAGCAAAAAAAAAAAAAAACAAGAGGTCAGTTCAGAGTATATGAGGTGTGTTATTCCACACCATAAGAGGGAACCTTTATTCCGGTAAAATATATATCTGATTAGATATTCATCAGACTTTAGTATAATTTTCCTATTAAAACCATGAAAATGACTGACATTGGAACAAACGATTCACTCCCCCGCCTAACAAGTAGACCACGGATAAAATTTCTTTCCAGCCACTAATATTATTAGTAGTATTATACCGTATGACGATAAACTACATCCGCGTCCAGGGTAAGACGATGAACTACGTCCGACATCAAGGCCTCTGATCAGGAGGTTTTGAGAAGCGTGGAACCAATTCTTAATTGCTGGTGTTCCCAGGTCCAGCCTAACACAAGGTGGTAGCACCTATTAGGGTCCCAGCTATGGGTAACTAGTTAACCGCGAAACTGAGGTAAAAAGCATTATAAAAACGTAAATGTAGGTCTTAATACCAGAAATAATTTGTAAAAAAATTATTACCAGAAATAAATTTTTGAAGAAAAAAAAATATTACCAGTAATATATTTTGGAAAAAATATTACCAGCAATACGTTTTTGAACAAAACATTACCAGCGATACGTTTTTGAAAAATATATTACTAACAATACAAGTTTTAAAATAATATTACCAACTATATATTTTTGAGGAAAAAAATATTACCAGAAATAGATTTTTGGCAAAACAAGCTATTAACAGGAAAAAAAAATGTAGTTGACATTAAAATTAAATAAACACTTGCCGTAAAACACAACAAACCAAACCAAACTAAGTGAGTAATTTAAAAAACAACTTTTACGAAAATAAAACCATCCAAGATTTTAAATTTCCTGAAAGAAGTTGCACTCAAAAATATGAGTAATTGAAAAATGGTTCAAATATATATTAGGTTGGTGCAAAAAGAATGTCGTTTTCTCACATATTAACATATGTGAGAAAACGACATTATTTTTGCACCAACCTAATATGTACATACACACCTTTTTACCAAATTATTGCTATGAATCTATTTTAGAATTTTTTGGCATTAAATGACCAACTGACGTTGATATTCCATAAAACAAGACAACCAACAACCAACCAGTATTATAAAGTAGTTTCTAGTAGAACCACAATCTTCCAGCCACGTACCAAGCTACATATCAAAGTACAGAAAATATCATTGCACAGATTCTTCGGAGAGTATTCGATGTCATGGGGAAAGCAATGCGAAAGGCTTCCAATATATTTTCAATAAAGTGTTGGCAACTTGCAAATGATTAAAAAAAACGGAATCTGTGGAGAGACGTGATCGAAAGAATAACGTCTTTTTAAAAAATTACAGGCGATATAAAAGTTTAATCGATACAGTCAGAAACAATTTACATGTATGAATAAACTGAAAAGAAAATTTTCTAATTTTACAGTGTAACCCGGATATAAGTGAGTTGTCGGAACCGGAGAATAAGTCTCTTATATCCGGGTTTCTCTTATATCCGGGTTTTATTTATTATACATACATTAACACAGGCTCTAATTTGGGACCAGATAAAAATATCTCTTATATCCAGGTTTCTCTTATATCCGGGTCTCTTATCTCTAGGTTACACTGTATTTTACAAGAGACAGTATTTGAACAAAAGCATAGACACATACATAACGGACTAGCTATTTATAAAGGGTCAGCCCTTTTAAAATTTGAAATTCAATTATTATTATTATTATTATTATTATTATTATTATTATTATTATTATTATTATTATTATTATTATTATCATACCTTTTCCATCCCAGAGGAACATATGTCGTAGACCGTAATCCTACATCCGAATAGGTTAACTTCTCTCCTCGTTGTTTCTCTCCAGTTGCGTCGCCATCTATTTAAATCGATTTAATTTGCTTTCAGGTCTCGAGGTGCTTATTGGTAGTCCTACCTTCTTTTTTCCATGCTAGCTCCAGGTCAGGCTTTCGGTGGGTGATACTGGATACTTGTTTCATGAAAGTATGTCTCATCCAAGCTTATTTCAATCGTAAGATATGATTGTGAAAAAAATCTTTATCTATTCTTAGCAACAAGTCCTCTTTGGCGGTCTTGTCTCGCCACATGATATAGAAATTGTGTCTCACATGTGTTAATAAATATCTTTGACTGCAGATAATTGGTAATTATCACGTCTACAAACTTTAAAGTAGGCTATCTTTTGAGTCTGATGTTCTACAATCTAACGGGCATTTACAATCAAATTTGTGACCCATCACTTTAGTACCTCTATAGTTTTATTTTTCTTATGCTCTCTGTTGTGATTTATATGTTTTTTCCAGGGATTAGAAATTAAATAACATCGAGATAACATTGATTGTAGCATGTCACAAAACACTGGTATGCATGACCTGCAAAGAGCACGATGTGGAATTG
>OZ010581.1:22604570-22619570 GCA_963932145.1 Acanthosepion lycidas | reverse complement strand
TCACTGTAATCAGACATTTGTATTCCTCAAAATAGAAATCAGTTTTGTTATAAAAACCTCAGATCATTCCATTAAGATATCTTTAATTATTTCTAAAGTGCAAAGGTTCAGAGCTTAATCTAACAATTGGACAATTTTACTTTTACACGATTTGGGCAATTTTGCTGTTACATGCCGTATGCAGTATAGTAATATTAGCCCAACTACATATTTTTTCTTTACCTGTTTTCTTCCCCCCCCCCTCTATAAACCTGTGGTTATCTACCTTTTTTTTTTTTAAATAAACTTATTTTATCTTCCTTTTCCCGTGTCGGTAATTTAGGGTAATTTATGGTCACGTGTTATATAAAGCTGTACCCTCCTTCTTTCATTTGGTCGTCTGACGATCGCGTTAAACTCGGGTTACGACAAGGACCATACTTTCATGTGATTTAATGTTGTCAAGCGTTTATTGCTCTACCTGGCTTTGAGCACTTTACTGAGTAGTTATGTTTGCCTTTAGACCTTTTTTAGAAATGTCGTTATTGTTCGAGAATTTATCTGGCTAGGAGTTTTAGTTTATTTTCAAGTTGTTCGTTGGTTTCACCAAAGACTTTTTTAATGCATATATATATATATATATATATATATATATATATATATATATATATATATATATATATATATTTATGATGAAATGGACAAAGTCCGACAAATATTTAAGATATTTCCATGTTTATACATTCTTTTTATAGATACAAATATTTAAGTAAATGCTCTGTTTGTTTTTATAATAAACAGTATTAATAATATTTACCGGCCTGAACGTCCGATAAATTTTCATAGAGACATAAGCATAAAAATGTCTGAAATAATTGTCGGACTTTGTCCATTTCATAATTTGTTTACATTTGGATACGCTTTGAGCAGATATGAATGTACGTGAGAGATTCATAGAAGATTGTAGTTTCAAAGCAGTAAAATCGGCCTTGCTAATCGAACGATATTCCGTGGCTCGATCGGTTAAGGCCTGTCAGGCTATATGACGATTGCGTATAGGATATAGTTATGATTCCAGTTGGAGGACACATATTTTCTATGAAAATTTCTCGGACATTCAAGCTGGTAAATGGTATTATTACTGTTTATTATTAAAAAAAACAAAAAACAGAGCATTTACTCAAATATTTGTATGTAATAAAATAATGTATAAACATAGAAATGTATGTTATATATATATATATATATATATATATATATATATATATGCCTGTATTTAGCTTTATGTCTGATATTGAGCGCTTTCTAATAAGCAACTCGCATATAATATATAAATAATAATATATATAATATATTACATATATATATATTTATATTTATATACACACACTTTTCACACGCACATACACACACACACACACACATATATATATATATATATATATATATATATATATATATATATATATATATATATAACGTTTGATATGTTTCCTAAATGTATATGCACAATAATTAAACTCGTAAACTCCAATTAGTTTTCATTTCTAACCTGACTTACACAAGACTAAATATTGGCACAGATACTTCGTCCTAAAGTGTAATTAAAAGTTTTAAAACATAGTTGTTGTGTCGAAAAGCTTTCGAAAGGAGATTTAAACTGATCTACCAAGGAGGTCTTACCGTAACTCTCAATAGAGATAAATTTGAAGTAAAAGGAAGGCGTGTTCAGTATCTCCTCCTTTAGCAGACATTACGCCAATTGATTTTTTCTCATGGGAACACCTTAAAGATAAAGTTTATTGACGGAAAAAAGCAACGGTCGATGAGATAAAAGCAGCCACTCACAGTAAATGTGCCAAATCCCAAGTGATTTGCTTAATGCAACTCTACAGATCTGTGTTGTCGTCAGTGTCTGAGCCAAATCAGCTGTTGGGACACGTACTACACCTAAAATTGATTGCATATCGGTTTCGTTATGTTAATTAACATACTTGAAGTGGCATTGTTTTCAAAAAAAATCAGAATGCGTGAACATGTTTGAAATAATCTCCAATGACCGTTAGATATAACAATAACTCTCGTGAATTCTCGAAATAAGATACTGTTATGCTTATAATCAACTGATAATTCAGTGTGACAGACTCCCTGGACTTTCAATTAAAAAATGGCCGATTTTATTCGTTTTCGCTGTCAGTTGTGTAATCGGCATAGCTATTATTCGGGAATATTTGTCTAGTGAATAATGAATATTCTAATGTTAAAAATTAACTGTTCAATACAGGAAATATGACAGTCGTTGTAGAAGAGTTTATTGTATTGTCTGTTGAAAATTATAATTTATTTTATTGAAACATTTTCAGAAAGTTAAACTTCTGAAGTCCCTTAAAATGTTGAAGTTCTTACTAATATTAATGGGCATTTTTCTAATATTTTTTCTTGTTTATGTAAAACGTTAACAGCGTGACCAAATCCCTAATTTAAAAAAAAAATCAATTCACCCCCAAGAAAAGCAGTAACTGAACGAAACGAAAGAAACTACTGGAGGTGAAAGAGAAGGGAAATACATTAGAAGGGACCAAGAGGGCCTCTGTTCAGAAGGATTTGTAAAGCACGAGACAAACTCTTCGTTGCTGGTGTTCCCGAGTCCACCCTGACCGGTGTGGGTGGCACGTACTGGAGTCCCAACAATGGGCAAATAGTTAACCCCCAAACCCGTCTGCGTCCTCGGTACGAAGATAAACTACATCAAGCGTCTTGGGTTAGACGATAAGCTACGTCCAATAGCAATGCCGCCGATCAGGAAGTTTTAAAGAGCGTGAAACCACCTCTTAATTGCTAGTGTTCCCAGGCCCACCCTGATCCGGTGATGGTAACACCTGTTAGGGTTTCAGCTATGGGCAAATATTTAACCCCCCAAACTGAGGAAGAAACGCTATGAAACTGTAAAAATGGGTTTTAATGCCAGCAATGAGTTTTTTGAAGAAAAATTATTTCCGGCAATACATTATTAGCAGTAATACATTTTTAAAGAAATAATACTTCTAGCAATACACTTCTTAAGAAACAAATATTGCCAGCAATACATTGTTGATCTTTCCATGTTTGAAATTGCCAGTGACTTAAATTGTTAAATTTGAAAGTAAACGAAAAAAATCATTAGACGCTTGAAATTAATTCTCATTTAAAATCAGTTCATGTTATAGGAACATCCTTTATTTTGCCCGATGAACTCTGTTTTACTTTATGGTGAAAATAGATTTTATTTGGGAAAATATACGATATTCATTCTCCGATCAATCCGAATGCACTTTCTATTTTTAGCCAAATCTGCTATCCATTTTTGTTGTTGTTACAGTGGAACGTATTCAAGTAATTTCATATGGTCTTTGTTACCTGCTAAAAAAAATTGTCTCTAATATTGTAGCGCTGATCTGATGAAGTGTCGTTTACTTTAAGAAAACGCAAATGCTCGCTTTTAATTGTCCTAGATGAACTTGTTTTTTGCATTTTACCAGCACAGCTAATGCTAACTTCCATGAAAGTGACTCACTGCGTCTTTTCGGGCTTAGGTTTTGTACATGCGTTGAATATTACTGACGCATATGGTACAGTGTTTCTAATATGCATTTAGAGATGCTTGATAAAATCTAAAAAAAAGAATCTGTAATCTTTTTATTGCTGACCTGTTGTCTCGCTTTTAGTTCCTTTCCCACCAGTGTAACGAAGTATTCCCTGTGCCTTTCTATAAATAATTCCATGGTAATTGTCCTGACGAGCTTTTAATTTTTGAAAACATGCCTTTACGAATGTATGTTAAATACGATATTTGGTATCATCATTTTACAGTTTAAAATGTAACCGTAATTTCTATGCTAACAGTTTATATTCTTGCCCTTCTCGCTCGTGGATAGCTTCTCTGGCCTCTTGGTTTTTCAGTCAATTTGTGTTGCGTAATTGGACGTAGTTAGATATAATTAACAGACATACCGAACACACATAATTGCCAAAGTTTGCAATAAACAAAAACACGATAAAGAAAAGAGAAAAACGGGGGAAAATAATATTAAGCAAGCAAACAATTTATGAAACTCATTTTTCTAATACATTTTCTTGCAAATTTGAAACGTTAACAGCGTTACTAACTCACTACTTTTTTTTAATTCAATTCACCCGAAGCAAGGATAATACACCACAAAAACGAAAAAAGCAACTGCAGATGAAAGAGAATGAAAGGCATTAAGAGGAAACAGAAATAGTCTGTGCAGGGTATGATGATAAACTACATCCGCGTCCTGGGTAAGACGATAAACTACGTCCGACAACAATGTCTCTGTTTAGGAGGTTTTGAAAAGCGTGGGACCACCTCTCGGTTGCTGGTGTTTCCGGGTCCACCCTGACCCGAGGTGGTGGTACTTGTTTGGGTCCCAGCTATGGACAAATAATTAAAACGCAAACCTGTCCGCGTCCTTTTGACAGCTTGTCTTTAAAAATGTATGTTAAATACGAGATTAGGCATCATCATATTACAGTTTAAATTGCTAAATGTAACTATAAGTTCTATAATAGTTTATTTTCTTGTTCTTCTCGCTCGTGGATCGCTCTTCCGGCCTCTTGGTTTTCAGTCAAATTATGTAGTGTAATTGGCTGTAGTTAAATATCATTAACAAAATACCGAATACACACAATTGAAAAAAGTTTCCAATAAACAGAATCACGATAAAGAAAAGAGAAGAAGAAGAGGGCAAAAATTAATATTAACCAAGCAAACAATTTAGGCAAAGCAACTGTAATAAGGTAAAAAGTTTACAAATGGATTGGAAACATCATAATGCAATGTCGTTATTTTCTGTCTTCATGGACTACGTCCGACAGCAATGCCTCTGTTCAGGTGGTTTTAAGAAACGTTAGACTTCTTGTTTGCTGGTGTTTCCGGGTCCAGCATGACCCGGAGTAGTGGTACTTGTAGGGGCCCAGGTCTGGACAAATAATTAACCCCCAAACCCGTCCGCGTCCATTTGACAGCTTGTCTTTACAAATAATTCATAATTCCTGTTCTTTTATCGTTCTCTCTCCTTAATAATATTTTATATTTGTTATATTTTTCCACTTAGTAAAACCCTCCCTTTTTAATTTTCTTATTAGCCTACTGAGGGTTAAAGAATTTTTTAATCGTTTCTCCTCCAATCAACGAGACTATGCAAATTGAATAGAGGTGGGAAGTGGTTAGAGGTGTGGGAAAGCGAAAGAGAATGTGAAGATTGAATATTGGCAGGATGGAGAAAGGGGTAAAAAAGAGAACAGGATTCAAGAAGACAGAAGATAGCGATTGGTGATAGGGATGTAGCTTTCTGATGTTATGGGTGTGTAGGAGGCGATCCTAGCCTGCGGCACATTTGGAAAGTGCCTAAAAACCATACCGTGGGTTGACACAAGTCTTGTGAGTAAATCTGGGTAAACTGACTTACTTGGGAGCCGTTGGATGCTGAGCGAGCATGAAGTCGACTTGTTCAGACTGTTGATTCCGACAGGTAACGCGCTCTTGCCCCGAAACTGTAACTAAGGTCCGCTCAGTGTAGTTGCAATATAAACCATAGGTGACCACTGTGGGTGCAGAACACGCGCATATGTGCCTGATCAAACGTCTGGAATGGTGATTTCCTGGCCACCTTAACAGACAGGCATTCTCGCATACGGACAGTCAGCCATTACTCTCTCGAATACATATACAGTGTAAACCGGATATAAGAGACTCGGATATAAGAGAAACCCAGATATAAGAGAGATTTTCTCTAGTCCCAAATTAGAGCCTATGTTAATGTATATATAATAGGCCAAACTCCGGATATAAGAGAAACCCGGATATAAGAGACTTCTTCTCCGATCCCGACAATTCTCTTATATCCGGGTTACACTGTATATATATATATATATATATATATATATATATATATATGCAAACCACTCCCACAAAAATGTGACACTTTAGGAAATTATCTTTTATAGTCTTATCAAATTGCGATAAAACTGTTTACAATAGAGACGTTAAGGATATTGTGTGTCGCAAAAACGAATGCCGATATTGGCGGCCATTAAACAAGAATTTGAAAATGCATATGGAATCCCTCTGAAAACTTTGGCCAACGTTGCGCAAGCAGAAGTTTACCGTACTAATAAATGTCTGTAATCGAAAAGACACCATTACGAGCATCCATGGTTATTGTAGAGTTCAAAAATAACTTGCATTAACCCCTTTACTCGCCAATTATTTTGGAAGAAAATAGGTACGTTTTCAGACGAGTACCTTTATTTGTTTGAAAATAGTAACAAAGAAACTGAGGCACTTTGAAGTACCCGGTATGTGGATAACACCTCTCTAAGTCGTATGAGTTGAAAGTTGAATTTGTCGAATTTGTTTCAAGCTCAGAAGGGTATAAAAAAATCAATATCTATGTATAAAATCGTATGTCGCTGATTTTTTAAAGTATTTGTTCGTCCATGTCTGAAAAGATATTTTTTAGTGAAAATCTATAAACACGTCTACTCGTTTAATCTCGTGATGTCTGAATGTATTTACTATTAAAATATCTATACAAGTTTATTTTTTCTTTCCTGAAGCTTTTTTTTTTGACATTTTTTTTTGGTGGACTGTAAATATGTCGATTTTTTTTTTTGTAATACCAAGTGACCGAAGGAAATAGATAAATAAAAATAAGAACTAAATGCGAATAAATCAAGAGACCAAGAGAAAATCCGACAAAAAATGAAAAGGTAACATAAACCGAGAAGAAAAGACAAGGAGACAGACAAATGTAATAATTGAGAGAGTGCTATCTAGTGACAACAAAAGAAGAAACAGTGTGTAAACTGCTACTCCAGTTCTTGCTATCACAAACATGGAGGTGCAAATGAACACTAGTCTTATCAAATGAGCATCGATAATCACTAATCTAATGGAAGATAAAAAAAGAAAAAAGTGGATGTACAGTGTAACCCGGATATAAGACAGTTGTCGGGACCGGAGACGAAGTATCTTATATCCGGGTTTCTCTTATATCCGGGTTTGGTCTATTTTTTAGGTAAGTATGGCTCTAATTTGAGACTAGATAAAATCTCACTTATATCTGGGTTTCTCTTATATCCGGGTTACACTGTATATGATTATACCTAAACCGACACTCAAACTTAGACTTTTATTTAACAGTGTAATATGGCTACTCTTCTCTTTTACTGTTCACACTAATAATCTACACCTATTTTGATTATATTTTTTACATGTTTTACCCTTCTAAATAATTTAAATTGAGTTATTTTAATGGATATCACTAGCGATAATCTCTAGTATTAATTTGAAATTTGCCTCTTTTATGTATATTGTAGTGGGCTCCCCGGTCGTCTTCGACGTTTGAGGGTCAAGCAGATCAGTTCCTAGGAAACGACAAGCTAGACACCAGCACATATGATTTGATTATAGTGGTGAATGCTGCGTGCAGATCCATTCACCCTTTTTGAAGGGCCGAATACAGACGTGCCACAAGGTCCCTCCGCAGGTTTTGAATTCAGAGTTGTCCTTCAAATAGTTCATCCAAGGCTATATAACCCAATCTGTTCTGCTATTTAACCATAGCTCGATGGAGAAAGTTAGGATTATTAGCTTTCCCTAAAGTATTAGAACTTACTAGATTTGAACTCGGTTCTCCGAGTTTCAATCTGAGCCGCTATCCAATACTCCACCAGGCTGTTTCATGCTGGACGCAATCGTCCGGCCGCCTGAAGATTGTGTCTAGCATGAAACAGACTGTTGCCTCTGAGTTTTGACTTCAGTGTTCACTTTTATATTTATATTTACATATCTTTGATATTGAGAACTTTGTTCCATACATATTGCACACCTTAAAACTATATTTCTTCATATATATATATATATATATATATATATATATATATATATATATATATATATATAAACAATGAAATCCCTTTTCCGGGGATATATGAGAACAAAATGGTTCTGTGTATTAAAAGATATTCTCTTGCGACATTTATATGCCAGGATCAGAGATTTTAATTATCAATCTCGTAAGCAGAACATGCTTACAACAGCGCAGGTAGAGACCGTGAAATTGCTTACCAAACTGATGATGGTTTGAGCTATTGTCTTAAAAGAAATTTTTCAATGGAAAAAAATACAGCGCTAAAACCTGTTTTCTGCTGCAACGAACTGAACTTATTAACCCCTTGCCGATGATACAATATAATATCACACCCCATTAAGTCGAACATCGAACACTCCTTGCGTAATAAATTCCATTAAAAATTCACTCGCGTACTCAGATCGTCATATAGTTTCTGTACTAGTCGTTAGGGACGTCATAACCCGGATTATCTCACTGTTAAATCTAATTAACGAATCAGTGTAGATTATCTTAATTAAATTATTTATTTTAATTAAGATCATCTAGATCATTGTTTTGTTGGGTCAAGTTTCTACCGTTTTTATATTTATCAACTGCGGTTACGCAGAGAAAACACTTTTAAAAGTTCATTAAGGGTATTCAATACTGTGCGTTCAGTCTTGAATAAATGTTAGTTCCATCCTGCATACTTACAGATTCTCTAATTTGAGAGGCAAATTAGTTATGCGTTCAGAAATTTCCAGTAATGGCGCCATGTTTTCATGTATAGGAAAGGGAACAATTTATGGAAGGCTATAAAATAATTAAATCTGTTTGTAATTCTTTGTAGGTACCTCTCTCATATGTATCATTTCGATTAAACAAATAGAGGAATAAGTGTCTTTAATTTTTTTTTCTTGTTTACTATCTCTAAATTCTGAATTTCATTGATTGTTCTTGGAAGAAATACTTTAATGTGTTTAAGTTACACGCTCCACAGTTTTGGACGCTAATTGCTACAAAACACAAGAGAGCCAAATATGTTATGATATTAGGTTGGTGCAAAAATAATGACGTAATAATGTCGTTTTTTGATGTTAAAAATATGTCAAAAAACGACATTATTACGTCATTATTTTTGCACCAAACTAATATTTAACATATAGCTTTTGAGAAGATAGAGAATCCAAAATCATGGATTTCGTTAAGAAACTTTATGCTTTATAAACTCTTATAGGGTAAGAGAAGGATTCCATTAAATTCCATTTTCCGCGCTGTTGAAGGTCAGACCACGCCTACCACCGACGAAATGGTTTTAATATTTCAAATACCGTGCCCGTTATCAATAATGCTTCTCCACAACACCCCTGGAGCTTTCTGGAAACTCTGGTTTACCGCAAATATTCGAAATATCTAAGTTGATGTATAAATGTTGCAACTCCTCTAAGAGTATGCCCTGAGAGTAAAATGGCTGAAATGTAATGATAACAGGAATATAGCTGAAGAGACTCGTTTAAAATTGTAACTGTTCATTTCAGAAATTCTAATAATTTCACCTAAATAATTGTAAATATTGTTGCCATTGTTTCTGTCGTAATTATGTTAAAGATGACAGGATGTGATCGTTGATCGTTTCGTTGATATTATGATAATCATGTAGCGGTGAAAAGGGTGTCCGGTGAGTGTAGACATGCTTTAATGTGACAAACACCATTTGCTATTTATTACAACTGGAGGTAGAATATATCTGACCACGCCTGTTGGTATGTAGGATGCAGAAAAGAAAGACGTCACAAGATCACAACGGGAGAGTGAACGGAGTAACAGACATGCTTTCACCAGAAACGTAAATCACACCATCGACCTACCCTTCATATCCGGTGGGAAATATTACAAGTAAGACTCTGTTTCCTTTTCTTCCCTTTCACACTGCTTGTTACATATATATGTGTTATAGTTTCTCTGTGTGGGGCAGATTAGTAACAAGTATATATATATATATATATATATATATATATATATATATATATATATATATATATATATATATATATATATATCGGTACAGAAATTCCATTTAAGAGCAATGCGTATTTGTTATTCCTTGTTCCATCCGTTTATTAAAGTGTTAATATGTAACGGAAATAATAATGCCTATAAAGGGAAAGTGGAAAATGTTTTCTGATTTACCACCTATATTAATGGTATGTACTGTGTTGTAAATATATATATATATATATATATATATATATATATATATATATATATATATATATATATATATCAAGCATTATGAAATGGACAATTAATTTAAGATATCTTCTTTTTTTATATAGATACAAATATTTAAGTAAATGCTCTGTTTATAATAAACAATATTAACAACATTTAAAGGCTTGAAAATTTCTCGGACATTCAGGCCGGTAAATGTAAATATTTGCATCTATAAAAAGAACGTATAAACATTAAAATGCCTTTGTATATATATATATATATATATATATATATATATATATATATATATATATATATATATATATATATATTACAGCATTTCATGTGAGACGTAGCACAGTACCCGTATCTGATTACTATTGTTTAGTCGTGGTATTCACACTATCTGATATCAGGAAACAACAATGTTGTATATCTCTGCCAAAAATATTCCAATGAGACCCGTCAACTATCAAGCATTCATAGTAAAGTATTTATCGAAAGGGGATAGTGAATATATTATATTTGTTCAATTTTCAGCAAGATCGATTTGTCATAGGGGATATTCATGATAGCATCGGCCTTGGGACTTGATATTAGCGAGCTGAGCTGTAGTAAATTGCTTGAAACCATTCAAAGGCTTGACACAAGTTTTTAAAAGAAATATTTGTAATCGGTTAATGGTTACACCAGCACGAAACGACAAGTCATTGTGACGGAGGGAACTAGAGTATTGGCCTTATTCAGCTAATGATCACTTGAAATTATACTTTCTCTGACAAAAAACGCCGGTTCACTAGGTATAGTTACACGGGTTGTTCCCGTTTTTGTTAAACTGCACACATGCACATGAGCATGCGTCTTCAATTAAGAATTGATACTCACTGCATTTCTGTCTTTTTTCTTAATGACACTCATGGCAGAGAAGCCATTCTCATAGAATTCAGTTGAAGGGAAGGGTAGAAAGGATTTCAAAGTAATTTCGGCGTACTCAGGATATTCTGCGCTTTCAAAAGGATCAAAGTATTGTTACCGCTTTGACAATCATTTTCATCCTTCGACAGTAGCTGCGTACCGAAAACCTGTGGTTTGGGGAGCGGCATCGTTACGCGTACAATACTTTGAGCAGCAATTTTCTAAAACCTGATCTAAAAGAGAAGTTTTGCCTCATGCCAGAGAATCGATCGCCCAGAGAGCATTCTAACCTTGCACCGAAAATGATAGGATCAATTAAAGTAAAGAGATCAAAGAAAGCTAGTTAGGTTGTCAGTATCCGAACAAATTTAATGGTTAAATTATAGATGAAAAGTTAATTTTTTTCCATACATAATGGAGAACTTAGGAACTAATTGAATTGAATATATTGCAGCAAAATTAAATTATTTACCAAAAAGAGACATATTTTTAAAAAATATCAAAAGGAATATCGTAAGCAAAATATTATCAGTTATAAAACCTTTAATAATCTGAAACAAATATCGAGAGAAAAAAAAGTGAATGTGAAAGTGAAAATTAAGGGTAAGCGTTGCAAAGAACACGTGTCACGAGAGTAACTAACTAGGTCGTCTTTTGTAACCATACCATGTGTAATTATAGAAAGTTCTGTTACTCATATATTAGGCGATACCCCATGTATCCCTGCAGTTTCCATCTAACGTAATTACATATAATCCATTGTCTAGTATACATGGTTCCTTGCATGACGTTTAAAATAAATATCATCATGGCTTCGCTTCGCAAAACGAATATCTCGAGGGAATCTTTACGCGTCGCTTGCATGCATGTTTGTGACTGATAAGTCCAATGCAGGACTGACATACAGGATCGCAATAGTTGCAACCAAAAGTCTGATCTCGATGACATAACATTGCATTACTTCTCTGTATGCCTCTTGTCCCTGAGAGCGGACCTGTAGTTATTTTCAAAGAAGGCGACAGCATCGTTGGTGGTGAGACGCCAGGCGTCATAGTTCTCAGCTAGAGTTGAATTTTGGCAATGTGACAGGCAACAAAGGATTTTTTCAGACAATATTTGAATCACGTCTTTGGGGCGCCTCTGCCACGATAGCCAGTAGATACCTCGCTGTACAATAACATTTTACGCAGGCGATGATTCTCCATCCTGAAAAAATGTCAAACCCAACGCAGCTGGGATTTCGGTACCATGGCCTCAATGCTAGTGATCTTAGCCTTTTCAAGAACTTCAGTAGTGAGGACGAAGTCACTCCAGTGTAACTTAAGGATCGTGCGAATGCAGCGCTGGAGGAACTGTTCGAGGAATGACAGGTGGTGTTCATAGGGGACCCAGGACTCTGAGCGATATAGGAGAATGACGAGGACGATAGCTCTGTACACACTGATCTTAATGCCCTTCTTAAAGCACTTTCAGTTTCTTTGCATGACGTTTAAAATAAATATATCATACTTAAAACTATCTCTTTCTGTCTCTTTCTTTCTCTCTCTCTTTCAATCTCTCCCCCACCACTCTCTCTCTCTCATATATATATATATATATATATATATATATATATATTTGGTTGGATTGATGTGAGTTTGTGACCCTGGGTTTCACGCTTCATTGAAGTCAACACTCAGAGGCGACAGGCTGTTTCATGCTGGACGCAATTGTCAGGCCGCACGATCGCGTCCAGCCTGTTCCTTCTGAGTGTTGATTTCAATGTTCATTTTATATTTATTTTTATATACGCTCTATCTCTGATATTGCGCACTTTATCCCATAAATATAGCACACGTTAAAACTGTATTTCTTCATTTATATATATATATATATATATATATATATATATATATATATATATATATATATATATATATATATATATGCATACACACACATATATATATATATGCATATATATATATAATATATAAATATAATATATATATATACATATATATATATATATATATATGACCATTTATTTAATTTTATTTTGCTGTATATATTGATACATTCCTTTTAAAACCATTTATTCTACATTCAACAATATCACTTAAGACGACACCACAAGTGTTGAAACAAAATGGTTATTTTTTGTAGTGATTTTATAATATTTTATGTTATAATTTTCGAATGACTGATTATATTTGCTCTACTCTATATTGAACTCTCTTTAAGAATAGTATTTGTTGATTATTGGAATTTGGGAACCAGCGAAAATAGCTCGTCTGAGTAGTTGTCGTGAAAGTTTTATAGATAAGACAGTGTGAAGTGACGGCACGTCAGTGAGATGACTGTAGATGAGACGCCAGATCAGGACCAATCATACTGCATATCTGTCTCTGGATTTTATCGAGGACGAACAGCGGTGGCTCCAGACACAATATATATATATATATATATATATATATATATATATATATATATATATATATATATATATTAGGTACTTTCATGAGATCGCTAAAAACAGAGCATAGCATGATGAAAAAGACGCCAAAGTTGATAAAAACAAAATTTTAGCGTCTAAATGCTTATGTTATTATTGAGAGGAAAGATCAAAGTATTTTTTAAATATTTTTAAAAAAATTTCCTTCTTTTTAGAACATGGTAAATTTTGATTAAAAAACCTTGTTTCTCTTTTTATCAACGAACCAATAAAATAACATAAAATTTTAGCGCGTTTTTTTCCTGTATGTGACACATTAATTTGGAAAATGTTGCAAAAATAAAAATAATTGTTGGATTTTAGTGAAACTTTCAGTAACTATTCACAAATGATGGAACTTATTATAAATATCTTTTATTTTTAGTAAAGTCATGGCAGAAATATTTCTTTTTTCATATTCTTTCATTTACCTCCTCTAACTAATTGTACGAAAACTCTATAATTTCAATGTTGAGGAGATTAGTGATTGTATTAGTTAAAAGCCCAATGATTTGAGGAAACCAAATCATGTTTTTCATTTTTTGTTTTTTGTTGGAAGCCCACTAACGGAAAATCGTCTCTGAAGTGTAACATACAAAACTCAATAAAACAAAAATATTATTTAATTTCAAAAGCTTTTAATAACTTTTATTTATTTCAATGAACATGGACACTATTGTCTGAAAACAAAAAGATTTTCGATGAAAAATGAATTTTTAAAAAAATTATTTGTTATTTCTGAAATATTTTTTTTTAATTTTTACATTGTGTTGCTAATTCTTCTAAAATTAGGGAAAAGTTTGTAGAACTTACCGAATGTTGTTATTAAGTAGATATATATTTACAGATTATAATTTCCAAAGCTTATTACAAACTAACGACCCCCCTTATTTTAAAAAAAATTATTTGTGTCAATAATTTTTACCAAATGAAATCTACGGAAGCCGGAATTATCGTGCGTGCAATAAATAAATACGTCAGCAGTGCAGCACTTGTATCTTTTTTTTTTTTATAGTATTTATAATTTCTCCAGATAGTATCAACAAACTTATGGTACAGTACTTAAAAAAACAAAAAAAAAGAATGGCGAAAGTTTTTTTACTTTAATTATTACAAGGTAGTACTTAAGCAGGTCCGCTTAAAAAAATATGTCCATTCTGTCCGTCCGTAGGGGAACTCGAATCTCACGTCAGCTGTCAATAATTGATAGACGGTATCAATTCGCACTTGTCAATTCGCGTGTGGTTCAAATAGGCTCACTTATATCTTAAAAAACATTTTTCTACGAAGAAAGTAAGTAAAAGTTTCTTATAAATTATTTTAAATAAACTTCAAATTTTCTAAATTTTTTCGGATAAATTTTGAAATACGTATAATTAATTTTGAAACGAATTTTAAACGAAGAATTTAACTTATTTTTAAAAATTTTAAAAAATGGATTACATCGAGTTTTTTTTTTTGTTATTTGGTAAACAAGATTTGTAACTAAAGTTTTGGACATGTTAAGTATGAGTAAAAAATTTT
>OZ010581.1:22557070-22602070 GCA_963932145.1 Acanthosepion lycidas | reverse complement strand
GGTAAGAGAGAGGGAGAAATCACAATAACATATACTTATGTTCTATGAAACCAGCAATAATGGTATAAAATATAGTACATATGTTCGCTACAAAACGTCATCATGTCGATATCGAAAATCTGAGTCGTGTGTTTAATATTTGGATGAAGGACTGACTTTATAAAAAAGATAACTTTAAAACTTACCAAAAAACAATTATTTATTTCTCGCCCGCACAAAATATGTATACCTCTCGTATGAGAGATTCGTGACAAGAGCATATCAAATGATTCGTTCGGATTTCATTGGAGTACTGTTACACAATTTGACAATGCACTTAAGGGAAAATAGCATTGTAATTTATATCTATGTACAGAAACAGTTATCTATCTTTTTCTCTTCCTAAGCCAGTCTATGCGTTTCTTCATATGAGAAATTGCAATAGTGATAAAGTCGGTCAGTAAAACTTTCCATCTGAAAATGTGAACAAGTCTAAACCATATATAATCTATTACACGTCTTAAAAGATGGCTTGCTGTTCTTTTTCTTCCCAGCATTGGGATATTTACCGCCTTTGTAAAGCTTCCACCTCTTCCATCTCTTCAGATGTAGAGACGAAATAGATAAAATATACTTATAACGAGTGTAACAGCAAAACTGTCCAAATTGTGTAACAGCATAATTGTCGATCCCCGCAAAATGTTTAATATCGAAATAAAAATAGGACTCTAAACTAATTGATTTTTTTTTCAGATAAGATGTTTAACCATCTTGACACCATTTGTCCTAAAACTCACTGAAAAAACCCTTTCAGTTATTCAGCTACAAAGAGAACAGGTTAAAATCTTTTTTGTCCTAGCCCCCCTGTCTCGACAATTGAAGAATTGTGAGAAGAAAAATACCATTGGTACCAACATTTAACCCACGTTCCATCTTCAAAGTCCATTCAGGAACCATCAAGAGAATGGTGAATATTTAAAAAAACAAAAAAAAAGGGGGTTGAAAGTAGAGAGGAAAAGTGGATCAGGAGGTCACAACAGGAAGTCGGATCATCATTTCAAATTAGAGCTAAAGAGGCCAATTAAAAAAGATCCAACTCAATACATATAATGTTTGGTATGTGAGAGAGGTGTATTAGGCATGACAGTCCAAAGGGCAGGGGAAAAAAAGCCTTGAAAATGAAACCGTACGTGAAACGTGTGAGACGCCTTGTTACTCCAAGACAGAATATTAATAGGTTAGAGGGCGAAGATCTTCTGCAGTAAGTTGTAAAGTTATCCTCGAATAATATATATATATATATATATATATATATATATATATATATATATATATATATATATATATACTTTATATCAATCCATAATGATACCAGATATACATTTTGCATTTTAATAATTTTGGGGTTACATTTATTTCTTGGACTATCAATGAACCAAGAAATATATCATTTTATATCAGAATTTAAAATCAGCAATGTTATCGGTCCTGACATGGCTTCTCGGCATCAGTCACTTTCCCATAGCTGTAAAGTAGTTTCTCTGTGCCTTTTCTATAAATAGATTCATGGTGATTTGACGAAGGAGCTTTAATCTTCGGTACCCCGAATTCGCGAATTTAAGCCCAGTAATGTGGTGTAATAGATAGCGACTCTGATTCCAGTCGAATCCATTACATTCGCTTACGTGCTAATACTCTTGTGCAAGGTGTGAATCCTCTTCTCTCCACACCCTAGCTATGACTAAATAGGAGAACAGACATGGTTCTATAACCTTGCATGGTAACTGGTCTATCCCAGAAAGAAATGGCAACCTACTGATGGAAAAAGTGTACAACAGTTAAATAAAATATTTAATCAATATACAGCACATACAGGGGTTGGACAAAATAATTGGAACACTTGTTAAATTCAAAGAAAATTAATTTAATATGGAGTTGGTCCTCCTTTAGCCTTACTAACAGCTTTAACACGTCTAGGAATGAAATCATACAGCTTCCTGACTTTATCCAGAGGAATTTTCACTGATTTTTTCATTAAACCTTTTCCAGCTCTTTACGACACGACGGTGGAGGATAGCGGCTCCTTACTTGTTGCTCCAAATTGCACCACAAATCTTCAATAATATTGATATCTTGAGATTGGGGAGGCCACTCCATGTGTTCTAGCGCACTTTCATGCTCATCATAGCAATTCTTAACCACTCGAGCGGTATGTATTGGAGGGTTATCTTCTTGGAAGATGCACTCACCACCAGGAAATAAAGTCTTGGCCATGAACATGATCTCCCAAAATGTTTAGGTAATCTTTGCAGTTGATTCTAACATGCAAGGCAACTATAGGACTGATATATTTCCAGTCCAAACCATCATTGATTCACTTTTATGCTTCACTGTTGGAAGAGAAAAACTGGACTTGTTTGAGAATATGACTTGCTCCCATTGGTCTGCAGACCAGGCATTGTGATCCCTGCACCACTTCAACCTCTTTTAAATGTTGCTAGTGGAGAGAAGAGGTTTCCTCACAGCGCCTCTTCCAAGATATCCAGCCTTATGGAGCTCACGGTGAACAGATTTAGCAGAAACTGAACTATTCAGATGGTTATTCAACTCAGCAGTCACTTTGGCCGCATATATCCGATGACTTTTTGCCACATTCCGTTTCAATGCACGTCAGTCCCTGTCAGTAAGTTTGCATGTTCGGCTCGAATTGCTACGGTTGCTAGAGGTCTTGCCCTTTCCTCGAATTGCATCAGTGTTCTTGATATGGTAGCTCTTGAAAAACTAAACAGTTCAGCAAACTTAGTGATCAAGGCTCCTGCCATGAGAGTTCCAACAATTTGCTCTTTTTCTAACTGTGAGAGTTTACTCATTTAGCTTAAATTTTACTAAATTCTAAAAATAAATAAGACGAAGACAGTAAATTAGATACATAAAAGTATTTACTATAGATATAAACTGCAATAACGAAGTTTTAGTTAAAGTTCTTAATATAATAGGTTTTGAAATATAGGAGTGGATTTTGCAACTGTTCCAATTATTTTGTCCAAGCCCTGTAGATATACGTATCAAATTGTCCTAAATATCGAAACTTAAGGGCAAGTAATAAAATAAAAATACTATATCTAGTCGGGACGATTAAAAAATGTATTGTTTGAATACTCCGCAAGAGGAAAAAAAGTTATCTCATGTCTTAATGATTACTTTTTGGAAAGCATCCGTTTCTGTAAGAGGTATTCATCAAATGACTATTGTCTGAGCGGGCTGTTACGAATTTCTCAAATGCTATTTAAGACATTACTAGGTTTTAACAGTCAAAATATATATAGTTGTATGTTTCTGTATCACTGTATAGTCATTAAATCAAATTTTGTATGTTGCTGTTGTGTTCAAACAAGGTGACGGATACTTATAAATATTTATATGTCCCGGAAAGGGATATATTTGTTCGAAGTAGCAAAATGGTTGTTGACTACTGTAACCTGGCAGGACAATCGAGCAGGTAACCGTAATGGACTGATCCTCTTCATAGTGGTAGGCAATAGGCGTAGGCAATAAGCTAAGACAATAACCATAGTCGATAGGCGAAGACAATAGGTGTAGTCCATGTTCCTCCACATCAGTCTGTATTTATGGCTGACACCAGCCAATCATATTACTGTGAGGGGGAACCCTGGTGTATGCATATTTATTAGTTCGGGTTGTGGCAAAGGGGTAGGGTGAGGAAGAATCAGAGAGATTAGGATTACGCACAGAGGAATTGATGGAGACAAATCTTTGTTGAACCGCTACACATCTTCTCTGTCCAAATCAAGAATCCAACTGTTTATATAACATTTGGGCACCCACGCAACTTCGTGTGGCCAAGCCTCTTCTGGCATGCGCACACACACGCACGCAATTTCTTTCCCCTCAGGATACCCGTGCGTCTTGTTTATTTTAGCCACGGGATACATTTCCTGTTTATGCTATCAGCAGTTCCGATTTCCGCTTGCCCACTGATGCATCAGAAGTAAGGTCAAAAGACTTTGCTCAAATGATATCTAATACCATTTGATTGCAAAATTTGTTTTAGCAATTAAAACTGTTCGGTTATAAATTTGAAAAAAAATTAGATTTTACATAGTTTTCCTTAATAAAATGGATATTTTACTCTAACTTTCACTTTAAATAATATAAAAATGTTTTTCAAAGGCTGAAAGTGGGTGGAGATTGTAATGTATACATCCCTGTATACCATTAGGACTATAGGATGTCTTACAATAAATAAAATCATGCAGTATATATTCTAAAGGATATATTTTATTGTAATTCATATTCAGATGCGAAAGGGGCTCATCGACGCGGTATCAGGGTTAGTAAAGTTGTCACGTTAGAACAATTACAACTCAGCAGTGAGTTCGATCCTTAGTGGGTGCTTCATATATTCAGTCTTCTGCTACATCTAAGCTACCCTAAGGAAATCACCATAAAATTATGAAAATGAGGTTATGAATGAACTTGTGAAATAAGGGAAAATCGATCCTGGTACTCAGTTGAGGACTTAATAAATGACTGAAGTTTTCATTTCAGTACGCGGTTTGCAACTATTCTAGAAAGAATGAAGTTTATAATCAACCGAATACATCCCAGCATGCATTATCTTGCTCCACGCTGTTTAAATCATTCTCTCATCTCTATTTGATAAGTTAAAGTTTCTCGGGAATTAATGGAATTCTTTTCCATTTCTCATTAGCTGCTTTGTTATTATAATCACCATAAGTTGTTTATATATTTATATATGAGAGTTTATTAAAGTAGGAAATATTTCCTTGTTTCAAGCCAATTTCAATAATGTCTGTTTATTAATCTCATGAGTGTCTAAACGCTTCAGATTTGCGATACTCAAGGGTATAGGATTAATCACTTTGTTTGGTTACCTTGTGCTATTCATATGTATATTTAGTCTGTTATTTTCACATGGTCATCTCTTAAGAAGAATACACTTACAATATTAGCAGACAATATGGCGGACATTCAGACATATAAAGACAATGAACATTTCAGTCGATAATTTAGTAGTTTGCGATATTGGTATTGGATAAATTTTAACCCATTAATGCCCAACCCGATATATTTGAAAAGTGCGCTAGAGGTAGGAAACTATCATTAATACCGAGTTTTTATAAACCTATAATTAAAAATGTATATATATATATATTATAGAAATGGTTTTAATGTATGCTGTTTTTATAGTTGAAGGTGCTCAGTATCAGAGTTCGAGAGTATGTAAATATAAAAACGAACAATGTGATAAACACAGAGTAGGACAGTCCGTGAACTCAATTTTCAGGGTATCTATCTATCTATCTATCTATCTATCTATCTATCTATCTATCTATCTATCTCATGCCCAACATTTACACCCACACTCATCACATCTGCCCCCTTTTATCTCAAAATACACAAAAAACAACAACCAAGGGTGGCCGGTTATTTCACCATTTAACTGCCACACGACTAAAATATTCAGATACGTTAACGATTTCAGCCTCTAGCTAAAGAATTGAATCCTACATCAGAGACACAACATGCCAACTAAACAGAAGTAACCATATACAAAGAGGGCCAGAAAATGCGACTCTAGTACCCATAGACGTAAGATCAATTTTAATCTTACTTAAAGAAGCATTTACTAAAATGACGAAACAAGACCCATCACAACAGAAATAATCATAAAATGTTATACAGTGTAACCCGGATATAAGAGAGTTGTCGGGACCGGATAAGAAGTATCTTATATCAGGGTTCCTCTTATATCCGGGTTTGGTCTATTTTATATACATTAACACAGGCTCTAATTTGGGACCAGAGAAAATCTCTCTTATATCCGGATTTATCTTATATCCTGGTCTCTTATATCCGGGTTGCAGTGTAGTAAATTTCCTTACATTAAATATTTTCTATTCCAATGGAAAACAGTAGCTACAAGTAAGATGATGTGCCACGGCCACCGTTGCAGCTCCATCATATGCCACAATCTTCATGGGAAAATGTGAGAAGACCCATATTTATCCTTTCATCGGTAACGACTGTATATTCTTTGCAAGCTATATCGATGATATCTTCATGCACACTGGCAGTGAAGAGAGACTCACTGAATTCCTGATGAACCTAAACACGTTACACAACTCCGTTAAGATCGCCCACGAAAAATCAACAAGTTCGGTAACATTTTTAGACAACCGAATCTCCATCGATAAACACTGAAAACTAAAAACGACGCCACACACTAAAATCACCGACACCCATAACTATCTATAATTTAAGTCTTCCCACCCAAAACACCTCAAGGAGAACTTTCCCTATTCACAAGCACTTAGACAGAAGGATACGTTCTAAGTAAAAATCTCGAGCATTAATTCACGACACGAAGCCGTAAGCAACACCTAAACAGGGAATAAATACATAAACGATTTCCACACCTACAGAAGACACCTTAATGTATAAATTTAAAAATAAATACAGGGGCATCCCGCGTCCTGGGTAAGACGTAAAACTAAGTCCACCAGCAAGGCCTCTGATCAGAAGGTTTTAAGGTGCGTGGAACCACCTCTTAATTGCTGGTCTTCCCAGGTCCACTATGACCTGGGATGGTAGCACCTGTTAGGGACCCAGCTATGGGCAGACAGTTAACTATTACCAGCAATACATTTTTGAAAAAAAAAAAAAATTACCAGCAATACAATTTTGAAGGAAATATATTACCAGAAACTGATTTTTGACAAAACAAAATATTACCAGCAATAAATAATGTTGTCGGCATTAAATACCCCATTGAGGTTGATATACCGTAAAACAAAATAAACCAAACTAAACCAAACCAGACGCATTCCTCTAGTAATCACTTTCAACGCCATTCTTCCTCCACTATTGCAGACAATCAAATGTCACTGAGAAATTCTACATCTAAAGCCAGACCTAAAAAGTGTGTTTGAGGAATTCGATTCTCTAGCATATTGTAGACCTAATAACTTTAAGGAAATTATAAGTAATAACCAAGTTTCATATGATAAGGTAACCTGTTATAGATGAAGTATCGCAACAGCAGAATTTTCCCAACTATATAACAACAGTTGGAACCTATGTTGTAACCACATTAGACATAACAACTCGTTTACTAGCTCAGTCACTAAATCTACTTACTTTAGACGTCATAACATAATTTACTTATTAGAATGCACATTATGCCAGAAACAATATGTGGGAAAATCTGTATGGAAATTTTAATATAGAATTAATAAATTGGATCAAGGCGGCACCCCACAAAAGATTATTACCTGTAGAACAACATTTCCTCCTAGGAAAAACATGTTTTTAAAAGCCATGCAAAATTCACTATAATTAAAAACATAGAAATAGACAGAAAAGATAACCTTAGAAAAATACTAAACGAACATGAAGACAAATGGTTTTTATGCCTCAAAGCACTTTGTCCAGACGGACTACAAATTTAACAACACAGATAGAATTAATATATACTGCGTGCGAAATTATTATCGAAATAACATTTTTTTCTAATATTTCTAAAACCCTCCAATCAATTCACACAAAATTTTCACGCAATGTCGGCAACACGGACCTGAGCAATCACTGAAATTGGCGCCATATTTGTTATCAGCAGGGTGATTTGAGCGTGCCAAATTATTAGAGAAGTCTAAGAATTTAGTGAAATGATGGGCCGTAAAAGCAGTTTAAGTGATGCTGAAAAGAAAATTATCCCCTCAGAACTCTCAAAAGGTAAATCTACCCTAGAAATTTCTAAAATGATAGGGAGGTGTCATCAAACAGTGAAAAATTCACCGCCGACACTACACAAGTACGTAATAGGGCAGATACAGATAAGCCGAGGGTTATTTCACGTCGTCTCATGTCACGACTTAAACGAGAGGCAACGAAGAACCCTGGACTTACCAATTAAGAACTTTTCAGTCGCATTGGGGATCCTACTGTGTCTAACAGTACTCGGTGTCGGTATCTGAGGGAAATAACAACAACAGTCAAACCTGTATCGAAGCCTCCGTTGACGAAAATCACATTCAAAATCGATGGAAATGGGCCGAGGACAATATGAAGATGGACTTCTCTAAAGTTTTGTTCACAGACGAAACTCGAGCAACATTTGATGGGCCAGATAGATGGTGCAAAGGCTAGGTAATGAACGGACAGAATCGCCATCAGCGTTTGAGACGCCAACAAGGCAGTGGAGGCATAATGATCTGGGGTGGTATTATTCGAAAAACATTAGTGGGCTCATGGAGATTACCAGATGGCGTCAAAATGACTGCTGATGCATAGATAGCGTTTATGAAGGAGCATCTTGAGCCGTGGATGAAAAGGCAAAGAGTTGCCTTCAGAAGGGCCATTGATTTTATGCTTTTATTCACATGCTGCTCACAAGACTACTGAATATTTGAAACGGTTAGGTTTTGATGGACCTCAAAAAATGAAGTAGCCAGCAAATTGTTCGGATTTGAACCCAATCGAAAACCTTTGGAGCATCATGAAGCGAAAACTGTACGCCAACGGACGACAATTCAGGAGCAATGTTGAGTTGTGGGAAGCAATTCTTGACATATCTCTCTGGCATTACAGCAAATGACATCATACAATTAACAAATTCTATGGATCGTCGACTTCTTCAAGTAATTTCAAAACAGAGAAAGCACATTCCCTATTAATTTGTTTAAAACTGTGCCTTTGTTGGTATCTGTTATTATTTGCTTGATTATCTTATCTATTAGCTTCTTTTGATCATAAACATTCACGTGCAACCTTAATAAACGTTTTGTTTGCTCAATTCTGGGAATTTTACTAAACCTTTCTAATAATTTGGCACGCGCAAGTCACCCTGCTGATAACAAATATGGCTCCAGTTTTTTTTTTACATTGCGTAGATTGCGCAGGTTAGTGTTGCCAACATTGTGTGAACATTTTGTGTGAATTGATTGTACGGTTTTTGAAATATTAGAAAAAATGTTATCTTGATAATAATTTCGCACGCAGTATATATTAATTTTATCTGTGTTGTTAAATTTGTAGTCCGTCTGGACAAAGTGCTTTGAGGCACAAAAACCATTTGCCTTCATGTTCGTTTAGTATTTTTCTAAGGTTATCTTTTCTGTCTATTTATATGTTTTTAATTATACTGAATTTTGCATGGTTTTAAAAACATGTTTTTCTCGATAATAATTTGGCACGTAGTGTATAATCCCATAAATAAAGCCCTACCAACATTTCTGAACCATACAAGACAGACATATACACGCACTGACACAAATACATAACCATACACACATCACACACACTCTCAAAAAACTAAAATGTAACACATTAAAACACATCCACTTCTAAGCAACCAATAAAACTCTAAAAAGGACTTAGGTCGGAATTCTGAGACTAAGGAATCTCCCAGCTCCTATCTTAAAAATAATTTGAAAGAGGCCGTTTAGCCAATACAAGGACTGACCAAATTTAACGATATAAAACAAATGAAAACAACAGATAAACTTCATTTTCTTCAGAGACAGTCATTCACTCTTGTACTTAACAGCTACTAACAGGCATGGATTTTTTTTTATCCTGATGATGGCCATACTGGCGGAAACTCATTGAGGAATCTACTTGAAATAATAAAATAATACTCGTTAATTTTAAAAAAATAGGAATTGTTAATACAATCACTGTGCCTGGTAGTACAGACGTGGTCGTCCTCATCAGCTTTATCTCATCGGTTTCTCCTATCTGCTTTATCTCGTATTCAAGAATTTACTAATCTTCTTTACTAATCGCTTCTTTATACTGATAACGCTGAAGAGTAAATTCGCCGCCAAGTTACAGGTTCATGACTAGAAGCTTCCAGTTTCGCCAAAAGCTGCTCCCGTCAACCTTTTTCTTTCGATGTATTGAAAGAAAAATATTCTCCGTAATCTAATGTTTTGTTGAAATGTTGACATTAAATTTACTATAGTTATCCCTATTACTTTGAGCTAACCACGGCTATGGTCTCTCGTACTCAATAAATCGTCACGTTTATAAGCAAAAAGAAATTCAAAACTATTTTAAATATCTTGTTTTTGATGACTTGAATTAACCGTTTTCATTTATGTTTACTAAATATAGTTTTCATTTCATAATGATATAAACTAAAATGCTGAAATTAACAGAGAAATTTAAAATATTTAAAGCTTAATATTTTTTTATAATTAAAATGTAAAAAAAAAATGAAACATATCTTATAAAATTCATTATTCATGGAAATTTATTTTTCTTTAGACATTAGTGTCCTTAATATCTTATTTATAAAAGCAATTACAATGTTTTCTAATTAAATAATTTCTTAGTTTTATTGCATTATTTTACGATTCAGAGCAGATTTGTGGTACATTTTATTTCTATTTGACGAAAGCAATTTGATGTTTTATATTCTCCAAGGAGCCCTAATATAAAGAGGATCAAATTTTAATTTCTCGAAATTTCATAAAATCAAAACGAGTGGGAGTAACTGATGTCAAAAAATATATTTCTGCCAACATTTTTATAAAGGTTTACCATTTTTCAAAAATAATTTTATTCATTTACGAATATGTAGCGAAATGTCATTAAAATCCGAAAATTATATGACTTTTGAAAGAATTTTCTCGATATTAATGCCTGGTCCATCCGCTGAGGTAAGAAATACAAGATCTTTAAGGAAAATTTCAAAGGTATTAGGAAGAATTAAAAACATTAAAACAATAAAAATATTGTTGCCTTTCCTGGCAATAATTTAAAAAAAATTCATTTTGAATATAAAGCTTTGTTTTTATGAATTCTGGGGATTTTTTTTTTTCATTATGGTGTGCTCTTGTTTTAGAAAATAGTTGTGAACTAACCTTAGTTATAATTTTTCGGAGATATCGCATGATTTGACGTGATCAACAGCCTGAACAAGGTCAGTATACTCAAAACCTCGGTCATGATGACTTGTAACTTCCTGCTAGTAAAAGCATCGAGAGTCTACCCAATTTCACGCGCAAGACTGTTGTTTCCACGCACTTTCCAAAAGTTACGCACGTCTTGATCACCTCCCCCTATACCGATAACATCAAGAAGTCACCTTCCAGACAAATGGCCAATGATGAGATTCGAATACAGGTCGTATGGTCGAACTCGGCACTCTGATTCCTCAATCCGAGCCGCTAATTCTATATTTAGAGGTGAAATAAAATTTTGTTTGTAAAAATAATTCTTTTCTTTTGCAAATGAATATTGAATGGAGAATCTTTGTAAGAATAGCAATGATTATATAACCAATAGCTGGGAGAGGAACTTGATTTCTACCTATTCCATCAGTAACTGCACTTGAGAGAATATAACGAACCGAAATGAATGCAATAAACTCGAGACTCAGACTTGTCAGTCCGAGACTCTAACCATTACACCATGTGCACATCCTCGTTATTGAAAGGAACATTCCAAGTTGTGAACGATGAGCAGGAAAAATCAGGATAATGAAAGTGTATTTGTAGTGTCTTGTTAGAGACTATAGAAAATGCTACAAAGATATCCGAACGAGCCTTGGGATGGCGAAATATATATTTACGTAGCAAAGTATTAAGAGATATTAAACTTCACAAAGACGCATAGAAAATAGTATCGAACAGCGATGTCATATCTATCTCTCTAACGTTGCTTTTCATAGATGAAGTAGTAACTTGAAGTAACAGAGATGAGGTTCTTCCGGAGAATACTGAGAATATTAATAAAATTGGCTATTAGCCCGTCAGTCAGTTATGTGTCATGCGTAATACACCTTTAGGCGATCATGTATCTTTCGATACTGACGAGACAGAAATTATTTCCCGCAGTAGGTTGCCATTTCTTCCTGCGATAGACCAGTTGCCATCCATGCCTATAGACCCGGTCTTTCCTGCTATTTACCCATAGCTGGGGGGAAAGAGTATTCATGCCTTTCCCAAGAATATTAGCATGTCAATCAGTTATGTTCCATGCGTGATACACGCTTAAGCGACCATGTACTTTTCAATACACAAATTTACGAGATAGATTTTTCCCGCAGTAGGTTTCCTTTTTTTCTGCAATAGACCTATTGCCATCCATGGCTATAGACCAGGTCTGTTCTGCTATTTACCTATAACTAGGTGAAAGACGTTTCATACATTTCCCAATGGTATTAGCAGGTCATACAATTATGTGTCATGCAGGATACACGCTTAGGTGATCTTGTATCTTTAAATACATGACTGACGAGGCAGGTTTTTTCCCGCACTATGTTGCCAATTCTTTCGGCGGTAGACCAGTTGCCATCCAAGAACCCGGGCTATCCTGCTATTTACTCATAGTTAGTGGGGATTCATACGTTTCCAAGTGTATCAGCACGTAAGTGAATGTAATGGATTCGACTCGAATTCGAACTCGGCTCTCCGATTCCGCAGTCGGTGCCGCTATCCATTCCTCCACCGTGACTCCTACTGAGAGTAATTACGATGTCGTAAAAAAAAAATTGGAAATAAAAGAGTTTCTTTTACTAATCTCTTATGGCTGGCTACTCGTATCCAAAAACGACTACCTACCCAATCTCTGTTGCAGGTGTAGGCTCCGTCACATTTTTTTATTGTTTTTTAACAACCGCAGAGCCCACCTGTTGTTTCTACTGGAACTATGCTGAGATTACCTTAGGTATAATTTTTCGGAAAGAGGGCATTATCTGACCTGATCAAAAACCTGAACAAGAAAACCTTGGTCGAGATTACTTGTAACTACTTGCTAGTACAACCATCGACATTCTACCGACTCACAAGCCTGTGGTTTCCACGCATTTTCCAAAGGTTACGCACGTTTGGATCAACTCCCCCATACAGATAACATCAAGAAGTCACCTTCCTGAGAAATCGCCAATGAGGAGATTCGAACCCAGGTCGTATGGTCGGAAATCGAAGGTTCTAATCACAATAAAAGACCTAAGAGCCACTCAAGATAGGTAATTACTGAATGAGCTTTTAAGTATAAGAGGAAAGTGTGAAACATTGCATTTTATGAGATTATCTATTATGCATATCGGTTAACCATAAAATTCAAGATATTTGTCAGTTTGAAAAAGTAGCGTTTCGGAGGAAGTAGCTGTCCGACTTGAACTTCCTTCTTACTAATGGATTAGGGAGAAAAGAATAATGTTTCATCCCAGTGTACCTGGTATGGTGGCTCTTAGAATTGAATGTCAGGACAAGGGGAAATAAGAATTGTAGGTCTTCAGAACCGGAATTAATCTAGCAATAGACTAGAGAGAGGCTTGCGGCGTTTCTTTAGAGTCAGAAAGAAACATTTGAGAAACATATGGAATAGATAATGAGGAAAGATGAGTTGGAGAAATTAACAATCCCAGATTATAATGAATGCAAGTGAATAAAGAAAGAAACGTCTGGCATAATGAATTGTTTTAATGGATAATAGAACAGGTGAAAAGAAGGATGTAAAAAAAAAAATTTTTTTTTTCAATTAAAGTAGGCTGGAAAGCATGGAGCTGGAAGGGAGTTCCACAAGAAAGGGAGTAAAGCCGCTAAGACACAAAGGGTTACTGGGTGTGGAAGAATTAGGAACCAAAACATTAATAAAGAGCGGAAAAAGAAAAGTGTAACCAGGTGGACATTAGATAGCGATTGACATTGCATTGAAATTTTTGCAAATTAATGTAGGCTTGAAAGCAAGGAGCTGTAAGGAGTTCTACGAGCGAGAAGTGCGAGCGAAGGAAATATTAGCATAAAAATGACGGCTGCATCTAACCAGTTCAAATTTAAAATAAGTTCTCGAATCCAGTCTAGTGCTGCGTTTAAATTCAAAAACTATAGGTACCTCAACGAAGAGTTGTAATTTTTTTCCTAAAAAATAAGGCACAAAGCCAACGTGAAGAATGGGGAAAATATGCTCTTCTTCTGACTTAACGTTATATTATATATATATATATATATATATATATATATATATATATATATATATATCTGTCTGTGTGTTAGATAGATTTTGGAGTATTATTATTGAACATTATCAGCACATTTAAAAATAACCTGATAATATCGTTAATCATGATAGGTTTATTTGCGGGAAAGATGATGATGAAAATGCCATAACGTTATATACGTACTGTCAAATAAAAGTTGATATGTTTATAACTTTCCTTTGTATAAGGACAATGTAAAACATACGCAAATTCCTATCGTAGTAACGATTCGGAAATGAGCATGTCTGCGAATGAACGCATTCAGTGTTTATCAAGATTACGTATAGCTTTACATCTACTCATGTGCGTATAACTATGAAGAGTCACGCACACCTGAGTATGTAAATTTTCTAATTACCATCATAGTTAATTATTTTCCGCTAAATATGCCTCATTTTGCAATCTGTGTATCTCAGTGTATTTTCCGCTAATTAAATCGCGTTTAATAGGAAATTACTTCCCTAATTAAGAGTTTATTTCGCTGTTACTCGAAGCAATTAGCACACACTTATTACTTTGTTCTTACGGAACGCGTAGCAGATGTTGCAAAATAAGGGGTATAATGCAGTGACAAATATTAGATTAGTCTGACAAAAGGCTAAGAGTTAAGAGATCAGTGGGGTGACAGAAAACGACAACATTTGAATTGTATATCGAATAGCTGAATAAAGAGATGTTCCAGAACAAGTCATTAGTAAAAGATCAGTAAATCGGTAAAAAAAGGTTGAAAACACGTGAGGGAGGGGAAATTATTTCCGGTTCGGTATGAGAAACAGATGAGCAAGGTTCGAATTTTAGTCAAATTCGTTGTATTACTATTCACGAAAATATGTTTGGAATCTTTTTAATCTAGCCGTTCTCTCTATAGCGACCGGTTAATTAGTAATGCAGACTGGGCTTTTCAGTTTTGGTTGATAACTATTCTAGAAGGATAACACTGAATATAGGCGTGTCCACAGGATTTGAGAGCGTCAAGGGGTCAGAAATGCGAACGTGCATAGAAGCCGGAAAAGGGTGCCTTCCAGAAGCTAGTCAAATTATCGAGATACAGGAAAATATCGTTAAAAAGAAAGGAATACAAAAACGCTACATAATATTTTATTTTCTATGCATAAAAAATTTCGGAACTTGAAACGACCGAAATCTAGATGACCTGACGAATGCTTAGAACAACATAAGCAGAAAATAAAGTCCACGATGAAGGATAACAAGACCTGCAAGACAAATGACACTTTCCATTGGAGAGAGAGAGAGAGCTGAAATATGTGCGACACATGGAGAATATAACTCTCAAAAGCCATGGCTAAGAAAAAGCAGCGAGTAACCGACTTGACTATTTGGTGTAAATGGACGACAGAACAAGCACCATGTTGGATTGTAAAGGTCGAATGTTACTTGAAAAAACAAAGAATACAGGAAATCGTGAAGGTGCCTGATCACCCTATGACATAGCCGAGAAGTTTGTATCAAAGAAGAAATTGCAATCCATATGTCGCTGTTTTAATTGATTCTTCATACTTTTGTAATAGTTAAAAAAATAATATTCCATTAGTGTCTAATGATTTCGAACTTAAGAAATATTGATTTGTTTTACGGCATATCAACCTCTATGGGTTATTTAGTCCCGACAAGATCTTTATTGTTGGTAATATATTTTAAATAATTTTATTGCTGTTAATACTCTTTTTAAATGTATTGCTGGTAATAATGTTTTTCTTCAAAAATTCATTACTGGTAATAATGTTTTGCAAAAATATATTGCTGCTAATAAAACGTATATTTATACTTCCATAGTGTTTTGACCCCAGTTTGGAGGTCAACTATTTGTCCATATATGGTTCCTTAACAGGTGCTACTACTCAGGATAAGGGTATACCTGGGAACACTAGCAATTAATAGGTAGTTCTACGCTCCTCAAAACCTGTCAGAGGCCTTGCTGTTGGATGTAGTTTATCGACTTGCCAAGGACGACCGTCTATTATTGTAGTCCTGTACAAAAGCAAATACATTTAAAGTACATTTATTAAAATAAATTTTTATTAAAGCAACTTATTAAATAGTAATAAATCTGTTCAACCCACTTCATATGGTTGTTTGATTAGAGCTCACATTCATATAATAAAATCGCATATGAAGGCTTAAATAAATACACACTTGTCTTAAAAAAAACAATTTCAGTGCGTAGAATGTTTGATTCTTATGAACTACATCTCAACTGTGTTTTGCACTTATGTAAGTTAAGCTTTAATGACTGCAATAGTTGTGATGATGGTACCACCCCCCAACGCACACCAATGGAATTTCTAATTTAAAACGACGCTTTTTCAAGAATCTCGATTCTTTTACTGAATATCTTCAAACGATATTCCTAAAATTGAGCTTTTTTACTTCACCTATTTTATCAAACTATATTTATTAGTTCTATTTTAACATATTCCATGTTTGCTTAGTTGTCATCCTCTTTGATATTGTTTGTGGACTATGGACAAATGCACTAATGCTCACCACTGGCGCGTATAACCTACTTAACGATAGATGGCCGAAAAAGCAAAACAGCAGATTGTGCAAGTCGAAAGTTCTTGGAAAAACAAAGAATCGTGAAGGTTCATGTCGCCCATAAGATAAAAGAAAAGGGTACATTAAATAGGAAATTGCTATCAATATCACGTTGTTTAACTCATTTTTCAAACAGCAGCAATTGCTAGAAATATTAACTGTCACTATTGCAGAATCAGTTTTGTGTTTTTGCGACGTACGGTTAATGATTAAGTATAACTCAAGATTTCAGTGTAAAGATAAAACCGTATTTAATTACAATCGCAAATGAATACTTAACAAGAACAAAAAAGTAAAAGTCAACCATTTCAGTGAATACATTGTTAGTAGCACGGCTCGGCTTAACATCCAGGAAATCCTAAATCAAATCCAAAATCACCGACGCGCAATAATTCACAATAATTCGACTGGATATTTCCACTCAACAGTCACTCGAGATCACCTCAGTCAGTAGCCTGACATCGCTATTTCTACGCCTGACGAAAAACATATATTCATAAGTCCAGAGTGTCACACTCGAAACTCGGTGTCAGTATTTACTCATTTTCTTCGTATATGACAGTCTTAAAATGGCATCAAAAATTGTGGTTTTGTATACGGGGTGGGGGGTCAAGGAAAAAGGAAGGAGGATTTTTTTTCTTTCGGGCGTATGATTAACATGAACAGAAATGAGATAAGTGTAAGCAGAATGTGATTCTTGAGCGCCTTTTCGTGTGTTTACCTGTATGTGTATATGTCTCAGTGAGGTAAACAAGCCGAGCAAGCCGACACGTTACTTACCAGAGTTTATGGAAGAACGCACATTGCTGCTAAACTAGAAGATATCTGGGATTGAACTATACATTGCCAAAAGAATTCGCAGTGTGTAGTCGTTGGGAAGGAAAAGATTGTAACTAACGGAAGGTACACAAGTCGATACCCGATCAGAGGGGCTATGATTTTGAAAGACCCGAAACCCCTAATTAACCTCGTCTAGAAACATTGCTGATGATGTGTACCAAAGCATCCATTAGATGTAAATGTTTTTTGCTAAAGAACCTTTATTAACTAGGAATAAGTATATTTAATCATTTCGATTTCATTTTCGCCTTGAAAAAATTGGAAGACAAAACGCGTGGGCAAAATGTATTTTTTTTTCTTTCCAATTGTCATTTTATATCAATCTGTCTTGTCCACAGAATTGATCTGGGAATTTAATTATATTTATTCCACTTTATATGTGTATTTCATTAGCACACTAATATATTACCCCAACAAAGGCGATAATGCCATAAAGAAAAAAAAAGAATTCTGGGAGCAAAAGATAATCGGGAATACTTACGAAGGAATCGGAAACACGATCTTAAACAAGAAACAGGGGATAAAATTCTATTCCTGTTCGAGCGAGAAGTTTGTCAACCGGGCAATAGACATAACTATCAGTCCCTATTAAGAGAGCTTAACAAATATACAGAGAGTGTGAAGTCTGATTACCATAAAATGCATCTCATCTGTGACTTTTCACCAATCTACGGTAAAGCTTGATTGCTGCGGTAGTTATGAACTTTTCGTCCCAGTCAACCGGCGAATACATTTTTTTTATTTCGATTGTGGGTTTTTTACGAGACTATATTTTTCAACTTACTGCTTTCTAATAATATCCTACAATTGTTCTTTTTAGCGTCACTAATTTTCTCAATATATATTAGAATTACTTCAAATTCATTGCTTACATGTTTGCTTCTTTTCAAACTCATTGATGAGAGTCTTGTAATATTGACAAATGCACCAATACTCTTCACTATCTCCTCTTCCGCGCTGCGAACGGGCACACCTCCAGAAATCAACATTGTCCAATATCTGATTTCATACCTCAATCCAATTTCGCCTTGGTTCTCTCTCAATCTACTGCCTCAATGTAACCATCTCCTCCAAGAACAAATTTGTTTCATAGGTCTCCTAGCTCATACGCTGTTACCGCCTGTAGGATATTGTCTCAAAAGACATACATCTGTTGACATCGGTGTCTTTCTATGTACATTCCTACAAACACGCCAACAGCTATCACCCTGTCTAATCTCTAACGCCATACTTCAGTCTAGTTCACATTGGTTTTTCATCTCGATCTACTGACATCAATACGTCTCTCTTCCGTATATAGTTTCAGAGGTTCTGGGACCTAATGATAGGGAAATTTATTGTAGTTTTGCCTTCATTTTGGCCATGTTCAGCTGTCTCAGTGTACCCATCACCACCTTGAACACCATTTTTGTTTGTGGTTTACCCAGCTGATAGACAGTTACAGCCTGTAGCATATTGTTTCAGAAGACATCAGTTTCTTCACATAAGAGGCTTTCACTAGGGTTTCAAGAGATTAAATTTGATGCTTTTTTGAAGTGCGACATTTGGTTTGAAAAAAAATATCAAGTTTTAAACAATCAACAAATGTTGGTTTAAAATTCTAGATAAGATCAATCTTATTAGACTTATTTAAATTATTGGATGTATTCTAAAACATTCTGTCTGAATTTATTAGGCAAAACCATATAATCACATTTTACTTCAATAAAAAGGTAATAAAATCATCAAACATTGATCAACACCTATAATAGAACAAAACAAATGAAAACACATATGATAAATCTTTGAATTTTTTACTTTTTAATATAGTGATCCTTCTTCACAATAACAACCAATAATCTATTATCTATTGATTTTGTTATTTTTCCTAATTCATCAGGTTCATTTTCCGACATCTTAGTTTTACTTTATTCCTATAGCTCTGATTTGCTGTTATATTGTTTACGACGTTCATATAATTTCATTTTCACAATTGTCCATAGATTTTCGATCGGATTCAAATCGTCCATAGATTTTCGATCGGATTCAAATACGTTCTCTCATGTTTTTATGATCAAAGAATTCATGGGTATACATGAGAAGGAGCAATGCTGTGCATAAATATGTACTTCACTTTGAAACTGCGAGACTGTGACTTGTACCATGTAAAGAAAATATTGTTGATAAAATCACAAGTTATCATTGATCAGTTTAACTGCTTCATCGAATGGAACAATAATGGTTTGTTCCACAATTCCAGCCCATATCATAACACACCCGCCTCCTAGTTGTAGTCTTTTAGCCACAGACACGTTTGATTTGGAAAATATCCATCCTTTGGCCTTCAGGTCCATCAAGTGTCACTTGACATTCGTCCATTCGGTACTTTAGAAAATTCAATTTTCATCTATATCTTAGTCAATTTTGATGTTTTAAAATATTTGATTTAGTGAGAGATGTTTGCCTAGATTATATTTACAGATCCAAGTTCACCAAGTATTCTACACCTTAAGTCTTTCTTGACTCACTCAGTACCAGCCTTTTCCCATATCTAAGCGCTGGTGAAAAGTAGTTGTTTCGCTATAACTCGCTTTATTTAACATTCATCTCGAGGAAGCAAACTCTAAAAGTCTTTTCCTTTCATTCGAGTTCAAAACTGGCTTATATTTTCAACAATATTCTTTATCGTTTGATTAGCTCTGCAAAACCTCTTTGATATTTCCAGTATGGAGATTCCCTCACTCAATAATTTTGTTATTTTGTTTTTCGGCAGTTGTTATATCCTTCGCTTTACCCATGTTTCAACTTATATCATGGACAAAACGAAAAAATATTTTTTCTTATATTTCAAATGACTCAAGATAATATTAGTTTAATATGTATGATATCTTCTGTCAGTCCATTTTCGTTAATTTCAAATATCTCAAAAATTAACAATTAAAAATGGCTGAAAATATTAATTGAATATTTAAATAAGGATTGAAATGAACGAGCTTAAATTTGAAAATGAGGTTCAGAACTTTTTTAATTATTGGTGTATATTTGATTTGCATAATAACTTCTCCCACGCAGACAAAAATGCATAGGGGATGTCAATATTTTTTTTCTATCAATATCATTTGTGCTTATATGTATTTGCTAGGCATGATGGGAAATATCCAAAAAATGTCATATTTTGTGAGGTACGAATCTAGAAGTTTGGATCATACAGAATATATGTGACAGTCTTTGATTTTTTTAACATTCATATCGTATTTCCAGTTTTGCTTTGGAAAAATATATTTTTTGATAAATATAAAAATACGTTTTCTTATTGGCAAATATCCAATCGTAAGATATTGTTGCTATATAATTTCTTAAGAGAAAATAAATATTGTTTTTTCAAAACAAAAAATATATATATTAAGATATAGTAATTATTCTCTCACTCCAAAAACTGTTAATGACATACGAACAATAGAGGATATATCAAAGTAATAAAATAAGGAAGAAACTATTAGGATCTTGAATAACTTCTTGCTGATATTTTATGAAAAGTAATGTTTTATTTACAAAAATTATTAAGAAACATGTCACTGAAAGTATTGTCCATTGCTAGCTACTACTTTTTCCCATCTTTCTGGCCGCTAACCACGAGTTGACCCATTTTTTGGCATCTTCATAAGAATGAAAGTGCTGCTCAGCCAGACTATGTGCCATCGATCGGAAGAAATGATAATCGGACGGGGCAATGTCTGGTGAATACGGCGGGTTGCGTAGGACTTTCCATTTATGCGTTTCCAAATAAGTTTTCACCCCTTTTGCAACATGTGGCCTAGCGTTGTCATGTTGCAAAATCACTTTGACGTGTCCATGCTCGTATAGCGGCCATTTTTCTTCAATGCTCGGCTTAAACTCATCAATGTTAGTCGATAGCGATAGTATACCGCATTTAGCTTTTTTTATGACAGTACAGTTTATAGATACGCGTGTAATGTTGAGGTTTCACGGAGAGTTACTCATGTAGGTCCGATAAAGTAAAACTGGTGTCTTAACTCGAAAATGATCTTTTGATAAATGGGAAAAGAAACGTCTTCTGTATTTTAACGCCTCCAATATGAAACTTGTTTTTAGTGAGAAAAATTTTACAAATACATTTCACCTTACATTAGCATGGTTGATACTAACCTCCAGGATAGCAGCACATTGCGTCTTAAAGCTCTCAAGTTTTGCCACTGACATTAAGTGGAATGATTATATTGAATCAACCTCTGGGTGTCCTACTAGTTCACCGTATCGTGGCAGGCAATATGTCTTACAAGAATTGATAATGCACGTTCATAAATCTATCATGCTTCCATGCACTGATTATAAATACCAAATCTGGTCTGGAGATCCTGCTATATACTTGATGATTTTTAACAAAATCCAAATTGCCAGTAATGGTAACAATCCTGACATAATATCTCGGATACTGTCACACTCCCATCTTTTTTACGTACTTTCTCTTTCAGTCAGGTTTTCTTATAAGTATTCTCGTAGCAATTGTAATAATAAGGAAGCCATTGCAAATGAGATGACAGAGAGATTTTTAAAACTCATGGCTTATATATACAAGGGTAACTGAAACATTTGATATATTATATATAACATATCTTAGGACAAGAGTGCAGATAAGATTTTATTTTCCTTCGTACATATATATATATATATATATATATATATATATATATATATATATGTGTGTGTGTATATATATATATATATATATATATATATATATATATATATATATATATATATATATATATACGAAGGAAGGTCGATTTTACTGCTTCCTAGCTAAATTGGTATAGCACGTCAGGTTCCGTGTAGCATACAGGTTGGATTCCTGTCGGTGGGCACATATTTTCTATAAAATTCTTCGGGCGTCCAGGCCTTTAAATGTCGTTAATAGCGTTTATTATAAACAGAGCATTTACTTAGATATTTGTTTATGTATAAACAACGTATAACAATAAAATATATTACAATAATTGTCGGACTTAGTCCATTTCGTAATATATATATATATATATATATATATATATATATATATATATAGAATGCACAGTAAAAGCCAAAATGACGTCATATCGGGATAAGTTTATTCAACAGACGGTAAAGAAAATCTTTCTGTCATACTCAATTCCGGTATATACCTGTCTATACCGGGGTGAATAAGGATGACGAATATTATTTTTTCGTCTGTTGAATTAGGCTTATTTACTATACAAAGGGATTTTGGATTTTATTGTGTATTAATTTCTATTCTAAAGTATGAATGCAATGAGCTGTTTTTGTGGATCAGTTTTAATATTTTATATTACTAGGATCCACTTGGATTATATATTAGCGGATTTATTGCCTTTACTATCTATCTATCTATCTCTCTCTCTCTCTCTCTCTCTCTATATATATATATATATATATATATATATATGTAAGCACTGACAAAGGAGGAAGAAAAAATCAGTGAAACATTGTTTTTCACCCTTATTTTATTTTTCGATATCTGTCTTTATATTCTTAGGTTTTTTGGGTTTTTTTTTAATTTAAAATGTCCGTATTTATTAGGATTGTTATTATTATTAGTATTAGTAGTAGTAGTAATGTACACATCATTATTACGTTTTCACAAAAGCAATCGGGATATTTTCACCAGAGATCGAGTGATAATATGCCTACACAAATCGCGAATTCTCTCATTGCACTTGTTTGCTAATATTTGTAATGTCATCTGGATTTCTAAGTTTTCCACTTCTTTCACGAATTTTGCAAGACTATTTGATAATTTTCCAAGGGAAATGTTTATAATCGACATATTTGTCAAGTACGTAATACAAAATGTCTTCATCTCCCCGACAATGTTTCCTCATTTCCACAAACTTTTCAATTTGACTCTGACGCCGTGTTAGCATTGTATGGCTACATTCTCTTCCTGATAAATATATTTCTTAACTACGATTAGATCGGGTTTCCAAGCTTGGATTACATCGCCTTTCTTTGTTTATCATTAACGCTTGCAACACGGTATCTTGAGTAGTTGTAGTATTTATATTATTAGGACTGTTTTCTTCCTCTTCATTGTCATATTCACAAGGTTTCGGTCATTTTCCGCTCCGGCCTTTTTGAGATGATTGGAATTTCGAACCGTACTCTTTATTTATTCCACTAAGTTGCATTGATCTAGTTCCACGTCTCATACCTCTTACGCATGTCTCAGTTACTTTCCTTTAATTCCACTTACCATGTTTTGACACCACCGCTGCGGCCTGGTATTGAATTCACAACTGTTTGGGTCTAGTCATTGGATCTAACCAACTTCTTTACCCACTGGACCATATGTCTTTGAAGAAGAAAGCCGGAACTTACAACGGCCGAAAAGTTGTGAATAGGGCAATGGAGATAAGGATAGCACTCCGAATAGTGTAAATAATGCGATAATTATACTTCTTCTCGGAGATGTAGATAAATATGGTATCTTGATTCAGCTTTTCTTATTCTACGCATTATTATTATTATTATTATTATTATTATTATTATTATTATTATTATTATTATTATTATTATTATTCAGTTTTCGCACATGGAAGAAACAGTAACTGTTCTCAAAGAAAAAAAATGATAGCAAATGTTCTCAATATTCTATCATTCTACTTAACATTCCTGTTCAGTATAGAAATGTTATTACCTAGTTTCAATTCTACCTCACATCTCCAATTCTCCAAGACCCTCTGCAAATCTTCGCATGAATTTTCCAATGGTGTTAACAATGTCAGGAACAGCTCTTATCTTTCTGTAGCGCACTCTTTACCATTATCTGATAATGCCAAGATAAATTATAGCCTTTTCTCATTCTTTTTTCTGTGATAATCTGTAAACTGCGGGTACGGCAATATCCAATAACTGAACAACTTCTTTTCTTTCTGAGATATGATCTTCTCGTGAGTCGTTTAAAAAATTCACATACGATGTTATTTTTATTATTTAGGACAACCTCTGGTTTGCGTTTTCCTTATCTCAAACTTTTTACCACCTGCGTCTCAGCAAAAACGACAGAGGACCTTGGCATGAATACGCGTGGTAAAAATACATTTCCCTCTCTTGGGATATATATTCATTGATTTATATTTGCCTTTCATTTTCAAAGTCACCTCAGCAAAACGCTTTCGGATTCGGAAGAATATAAATAGTCGCATGGTTATTCAGGAATTGCTTCTTCATTGTACACCGTTGAGCAAATTAATTGAAACAAAACGAATAATCCCGTTATTATTCACTTTTTTTGTATCTTTCCAATGAAACATAACCCAGTTCCCAAGTTACTACTTCGTATGTCCATTCTATGAAATTATTTATTGCAGATTGGACAGGAATTCTCGATTGGATATAAATCAGGAGAGTTTCCGGGCCAGTCTATAGTAGTTTGATTTCAGTAGTAAGGGTTGCCAGTTTGTTCGTGCATCATTACAATTTTCGAACGCTTTCTTGGAATAACGTTCATCACAGACAATGGTCGTAAGACAACTAATCGACAGTCGAGACAATAGTGTGTGGGCGTGATAAAATCTGATGCAATCACGGATGACGCAATATTTTTCAAGGACAAACAATTTTATATTACTGCACACTACTGCAAATGACGTAATCTGAGGACAAAACAGAAATCGATTATACCTCTGCCACTCAAGTGGCTATAAAATTGGTTTTGTGGTGAAAGAAATGACACGGTAATTTGCACAAGAGTGTATCCACCTCATATTGCAAAATATAAGTGATAAGTACTTTGATTATGTCGACTCTGCCACATGGTTGGGGATATCGGTAACTAAACTGATGCTAGCACCAAGTTTTACTGATGAGAAATGCAGCTAGATAATCAGCTGGATTAAAGAAAAAAGCTTGTAAAAGAACGAATCAGCGTTCTTGGGGTGCAAGCGGCTATGTAACAGAAAACCTTAGACTGGAATACAAAGCCGTTTATGTTATCAGTACATTGTTGATATGTAGTCGCTGAGCAGATGGTTTCTTTATCTAATAACTACATAACAAGATGCGTTGGAGATACCAGTCATCATTGGCAAAACCTGAGTGGTAGCGCGGTTTTAAACATCTATTGACGCAATGGTTTATCTTTGCCCTCGTTTTAGTATTGTCAAGATATTGCCAGGACAGTGGAATGCGCCGACAAGTACTCAGCATCTTTTGCAAAGAGTCGTATGTGTTAAATAGATGACAAATATAGTCACTCACTCATTCAACTCGAGTAGACTCCATGCTGTTTATCTCTGATATGGTTTTCTTATTAGGTAGTAGTTATTTCTGGGATATAGTTGTTAGCATCATGCTCTAGGCATATATAATTCAGATATGTTCTTCTTTTAGCCTGTTTGCCAATCACAACTCTGTCTGTATTACTATTTAAACTATAACTAGGAGAGAAGGTATAGATTCATACCTTTCCTAATGTATTTGTGCGTATGGGAATGCAATGAACTCGGCTGGAATTCGAACTCGGATCTGATTCCAAGTCGATTTAAACTACCTGAAAACCAAATATATAATAAAAATAATAGATTCATTAGACTATTGAAATTATTTGAAATCTTATGTCCAGTAACACCACAGTAAGTTATTTGGCCAAATTATTTATTATGCAACAATAGAAAAACTAACTAATCTAACATAACATTTTGTTCAAAGGACTTGCTGAAAAGGATATTACTGGGGTGAAAAGGTGATGTATTTACAATTGCGCAAGTGGCAGCATATTTGAACATGTACGTCATTGCTATATGCCAAGACCAGAAATCAACCGAGTAAATGACAAAATAAAATACCATTTGATACTGAAATGAAAACGGATTATGATAGGAGACTGGACCATGTCAACGGGAACAAAGGAAAATTTTATCAGATAGTGGCATTTCATATTCAAGTTGACTTCAAAGAATTTAAAGAGAATGAAAAATTGGAAATGTGCCGCGACCTAGCCAAACATCTGAAGAAATTATGGATTATGCCAGTAACATTTATACCTATGAATATCGGCGCCTTTGGAACCTTTCCGAAAAACCTTGGAAAGAAGCTGGAATCACTGGATATCCGAGAAAGATCTGAAATAATTCACACAATAGCGTTATTAAATCATCAATAACTGTGATAATAGTGGGGAGACTTGGTATAACTTGAGGTTTTGGCTTGAAGGCAACATTAGTAAATATGTAAAGAACTGCGTGCATTGTTAGGTATGCCAGCATTTTAAAAGTTCCAATAATAGAAAATGGTAGGGACGCTAACCACAAAGAGTGCAAGAAGGCAAATTTGTTACAGTATTCGACTTACAGAACGACTTCACCATGCAAGCAAAAACACCGGATTTAAAATTAAAAGAAATCACAAACAAGTTTCATTTTGTATACATAAACATTCAATCCTATAAAATATCCGAAAAAAATCAATATTTTTTTTAAATATTAGGACTTGGACAAAAGAATTCTGAGAATGTCACATTTCCACGCAGTTCCAATTCCCAGAATAACAGGATCATTATCAATGAGTGCAAATCGTATGGATGCTCGTATTAATAATAGGAGATTTATGTATGCACATTTGGGATGTTTCGTTTTGTTGGAGTTTTTTTTTTTTTTTTTTTTTTTGTGAATGATAAGTGCTGCATATCACAATATAATCTTTTATACCTATGGGATGCTGATGTGTCCAGGAATTATACTCACACAGGTATATATATATATATATATATATATATATATATATATATATATATATATATATATATATATATATATATATATATAATAATGATTAATAACGATAATAATAAGATAATAGTAATAATAATAATAATAATAATAATGATTAATAACGATAATAATAAGATAATAGTAATGATAATAATAATAATGATAATAATAATAAAAATAATAATAATAGTAATAATGATTAATAACGATAATAATAATAAGATAATAATAATGATAATAATATTAATAATAATAATAATAATAATAATAATAATAATAATAATAATAATGATTAATAATAATAATAATAGCAGCCAAATTGTAAGGACATACAAATCGAGTTAACAAAAATGTGGAAACATAGAAGTACGATTATCCCTGTTGTGATAGCGGTATTGGGGGTGACAATGGTACCGAAAATCCTGGACACGTCAGCAATTCATAGCTTAAAAGCATTATATCGTGCGAAACTACATCCATCATCTTCAAAGCCTTATCCATCTAAACGAAACATACCGAATGTGCATAGATAATCCTCGTACTCTTAGTTCTCGGGATGATTATGGTAATTACACAATGAAAATTAATCTCTGGCTAGATGATACCACATAATAATAATAATAATAATAATAATAATAATAATAATAATAATAATAATAATAATGATAATAATAATAATAATAACTCATGTAAAATCTCTATTAATGCTTGTAAATAATCCCAATGAAATACCGGATTGGATCACTGAAGGTATTACATATCTCATGCCAAAAACGAGTGAAACAAATGAACCGAAAGATTATAGGCCAATAATATGTCCCTTCACCAAGTACAAGTTGGTCACGTCTGTCCTGACGAACCGAACTGACTATTTCTTCGGAGCAAACAACATTCTGCAAAGATCAACTCCTGATAAACAAGATGGTTCTTGGAAAATTGCAGAAGACGACGTAGAGATCTTAGCGCAGCGTGGATTGATTATCGTAAAACCTTTGATAGTGTGCCACAGTCTTGGATCCTTAAGACTTTAGAAATGTATAAATTTCCCTCTCCTTAAATTTACTTGAGCACAGCATGGGAAACCACACTATACGTAAATCACACCAGAGGCACTGCCATCTCTAACCGTCTGAATATACAACGCGGCATCTTTCACACCTTCTGTTCCGTTAGTCGTTAATCCCACTTACGCATGAACTAAACAACAGTAGCTATGGTTACAAAATAGACTAAAAAATATTCAATCACCTACTCTACATGTATGAACTCAAACTCTTTGCCAAAGACGACAATGAGTTGAAGGGCCTCCTCAATATTGTAAAATGTTTCCGTGACGACATAGGCTTGGACTTCGGATTAGATAAATGTACAAAAGTAACATTCAAGAATTTGAGAATAATCGAAACACCTTCAATAGATTTAAACTTTGTCACAAAGAATGAGATGGTATACAACATACCCAAATGAAGGAGAAGGTAAGAAAAGAGTACTGCAGGCGTGTGCACCTGGTATTGAATACCGGGCTGAACTCAAAAAAACAGAATATCAGCCATAAACAACTTGGCTGTGCCTGTGGTGCAATACAGCATTAACATCCTTAATTGGACCATAGGTGACATTAAACGAATGGACGCCAAAATTTAGAAAGCTTCTCACTTGCTACCGCATATATCATCCCAAAGCTGATGTTGATCGTCTGTATGTGCCCAGAACCGAAGGAGGCAGAACATTAGTTCAACTAGAACTGTCATACAAAACTAGAATAATTGGCCTTCAAAGATACCTGGAAACTATAGAAGACTGGATGATATGTGTCAAAGAACATGGAAGTAGTAAGCGCCTTTATTCCGTAATAAAAGAAGCCCACAATTTCAAAATGGAGTTTCAAATGGATGCATTAATAGAAGTAAAGCCCAATACAGCGATTGAAGATGAAAATACATGAAAAAAAAAAAGCAGACACAAATGCAACTGACCAGATACAGAAACAATGGCAAGATAAACTGTTTCATGGCCAATACTCTGCCCGTACAAAAAAGCTGATATAGACAACTCTCGTGCCCATCAGTGGGCATGTAGTGCAGGGTTAAAAGCTGAAACGGACGGTGTTATACTTGCTGCACAGAATAAGTGCTTGTTAACTGGAAATTTTCAAGCACACCTAAAAATACAGTTTTAGCTCAAAATGAAGGTTCTGTGAAAATTACGCACAAACAATTGATCATCTTGTATCAGGTTGCACGGTATTGGCACCCACTGAATATAAAACCCCGTATGAGAGAGTTGGCCAATATCTGCACTGGAAAATATGCAACTTCTACGCGAAGGAAACTGAAAGAAATTGGTATGAACACCACCCAGATCCGGTTACGGAGATATTACTTGTTTCAATTTTATGGGACTACATAATACACTCTGACAGATCAATCAAAGCTAACCGCCCAGATATTGTTATTAGAGACCGCAAACAAAAAGTGCCTCCTTATTGATATGGCAGTCCCTGCTGACTTCAATGTATCTTTGAAGATCTTGAAAAAAACTATATTAAATTACAAGGACCTTGAAATGGAAATCTCAAAAATGTGGCACATGGGAACATCAAAAATAGCTGTTGTAGTTGGATCCGTAGTATTGTTTGGAAAAGGTTCCAGTAGACTCATTGAAGAAATTCCTGGAAGCCCATGTCTTAAAGAAATACGAAAAAAATTGTTCTCAGGAGTACAGCTCACACCTAACGAAGGGATTTGTCTATGTAAAATATGTTTGTCTTTTTTTTCTTTTCTTTTTTTTTTTGTTGTTGTTGTTGTTTTTTTTTTTTATCAGTGGAAAATGTCATGATGCCATTTCTAACCTAAGGTCTCTGGGCAGGACCCAGAAAGAAATGTGTGCACACCAGAAATCAAAGGAAATAATAATAATAATAATAATAATAATAATAATAATAATAATAATAATAATAATAATAATAATCTATCAAAATGCAAGGATCTTGAAATGTAAATCTAAAATTGTCACATATGATGTAATCAATAATTCCAGTTGTAGTTGTATCCCTCGGACTGTTTGGAAAATGTCCCGATATACTCATTGAAGGGATTGCTGGTAGCCTATGAAAATCCAAAGAAAATGTACTCACAGTTTACGAAGAGCTTTATCTTTGTAAAATATGATTTATCTTAGTTTTTTTTTAGTTTTTTTTTATTTGGCTTTGCTTATTTTTTATAAAATGATCAGTGGAAGATGTCATGAAGCCATTTCTGACCTTAGATCTCTAGTTTCGGCCTGGAAATAAATGTGTATACATCAGAAAAAGAATGTGGTAATAATAATAATAATAATAATAATAATAATAATAATAATAATAATAATAATAATAATAATGTATGATGACGATTATGATAAGAGCCGAAATTCTTTGGGAGTAACGTTATGAAAGGCAGAAAATATCTGAGGATATTCCATAGTGAGCTCATCCAGAGAATTCTGTTACTGGTCAAGAGTGAAAACTGAAAATTGCACAGTCATCAAAAAAAAAAAATAAATAAAGACGATATATACGAGGCTACATCCGAGATGCAATGTCGGCAGATTATAAGTTAAAAGAAGATTGCGCTGACTCAGTAATTGGTAGAAACAAAAATTAAATATGAGCGAGGAAACAAAAAAACATAAACTATTCCAAAAAGGCAATAATTGTCCTCCATAAACCGAAGAGATGTGAGAAGAAACGAGAAAAGGAAAAGGATTTTGATCTCAAGGACATTTAAGCTAAACAAAAGCAACAGATGTGGAAGAAATTTAGACATAACCTTGCCAATTTCATTTATAGTATCAAAAACCTTTACAAAATATTCAACGCGTTTATAGAATATAAAACTGTGCAAGAATGATTATGGAATACAAAAGCTGATATTGTTAACTACCATTACGGTTAGGAAGAATATTTATCATTTCAAAACAGATGGACGAACTGCAAAAAAATAATTCTAAACTGAAGTCATCAGGAAAACAGCTTACCTAAAATGGACAGCGTCTTGAAAGACTACTTAATTATTACTAATATTTTTGTTACTTGATCTACATAGAAAGACATCAGTTACTGCAGGTGTCAATGATCAGTCCGTTATGTGCCATGACTGATACATGACTGACGAGGCGGATTTTTTCCTGTATTAGGTGACGATTTCTTTTTGCCATAGAACTATCCCCTGGGGTGAAGAAGAGGATGATTCATACCTTTCTCAAGGATATTATCACGTAAGTGAATGTAATGGATTAGACAAGAATTTGAAAGCTGCCCTCCGATTCCTGCATCCGAGCCGCTATCCATTACTCCACCGTGCCTCCTTACAATATTAATTTTAATAAAATACAATATCTAGTACGTAATTAAATTAACTTGTCTATTGAAATCTGATTAAATCGTCTATTTCTTCCGGGGTCAATACATTTGTCACTAAATATCTAGTCATCTGTTAATACTTGTTAAAAAAAAAAGTACGCTTTACTAAAAAAAAAAACGAGTTTTTGTCATTGGAATAAAAATAATCGTATGGGCGTTTCAGATGTCAAATCGAAGTGACTATTGATGGACAACCTGTAATGAATAACCTAGTTTTTATTTCTAGTTGTCGCCATAAAATAGCATAATCCACTCTATAGAGATTAGGATTTACAGAAAAACATCAAATGTTGACAACGTGGAAATAAAAAAAAATGACAAAATCGAACGAAAAATAATATATACTGTCAATTAGCACATAAAGAATCCATGACAGGTTTGACAATGTGATATCTGGGCACTGAAAGAATGAAAGAGAAGATGGTAAGCAATGATGATTATGAGGTAAGTCGGGGAAGATGAAAATTGACACTGTGACCCGCAACAGAAAGAAGTGCCCAGGGAAGAATATGCTCATAGGTTTGTCTCACATAGAGGAAGTTTTCAATAGGACATTGTTCTCACATTTTGTACTCCGAAGAAATGTGGGTTATTATAAGCCGTAGATATCACATAGCGTGTTCTAGTTGGAAATGTCTGAACTGTTGGAAGAAAGGAACAGAATTAATCTCAGAATTTGGCATGAGTATTCCGATGGATTAGCGATACGCTTGCGATGTTGCGTCAATGGAAAAGAGGCTGAAGAATAAAAAATATGTATAAACATATTTTCTATTCTTCAGCCTTTCTTCCATCAACAAGACGGTATCACGGAAGAATATCTCAATCGAGACTGGAAAACATGAGTCAGCATCTCTAGGCCAGATATGGAATTAATATTTCATCTTTGGCTCAATCTAATTATTTTAAAGACAAAATATTGCAGAAAGAGTCGGATACTTCCTGGAATGAACGAACAAACAAACCATTTTCCTCTGATCTTCTAATATTATATTTTATGCGTGTGTTCTACTTAAAGTCTGGAGAAAATGAAAACCATGACATTTTCAAAACCTGGAGCCTCATGTATAGTTGAAACGTTAATCTCGACTACAGAAAACTCTGTGTTTGAAAGTATAGTAACCACATGATTCATACCCTAGAAATTAATCTAATTTCTTGTATACAGGCATAGTATCGCGTTAAAAATTTAGGTGAAGAATCTCTTAAAAGACATTACTTATAAAACTAATATCTTACATCGTTCTATACGAAATATGTTTTAAAAATATCTTCTCTCGTTTGGCCCCTGTATATTTAACATAATAAAAGATTTTTTTTTTTAACCATTTCACCCCAAGCATGGCGGGAAGCCACTAGGACGCAAGGGGTTACAGAAAATTTAGAGCAAGATCAGATAGGAGTGATAGAAGAAAGGATGAGGAGAAGGGTAGTGGATAAGTCAAGGCAACTGGAAATGTCGATTGACATTACACTTGAATAGCTGGAGATTATAGCTCTTAGGGAAACAGGAATAGGGAAGGAAGTTCCACAGGCGAGAGGTGCGAGATTTCTGAGATGAGGTATTATGTGCATTATTTACATTATTCAAACTATTGTCCTCATCTTTGTCGCCATATTTATTACAGCGTTTCGGCCGTTATATGTTCCGGCCTTCTTCAGGTGGTTGGGATATCGAACTAAACACTTTATTTCGCTCACTGTGGTAGACTGTTCTAGTTCCACGTGCCATGTTTGATGGATGTCATTTATCAGTTATTTCCTGCTAATTTCCCTTTGAAAGTTCTCCACTGCCTTAACCGTGTATTGAACTCACACGCTTTGTGTCCTGTCAGTGTTAAGGACACATGGCACAGCGAATAAAGACGTTGGTTAGATCAGTTCGACATTCTAACCACCTGAAGAAGGCCGGAACGTACAACGGCCGAAACGTTGTAATAAATATGGCGACAAAGATGAGGACAATAATCCGAATATTGTAAATAATATAATCAAAGATTCTCGAATATTATTCATTGGTTCGTGTTTTCTGATTTCACACATAAATTAAATTAATCAATGTTCAATAATTCTTTCTTTAAGTGAATAATGTTTCCGATCTTTCTGTTTTTTGCTTTATTTTAAAGATCACTTTTAATTACTGAGTGTTTGTAAGAATTTCAAGACAGATTCCTCTAATCTATAGTAGATTCCGAGTTGAGCGGAAGAATTTTAATGTGAAAGTAACATTTATCGATTTGAAGCTATCAAAGAATATTCTAATTAATGTTGGCAGAAACATTCGAGCAAGAACAAATCGGTCACTCTAATTGCAACAATTTTTGCTCGAGCCAAACATTAGTCAGATGGCGTGATATTATCAGAATTCTGAGAAGGAAGTATTTTAATAACGATAGATTCCGTATTTTTGCAGATTTAATTCCAGCTGTAAATCATTATAGACTTCCTGATTTCCTCATTTTCAATGTACCAAGTGTCAAAGAGCGACCGTTGACGATGAACAATGATAGATTATAATTAACACTGCTTTAGACACCTCGGAATTCCGAAAATGCATAGTCCTCCGTGGGGTTTACACACTCCAATATAAAAATGCTTATGCTATTATAATTGTGTAAAATATTGTCGTACTGCTGAAAAATAATATATCAAGCAATCTCCTTTACAATATACATTAAATCAAAACTTGAACTGAAGATATAATTATTCATTGAAATGAAAATTAGAATCATTTTGTTGCATAAACATATTCAAATTGGTGATGAAACACGGATGCGTTCATTCAATAACAGAGAAACAAATTATTCATGAAAAATAGTCGCAATAGAATATTGCATAGTTAATCTCATAATTACAGAACTGAAAGAGTAATAATAATAATAATAAAAATAATATATTTAAGGTATCATTGTAAGGACACATAGCACAGTGGATAAAGACGTTGGCTAGATCCAGTGACAGAACCCAAAGAGTGTGAGTTCAATACCTGGGTAATGCAGTGGAGAACTTTCAGAGAGAAAATTAACCGGAGATAGCTGATAACTGACATCCATTAAATATGACACGTGGAACTAGAACAGTGTACCCTAGTGAGCGAAATAAAGGGTTCAGTTCGACATTCCAACCACCTGAAGTAGGCTGGAGCGCACAACGGCCGAAACGTTGTAATAAATATGGCGACAAAGATGAGGACAATAGTCCGAATGATGTAAATAGTCTACATAATACCTCTCTCAGAAATATAGACAGATAATGAATGCCGAAACGTTGTAATAAATATGGCGACAAAGATGAAGACAATAGTCCGAATGATGTAAATAGTCTACATAATACCTCATCTCAGAAATATAGACAGACACTTCTCATTATGAATCCGATTGCTCTATCCGTTAACACGTTTAGTAATAATTTTCAAATTACTCTCACCCATAATGGCTGGTTGCAAGTTTCCGAATATATAGTTTTGCTAAGTTGGCTTGTTAGTTCTATTTGCAAAAGCCTGCTCAGGAACATTACTTTTCTGTAACGACCAGAGAACCAACCGGCAATTTTAACCTCTAATTATATTAGGTTGGTGCAACAATAATGTCGTTTTCTCACATAGTAACATATGTGAGAAAACGACATTATTTTTGCACCAACCTAATACTAAACAGATTCTATCGCCATCAGTTCTATTAGTTTAAACATATAAAGTTAGAACCTGCAACGTACTCAGATTCAACTCATCATGATTACCTTCGTAGTACGTGAGTAAGGAGGAATCTAAGCTCAAACAGCCTCTTTCTTTACTTTGTGTATCAGCTACCCCAGACACTACGTGATGAATTAACTGTTATCTAACCTACATATCCGCACAATATGGACTAAATTCCTTCTTTTACGCCCTTAAACTAACGTTCTTCCGTGACTTTTCGGCTTTCTGTTGTGTATTTGTCAGTGCGTTTCCGTCGCTACCGAATGTGAAACAAGGTTAGTTTAAATACCGTGGAAAAATCGCTCCAGCTCCCCTTGGCGCTTCCCTTATTTGGGGACGCCTCTGGAGAGGAGAGGTACTGTCTTAGGGGATTCCGGTGGGTTTTTTTATTGCATGAATAATTAATATAAAAAGCTAAATTCTCTGTGACAGAGCGACTAATTTGGCGTTTTCAGGAGTTAAATATAACTAGTACTATTCATCTCTCCGTAACTCCTGGCTTCGAGTAGGAACAACCATATAAATTCTGAAATGTTTCGTCCGTTCATTTTCATTCGAATAGCTTGAATTAGCCCAGGGATAATTTTACAAGTATTTAAAACTGCGCCACGCACCGACATCGTCTTCCTTGGCCAAGACCACCTTCAGAAATCGACTTCATCCGGAGCATATAGTCAAGTTTTTAGAGCAAGAGTGTCTGGAATCTCACGTTTAATTACTACTAAGATTATACAGTTTATAAAAAAAATCTCTATCGATTTAATGAAATGCCTAGCATTTTTATCTACAAGATGATTGCACTTCCTCTATCATTACGGGTATAGCAGTTCAAATTCACCTATTTTCCTTGGGCATAATTTCGTTTCCCTCAGAAAACCGGCTAGTTTATTATATGGAGTAACCTACTCCATACATCTAGGCATGAAATACTCTTGTCTAACTTAAAGACACCAACGCCAGTTTATAAACATTGAACTATTAATATCAAGAACAGTTTTTTCTTAACACGAATTATTTTAATGTTTCTAGTTAAGAGGCGCTATGTTGTTAGAAGAAGATTGATTTATCTTTCCTTCGTGGGCATGATGATAAACTACATCCAGCAGCATAGCCTCTGATCGGGCGTGTCTTTGAGGAAAGTGTAACACCCTCTTAATTTTTGTTGTTCTCGGGTCAAACCTGATCTGGGGATGGTAAAAATCTGTCAAGCTCCCAGCTATGGGTAAACAGTTAAACACCAAACTGGGGTCAAAAGACTATGAAAGTGTAAAAAATTTTATAGTAAATATATAGCAAGAATATATTTTATTAAAATAACAATTACTTGCAATACATCTTTGTAACAAAAAATTAGATATTCTTCACAAGAAAATTAATTTCAGCATTAAACGACCCATGAGGATTTGATATGCTGCTAAACAGAAGTTTTTCTTATCTGTCATAATTTATACTCAAGAGAATTCTAGAGAATTCGATAGATCGGCCGTTTTACTGCATATTCGTTAATAAATAAATAAATAAACTCTGTAATGTTGGATTATATTCAAACTACGAACTTCGGTGAGACCATTTGCGAAAGCCCCTCAGGTCGAATTATGACATTTTAATTTTCTATATTACCAGAATGGTTTAATTGTGCGGATAGATGAAATTTCCACAGATGTTAGAACTCATACGAAATAATGAAGATGAAATAACGCCTTAAATGCTGCAGGCAGTCATTGGAAATTCTGCGAATTCAGATCTGGATGGATTTTAAATAAATAAAATTTAGAACCAAACTAAATAATCAAAGTCTCAGTGATATATGCCAAGTCCTTCCACGGCATAGTCGATAATGGCTCGCCACAACTTCCTAATTTAATTACTCTAAGTAAAGTCTGACTCTCTAACATTCTTCCTTGCCCTGTTTTGCTATCTACTCGCAAAGAGTTTCATCTCTCCTTAACTCCGTTTCTCTTGCGTTTAGTAATATAGTCTCTCAAGAAACTTCAAATATCTCTTTGATTTTAAGATTAAGTTTTATGGCTTCTCTGCCCTCTATAAGTTATTTTATAGACATCACTTGACAGGAACAGGCCAACTTGCAAATCACAAACTGGAGACATCAAAATCAAGCATGTACAAAATTTAAACATTTGTGTAGCGTTTGAACAGAGGACGAAACCGACATCTGAAGATGAATTTGGATAGCTAAAACTTATTTATAAAAGCCAAGCAATTAAGATACAGGGAAAAAAAAGAAAAAAAAAACATATCTATATGGCGGTGAATGCTCCTAACAGATGAACAAGAGACTTGAAGCAACGGAAATATCGTTCTACAAAAGGGTGCTGAGAATTCCAATATCATCTGAGAAAATGTATAGAAACAATTAATTTCCAGAGTTTTGCTTGCAAACTAACTTCAGAATTTTACTATTTCAAGAATTAAATCTAAATAATGAATGAAAAATGTATTCAGACCATGATTAAAATGATGAATCGCCACAAGCAAATTTTGCAGGTTTTTGCATTTTTTGCAGTGTTCCATAAGTGAAAACTGTAAAAATTTAAAAAGATTACAAAAATCTAATCAATGAATATGATCTTACACTATTTGTTAATAAAAACAAAAAAATAGATAAAACTATATAAAACCATAAAACATCTGAACACAGATTATAAGAAAAATTATTTAAATTTGCATTGTTTCTGAAAATCGCACAAACACAATTGTACTGTAAGAAATTATATCATAATATAAGTAAATTGTTCAGTATAATTTACCTTTGAAATAACTAAAGTAATATTTGATGTGACAGTCATTTATTAGTAATGTGATTTTGCCTTATTTCTTTGAAACTAGTAAATTTAACCAGACTTTTCCACACATTGCGAAAACGCACGTAAATTTTGCAACACTAACGTTGTTGCTTTCATGATAACCTCTTGCAGATTATTATTTTAAATATTTGCAAATGCAGGTTCACAAACTCTTTTCTTTGAGAGGTTAATCGAATGTGACAAGTGTCTCGCTTCTGAGTTGATGAATGTAAATTCTTAACATCTTTTTTATGGTTCGCTACTTCTGAAACAAACATTTTATTGGAAGATTTATAATTTTACTGAAATTTAAATTATATTGGAAAATTTACACATGCAGTGTAACCCGTATATAAGAGAGTTGTTGGGACCGGAGAAGAAGTCTCTTATATTCGGGTTTATCTTATATCCGGGTTTGGCCTATTTTGTTAAGGTAAGTATGGCTCTAATTTGGGACCAGGTCTCTCTTATATCAGGGTTTCTCTTATATCCGAGTTACACTGTATTTAGTTATATTTTTCTCCTGTAATTTTAATGAAATTTTAAATTAGTATTTTGCTTTGGCCCAAACAGATATGAGTTCAATACCTGCCTACAGCAGAGTGAACAAAAGCCTGGAGAGCTCAGTTGCCAAGGGGTAAAAATTTAAGCTGAGATATGCCGCAAAGAATTAATATATATATATATATATATATATATATATATATATATATATATATATATATATATATATATATATATATATATATGATCGAAATAAAAGTATAAAATTTAATATTACGAGACATGTTAAAAAAAAAAAACGGCTGAAGCAACCGGTTTCGCTCCCGCTCTTCACGTTTCAACGGGAGATTTAAAATTAACACAGAAAATGTACAATAAAAGGAATTGTAAAAAAAAAAAAAATAGCTAAACAAATTTCATCCAATGTTCGTCGTTGTTTTTTCTCTGCTGAAGTTCGGATTATTTTTCAAACTCGGCCTATGTTTCGATCTGCGTGTAAAGACGTTTAAATTAATTCAATTATTTACAAATAAGTTTGTAGTTGCGGAGCCGACTACATAGGGAGAACAATGCTTAGACACGAGAACAAAACAACACGTTCCTACAAAAATTAGAAATCACACTTTGCCTTTGAATGGACTCGTCCCGAACACCTATAGTTCCGCCATATGCGAACACCTATTAATGTACAGAGACTGTGCAGCCAAATTTAGTGTTGCCTGGTTCAGTCTGAAGTCGGACGTCCGGCTGACCGACTGATCAGTTGATCAGTTGAACTCTCTGCCGTCGGGCGGGGAGGAAGGGCGGAGTCTCTTTCGGGGAGGTAAACCGACCCTGAACGCGTTTATACGCGTTCAAAGGGCATATTTTTGTCCGAGCCCACGGGCTCGGAGATCCCACGGGCTCGGAGATCCCACGTTAAACCGGCCTTGTGCCACATGATGCCCTCGTGAGTGGGTGACTAAATACTAGTGTTGCCTGGTTCAGTCTGAAGTCGGACGACCGGCTGACGGGGTGATCGGTTGATCGGTTGAACTCTCAGCGATCGAGCGGGGAGGAACCCGAACGAGTCTACTCCGAAGGGCGGAGTCTCTTTCGGGGACGTAAACCGACCCTGAACCCGTTTATACGGTTCAAAGGGCATATTTTTGGCCGAGCCTGTGACACTATGAGTTGGATATATGCGCACGCGTGTGTGTGTGCGCCCGCACATCTGTGTGTGTGTATATATATACATCCAAACATCTGTGTGTGCGTGCGCGCGCACACATATGTGCGAGAAGATTAGTTAGATTTGACCTGGGTATCAAACTTCAAGACCCAATGAGTAGATTAGGAATCTAGATAAAAACATGTTTTGGACATATGGCCAAAAGGGTAGATAAGTGTTAAGTACTTGTCAAAATACGAAGATAGTTAAAAGACCGGCTCTGGTCAAAACTTAAAAGGGTCTGAATTTAATGTCCCTGAATCGGAGTCAGCTAGGCTAAGAAATATTTTTATGTCCACTTTCTTCAAAGGGAGAAATGGTCATGAAAAAGTTATGGGTTTTTTCGTGGGTGTCCCTTTTCCTGGAAATGATGAAAGAGGACTCTGCATATATACGGGAGCGCTTTGGGTTACGGACAGTGAGGCTTAGTTTAGGTTCGAGGAAGGTTGATTTAGGCCGGAGTAAGTAACAACGAAGAGCGACACATTAGCAGCCGGAGATTGTTAGTTAAGATATATTTTTTTTGACAGCCGAGAATCAGCCCAGAGTTAATCATCCACAAAAGGTCACACGCCCTCCCTCCTCTTTTCGTCCTACCCAAGTTTGTAGTTGTGTTTTTCTTTTGCCTGTGAGCCTGCATCTCGCTCGATCCGCCGCACAGAAATTCTACGGCGTGGGGTCTATATCTTTGTGCAACGAGTTGCAGAGGTGGATAGTCTCACAAGCCCACGGGCTCGGAGATCCCACGTTAAACCGGCCTTGTGCCACATGATACCGTCGTGGGTGGGAGTGGGACTAAATACTAGTGTTGACTGGTTCACTGTGTTGTCCCGGTCTCACTTCTTATTTCATCTAAAGGTTCTGGAGGCACTTTACATCGGGTCCCGTAAGCCTTCTTTGTGCAAACAACGTGAATGTTTGTTTGTTTCTAGTTCCTTTTGCATAATTTTTTTTTACAATTCCTTTTATTGTACATTTTTCTGTGCTAATTTTAAATTTCCCGTTGAAGCCTGAAGAGCGGGAGGGAAAGGGGTTGTTTCACCCGTTTTTTTTTTTAACATGTCTCGTAATATTAAGTTTTATACTTTTATTTCAATCATTAAATTTTGTACCTACAAAAATATCTTTAAATATATATTGGATGCAGAAATAAAAATTAATTCGAGTTGAGCTCTCTAGGGAGTAGGTATGGGTTTGTAAACAGTGACTATTATAGCTAATATAGCGAGACTCTTCGCATAGCGAATTGAGTCACTGTCGGTCACTGGGCGTGTTTCTAAAAATAAATACGCTAAAAATCCACCTACCACGTGCACCGACGGCTTAGTGGTAGAATCTTCGACTGATACCAATTCAGTCGTGTTTAGATCCGAGCTAGAGGAAACCGGATGTCTAGCCACACTGATGAGCTGCGAAACAGTCTGTCTGTGGATGATGTTATATATATATATATATATATATATATATATATAAAGTTGTTACATACGGAAAAACAAGTACTCACCACAAAGTTGCATATTTGTTTCGATGCGTAAGCATCTCATCAGGTGATAAATAAATAAAATCGTTTATAATTATCCTTGTTATCTTTGTCGTGAGTATTTGCTTGTCCGTATATAACAACATATAATGCACACACACACAGACATATATATATATATATATATATATATATATATATATATATATATATAAACTGTGTGAGCAGCAATGTCTCTTTTATACAAGTATATTAAAGAGGACTGAAAGGTATAGCGCTTAAATATTTTTTCTTGTTTTCTTTTCTGTGCATAAGATGCGTAGAAAACCATAGCTCACTTGGGACTCATTTAAGCAAACACGGGAACCTACAAAATTAAATTTGTAACAATCTCATAGAAAATAAAACTATAATAGGCTCATCCATCTCCAAGAAGTCTAAAAATAATGAATGCATTGAAAATAAAAAGAAAGACCAGTACTCATCAACATCAACCATGAACACAATCACAATGTACTAACAATGTACTTTCCATGTATGGAAAAGCAAAGCTTGCCGATAATACTAGATATAGACATAAAAGTCTACACATCCAGTTACAATTTAAAAACAGGAACCATGATAATGTCTAGAACAATAGCCGAAATGCTCGGTTATGCAAAAGATTCAACCAATTTTTAATATTTTATGTCCAGAAAAGAAAAAATATTTTACGAACACGAGAAAAATTAAATAAAATCTTAAATACAGTAACTTCCAATAATCTTTAATGAATATATATATATATATATATATATATATATATATATATATATAATTATTTTTTTAAATATTCCATCGCTACATAAATATTCTCATGTTTCAAAAACAGAAGCTATAATCTCCAATTTAATTATAGAAATTAAATCAAATTAAAGTACCTAGTTCTGTTTCTCAAATTTTTAAAAATTGAATTTCCTTATGTAATTTTTCCTTATTAGAAAAATATATATTTTAAAATATACGTCAAGGTTACTTAAACAGCTGTCAGATTTCCAACTCTGTTTAAACTTTGTCTAGATGGGTTCCTGCATCTTTCGTGTATTACCCTTGATTCCCTTTCTTTCTTCCCCAGTCTCTTTTTTTTTCTTTCGTTTCTTTTAATTTTTTAATTTTTTTTCTATTATTTTGTCGTCTTTCCTTCCCCTTTCTTTCCTGTTTCTTTAAAGCTTAAAAATATTTAAGCTTTTTTTTATTTTTTTCTCCAAATCCTTTGGGGTTGATAAACGTCGTAAGATTAATTTCTTGCGGGGGGAGAAATGGCCATACATATCGAGTAACTTTGAGTTTCATATATATATATATATATATATATATATATATATATATATATATATATACACACACACAAGTAGTAATCCGTTGATATAATCCAGACGAGACCTATTAACACAACACAGAATTTGAAATATGTTAAAACTGACTCACAAAATAACACTCAGTGTTTATGTTTATTGAATAGAGCACATTTTCGTCACAGTTGGAATTAACATACCTTTACTTAATTACCATTTTCACCGTTTGAATAATGCATCGATAAAATTGCACATTCTTCATTGGATTTTATCAACAACTCCAGCGCTGTAACGTGGTTCCCCAGTGCCTGTTCAATATATACTTTCATTGCAATAGTTCTGATGTGCTTTCTTTGCGCTAATTCGACTTGAAGAATTTAAGCCTCATACTTGATTGGCGGTTAGGTTCCATCATCTTACTACTGAAATTCCTGTAAGCATATTTTCTATTATAATAATTTCTTCTCTTGTACCTTTCAGTTTCAGAAATTCAAGTTTCGTTAATTCCTGTCATCTATGATCTTGAAAAAATAAATGCAACGTCAGTCGTAATAATCTGTGTCCTTGAACTCTGTTCTATTTCTCTGCGTTTCCTATTAATATTTTCGCCGGTTTTCATCACTATATTGCCTTTCATCATTACTAATTCTTAGTATATTAACGACTTTAATGTTGTGCTTTTGGTGAAAATACTTAACAACCGTCAATGAAAAAAGACCAAAGAACCAAACGACTTTTAGGAAAATAAGTTAAGTTCTGTATCATTGGAAGGAGTGATAATTATTGAACTATGTTAATGAATAAATTCGAATTAAATTTATCCTGGGATAAGTTGCTATTTTGCCCACTTTGTTAATTGCTGACAACATAATTAAAATTTAATTAAAACAAATTGCATATAGATAATTATATTTTTGCATTTTCCATAGATGTTGCATTGTACGTCTTTTGATCTTGAAGTCATATGTCCCTTCCAGTATTGCTCTCTATAATTTCTATTTTCTAAATATCGATAAAATATTCATTATCACTATATTCTTAGGAAAGGAAATGGAGTGGTCTTTGCGATAATGATTTCAGTGTTTTCCTAAACTGAATAGGCATACTGACATCGATACATTTATAACACATAATTAGTGGTATTCGACACAATATTATTTAATCATTTCTTAAGGGTCCTAATGGGAAGTGTCCCCAAACTCTCTACGTTGGAATTTGATCACAACACAACACAACAGCATTCTTTTTGTGTTGTTTTAAACAATGATATTTGGTTTATTTTGTTTTACGGCATATCATTACCTCAATGGATTATTTAATGGCGACAAAAGTTTTAGGTTTTTTTTTTCATTGACATATTTTTGTAAAGAGTGTTTTTGTCGATATTCAAATCTCTTGCTTGTAATATTTTTTTCAAAAATATCTTGCTGGTAATAATATTTTTATTTCTCAAAATTTTATTGCTGCTATTTTTACTATAAAAAAATATTTCTACACTTTATAGTGTTTTGACCACAGTTTGGGCGACAATTATTTGCCCATAGCTGGGACAATAGCAGGTGCTACCACTCCTGATCAGGGTGGACGTGGGAACACCAGCAATTATGAGGTCGCTCCACGCTACTCAAAACTTCCTTATCAGAAGAATTGCTGCGGATGTAGTTTATCTTCTTACACAGGACGCGGATGTAATTTATCGTTTTTCCCATGTCGCGGATGTAGCTTATCGTGTTACCCAGGACGACAGATCACAGACCCTTAACTTCTTTACTTTTTTGATTTTGACATCCCTAATTCGCAATTCGCTTCTTATAACTAGAGATCTAAACAAATGTCTTATAATTTCTTTGATAAATATAAATATCCACAAGTATGGAACATATCCAAGAGGGAGTTGAACGGTAAGGAATGGTTGAATATAATCAAAACAAAAGAGGCCTTTATTTTTACTATAAAAACCTATTTCTACACTTTTATAGTGTTCTGACCCCAGTTTGGAGGAGTACTATGTGCTCATAGCTGAGAATCTAGCACTTGCTTCCACCCCTGGTCAGGGTGAACCTGGTAACAGCAGAGTTTAAGAGGTGTTTCCACTCTCCTCAAAACCTCATGATCAAAGACCTTGCTTCCGGGTGTAGGGAATGATTTTAAGGTAATACAGGACATATATTGGATGCAAATTACAGAGAGAAAATAAATTCAGCAAATAAACAAAAAATCAAAAGGGGCATAAAAATGGATGTGTTTTCTCACCGGACTTATTCAGACGCCACGCTGAAGCAATAATGAGAGCATTACAAGTCCTATGAGAATTCCTTATTGGCGGCCACCACCTTAACAACATAAGATATAAAGATGTCACACTGTTGATAGTACACAGAAAGGAAACTAGAGAAAC
>OZ010581.1:22542070-22554570 GCA_963932145.1 Acanthosepion lycidas | reverse complement strand
CGAAATTATTTTTGCACCAACCTAATATAATGTTTTACACGATATAAAATGATACAAGTACTTTATATCGATTTTCAGAATGTACTGCCGCTTTCTTTTCTTTGCCATGAAATCATTCTATATATAGAGACCAGTCCGTCACCATTGAATTACCAAAAGCTATCATATATGGACCTAACACATCTGTATCATTGTATTGCTAGATTTCTGTCTTCGATGGGTTCACACGTCTATACTGGAGTCTGTTCTGAACATTTGCATTGTGCTCGCTTATTGTGCAAAACGAATCCATCGTCCGCTAGTTTTCTGTCATTCATTTTTAAAGATTTTACAATATCTCTGGTTCCAGAATTTATAGTATTGATTCAAATGTCAGGAACATTTTCATAAAACTGCTTTACTTTATCATACATCAGATTTATATGCTTATATATACAGTTGTGGATATAATTATACAACCCACTTCCATAATTAAAAATAAAGCTGTAATACTTAAATTTTGCTCATGCGCTTTGTTTGTTTTTGTTTTTTGTCGACTGCACAGTATAGTAGAGTGAAGTGGATACCGTCCGTGAGAAAAAAGATCACAATGACGCAATTCACTCTGCCCGTAATTTGGAATTTGGAAATGACGTGTTGTACTGCTTGGAATTCGCAACGGAAGCTCCAGTACAAACATTTCAGAGTGTTTGGGTCTTGATATGAGGACCGTACAGAGGATTCGGAAAGAGTTTCATTTTGATTATTATGATGTGAGGGGAATTTCAGTGAGAAACAAAAAAATCTCCTTTTCTTCCAAAGATGAACTGAAGGCAAGGGTTATGACGGCATTCATCCACTTAAGCAAGAAGACCGTCCAGAAGAGCTGCTGGATATTCTGAAGTAGTCTGGAGGCTGTGTCTGAAGCCAATGGCGATTTTACTGAATAAATTTACTCTTTCGCATTTCACGATATTTTTTTTGTAATTTTGGTGAAAATAGATATTAAATTTCGTATTTTATATGACAAATTATCCATCGCACTCTGATATATTATGTACATGTTTAGTTTCTTTTACATTAAAAATTGCTGTTTCAAATAGCCTTAAAATAGGTTTTTAATACATAAATATGAAAATATCATTTATAAATTTATATTCTGTATTTCATTGTAGAATTAATTGACAGACTTAATTGAAAAACAGTGTTTTTAAAAGTCCTTCTTTTTTAGAATCGAACAAGTATATTGTATTTTGAATTTACATAGTTATTTGAAAACAGTTGCTAAACCAATGAATTTATATAGATCCTCCAAAGGAAAATCGTTAATAATCTGATGTAAATATAAAACAAACTCTATGCTTATTCAAACGCTTAAGGACAGTATGCAACATAAATTACTGCTGTTAATATTTGAAAATACTGTTGGCTATATATTTGGAATTTGTAGAACCTTTTATTTCTAATTTAACTATTCATGAATCGTGCAAGTGATGTCATGTGTAGAAAAGTTTACAGAGTGTCACTCGTTAAAAGCGAGTAAAAATTATTCATGTATCTTATGAGCGTTGTCAATATTTTATGCACATTTTAATATGACATCTACCGAGTTGAAAAATATTTAACTCAGGTTCTTCCTTTTTGTAGTGGTAACACCGATTATTACGTCACATCTTACATTATAAATGTCGTTCTGCGTATGACGATAAACTACATCCGCGTCCAGGGTAAGACGATAAACTACGTCGAACAACAATGTCTCTCTGATCAGGGGGGTTTGAGGAGCGCGGAACCAACTCTTAATTGCTGGTGTTCCCAGGTTCACTTTGACACGGGGTGGTAACAACTTTTGGGGTACCAGCTATGATCAAATAGTTTACCCCGAAACTCAGATAAAAAGCAGTATGAAAGTGTAAAAATAGGTTTTAATACCAGAAATATTTGTAAAAAATTATTAGCAGAAATAAATTTTTGAAGGAAAAAATTATTACCAGCAATACGTTTTTGAAAAAAAAATACTACCAGCAATAATTTTTTTTTTAATAATATTACCAGCTATACATTTATATCACCACAAATAGATTTTTAGATTATATCACCACAAGTAGATTTTTGACAAAACTAAATATTACCAGGAAAAAAAATTGTCGGCATTAAATAACCTATTGAGGTTGATATGCCGTAAAACAAAAGGAACCAAACCAAACATAAAACATGTCATGCATATATTATGCGTAACTAGGTAAAATACATTCTAAATTAATTCTTTTATTCGATGAGGATAAATACAAACTTTTTTTTATGTACAATGTATACGTAAAACGCAACAAAAACTATTTGATCGAAGCAGAATGGCAAAATACACTTTTTCCTAGACCTATTCGCTGAGGTAGTCTAAGGACCCTGGGAAGTGATTTCTAATACTTTTTCTTCTTTTTCAGATAATTATTCTTCAGACGATGAGAATTAATGTTAAGGAACCAATTAGAAATTCACCATATAATCTAGAAGTTTTAAGAAGAAATCAGGAAATTAAGAGTCGCCATGTTTATTTGCAGTTCGAAAGGATTTATTACTTTTTCCTGTCCAGTGAGTTGACTTTTCATATTTCCGTCGTTCATTTGGTCGCTTCACATGTACCAGTAACATGATTCATAAGTTAAAAAAAAAAAAATAAAACATATTCGCTTTTTCTTTAATCGTGTCCCGGTCTATGTTTTTTCATCTTTTCTTCTTTTTCATTTTTTCTACAAAGCCCGGTGGGTTGCAGCTTCGAACAACGTCGACATGTACCTGTCAAATATCGAACACAGCCTGGAGTGAATATAACAGTCGATAATAAACCTCTGGTAGGGACCTATAGTGACGTATCTATATGACCACTGTTTACAGATGTAAAACAAATATTGGCGAGAACTCATATTAGCATCATTTTTACAGCTTTATGAATTCAATTGTTTTCACAATAATATTCACCCTATACTCGGCCCTACTCGAGTAAGTGGCATTGTTTATGCGGATATATGGGGAAGATAACGAATAACCTTAGACAGGTTAATATTATAGTGATCACGGAAGTATCCTCTTAGGAATCAGTTCTACAAAGCAAGACTTCCTCAGAAGGCGCTGCTCGAGTGGAACTTGCATCTCAGGGATGGAATGCGGTAAGTCCCTACTATAACAAGGTTTTCAAATTTCAAGGCGACGATTTGGAATGGATTGGTGTGTGTTATTCTAGACCTTATTAATTTTCCCAGGCAGGAATATTTGAATTGGACAGGTCAAAACATGTGTTTTTTTTTTTCGTTTCTGACGCATAAGTCAGCCGAATATGTTTTGGATTTGGAGCAGTGGCTCTAAATGAAACGGTGTAAACTCAAATATAGCATTCAGTCTTTCAACTTTAAACAATGGAAAACTGAGTTGTGTTGGCGTATGAAACATTTTGATATACGGGCGGAGAATTATGTTTAAATTCAGCTCTATTTTGAAGATACAGAAACGGACCTGGACAACAGAGACAGACGGTTGTCAGTCGGACACGCACTTGTATACCCGCGCGAGGAAGGGTCCCAATATTCACCAGAATTTCTGATTGAATCTAGCTAAACACATTGATCGAGATTCCAAGTCTCTGTCTTCTAATCTTTTGTGTTAAAAGATGCCAAATATATCCGATTGTAAATTATTTTATTCTCCTTCATCAAATATTTAAAGAAAACTGCCATTATTATTTCTTCGGTGAGAGCTTGACTTTATTGCCAGCCAACCCAGTCGTCAACAAGAAGTTTCCCACGACTTAATGACTAAAAGAAGAAAAACAACTTTCTCTGTCAGTAAGAATCACAACAATTGAAGAAACAAGACTGGAAGATTTGCGATTTATACTAGCACCAAATCCCTAAACCAGTTTAGAGATATATAACTTTCCTTATCCCATAGCCGTGTGAAGATCGAGATATCGGAAGAAGCGGGGTCCGATCTGAGCGGCTGCACGTTGACGGAAGGCGGGACTAGTTCAACGAGGCCGAGGAGATGTATACGGGAAGACAGGGGGTAATACTATAATGTGGGCGGCATGGTGAGTCTTAGCCGTGGAGATTAAAACTGGTCGAATTCAAAACTTTAGCTCGTCCAAGAAAATAGCGATTGAGCAGAGAATTGCATATGAATTTTCGTCTGTGAGAAATGGATTGAAGAGTGGAGAATAATTCACCACTCACATGGACACCGAGATGATTTTGGACTCTATCAAAACCTGACAGTGAAAGGTGGACAGATCTTGAATATATAGGGTAGCAATATGCCATGTTTGACCTGATCTAACTCTTGTAAAGGTAGAGGTTAGTAAAAGGAGTCAGTTATTTACTGCAGCGGTAGAGGGAACCACTCATTTTAAGAAAATAAAGGATATATTTAGAATTTTACTGCTGATGTTAACTGTTTTTAAGGACGCATTCGGCATTTTTGTGCGAGCTGTCAGTGGTAATTTTGTGTGGAATTTGTAAAATATTACACTTCGAAGATTTTTTCAGGTAAATGGATTTCTCAAGTCCAATAACTCTTTTTTTTTTAGAATAAAGATGGCGGCTTTCATCCAAGTCTTTTGTTTGAAGTAGTGTGGAAATTCAAACCTCATGATTATATAATTATTTACCTTGATTAAATTGTACTATCCATTTAAGTTGGTGCTATTTTTGAAATTCAGATCTGGTTTCTGTTACTTTGTACAGTTTATTAATAACTTTCAAGAGGCAGTTCGAAAGGTTCCAAGAAGATTAGTCCTTGTCATAATCCTTACGATACGTTTCTTCGTCAGACCTCATAACTCTGGCGCTAGGGCACACCGAGGCGGTGTAATGGTTAGCAAGCCTGTCTCGTTAGAACAATTACGAATGAGTAGTGAGTTCGATCCTCACTGGCTACCCCATACTTTCGGCCTTGGGCCACATCTAAGCTACGCTTAAAAAATCACTATAACTCTGGCGTTACAGAATCATAAAGAAAGTGCTTTATCAAATAATAAAAGAAGACATTCCATGAAGAAGTCTTATAGTAGCAAAATTGAAAATGGGTAGCACATGTAACTAGAAGTGAAAATAGTAATATAATCATGTGGTTATGTTTACACAATGCATTAGACAGGAGTTCTGGAAGAAAACGCTTATCAGTAACTAGAAAGTGCCATAAAGGTTAATGGACAGGAGATACCAAATTTCCTGTGACAAAAGACACAAAAACTGATAGTGATACGAAATATCTGGTCAACGAATGTCAAATATCTCCTGTATAGAAACGATTATTACCATGACTAATAGTGATTCAAAAACTTTTAAAATTAATTTTATATAAGGATTTATACATCCAAAATAATTATTGGTGTGCCACAGTTGATAAGGAAATATCCAAACCTCAAAAAAAAAACAGTCATGTAAAAAGATATAGTGTCGCTGTTATGGAAGCAAATATATTCAAGATGATTACAAAAATGATGTTTAAACTTTTAAAGATTACGTTTTAAACTGATGCCCCTGAACTCTGCGTTTCGGCCTATGAGGTACTATTGGATTTATTATGTTTCACATGTTTATTTACACAGTCTAGGTTGTCAATGGTTTATCAAGGTTTGTAAATTTAAGAAAGTGCATGAATTTTCTTCAGGTTATTGAAAGCTCATTCAAAGCATGTGGAAGACACAAAGTTTTATAATTAAAAGAGTAATGTTCAATATATTTTTTTAATGAATATGGTATGGATAGTGATTCGATTGTTATAGCATATGATGGACACATATGATTCTTTTGATTTTTCAACATATTTGGTGCTGTATATGTTGGCTTGGGAAAGATGTAATTCTTTCAAGAATGGTGAGATTGGGAAAAACCAGGGCGTAGATTTATATTCTGATAAGATTCGATGGCGGCACTTTGAAAAAATGTACGATGTCGCCTTTCGGCAATCCGGTCGATAATTTTTGCTGAAAAAAATAATTTCGAGGTGAATACGATCAACACCCCCCCATATATATATATATATATATATATATATATATATATATATATATATATATATAACACTAATATTCCATGTTTATAATCATTTACATTTGAATCGTAATCAAGTTAAGTACAACCACACACAACACAAAACACACAAACACATACATACATACATATATATATATATATATATATATATATATATATATATATATATATATATATATATATATATATAACACTAATATTCCATGTTCAGAATCTTTTACATTTCAATCGTAATCAAGTTAAGCACAACCACACAAAGGGAAGAGATAATGTATTTAAATATGACATTTTTTTAAAACGGAACTGATATTACATTTGAATAAAATTCAGTTACTTTAATCAAAAAACATTGAACGTTTTAGCCGTATTTTCTTCATTTTATTAACAATTAATCGATCATTGAATCAAATGTTTAACTCCCAAAGCCTCACAGATAGAGAGGGCATCTCAACTGGATCCATTGTGCTAAACTTACTAATGAACAATGTATTGCATATTTATTTAACTCCCCAAGAAATCACTGATACAAGCATGTAACTGACAGTCACATTGCAGATTTGATTCCTCTCCCTATTGACATTGTTGCAAATATTGAGCTCTTTTCCGCCATATTTGTAGCAAGTTTTAAATACGATATTTTAAATAATATATATATGTTTTTCTCTGTGTGTGTGTTTGTGTGTTTGTGTGTATATGTGCGTAATTGAATGCATGAGTTATTCACCTGAGTATATGCCCAGCCTTACGATTAGATAAATATGAAGAGATTGACAATTACTGATATACTTGTTTACGTGTACATCGGTGTGCCCGAGTGTTTGTATATATGCGTTATTTCCCTTTCTATGTGTAATTGAAGATGTCTACTATTACACGCCCATTTTTTCTCAGCAATATTGACTCTTTTCCAGAAAGGTTCTTTTGAACCTTTATAATAAATCAAGTGTGACAATCGATCGACACTATGTTTGAGAAACCCAGTATATAACAATATACAGTCCACTAAGTTTTTGTGCACTGGTCTAAGTACACCTTTTCCTCTCTTCGTAATGTTTTCTTAATAACACATTTATTTCATTTGAATAAAAATTAATGTGTTTCACTTCTTCAAAAAGCCCAGTTATGTCAACGGTGAATAAAATAACCTGGAAAACCGTCTAATATTGCAAAGTAATAATAATGCAATAATTACTTCAATTATGTATCTTTTTGAAATAAGCGAGATTTAAAGCGAGTAAGAAATAGAAGATACAGATGTATATAATCTTATATATAAAATACAGTGTATGTGTTTGTGTGTGTATGTAACTCAAGTAACTCTTCCTGGTTCGATTTCAATTATTCATAGCTCACTCGAAAGCCCTAGAAAAGTTATGCGCAGGGAAAGATTTTCGTTGAGCTCAAATGCCAGATCATCAGATTGTGCAAGGTTATAAATATATATTAATATATTAGATTAGCAATTATCTTTGCTTTCATGGTTCAAAGGGAGTAACTTATTTCCTTTTTATATCCAAAATTGCAGTGCACGGGCGGCAATCAAGCTAGCTCCTGTAGAGGTCTGTTGGTTTGGCCATCATCAAAATAGGGTGGAGTAGATGTGATAGTCCTCAATAAACTACACAAGGACTCAAAATCGCTGCATTTAAGTAATGAATTAAGGTTTAAGCTTACGTTTTAAAAGTTCAACAATAATTCTTAGTTGTCACTTAATTGAAAGACGATTTGATATATGCACATTCTTATTTTCCGTACAAACAATTATTTTTATTACATGTGTGTCAGAAAAGGGTACAATCTCTGAAATAAAATTAATATAATGTAAAAGTATAAATTAGAATAAGTTATACATTCAACATTTGAAGATTTGAGAAATATAATATCTCATTATGTAAAACCTATATTATGGAATCTATATGAATAAATGCGAAATTAGAGTCACGAATCCTGGCGTGAAAAAATCACTACCTGGATTTTATACCCTTGGAATATATATATATATATATATATATATATATATATATATATATATATATATATATATATATATATATATATTAAATGAGAAATAATTTGTTGTATGCATGTTTTATAAAATGTTTTCATTTTTCAAAAAAGCTGTTAGTAATATTATTTTTGGGCAAGGACACAAAATCTTGACTGTCTTTTGAAAAAATGAAAACATTTTATAAAACATACATGCAGCAAACTATTTCTTATTTAACAGTTAAAATATGTAATCCTTGAAAATGGCTAAATGTATAGCCAAAAGCGCTCGGATAAAAAGAATATTCGGACAGTTTTTATATAATTTATCATCCGAAAAGAAAAAAAAAATTAAATAGCATGAGAAATTGTATAAAAAAAACTAAATAAACCCACTTTGTCTGTCGTATTCAATGAAATGTGCATATATATATATATATATATATATATATATATATATATATATATATATATATATATATGTATATATATATATATATATATATATATAAAGAACTTGGTAATCCGTATGGGTAATCCCAAGGAGGATGAAATCCTGAGAGCTCAATTTAAATCCAAAGCTAATATTTAAAAAAAAACAGACCACTTTAAGGTACCATTATACTAATTTATTTCACCAGAGCCCTTTTAAAGGACACCGGATTATCAGGTAACACTTCCAAAAATGAAATGAAAAGAAAACTGAAATTAAAATTGATGGGTAGTGTAAGTTTTTGTAATTTAACAGAGAGTGTAAGAGACATGGCAGAGTATAGGGAGGGATTAATTTCATATCTCTCTCAAGCATACTTTGTATTGGGGGAGGAGGAGTGACCAGACCTTGCCCTATTTAGACGGTTTGCTTAACGGAAGTGATATATTGAAATTGGAGGGGAGTAGGGAGAAAATAAAAAGGAAAAAGAAAAAAGAGGGAGAGGGAGAGAGAAGTAAAGAGAAAGAGGCTGTAATTGGGTTTTAGCAATTTATGGAAAGAATAGATTTTAATGCTTGATAGTAATTTAGATGTTTAAAAAAAAGAATAAATTAATTTGATGTTTGCTATCAATTTAAATATTTAATTTTTTTAAAACAAATAGTTTAGGGATTTAATGCTATATTTATTAATACATTTATAGAGAACATATTAAAAAAAAATATTTTAAATTATAAGTTTGTTTACTCGACCGATCGTACATTTTTAATATTGTAAAAAATAGTTACGGTAACATCTTTAAATCTAATTTGTGAATGCAATTTTAATTATTTAAAAAAATTTATATATATATATATATATATATATATATATATATATATATATATATATATATATATATTGACCACTGATATCATCAATATATATATATATATATATATATATATATATATATATATATATATATATATATATGGGGGTGTAAAATGAGGTTTGCCCTTTACAAGGACTAAAATCACTCTAGGTATAGGGTTTTAGATCGTATATTTTAAGTTCAAGTGGTATATTTTATGCGGATATATGGAAAAGATAATGGTTAATCGTAGACTTGAACAGGTTACGATTCTAATGTACCGGGAACTATGCTCTTAATGTCGGTTCCATAGAGCAACGCTTCATGGGAAGAAGCTGATCAAGTGAAAAATATATCGCACCAATGGGATACGAAGAGAATGTGGTTGGTTCGTAAGAAAGGGCCTGTTATTGTGGGTCTTATCCGTGAAGGTTAGAACTGGTGGGACAAAGGAATATATTTTGCCCGAACACTCTCGATGGATATAACGAACACTCTCGATGGATATAACGAACACTCTCGATGGATATAACGATAACCAGCGTGAAGCTCTCCACATTTTGTCTGTCACAAAGGGCTTGTATAGTGGAACATAATTTGTCACCCACAAGGACCCGACAGCAATTTTGGAATCTATTGAGATTGGAAAGAGAAGCCTGAAAAGTTCTAGTAGTTTTCAACTATGTTATCTAGAATTTGTCCATCCTTCAAATTTGCACATCTACGTCCTTCTATTGGATACTTCTGCTATATATGGTCTGGTGCAACCGCTGTTCATTTCGAGGTCATCGATAATATCCAGAGATGGATATGCGGTGTGAGAAGTCATGATCTGGAATCTAGTCTACAATCACTTTCACACAGATGTGTTATGGCTTCTCCCTGTCTTTTATACAAATATTTTCATGAGAAGTACTCTGACGAGCTACTTTTATGAATTTAAGCGTTCTACCAGGTTGGCATCTCGATCCTACCCCTTCACTGTCGAAACAGTTAAATGTAACCGTTTCTTCTACTCCATCAGCTTCTATTGCACTTCCCGTCAGTGGAAGTCCCTTCCACCTACATACTTTACTGGTAGCTATAATCTTCAAATATTCAAATGTAATGTCAATCCACATCTGAATACTTGATCTTGATCTCCGTCATTCAATTGTCCTTTCCCCAAACAACCCTATTTACTCTTACTCTCGCTGTCTGTAACCCCTTGCATGCTAGTGGCACTCCCGCCTAGCTTGGGGTGAAAAAACGCGTAGTACTATATTGTCGGCAACATCTTATTGTACAATTTAAATGGCTAGATTTAACTGTAAGTTCTATCCTAACAGTTTCTTTTCTCGCAGTTCTCGGTTGTTCTTGCTTTCTCGTCAAGTCTGATCTTCCAAAATTCAAATACAATGACAATCGTTATCTTTTGTCCTCTTAAATTTTAAAAGTTTATTGTTCTCACGTTTTAATATTCTTCCATATTCAGTAAAAGCTTGTGTGTTAGTGGATTTGTTACCTTGCTTGAGGTGAAATGATTGACTTATAAAAAAAACAAAATACATTCAAGACGAGCATTGATTTCCATAGCTTTCTTTTTCTTCGATACATGTGATTTTCCAGAACACCGACAAAACTTTAGTGGAGTCGTTAGCCGTTGCCTTGCCATAGATCTCATTTTACCCTGTTTCTTAACCGATAGCTAGGAGGGAAAATAAAAGACGAATACATATCTTAAATAAGGGCATGAGTGGCAAGGTGAACGTAAATTTAAGTCCGAAATTCCACTTTCTACGTCTTTAAACATTACGCGCCCAGCACATCTCTAGCAAACATATAGCTATATTGACATAAATAATCACAAAACTCAAAAGAGATGCGGATGAAAATAAAATTATAGCCATCATTTCTTGATGTCGCGTAATGATAGAGCCGCTGCCTTCAGTATAAAATTTATATTCAGATGTACAAAGCTATATAAACTATTCTTGTCCTAAAACGAATAGAAATGAAGAGGATACAATTGTTGTTATCTGAGTCTATTTTCATTAGTTTGTATTGATTTGTGAAGTCGAGTGTTCCGATATTAGTAGACATTAATACATTTTACGGCACTGGACATAAATATCAATTATTATAAACATTAGCTGGTTGAGTAAAGAGCATCTCATGCAGCGATCGAAGACAAATCATAGTTCATAGCAAATAATCATTACCTGATTATTTTTAAAGACTGTCTAAATATCGACACTTGAAATTTTATTAAGTATTTTATGACTGTTTTTCTTTGTTTATACTTAATTCCTGCTTGATAGATAATTTAGTGGTATATTCCTATCATCACATGCAGAGTAGAGACGAGTATCAACTACCAAAATTTAAACTGAGAGATAAAATTTCCACAAAAGTCAGTAGTACAACAAAAAGAAACTAGTCGAGAAATCTAAATGACATAATAAAAACGAAAGAATATTAATATACAATCCTGTGTTTCTGAAGATTATAATTTTTTAATATTTTTTATTGTTCAATATATATATATATGTGTGTAAATCCCGATAAATTAACCATTAGAAAAAACAAGTAGAGATAATAAATCCAAATAAATAAATGAAGTAATAAACAAATTAAAACATGCTGCCACCAAAATATAGTTATAATAAACTACAGCAATCAACCCCAAAATTGAATAATTAGCAATAATTATCTTCCCAAAACAAAACAAAACTGTTAAATAAGTGTTTTTATTAACGTAGTAAAAATTTGTTTATATCAAACAAATTTTTACTACGTTAATAAAATCACGGATTAAAATAAAAAATAAATAAATATAAGATAAGAAATAAAAATAAAAAATAAAAATAAATAAAAACAAGCAAAATAATTTAACCCAAATAAATAAATAAACAAATAAACGACTTCCAGCAAAATAACCACCAAAATAGACTACCCACAATGCACCACTGAATAATTATATTGGATTTACCAATACTTAACTAACAAGACCCGTATACATCTTTTTGACCATAGTTCAATTAGGTGTCATTTAATGACACACAGATACATACCAGACTTTATCCGCAACACGTAATAGCTTCATCCCCAGGAAAAAAAACGGTTAAAATATTGGAAGTATTGTTAATATAAAAGTAAAAGCCAACAAACAATAACTTTAAGTATGAATACGGCCACAATGTACTGATCGTGCTTGGAAAAT
>OZ010581.1:22524570-22537070 GCA_963932145.1 Acanthosepion lycidas | reverse complement strand
CAATCTAAAAATAATATATTTTTAAAAAAATATTATGTTGTTCTTAGTATGCTACACTTTCTGCACTTAGACTTGGCTTGCCAAACTTTAGTTTATGATAGCCAGAAGCTGTTTTGTAAAACAAAATTCATCCACTTACATATGGAATGCTTTTGTACTGGTTCTTTATTTAAATATGTTATACACCTTTGGACAGCAGCGACAGATTTTTGGTTAACCAACCAAAAAAAACATATTTTAGTTTCTCTTCTAGTGAAAGTAAGAGTTCGGAAAAAAAAGTTAATCTTAAAGTTAAAGAAAAGGACAAAATAATAATAAAAAGAACAATAATCAATTTTTCAAATCATACGAAAACAGACAGGTATATCACTTTTTTAAAACTTTTACAGATTCATTCTATCAAATATAGTTCCTAAAATGTAAGTATTTCCCCAGAGTCTTTATACATTTCTTACATTTAACTTGACTTGCCAAATTTGCCCGTATATATTCGAAGCTTAAACTTTAACATTTATCCCGATTATTTTATAAAGTTTTCTTTGATAACAAAAAGGAAATCTGAACATCTGTAAACAGAAATCTCCTGATTTTAATCCAATCGAGAATCTGTGGTCGTTCCTTACATCTGTAAGGAACGATTCGTGGAATCGACATACAAAGTACTCACATGTGCACTGGGTCATGCTTCATCAGAAAAATACGAAAAAAAAATAACGTAATTATTCGTTTTGTTTCAATTTATTTGCGGAAAAGGGTGCATGTTTCAGGGTGTGCATAGACGGTAAACGCAATATTTTACACGATTCAACTAAAAATATAATCCTTTCTAATTAGGAATTTGTAATCTCATATAGTAAACGTCAACGTTGAATCCGAACATGAAAGGATCACATTTCAACAGAAATAACTGACAATTGATAGCTTAATGATGATGACCCTACACAAGATTATAAATATTGTCTAGAATGTAATTTGTTGCTCGCCGCCCTGCATAGAGGAATGTCTAATACACGTTGTTACAGCAGAACAGAAAACAATGAAAAACAGCACAGGATTAAGTCTTTTTTTTTTTTTTTTTTTTTTGATTTCTTACCCTCGTGTCGATGTTTTAATTCAGTTGATTCTAGGAAAAATTGCTTGAAGAACAGCATTTGTCCTTGAGGCCTTCGATAAACGAACGCTGCCGAACGATGATAATTTTCAACGTATTTTAAACGTTATTACTTTTCATAATTCGATACTCATTCGATGGCGCCCATGGTTTCAGTGCGTATATCTGTTACTGCCCCTGGGTACCAATGTTCGATTTTATTGTGCATTGCCCGGCGGCATAAAGAATAAATAAATGATAAATAAATCAACAGAAAAGAGATCATTATTCTAGAACAAAGTTTATTTAATATATCAAGTATCATTATTAATTCTTGTTATATTTTAATAGATAAATATGCAATATATATATATATATATATATATATATATATATATATATATATATATATACAAACATATGTATATATATATATAGATATATATATTCTATAAATATATATTATAAGTATGTAATATATATTAATATATGAATATAATATACTTATATATTTTAGTACATAAATATATATTTACTTAATATATAAAGTATCATTAATAATTATTATAGTTTAATATATAAAGCCTCATTATTAGTTCTTATTTTATTTTAATAAGCAAATATGTGATTTATAAATTCGTATATATTATGAATATATAAATATTTAATATAAATTAATACGTGTGTGTGTGTGTGTGTGTGTGTGTGTGTGTGTGTGTGTGTGTGTGTGTGTGTGTTTGTGTTTGTGTGTGTGTGTAGGCACGGTGGAGTAATGGATATCGGTTTGGATTGAGGAATCGGAGAGCCGAGTTCGAATTCCAGTCGAATCCATTACATTCACTTACGTTCTAATACCCTTGGGAAAGGTATGAATCTTCTTCTCCCTCCAGCTATGGGTAAAATAGCAGGACAGACTGGGTTCTATAGCCTTGGATGGCAACTGGTCTAGGAGAAGGACAACTCTAAATTCAAAACCTGCGGAGGGTCGTTTGGGAACCTTGTGGCATTCGGTACACCAGGTCTCTGTATTCGTCCCTCCAAAAAGTGTGGGTGGTCCTGCGCGAGGCCTTCACCACTATAATCAAATCTCATGTGCCGGTGTCGGGCTGTCGGTTTCCTGGAAACTGATCTGATTGACCCTCATACGTCGAATCTCGACGGGAGAGTCGTTATATATATATGTTAAGTTTTTTTTTAAAGTTTCGTATGGCTGAAAATAGAATTGTTTTTGCGTTTGAAACGTATATCTTCTTAAGTTTGTAAAACAGAATCTAACGAAAACTACAGATATATCTTTTGTTCTCTCATTTATTCGTAATACCTTGGAAGACACAGTGGTAGCGCATACTGTTCACAGTCTCACCAAGCTAAAAGTTCCTGGAATATTTTCTGCTGCAAGTAGGTTATACGGATTGAAGCTGCTAGTTTAATTCTGGTTTGTTTTTTGAAATCCTAGTTAGCTCTCTCCTAGATTGGTCGCCATGTAAAACTAGAGAGCCGAGACGGGCCTGCAATTAACCGCTAGCGTCGACAAGAAGAGACAGTTTCATACCTTTGCGTGGGTATTTTTGCTTCGGCCTGGAATTTGCACTTTAACTGCAGTCGTTCCTAACGCACAGATAATCGCTACTCCACGCGAATAATCGTCGTTGTCTATCTCTGTATAAACATAGAAACGTTTCCACAATGCCAGTAACCGTTCTTTAAAATCCTAACGACCTGCACTTGAAAACCGACGGATTCAAGGTATAACGCCATTTACAAACTATATTCATTTGAAGTATTATTCATTTGAATAGGTTAAAAGGTTATTTCAATAGCACGAGCGAACGCGGGTCAACTGCCTACTTACACATGAAACATCCGTCTGAGACTGGGTTCAAAAACAACAATTTCTACTCAGTCATAGAAGGTATTTCCATCTCGTAACTTGTGGGTTTTATCGAAAATATTTATTATCGACATCTTTCATTTATTAAATTTATCTTGACACACTGAAAGCTAAAGTTTACTTGCTCGAATGAATGTCAATATTATTATAATATCTTGAGGCTATTTCTATCCAATGGAGGTTATTTCATACGTACATATGTATATGTAGACAAATATATGGTTTTATTTTGTTTTCTATTTGGTGAAATATTTAATATCTATACATGCTTATGTGCCTGCATACATACATATATATATATATATATATATATATATATATATATATATTGAACAATAAAAATATTAAAAAATTAAAATCTTCAGAAACACTCGGTTGTATATTAATATTCTTTCGTTTTTATTATTATTTCATTTAGTTTCCTCGACTTGTTTCGGCCAACATGGTCATCACCAGGAGAAAAAAAATTCTGTATGCAGGTAGCAGTGAACTATAGAAATGAATGTCTCGATGGACGAAATGAACTTTTGTCTGTAGTTTTCATTTGTTTTTTCTTTCGTTTCTTTTTTTTTTACTTTTTTAACATGAATTTTGGTCAAGCCTTGTGTTGGTCAAACAGTCTCTTTTAAGTTGTTATTTAAGATAAGAGCTGGATGCATTCATACTGCTCTAAATTCCCTTGGTCATTTTGACAGTTTTATTGGTTCCTGGAAAGGGGATGTGTCTCTGTTAAATGTGTGTGCGTTATTTGGTTCTATGGGAATATGTGAGTATGGTGTGTGTAAGCGTATATATTACTATGTGTGTGTGTTATCATTTGGCTCATTAGGGAGTGAGTGAGTATGATGCGTGTAAATGTGTATATTCGTGTGTGTGTATAAGTGTGAGGCCTCAACACCTTCATAAGCATATCTGTCTTGTGTGGGTGACAAATTTTTGTAGGTGCTGATTTGGAGGGTTATATATTAATACTATCTGTTAAAATTTGTGGTTAAGCCCGGCTGGATAGTGTGTTTTTAAACGTTGTATTCACTTATTTTCATGGAATTCTAAAATCTTTCTAATGTTATCTGCTCTGGAATTTTCTATTCTCACAATTATAGTGAATTTGGCATGGGTTTTAAAATCGTATTTTTCTAGGCGAAAATGTTGTTCTACAGGTAATAGTCTTTCATGGGAAGTCAACTTTATTTGATTGCTATAATTATTAATTCTGTAGTGAAAGGGCCATTTAGATTTTCCTACATATTGTTTCTGGCATTGTGTGCATTCTAGGAGGTAAATTATGTTATGACTTCTACAGTTAGAGTCGTGGTAGATTTTGAAAGTAGATTTAGTGACTAGGTTAGTGAATGAATTCGTGTTTTCAATATGGTTGCAACATAAGCTTCTTTTGGTGTTATATAAGCTTTTTTGTTGTTTTGAATATGTACCTGGATATATTGAAATGCATAAACATGTATTACTGTGATGGTCAAGAAGGTAATATCAGACAGATGCTCATATGTATAAATGCAATTGTGCAGATTACTTCAGGAATTTTCAAGGTGGAAATTGCACTAAATACAAATTGCACATGCATATATATGTGTGTGTGTGTATATATATATATATATATATATATATATATATATATATATATATATATATATATATATATATATATTCTTATGGGCCTATGTAAATTACTAGGTTGAAAACTGGCGCGGGCTAGCTGGCCTTGATGACGGTGAAAGGAGGGTCTCTGAGCTTTTGTTAGCAATACTTTTATTGTTGGTTTCACAATAAAATGATTTCAGATGGGAAGGAAACCTCATGGCAGCTTAAGCGGTCATTATATTGCATGTTTCTGCCGAAAGGTGTGTACTAGCTAGTATTATCTATGATTAGGAGAGGTTAAACTACGCGATAATAACACATGAGGACAGTCGTTCGGAGTTTCCGTGGCAAGTCTTTTGCAGAGTTATTGTTTTACCGACAGATCCAAAAAGTGTGGATGGTTATACACAAGCCTTCACCACTCGAAAAAAAATCATTGTGCTTGTTTTCTGATAACTATATCTAATTATTTTCACACATATCCGGCTACTGCGAAAAACTCTACGAAACAGCATCAATTTCATCTAGGCAGCACAGCTCAACCACAGAAAGAAAAACAGCTCTGGTCGCATTGGAGCTAAAGAAGTACAACATTGATATAGCTGCAATGAGAAGTAAGCATCAGTCACCTACATGAAAGGAGAAAGCAAAACAAGACAGCTAACTTGGATACAATACATTCTCCTGTACTGTTTGTGTTTTTTTATGCAATTCTCGAGCCGGTCTCAAAAGTCCTGCCCGTCATAGGCATGCAGATAATTAGTTCGTGGTCGTCGCAAACTCATACGTCAAACTCGACAATAGGAAAATTGAAATATCAGCTGACGCGTTTAATGCTCTCAGAAACGGAAGAGTGTAGTTGGTTTCAGTTTCAAAAGTGAAGTCTATTGTAGGTTCAACAATAAGAACCTACAATAGATTTCACTTGTGAAACTGAAACCAACTACACTCTTCCCTTCCTAGATCGCATATTTCATAAAAATAATAACGAACTCAATTTTGACGTTTACAGAAAAGAGACAAACATAAATGACCTGATCAGTTTCTACTCAAACCACTCTTCTAAAATTAAATCTAGAATTATTATAGGTTTCTATCTGGGTGCATAAGAATTTGCAGTCCCAATATTTACTTTAAGAAGAAACATAAATAGAAAACATTCCAAAACCTGCAATACCCATATCATTTCATTCACAACGCAAGAAGAAAAGCATACAAAATATACAACCAAAAGAAAAATAATGACATAATCCCCAACAATAAATTACATGAAAACTGATGCATAATACTATCGAACAACTCTGTCACGTCTTTTATCCAGAACAAACTATCACATCGAAATAATCAGAAACACTTCCAAAACAATTGACGTATGATAGTCAGAAACACTTCCAAAACAATTATGGATATACTCAGATCCTCAAACACTAATAGCAATAATATTTCTGGAGCAGGCATTTATAAATAAATTGCCAAAATTGTTCCTGCCAATATATTGGCGAAACAAGTAGAAATCTTTTAAAAATGCATTTATGAGAGCAATATACCTCACAAAAAAACAACTTAAGTAATTCACTAATCATACATAGAAATAAATTCAACCAAAATTTCGATTTTAAAATGCTACAGTCATAAAAAAGAAAATAACTCACTCAGAAGGAAAATCCTCGAGAGTGCCGCCATTGAATATTATCCAAATATTAATCTACCCACCAGGCTTTTTCTTAATTTACCTTTCCTAACAGAATTACTACTCTCCCAAACAAACGTAAACAACAGTAACAAGAGATCAAAAGAAAATTGATGAATCCGTCAACACAACGATAAAAACAATATCTCCACACGTGACAGTAATTGACGTAATTTTCTGTTAGCAGTATGAATATATCAGATTTCTCTAAATTCTTCCACTTGTTAAGGACATTTTGTTTTGCTATTATTAGATACGTTGTTTAATAAATTTATTTCGCTTTTGCCTTGAAAAAGACCACATAGGACGAAACGCGACGTCTAATATTAAAGTTTTCCTATTATTTTTTACATTTATAAATATTATCTTTTTCTACAGGTTAACTCTGAGAATTTTTTCATATATATATATATATATATATATATATATATATATATATATATATATTAAAGACATTTTTATGTTTAACGTTCTTTTTATAGATACAAGTATTTAAGTAAATGCTCTGTTTATAATAAACAGTATTAAATAACATTTACCGGCCTGAATGTCCGAGAAATTTTCATATAAAATATTCGTCCTTGGACATGATTCGAAACTGCATCCTATAAGGAACCGTCATTTACGCTGATGCAGGTTCGAATACTGTCCAAGGACGAATATTTTCTATGAAAATTTCTCGGACATTCACTTAAATACTTGTATCTATAAAAAAGAACGTTAAACATAAAAATGTATTTAATAAATAAATTGTCGGACTTTGTCCATTTCGTAATATATATATATTAGGTTGGTGCAAAATAATGACGTAATAATGTCGTTTTTGACGTATTTTTAACGTCAAAAACGACATTATTACGTCATTATTTTTGCACCAACCTAATATATATAAAGACAGGTTTCGTTAAATAATTTAGACATGTCCTGTCTATTTATTCTCGATAGGATCCTTTCATAATCGCGGATAAGTTTTTTGTGTGTTCATTAAAAAATAATCAGCACCATGTTGGCTCATATTGTGTTTATCCCGAGTACATTTGACACAGCATAATGTCATCATCGGAGTATTATTAATTATAGGATAAGTAATTAGTGTTCATTTTTGTGAAGGACAAAAATTGTTATGGTCATGCGGAAATTACCATATTTATATGAAGAGTTTGGAACGCTGTGTCATGGCTTGGCTGACTCGGACGCCGTTTAAGGACAGGTAACTAGTTATACTGTGACAAAATTCTGGACTTGAGTAGTTGCAAGATAAAGCAACTATTAATGACAAGTGCTAACATTTAAAGACTATCTACTGTATACATTTTAAAATGAAACTCCCTTCTTATCACTTGCTGCCCTGCTAACTATAATTTTCAATTATTCAAATGTAATGTCAATCGACATCTTCTGATGTCTTGACTTTGATGTCTGTCCTCCTCTTTATCCTTTTCCCAAACACTCCTCTTTGCTCTTACTCACGCTCTCTGTAACCCCTTACATGCTAGTTGCACTCCCGCCGACTGATTTTTGTTACTTAAACGTTATTTTTATTGGCTACTAGAAATTGAAATTTTACTACGAAACTTCGAAGTCTAAAACTGATATTTAAAAGTTAAGTAATATTTTCATATAATATTATTAACACTCTATTTCACTATTTTACTATTTTTAATATTTCGCACTATATATATGTTATCTGCTGTTTCTTAAATCCTCTATATGAAATTTAATAATAATACCTCTAGTTTGCAACTAAGCCATTTATTAGCAGGTATCCCTTTATTTACTTTAAATTATACATATGTACCTGTACTAAATGTTTGCTTTATTAGATTGTTTTTTTCCAGAAACTTCTTCATTTTTAATATCTTCGATTTACGTTTAAGCGGTCTTCAAATATCTTGGTAAAAATTAAAAATAAAAACAGAAGGGGACTTACGACGCAAGTGTAAATAGGCCATCTTAAGTGGAGATGTCACGTTTTTATTCATAGTGAATATATTTAATGAAAGCAACAGATGTCGAACAGGGTCCTGTTCGTGAAGTTTAATGTTTTTTTTTTTTTTTATATGGAAACGTTAACTGTAATAATTTAGATTATTGCAATTACTCGATATGAGCAAGTTGCTGTCAAATAAAATTATCATTTCAAACTTCGACAATTTGATGAACTAAAAATCGACAAAACATTTAGAAAATATACACCCGTTAAATATGAACACTATTCTTCTCAAAAGTTCCAATAATCCATTTCATAAGTTTTGGACAGTCAGCTGCTTCGAAATGGAAAATAAACGTATAATAAACAGGATATAAGTACGTGAATGAGACAAAAGTAAATAAAAGATAATGATTGTAGTCCCCCAAAAAATCTTTGTACAATATTTTCAAAAGAGAAAGAAACTGTGATTATTTTTTTATGTGGTCAAGCGCTTTCATAATGATTAATATTCCTTTCCAGAGGTTACTTATATTTTCATATTGCAAAATGCAGGAAACTTTCCAGATTGAACACTTCGATATAATCATATGTATAATTTTTTAAAGTTATTCCTGTACTTTATGTCTTTTTAATAATGTTCACCCCTGGCCAAAGGCCAAGGTCACTGAAGTGAGAGCGGTGTTAAAGGCGTTTTTTGTTTCAGCAATAAGAGTAAAAGGTGTAGTTTATGTGGATATGTAGGAAAGATAACGGTTAACCCTTGACATGAAGGGGACAAGATTGTTGTGGCCGCGAATGGTCGCCCCTGTGATTATGTTACACGAATAAATAGTTCTTAGGAAGAACATATCCGAATAGAACTTACTCTTTAGTAAAGGAATACAGGAATGAATATGGTTCGGTGCGCGGTTTGAAGGGGCTTAGCTGGGAGAATCGGAGTTAGAAAAACTATAGAATGTCGATCGGTTGAATATTTTCTATGGAAATAACAGTAAATTATGTCGTGGCTTGCAAAGTTTTGTCTGTGGGACAGAAGTTTTGTTCCAAAATGCTGAGTGAGAAATTTTGATGAACAGAGAATATGAGAGTTTCTAAACGATAGCATCACTGATAACAACTTTTATGTCTCAACCAATACTCTTTGCCACTTCGTCAATGCCGACGAATTTTCGTTGTCACTTTCGTAATGCTCTTTGTAGTAGAAACTTTGCAATCGCTGATACAAATATAGTAACGCCGTTGAACGATGCTGGTGTCAGACGCCTTGGAATATCACTCACACTAATGGTACTTGTTCGATAATACTCGCTCGAAAGTAACCACCATATAGTGATCTGAATAGTAAAACGTATAGTGATCAGTATAGAGAAATAATATAATGCATAGAGTAGAGAATAGCGGTATGTATAGTAAAAGAGGAGTTATAGCGATCAATTAGACGCCACGCTAATTCCCATATATACATTTACTTTGCGATTATGTTTACTTATTCAAAATTATGATAAACATTATTTATTACTAAATTCTTTATTTACACTAATTATTTAAGGTTGTTTGTGTTGTGATGTCTACTAACATTAGTTTAACACTTTTGCAATGGATACTATTACTTGTTGTCACTTTTGTAATGCTCGTTGTAGTAGAGACTTTGTAATCGCAGATACAACTATAGTAGCGTCGTTGAATAATACTGGTGTCAGACGCCGTCGAATATCACACGGACTAATTCGCTCGATTAGTAATCCGTATAGTGATCTGAATAGAGAAATATTATAGTGAATAAAGTAGAGTATAGCGATCCGTTTATTAATAGGGGATAGATTAGAAATGCAGATCCGAATAATAACAGAGGATAGACTAGAATTTCAGATCCATTAGACATACGCTATTTCTCATATATGCGTTTCCTCTACAGTTAAGTGTTCTACTTTATTCAGTAATGAGATCCCTTGTGTTTGCTCAGTGGCAACCTATGTTCAAACTCAAGTGTCGACATTAAGACTTTATTCCTATATAACATATTTAAAAGAATTACTCTCACTTAATCTCCGGTATCATTCATTAGTTTTTCACTTTTGAGAAATCAAAATAATTACATATAACTTGTAACTGAATTTAGGTAAAAATGGCAGCAGTAAAAATGGCAGCAGTAAAAAAGGCAGGGTAAAAATGGCAACGGTAAAAATGGCAAAAGTGGATAAAGAAAAAAAATGGCAAAAGAAAAAAATATAGATGAATATCTCACAATGAGTTTATTAAAATCTTGGATACAATACATAATGGAAAACATGAGAAGTTTGTCGAATTAAAAAGAATATTCAGCTAAAGCTCCCCGCTCCCATGAGATTTTACTTTTTAGGCCATTACGTCTGAACACACTGAAAAACTTTGGGATAAAAACAATTATAGATCCACTTGATGAAACCGAACCCCCCCAATAATACATTAATTATTTCAGAGGCTATCAGACAAGGATAGGGTCAGACTGGTGCCAGTAAAATTTAAAATCTTGTCTGATGCGTTTTCAAACTTTTAATACTCAAGTGTGAAGTCTCTGAGAGGCGTCATATAGACATTTAGCAAATAGGTGTGAACAGAAATTCAAAAGGTTTGCTGAGGAATAGACTAAGTGAACTCTAGAATATTTACTTCGTTTACCATAATTTACTAATAAAATAATTAAATTAGACTCTGAGAGTCAATACGAATTCTGTAAATGGGATTCCTAACCTTCGCCTTTGCGATTTTTCCGTTTCCCCGATTCCGATTAATCATCCCAACACTAATATATATATATATATATATGTATATATATATATATATATATATATATATATATATATATATATATATATGTATATATATATATATATATATATATATATGTATATATATATATATATATATATGTATGCATATGTATGTATATATATATATATGTATGCATATGTATATATATATATGTATATATATGTATGCATATGTATATATATATATATATATATATATATATATATATATATATATATATACTAATACAATTATTTCATAAACACTAATACACTTATTATATACATATATATATATATATATATATATATATATATATATATATATATATATATATATATATATATATATATATATATATATATATATATATATATACGCACATCTAATCCTAATGTCAGCTATCAATTATAAAATTATGTATAGTCATCAAATTCACGTAAACACGCTACGATTTGTGCTTTTACTGCAATTAGGAGTAGGAACCTAGCGCCCCCCCAATAAAACTTCTAAAAATCGACATCGAAAATTTAAAAAAAAAATGCTTTTTTAATACTAGGAGCGGGAACTTAGCCCCTATTTAAAACAAGAGGAGAAGGAGTCTAGCTCCCCACCCACTAGAGTAAATATCTATTTAAAAATATCTATTTTAAAATATTGAGTGGGGGTCTTAGCCCTATTTTAAACTAGAGGGATGGGAGCTTAGAACCATCCTTCTCGAACGGACATAATTTTCTGTTGTCGAATTGACATTTTTTCCTATTTATCCACTTTTGCCATTTTTATCGTTGCCATTTTTACCGTTGCCATTTTTACCCTGCCATTTTTACCGTCGCCATTTCTACCGCTGCTATTTTTACCGAGCACCCTTGTAACTTATATCCTTGAAAAATTCGACATATTGTCTACTATGAAAACCTGGGCTATGCACCTGAACTGTGAGTGCAAATTTTTCAGTTATAGCCAATAAACCGTTATTGCTTCGTTTTTATAGGCTTTTTATGCATTTCAAACATCATGGTGACAATAGGCACAATGTAAAATCGATGATATTATTGCTATATTCCCTACGCTTTGGCACTGACTTGGCTGAATGATACAAAGAGACAGCGTAGAAAAAGAGATTTAAAAAAATAAAGGATTTAAAACAATGAAAACGAGGCTGGTAATTATCGATGGACAATTCAATAGAATTGCGCTTTACAAATAAAAAGGAATAGAAACGATAGAAACAAAACTTTCAAAATAATACCAAGTCAAATTTTATACAGAGAGACAGACATTTTGCTTTCCAAATATCTGAAAAACTCTTGAATAAAACGTTAACATATATATATATATATATATATATATATATATATATATATATATATATATATATATGTATATATATATATATATATATATATATATTTCGATTTATGCGTATTCGATTAATGCGTTTCGATTAGTGCGCTAATTTGTATATATAACAAAATTCTGTTAGTGTATATATAAAACTCATTAA
>OZ010581.1:22507070-22519570 GCA_963932145.1 Acanthosepion lycidas | reverse complement strand
AATTTAATTAAAACCATTAGTTTTTTCATCTTCAAACGACTTTCCAAAATTCGCTTGAAGATGAAATGGAATTAATGCTTTTAATTTAATTATATAATTAAATTTGAAGTTTTTAGCTTCGGTTGTAGAAACATGGTAATTCCTGTGTCACGATGAAACCATATTTTAAATCAGTTAATATATGTATATATATATATATTGGTGTGGCATCCAAAACCGATCCAGAGTCATATCCTGCTGTCACGGCACCAATTGTGGCATCCAACCTTTACGTCAAATTCTGACGTCAGCCGATCCCGGGTCTTATCTTGGTGGCGGCGCCAATTGTGATGATCTAACCTTTAAGTGATTCGGATGGGTATCTGGTTAGATTCGATATCAGCCTCGTCGTTCCCAATTCGCTTCCAACGTCTGGTTACCGAAGTAACTACTTTGATCGCCAGTCTGCCTACCCACGTTGTGAATTGATCTTAGGCAGACGAAATCAATCAGTATTGGGGCCATACTGCATGCTTGAGTTCGAATGAGGGCGGTATCGCACAAGTACGGCCAAAAGAAAATAAAATAATAAGCCGAAAATGGTATCAAAAAAAGGATAACAATACTTTATATCTGGTGGCTGGATACATAGGACTGCGTCTATCTCCCGACCCGCTATATGGATTGTGACACGTGGTTTTCAGGCGAGATTCACAAAACTTATTTTGGTGGTGCGAGTCTAAGTCGTTCTTCAAAAAAAATAAATTGTTCTTGGTTAGAAGATTAGTTCGGAAGTTGCGCGAATCTTGGTCAGCTCTTCGTAGCGGGGCTTCAGAGCTCTCAACTGGATCTCTCTCTCGAACTCAAAACTAAAACCAAACTCAACTCAACTAAACTCTACTGATTTTTGCTCGCTGCGAATTTGCTTATATGGACGCCGATTCAAAACCGGGGGTGGGCTCGTCGGGGTTTGAGGTTCCCTGATAAGGCTAAATCCATAAACCCCTTCTTTTGTTTTCGGTCAGGAAAAATTCATTATTTCCATTTTTGGAAGTCTTCTCTTACTCCCACCTTCTCTTATTTTCATAGGGACATCTTCCCACTTCTTCCTAGTAATCCCTCATACTTAAACTCTCTGCGGCTACCTCCTTGCGTCACATGATCACCTCCGCCTGGCTGGTTAGCGTTCAACCAATGGTCGATCAACAGTGTGGGCGTGACTAGACTAGCCTTGTTCTTAAAAATATATATATATTTTGTTCAAAGAAAACAAATTATCTTTTTTCTTTTCCTTTTCTTTCTTTTGTTTCTCTCTTCTTCTCTGGCCGCCAAGAAGACAATACGACCCGTAGAGTGACAATCTCAATTCTTATCCTAACGTCACGGCATATGGAATTCTTCAGTTAGATTTTCGCCAGCACCAAGAGGCTAGTCAACCAGACACACTCATTCTTCGGCGCCAACGAAATATTGTTTCGCTGTCATATTCAAATTCCAACACAGCCCAGATGTGTTTTCTCTCAATGACACCTCCCATCGACAAAGACCCAACCTAGAGATGACTCTCTTTGTGTGTGGTCAACAGATGACCTATTAAATTGTTTTCAGACAGCATCATGACACAAGTAAACCTTTATCTATTTAAAACTCTGTATCACCTGGTGTTTGTCAATTAGCTTTATGACAATGGCCATAAGAATTTTCACCATTCTTCATTTATCAAAACAACATTTTCAAATGTCTCTTCTCGTAGGTGACTTTATCTTTAAAATTTCCTTGCGGGGAATTTCACCACTCCCGACAATCAGTTAATTTTTTATCTATCTAAACAAAACAATGTATCAACCTGGACCCAAGACAAAGGCCGACAGAACCCTCACCAGTGTCTTACATTATCAAAATAACATTTTCAAATGGTATTTCTCGTGCGTGGCCACCCGTTATCATATAAGTCTCGCCTTTCTTGCTCTCTCTTTTCCTTCTCTTTTTCCTTTCCTTCTTTTTCCTTCTTTTTGCGCCCCTAAATGGTGTCACATTGGGAAACCTTTTTTTTTTATTTTATGAGGATATTCTGGTCAATGAAGGAATAGATATTTTTAAATACTAGAATACTGTATGCGTTGATTACTGAAATCTTACTCATTTTTTAGCTGATTAAGACTTGTTGAAATCTGTTTATACGAGATTCTTCGTTATGTTGTTAATATACATATATTGAAATATCCATAATAATTATTGTTATTTCTCTATGATCTCTTGTAAGATCGTTATATCAAATGCTAAATGTATGAATAGTGAAACTAAAACCACCAGTCTTAGTTATAATGCAATTCCCCCCCTCTAACTAACTTCTCGCGCTATACTTGACATTCCTAAGAGGATTCATTTCTGCAACAGTCCATTGGGCAATCAATGCCAATGTTCACTGTCTACACGTTGTCAGTCATCATATGAAATGTAGCAATGACACCAGGTTTAATTGTGCATTATAGATCATAGCTACTTACTTTAGTTCTATCTTTTTATCAGACGGACACGATGGGTCAATGATTGAATGTTCTTATTCTGTTTTATCTTCTATCAATACGTCCGGTCTCTTTTTCGATTGTTTATATGTTTCGATTTAATAATAATAATAATAATAATAATAATAATAATTGTTTTGAATTCTGGTATGTACTCATTTATTTCCGAGTCGCGCCCAGAGGTCTAATTTCAGAAAAGGCATCATATTTTCCAATGAGCAATTAAAAAAAGAAAAAAAAAAACAATCACATATTTTACATAGATAAAGTCCCCCGGAAAGTGTGGACTCTACTCGTGAGAAAAATGTTTTTTATTTCATTAAGGCATGGGCTACCAGGAATCACTTCGATATGTCTATTGGAATCTTTTAGAACCAATCCGTGGGCTCCAACTACAACAGTGATTTTTGATGTTCTCATGTGCCACATTTATTATTATTATTATTATTATTATTATTATTATTATTATTATTATTATTATTATTGATTAAAAAAGCAGCACATCCACGAATCATGACATCTCTATAAATAACTCTAAACCTGCGTGTTATTTTGCTAGCAATCATGAATTCTCTTTTCGTAGATTTAAAATTAACATATAATAATAATAATAATAATATAATAATAATAATAATAATAATAATAATAACTTGAAAATGGGTCATCTATTTTCTCGATGAAAACAACATTCTTCCACTGGAACAGAAGGGATGTCGAAGAGGTCCATAATGTAGCAAAGATCAACAACTGATAAATAAAATGATCTTGGAAAATTGCAAAAAAGATGGTAGAAATCACAACGCAGCTGGGATATATTACCGTAAAGCCATTGATAGTGTGTCCTACTCTTCTATCTTTGTTAATGTACAAAGTCTCCTCAGTGAGTTCCGTAAATATACTATGGAAATGTGTACAACCTCATAAACTGAATTGAATTTAACTCACAATACCAGTCCACTGCAGTAGTGAACCAAACATTTTGAGAGTTGATTTAAAGGGAAATAACTGAAACATCTGGAAGAGGCATGGCACGTTGAACTAGAAGATTCTACCCCGGTGGGTGAAATAAATAGCTCGATCGAAAATCCAATCACCTGAAGAAGGCCGAAGCGTACAACGGCCGAAAAGTCGTGAATATGTCAATAAAGATGAGAATAACAGTTCGAGTAATGCAAATAATGTAAATAATGTAAATACTCTAAGACATCAACTTAGAGATATAAACGGATTCCTGGTAGCCTTAGAGATATACAAAAAAATGTACTCTCAAGTACAGCTGACACATTACAAATACATTTATCTACGTAAAATGTGTGAAAACTTAGATTTTCTATTTTATATTTTACTAAAAAAAAGAGAAGAAAAGAAGATTAGTGGGAAATGTCATGAAGCCATTTCTTACCATATGTCTCTGGTTGAAACCAGGAAGGAAGTTTGTATAATACAGAAATAAAAAAAAGAAATAATAATAATAATAATAATAATAATAATAATAATAATAATAAAACTATTTATAAGACAGAATACAATAACGCATAACTCAAACAGTAAAGAGACGAGTGGAGAAATAAATAATATGGCAGAGGATTAAGTCAAAAATAAAATGAATGAGATGCGAAATAATAATCACTCAGAAAGTAAAACCGAAGAATCTACCTGTGACATAACCTGCTGTTATCCAGATTATGCCACTAAAGATGAGTCCAATTACATTAGGGTGGAATTCCTTGAAAACAACAGAGGTGCAATCACCGAAGCGAAAAACCACATCGTCCAAATACTCAGCAGAGTAACTCTCACACAAATGTCAGAAAGAGACCAGCTCCCAAACATTCATATGACAAAGTCATTTGTCCCAATATACAACGCTGCACTGGAAAAAAAAAACTACTGGGAAAGATCACAGAAGTTAACACTATGATATACGCAACAGCTTTAGCAGTGATTGAGAAGCCTCGTGTCAAGGCAATGAAAAACTCAAACAAAGTGAACCAGCTTCAGAAGCAAAATTGATGCGAGAAATGTGAGATTTGAGATGCTGGATGAGCACACTAGAAATCCAAATGTCTCAACACGCAAATGCAGGAAGATCAAGTGGAAATATAAAATTATATCACTAAATGAAATTCTTTCAATCAAGGAAATGCTAAAATAGAAACTTCAATTAATGGCGCAGAGAACAAGACGATTAGAAAAAAGTTGTAGGTTCTATCGCCAAAATAAATTATTCCAAACTGACCTTAAGAAATTTTACAGGGAAACTGGAAAAGTAGTTATACATGTCAAAAAGCCGCCATGTATTGACAAAGTGCAGAAATTTTGGAAGAATATTTGGAGCCTCCCAAAGGAATATTAGCCCAATGCATAATGAATTCAATGTAAAAACGAACGAATGCTGGATAAACCTCGACAACAGTGGGAAAATATATCCACGAATAATGTTAGGCAAGCTCTACCGAAATCCGCAAAATAGAAATTCCCAAGAAACAACATGATGCCCAATTTCTGGCCCTATCATCTCACATCATTCCATAAACAATTCCTCAAATTCTATAAATGTTTATTTATAATCGCAATGAAATCCATGAATAGATTACCGAAATCTCATGTCAAAAACAAGTTGAACAGATGACTGAAAAATTATAGGCAATGTTTGTCGACTACGTATAAATTGATCCCGTCTGTCATGTGTTGAACCTTAGGCTTGAACAAGTTAAGATTGTAGTAATCGGGGATACGCCCACTTGGGAGTTGTTTCCACAGTGCAGTGGTTCGCGGTGAGAAGCTGTTCGAGTGGAACTTAATTCACGTCGATGGAATTCAGTGGGGGGCAAGTGGGTGGTTTACTACTAAGTAAGTGGTATAGCATCCCCTTGCCGTAAAGGTTTGATTAGCAGGACCAAGGAATGTAATTTGTTCAAGCACTTTTCGTGCGTGAAGCGATAGACCAGCGTGAGTCTTGACACATCGTGCCTGTAGAAGAGAGGATGGAGGATGGAGAATAATTCGTTACACACAAGGACTCAGAGACGCTTTTGAACTTTATGAAGGCTGGAGAGTGAAGTGCGGGCATCTTTCGGTCAAATATGAAAAGAGGATTTCATTTTGATCCTAATCTGGTTCTTGTAAATAGAGAGGATAGCAGGATGGGTCAGATACATACTTGAGCGGTACAGGGAGTCGACAAATTTATCTGAATCATTAGCAACGTATTTACACGTTCCATTTTAAGTCGAGTGTGAATTTAAAGCCCAACAGTAGTTCTAGGCACGGTCGTTCCCGTGAGGAAATACGTTCATCCTGATAGGTGGCAGTTTGGGGTAGGATCGCCGATGATGGAATGCAACTAACTTGGAAGAGAGATCAGTTGCTAATCTCTGACCATCAATAATTTAAGAGGTGCGTATGTAAATCAAAATGTTGGCTGATTCAATGTGTGACCTCCGATTGGACGACTTTGTTGACTTAGAACTCCAGAGGACTGGCCATTAATAACTGTCTTCAGAGACCTGTTAGGAAGGACTCTTCCAGTGATTCCATAACTGGAGAGCTTGTGTAGTAAGCCTTTGTGCAACACCTTGTCGAAGTCCTTCGATATAACTAATGCTATGGCCCTCTAGGTGTGCTTGTCGTCAAGGGCATCACTGATTATATGAGTAATGTTAGTTAGGATGTCTGCAGAGGATTAGCCCGATCGAAACCCATATTGCTCGTCGCGGAAGAGGTTGTTCTTTTGTAGATGTTCCAGAATATTTCAAATAAAAGGTACGGAAGGAATTCCCCCACTTCAATAATGGAAAGAGTGATAGTAACTGCCGGACTTGAGAAACCTATTTCCCAGAAACATAAGGTTAATAGTTATTATTTTAAAAAAAAAGATTAAGTGACAGCAGTACTTCCTGCTCGGTCAATGAATGCCGAATGATTCCATATAAGGAAACGGAACTTGTTATCTTTGACATTAGGATTACCGTCACCCTCTGTCTTTCTATATCTTTCATTTTCTCTTTCTATCTATCAATCTGAATAGATTTTTCTCTTTATCTATTCATCCAATTCACTACCTCACTCTCTTTCTATCTAGGTACATATATATATATATATATATATATATATATATATATATATATATATATATACGCACACATATATAAAGAAATATACTATTAACGTGTGCTATATTTATGGGATAAAGTTCTCAATATCAGAGATAGATCGTGTGTAAATATAAAAGTGAACATTGAAGTCAACAGAGGCCTGACGATTGCGTCTAGCTTGAAGCAGCCTGTCGCCTCCCCTAAGTGTCGACTGCAATGTTCACTTTGATATATATATATATATATATATACTACGTTACTTAAACATCAAAAAGTGTAAACAAACAAGAATAATCGAAAATAAATAAATAAAATAAATAAACAAAAACAAGTAAAATAAATTAATGCAAAGAAATAAATTAAATAATAGACTAATTATCATACAACGTACGTAGACACAAAAAAACGTCATAATAGCAATTACCAATAAAATAGTCAATAATAAAAAAAAATGTTTACTAACAACATCACTAATATCCAAAAACTGTATCTGATTCCGCAATTATTCCCATTCAATAGCAACTAGGATAATTCTAAACACAATCGTTACCGCCACACAAAGCAACCGTTAGAATAATGCAATAGAATTCCCACAATACACCACTCACCCTTATATATAAATAGTCGAGAAAAAACACAACGCACACGGTCTGACGATTGTGTTTAGGCAGTCGACACGCAGTCTCTGACTGTGTGCGAATTCTGTCGAAATCTCTGCTTTGGCAGAGAGGAACCCGGACGAAGCTTAGCCGAAGGTTTCGTCCGGGGAGTTAGACAGATCTTGAACTCGCTAATGCGGGTTCTAAAGGATTATTTTTAATCTCGACCTTGTGTTGAATTCAATTTCCACTTTTATATTTGCTTGCGCTCTATCGCTGATAATGAACCCCCTTAACCCAGAAAAATAGTACACATTAAAACTATTTTTTTAAACTTATAATTAATTTTGGGAATAATCGAAATAATTGCGAAATTCAGCGAAATCACAAATAAAATAAAAATAATTGTTTGTACCGAAAGTAAGGATCCATTTACATCAAACTTGGTTTAAATTAAGTGGCGGCAGAAGAATCATAGTTAAACAGTTAAAAGGTAAGCATAAATATTCATGCAATACTTAAATACTGTGATCAATTTTGAGTTAATGTTTAGTATATTGCTGCCCATCGTATCTACTCCTCCCTACCTATTTTGAGGAAGGCCCAATCAAGATCCCCACTCAGGAGCTAGCTTAAGTTTCTCCTGATAGGGTGGTTTTAATTTAGTGGATATTATATATATATATATATATATATATATATATATATATATATATATATCTTAAAGAAAAACAGACCACTTTAAGGTTCCATTATAATAATTTATTTCACTAGATCCCTTTTTAAAGGACGCCGGATCATCAGATAGCACTTCCAAAAAATGAAACAAAAAATCTTTTGGAAGTGATATCTGATGATCCGGCGTCCTTCAAAAAGGACTCTGGTGAAATAAATTATTATAATGGAACCTTAAAGTGGTCTTATTTTCTTTAAAATATTAGCTCTTGATTTCAATTTCATCCTCCTTGGAACTACACATAAGGATTACCAAGTTTTTCACAACTTAAATATATACCTATATATATATATATATATACACACATGTGCATACACACCTAGGAGCTTACACAAGTTATTTCTCTCTTTTACGGATCAACACTATCCATTCCTTTCTTTCTTTTCTCCTTTCTGTCTGTCATCCTCTCTCTCTCTTTCTCTCTCTCTCTCTCTCTCTCTCTCTCTCAGTTTAACATATTGATATCTATCGCTTTATCTATCATGTTTATTTAATAAAGCACACGTTGAAATACACTTTTGCAAACAATTGACTTTTGTCTAGATTTATTTATATCATGTTTGAACACAGAGATAATTCATTTCTTTCTGTTTTTCCCAAATGTGTTCTTTCACTTTGATTTATATCCATAAGAACTTCGATAAACTTATGTGTGAATGGCCGTTTCTCTATACATTTCTTCCAAATGTAGTGCACAAAAGGTCGCCAGCCTTATATAATTTCTTCAATGTTAGAAGGAAATATATTTATTTTTATTCTATTCATTAAAAACGCATTTATCAAAAGCGTACCCATTTTATTACGACTTGGGAGACGATAACCTTTGTAAATTATTAAGAATTTACTGGATCACTTTACATTTTCGTCTTTGTTGATTTTCATCGGAACTACCAAATTGTAAGTACAATGAGTAAGAAAGAAGAGAAGGAAATCCTGCTTCTAAGTGCATGTTATCTTCGGGATTATTTAAACGTTTCAATTCAAGACGAGGGTGCCACTAAATCACACGGGATTGGTGAAAATGAAAATCATTAGTGATATTCAATGGTGGGAATTCTATTGCATTATTCTAACGGTTGTTTTGTGGGGGCAGTAATGATTATGTTTAGAATTATTCTAGGGGCTATTGAATGAGAATAATTGCGGAATCGAATGCAGTTTTATTTTTTATTTATTTTTTTTTTTTTGTCTATTAGTGATGTTGTTGATTTATTTTCGATTATTCTTGTTAGTTTACACTTTTTGATGTTTAAGTAACGTAGTATTTTTAGGGGACATATATATATATATATATATATATATATAAATTGAACATAGAAGTCAACACTTAGAGGCGACAGTGTTTCATGCTAGATGGAATCCTCTAGCATGAAACAGACTGTCGCCTCTAAGTGTTGACTTCTATGCTCACTTATATATTTACACAAGCTCCATATCTGATATTGAGCACTTTATCCCATAAATATAGAACATCTTAAGACCTTATTTCTTCATATATATATATGTGTGTGCGTGTGTAAATATATAATTAATTTCATTTCACTATTAATCATTATTTCCCGTCTCTGATAATGATTAATAGTGAAATTAATTTTTTGAACATCTTAGGTGACTGCTAACCGCGAAGGAGAAAGAGAACTCCACAGACAAGAAGCGCTTGAAAACTAAACTATTAGCTTGGTGCAAAAATAATGTCGTTTTCTCACATATGTTACTATGTGAGAAAACGACATTATTTATGCACCAACCTAATATCAGAGTAGAACTTATGGTAGCATGTAGGTATTTCAATAGAAAAACGATGAGACCTAAATGCCAAACTAGTACTAAGATTAAACTAATGCGGCGCAGGCACCAAGAGGGAGAGCTATATAGAAAAATTGCTACAAAGATACTTATAGAACAGTCAGAGGGAACCCACGTTACGACTGTTGGAAAGTGACTGAAGATAAGATGCCATATCAGGAACGATAGCACAACAGGCACTTTAGATTTTGTCGAGAATCTAGAGATAAACAACATAAGCAGCAGACCAGCTATGCCAGCGATATTCAATATACGGAAGGATGGCCGATTTTTAAAAGCACAAAAGAGATTCTAGCAAGTAGAAATCTCTGTTACAATAGAGTGAACTAACTTTCCTAGCAACCCAATTACTAATTGATTCAATATAATCTTTCCTCTTCATGCCAGTGTAAAGCGTGTCACCGAGTAGTCTCAATGTGTTTCTTTCTTGGAGGTTAGCATCAGCCATACTGATGTGAGGCAAAACTAGTTCTGTAAAACCATTTAATAAGACAGCAGTTTGGTTTTGCACGTGTTAAGCCATTTCTTCCTCTACTTAACAAATCATTGAAATTCATTTTCGAAAGCATCTATTTTAATAAAGCAAATGTATGAATCAAATAATACCGTAAGAGTTAATAGTAAAAAGTAATAATATTACAATAACAGTAAGAAATCATAGTAATAAGTAAAAAGTAATATTAATAAGTTAGAAATAAGAAGTAATAATAATAACACCCCATACGCAAGACGCTAGTGGCCCGCTGGCAAGGCGCCGGTGACAACGCCAGCGGTCCTTTGGTGACAGCCACCGGCAGGCCACCGACGGGACAATGGTGGGGTACTAGCGGTCCGCAAGTGGTAACATTGCCGAGAGTAATACGCCGGCGGTTCGCCAGAGGACTACCAGCGATAAATGCTAGTGGCATTTCACCTAGTGGCAGATTACTGGCATTCGTGTAGGGCAATAGTAAGTTATAATAGAGTAATATTAAGAATTGTTAATTGAATAATTTATGGAAATATTCGAGATTCATTGCTGTCGCTTGAAATTTAGAAAATCCTTCTCTTAAAACAATTTTTCAGCAAAAGAGTTTTTTCAATCCAGTGGCTGTTATTGCTCTTTCCAATATTGGTGGGAGTTTCCTTCCTAACCTTTTGTTTGAATTAGTGTGGAACTTCAACATATGTCATTATTTCCTCTTCTCAAAACCAGTAGGTCTTATCGCTTTTTCCAGTATTGATTGGAGTTTCCTTCCTAATCTTTCTCCGACCAGTGTGATACAACAACATCCTGTTTATGTTATAATCTTCATCTTTGAGTTACATGTGCTACCTATTTTAATTGGTGCCTCTTTTAAAAATCCTAATGTTCTGTTGTTTCTGCTATTTGGCAACGTTCTTTTTTAGTGATATTATTGCGTAAGTCCACTAGGTTCAAAGTAGGATCGCTCTCTTTAATAACCTGAAAATTTCGTTCGATCGAAACAATTTTTAATCATACTAGAAGCCATTTTTAATCATCGGCTTATGATGCGGTCGAAGAAATGAACGGACATCTTTATGGCTTTATTTTAATAACTGTAAACGTTTGCCTTCGTCGTTACCCGTAAAGCCAAGCCTCAATCAAGGCAGCTGTGTGTGTTGCCTGTAGTCTCTAAAACGTCTACCTGCAATTTCTCAGCTGAATGAAAAAAATCGATCAAAAATGAATAGCTGTCTACAGGTACTCCCTTATATCTTTAGGGTGGGATATATACTGAGCATCGATTCTTGGAGGAGGCAAGATAGAAATGGAGTTGAGGAGAAGCGATGCCATAAACTCAGCTGACTTTTTCAACTATGACATTACTCGGCTTTTTTCTTTGTAAATCTAAGGGAACAACGAAACGAAGGCTCTATTAAACATTAGAAGTATTTATTATTTTACTAGAATCCATTATAGGCGGCCACAATCTTAACAACATTAGATATGCAGATGACACCGTATCGATAGCGCACACAGAACGGAAATGTCAGGACACTATACAGTATGTTATAAAGGAAAGTGAGAATAACAGACTAAGCATCAACTGCAAGAAGATAGAATATTTAGTTGCTAAAAAGAAAGCAGTCCAACATGGGAGAACAAAAGAGTGGCCCAGTTATGTACCACTCATTCATAAGTGAATTTTAGAGTTGAGTTTCTTTCAAAAGTTGTTTTTAGGTTTGCAATTTCATCTTTATCTTTTATCAAAATGAAGACAGGATACAATGGGTGAATTGTCGCTATTTTATATTTTTTGTTTCGCGCATGCGCGTGGTCTATTTTATATTTAGTCGACTGTATCTTATAGTATGGTCAGTTAGGTACCGTCTGTGGAAAAAAAACCATCATGCCGCAATTCATTTCGCCAGAAATTTGGAAACGGCATGCTGCACTGCTTGGCATTAGCGCCGAAAGCTCCAATACGAACATTTCAGAGTGTTGTGTGTCAATCTGAAGACAGTGCAGCGGATTAAGAAACAGTTGGAATATATATCCAGTCAATATCATGGTGATTGAAGTGATCACCAGGGATGGTAACGTTATGCTTCTTTTTATCTTGCCACAGGGTCTTGAGAATTTACTATTGACCTGGTTCAAGAGGGTGAAGCTGGAAAAAACTATATCAGTTAACAGGACTCTGCACCATGCCACATTAGCAAGAGAACGCAGTCATAGCTGCCAGACAATGTCTGCGACTACATCAAGTTATACATCTGGCCACTTAATTCCCCAGATTGCAACGGCCTTGTT